>OX392511.1:16412014-17612014 GCA_947623375.1 Apotomis capreana | reverse complement strand
AAGTGCAATAAACTTACTATGACAATGTAATTTTTTAGAGAAATAAAACAAGTGATATGGCAAGTAATAATATATTTGAGTTAATTAAAACTGATAAAATGAACTGAACTTCTTTGTGTTTCGGTCAAGGCATCAATACCTATATCAAGAATGAGATAATGTTAAGTATACAAGCTGATAGAGCACTTAAAAATAACATTGACAGGAATGAGTAATGACAATCTTAGCCTAGTAACAACATCAATATCAATGGTTGAATAATTGTTTATTTCTTTACAATGTCTATAGACCACATAATAAAGCCATCAAAATAATTATCTACTCAAAACAATGTCTCGTTCATTTCCCACGCTGTTATCTATTTTTCCAAAGGCAGAGTGTAAAATGAACATCAGAAGCATTTCAACTGCTACTACAGTTTCGTTACGAAATTGAAACCAATATCGGAACGAAACCTGAGGAAGCGATTGAAACACTTCTGATTATCACCCTCTCACCACGAAATATCCTTTCAACCATGGACTAATAAATCAAGACTCCTTAATGCCCATGTAAATACAATGTCTTCCATAATCAGCCTCGGTACATAAAACCTTAGCTACGGTGACGCCAACTAGGACAGACCGATGAAACTCGACTTTGTATAGGCATGGCCAGTCCTTTTTAATTAATAGTCCACGCTTATAACAAACAATTCTATTTCCGTCTGACATAATAGCAAATTGTGTTTGGTATCATATCACAGTGCTGCTGTGTACATTTTATTCCGATAATTGAAAATACTAAGTTCAATTAAAACTGATGGAAGTGAAAGATTATGATAGTCAACATCAGTCTTATATAATTACACAAAATATTCACAAACTAAACTTTGTTCGAAAAATGAGCAATAGACGATTAAGTACAAACTTACATGAATTTCATGAAAAGATAACGTCTCACAATAAATTAATATGATGATTAATGAAAAATTACCGCTTAAGTAATCAGGTCTATTATAGGAGTAGTAATTAACCAGCATTTTGCAAGCACAGAAGTACCTACTAAACCATTGATGCAAAGATCAAAGCTTAAAGAAAAATTGAAAATGAGTTACCTGGTGGAAGAGACCGGGAATCGAACCCGGTACCTCTGGATTGCCGATCCAGTGCGTTAACCATTTCGCCACCCTAACTCCAAAGCAACCTATCGAATTTTTCCTTGTGCTTTGTGTGTTGATCTTTGCATTGTGTATTTGAAAAGCTTTACGCCTTAGCTTTAGCTTTTCTTTAAGCTTGGATCTTTGTATCAATGGTTTAATACACAAATTGTGGTGTGTACCCACATTTAAAAAAATGAGACATTACATGTTTCATAAATTTACAGAACTACTACTAACATTTTTAAAGCATTGGCGTTCATGAATCGTCTCGGTTAAACGGCAATCCTGAGAAACGAGTGAAGAGTTAAAGACTTAGTGAAAAACACTTAAGATCTATTGAGGATACTACACCTCTTGCGGCAAGCTGTTGCCACTGTGGTGAATGAACTTTTAAATGGTACTGTTTCATTATGCTTAACTACAATAGTACTTTACTGCAGACGCCGTGAAAGAAGGGCTTGCCGGGTGTGTAGGTATAGACGGCCGACCCTAGGGAGGCCGGATAATGATACGAAGCCGGCAAGCCCTTTACACGGCTAGGCATGTATAGTGCGTTTTTCAAACATATGCAATCAAATAAAAAAATACACCACTCAAAAAAAAAATCAGCTGTTTAGCCCATTCATGAACACAAACGCCATGTTTAAAAAAATACTTCTCGGCTAAGGCCTTCAATTTTGTATGAAATTCCTTTACAGTTCTTCCGCCCAAAACGTGATACTTCGAAGCCTGTTGCACGTTATGACGACATCTCATTGCATGTTTGAGAAAAAAATAGTTATTTAATTTAAATATGGACTCGCAGTTGTATTAGGTATTCCGGGACATGTAAATGTGTATGTATGAAAATGTTGTATGTGTATTTGCGAACATATCTTACACAGATCATCATTTTGACACCCAATGTTAAAAAGACCTGACTCACAGTGGTGATAGATGCCATAAAATCATGATATCAACGATCTTCATTTTCTAGTCACATACAGTCTGATAAATATCCAGCCCAATAACATAAGCACAATAGGCTAGTTGACCCAGTTTTGAAATATATTTGAAATGGTTAATAATGATCTTACTAGCTCAAAAAAAATGTCATATTTTCGTGAAAGCTAGAAAGCTAAATTTTATCAATTGAAATTTCGAAATTTCATCAGGTTGGCGCTCCTAACATGGGACACATTTCATTTCCCTTCATTAATTGGCGTCTATTGACTCGCATAAAATTGATAGTAATAATGTAAATTTGCAGTAATTTTTGTTAGTCATAATTAGATTTTTCTCAGAAACTTACATAATCAGGACTTTTATAGAGCAAAACCAACCAAATGGGTTATACTGGACGAGCTTCCAATAACCCTGTACAGTTACAGATTAATGGTTTCAGTCACAGGACTAACGTAAGGACGCTAAGCACGAAAAACTTCGTACATTGACCTGCTGTTACTTATATCTTATCATACTTGCTCGCTGGTCAATGCCACTGAGCGCGGCAGTGATGAAAGGTAGCGGGTCAATGTACGATATACTTAGTGTCAATTTTATGACTTTAAATTACGTACGATGATTCCTCAATTGACAACAGATCCGTTTTTATCCTGTATCATATTCTCCGCTTTATACACTTTCCAGGACACCAGGTAATCCCTGGCCATTTTGAAGAGTGTGTAGTAGTTTATGAAGAGTAGGATGACCGTGGCCAGGAAGTTGTGCCACGGCGCCGAGCTGAACAGCAGGCCTAGTTGGAGCACTATCAGCGCCAGCTGCAAGCACAGCAGGAAGCAGAGTAGCGTCGAGGGGTTGGAGAACACCGCCTGCAGACGAAACCATTCATTTAGGGTTGACACATTTATTTATTACAAGCCTTTATTTAGCTTGCATGGTATGTTTAAAGTATGTTTGTTCGGGTGAAATCTTGCAACTCAATTTTGAAGCAGATATCGTCAACCGATTGAGCTGAAATTTTGCATACTTACTTAACTTTGATGACAATACAATAATATGGTACCATGGGGCTGATCTGATGATGGAGCCGGAAGGTGGCCATAGGAACTCTATAATAGAAAAAGCAATTCTATCGAGCTTGGGCTCTTTAGAATCGTCTCAGTGAGCATTTGATGGATATCCAAAGAAAAGTACAGTCGGCTATAAAAGCCTGCCACTAAAATGACATTTTTGACAGAAACTTATTTAACTAGACTCGCCCGGCTTCGCACGGGTGCAATGCTGATAAATTATGCATGTATTAACTTATGTATACTTAGTACTTAATGTTAATGTAGTAGTTATTTAAAATTGTTATTTTCTTTGTAATGTTATCTGCTCACATTGTTTAAGTAGCTTTTAGATATGCATGTCGTGTTTGCCTATCATTGGATAGACACTCTGGCATTCTATGTACACATGTTTCTTATTGTTATTTCGTATAGTGTTGTATCTGTTGGCAAACCTTTTAATAAATAAAAATAAAATAAAAGTATTATACATATACACATTAACCTTTTGAGCGCCAAAGACGGCAACTAACGTCGACGGAAAGCTGTGCCCCAGATGCCACGACATCATTTGCCGCTATACAACGCCATACTATCCGCTGTCAGTTGGCATGTGGGACACAGTTTCCCGTCGAGGAACTGAGCGGGCAAGAGGTAAATAAAATCGCATCTAAATCCGTTGCATAGTTTTAAGATCTAAACATACATAGGGACAGACAAGCAGCGGAAAGCATTATGCAACATGACAGTTAATAATTAAACAAATCGTTACATGGATTCTTACTCAAAGACATAACTAGATGAGGTCCAAAGTTTTCTGATAACGCTACAAGTAATAGTAGCTTGCTCAGAGTTATCCCGATGTTCGAAGTTTCGGAACTGACGGGTTATTTCTCGTGGAGTTTTTCACGTTCTCCACGTTATCTTATCTGAGTTTGATTTGATTCCTTGATACCAGTCATATATATGACGACGCGTTTGGCTCGGTTGGTAGACACCTGCCTACTGAGTCGGCGGTCCCGGGTTCGAATCCCGGCCGGGGCAAATATTTGTGCAAAATATTTGTTCTTGGGTCATGGATGTTATCTATATATGTATTTATATATTATGTATATCGTCGTCTAGTACCCATAGTACAAGCTTTGCTTAGTTTGGGACTAGGTCGATTTGTGTATGGATTGTCCCTTAATATTTATTTTATTTTATTTATTTATATGTTTATTGTATATACTCACATAGAACCGCGCATGCTCGTGGCTGCCGGGGCGCGCGGCGCACGTGGGCGTGACGCACGCGTGCGTCGCGCCGCCCGCGCTCACCACCGCACCGCGCTGGTACAACTTCGCTTCGCTCCACTCGCTCACCGTACTCCCCTCTGGAAATAGTAGGAGCGTTGAAAGATGTCGCCCGGGGGCCACTATTAAGGCAGATTTAGACGAAGACAATTCTGAGACGCCTAAATTACGGCGCCTCGAAAAGGCACCGTATGAACACTTTCCGCGCCATTTTTTCGCGGCATGCCAGCGCTGGCGCGGAATAGAACACGGGCCTATTTTTTGGCGCCAGTGACCCCCCCTCCCGCGTCTCTAGCTGCCACTAATGACTGGTACTGAAAAAAAGCACTGTGTAAACACGACTTGCTGGTCACTGGCGGCGAGATTTAGGCGGCTGAAAATAGTCAAGGCTGATTTAGACGAAGACAGTTTTGAGACGCCTAAATGACGGCGCCAGTGATTACCGCACAGCACACCTCCGACCGTTTAGACAATGACTATGTTCAGCCGCCTAAATCTCGCCGCCAGTCGTGTTTACACAGTGCTTTTTTTCAGTACCAGTCATTAGTGGCAGCGTAGACGTGGAGGGGGGGCACTGGCGCCAAAAAATAGGCCCGTGTTCTATTCCGCGCCAGCGCTGGCATGCCGCGAAAAAATGGCGCAGAAAGTGTTTATACGGTGCCTTTTCGAGGCGCCGTAATTTAGGCGTCTCAAAATTGTCTTCGTCTAAATCAGCCTTGTCTAAACGGTCGGAGGTGTGCTGTGCGGTAATCACTGGCGCCGCCATTTAGGCGTCTCAAAATTGTCTTCGTCTAAATCTGCCTTTAAGTGGCATGAGCCGCTCTAGCGTTGAGCTTTGCTCGCGGTGGAAAGAAGAAGACTGCCCAGCCTCACAGCCGCTCGGGCGGAGCTCGCGGCCAACTCGATACCGCACAGTGCCTCGCGGCCTCCGGCGGAGCCGAGACGGCTGGCCGGGGCTTAAGAATACGAGCGATTAACTGGCGCTTGACTTATCACCTCCCAGCAAAAACACAGTTTGAAGTGGAAAATCTCCACGAGCGGTTGGCGGACAGCAAGACCAACAAAATGTGATGGGCCGTAAGGACCGATAATAAACGAGCTATTATAACAATTATGTAGTAATTTCCGATCCAACAGGAAACCTGTGCACGAAATATGTGGTCAGCTGTTTTATTTTTACCTGTGGTGTAAAAATAGGATGGCCAATCGACCAAAATCACCGAGGCTCAACACAGACACCGAAAAGTCAATCAGTAATAAAATTGTCGCTGAATACATATGAATTATGGTAGTCTCTACTGTACAGAATAGGGTCATGTTTTCAAAATGACGGGCGTCTTTCCGAGTCTCGAAAATGACCCGGTTTCCCGGTTAATAGGGACTCTGAGCTCGAAAGAAACCTGAACACAAAATCGGTTGAGTTTACTGTTCGGTAATATGTGAGGAAAGCATTAGGTGATCTTGATCCACTGATCCATCCATACCTGTGTGTGTGCGCTCCCAGCGGCCGAGGTGTCTGGCGGCGCGGTGGTGCGTGTCGGCGGCGGCGGCCGGCAGCAGCTGCGCGGCGAGGCGGGCGCCCAGCGCGCCGCACACGCCACATACCTGTGTGTGTGCGCTCCCAGCGGCCGAGGTGTCTGGCGGCGCGGTGGTGCGTGTCGGCGGCGGCGGCCGGCAGCAGCTGCGCGGCGAGGCGGGCGCCCAGCGCGCCGCACACGCCACATACCTGTGTGTGTGCGCTCCCAGCGGCCGAGGTGTCTGGCGGCGCGGTGGTGCGTGTCGGCGGCGGCGGCCGGCAGCAGCTGCGCGGCGAGGCGGGCGCCCAGCGCGCCGCACACGCCACATACCTGTGTGTGTGCGCTCCCAGCGGCCGAGGTGTCTGGCGGCGCGGTGGTGCGTGTCGGCGGCGGCGGCCGGCAGCAGCTGCGCGGCGAGGCGGGCGCCCAGCGCGCCGCACACGCCACATACCTGTGTGTGTGCGCTCCCAGCGGCCGAGGTGTCTGGCGGCGCGGTGGTGCGTGTCGGCGGCGGCGGCCGGCAGCAGCTGCGCGGCGAGGCGGGCGCCCAGCGCGCCGCACACGCCACATACCTGTGTGTGTGCGCTCCCAGCGGCCGAGGTGTCTGGCGGCGCGGTGGTGCGTGTCGGCGGCGGCGGCCGGCAGCAGCTGCGCGGCGAGGCGGGCGCCCAGCGCGCCGCACACGCCACATACCTGTGTGTGTGCGCTCCCAGCGGCCGAGGTGTCTGGCGGCGCGGTGGTGCGTGTCGGCGGCGGCGGCCGGCAGCAGCTGCGCGGCGAGGCGGGCGCCCAGCGCGCCGCACACGCCACATACCTGTGTGTGTGCGCTCCCAGCGGCCGAGGTGTCTGGCGGCGCGGTGGTGCGTGTCGGCGGCGGCGGCCGGCAGCAGCTGCGCGGCGAGGCGGGCGCCCAGCGCGCCGCACACGCCACATACCTGTGTGTGTGCGCTCCCAGCGGCCGAGGTGTCTGGCGGCGCGGTGGTGCGTGTCGGCGGCGGCGGCCGGCAGCAGCTGCGCGGCGAGGCGGGCGCCCAGCGCGCCGCACACGCCACATACCTGTGTGTGTGCGCTCCCAGCGGCCGAGGTGTCTGGCGGCGCGGTGGTGCGTGTCGGCGGCGGCGGCCGGCAGCAGCTGCGCGGCGAGGCGGGCGCCCAGCGCGCCGCACACGCCACATACCTGTGTGTGTGCGCTCCCAGCGGCCGAGGTGTCTGGCGGCGCGGTGGTGCGTGTCGGCGGCGGCGGCCGGCAGCAGCTGCGCGGCGAGGCGGGCGCCCAGCGCGCCGCACACGCCACATACCTGTGTGTGTGCGCTCCCAGCGGCCGAGGTGTCTGGCGGCGCGGTGGTGCGTGTCGGCGGCGGCGGCCGGCAGCAGCTGCGCGGCGAGGCGGGCGCCCAGCGCGCCGCACACGCCACATACCTGTGTGTGTGCGCTCCCAGCGGCCGAGGTGTCTGGCGGCGCGGTGGTGCGTGTCGGCGGCGGCGGCCGGCAGCAGCTGCGCGGCGAGGCGGGCGCCCAGCGCGCCGCACACGCCACATACCTGTGTGTGTGCGCTCCCAGCGGCCGAGGTGTCTGGCGGCGCGGTGGTGCGTGTCGGCGGCGGCGGCCGGCAGCAGCTGCGCGGCGAGGCGGGCGCCCAGCGCGCCGCACACGCCACATACCTGTGTGTGTGCGCTCCCAGCGGCCGAGGTGTCTGGCGGCGCGGTGGTGCGTGTCGGCGGCGGCGGCCGGCAGCAGCTGCGCGGCGAGGCGGGCGCCCAGCGCGCCGCACACGCCACATACCTGTGTGTGTGCGCTCCCAGCGGCCGAGGTGTCTGGCGGCGCGGTGGTGCGTGTCGGCGGCGGCGGCCGGCAGCAGCTGCGCGGCGAGGCGGGCGCCCAGCGCGCCGCACACGCCACATACCTGTGTGTGTGCGCTCCCAGCGGCCGAGGTGTCTGGCGGCGCGGTGGTGCGTGTCGGCGGCGGCGGCCGGCAGCAGCTGCGCGGCGAGGCGGGCCCAGCGCGCCGCACACGCCACATACCTGTGTGTGTGTGCGCTCCCAGCGGCCGAGGTGTCTGGCGGCGCGGTGGTGCGTGTCGGCGGCGGCGGCCGGCAGCAGCTGCGCGGCGAGGCGGGCGCCCAGCGCGCCGCACACGCCACATACCTGTGTGTGTGCGCTCCCAGCGGCCGAGGTGTCTGGCGGCGCGGTGGTGCGTGTCGGCGGCGGCGGCCGGCAGCAGCTGCGCGGCGAGGCGGGCGCCCAGCGCGCCGCACACGCCACATACCTGTGTGTGTGCGCTCCCAGCGGCCGAGGTGTCTGGCGGCGCGGTGGTGCGTGTCGGCGGCGGCGGCCGGCAGCAGCTGCGCGGCGAGGCGGGCGCCCAGCGCGCCGCACACGCCACATACCTGTGTGTGTGCGCTCCCAGCGGCCGAGGTGTCTGGCGGCGCGGTGGTGCGTGTCGGCGGCGGCGGCCGGCAGCAGCTGCGCGGCGAGGCGGGCGCCCAGCGCGCCGCACACGCCACATACCTGTGTGTGTGCGCTCCCAGCGGCCGAGGTGTCTGGCGGCGCGGTGGTGCGTGTCGGCGGCGGCGGCCGGCAGCAGCTGCGCGGCGAGGCGGGCGCCCAGCGCGCCGCACACGCCACATACCTGTGTGTGTGCGCTCCCAGCGGCCGAGGTGTCTGGCGGCGCGGTGGTGCGTGTCGGCGGCGGCGGCCGGCAGCAGCTGCGCGGCGAGGCGGGCGCCCAGCGCGCCGCACACGCCACATACCTGTGTGTGTGCGCTCCCAGCGGCCGAGGTGTCTGGCGGCGCGGTGGTGCGTGTCGGCGGCGGCGGCCGGCAGCAGCTGCGCGGCGAGGCGGGCGCCCAGCGCGCCGCACACGCCACATACCTGTGTGTGTGCGCTCCCAGCGGCCGAGGTGTCTGGCGGCGCGGTGGTGCGTGTCGGCGGCGGCGGCCGGCAGCAGCTGCGCGGCGAGGCGGGCGCCCAGCGCGCCGCACACGCCACATACCTGTGTGTGTGCGCTCCCAGCGGCCGAGGTGTCTGGCGGCGCGGTGGTGCGTGTCGGCGGCGGCGGCCGGCAGCAGCTGCGCGGCGAGGCGGGCGCCCAGCGCGCCGCACACGCCACATACCTGTGTGTGTGCGCTCCCAGCGGCCGAGGTGTCTGGCGGCGCGGTGGTGCGTGTCGGCGGCGGCGGCCGGCAGCAGCTGCGCGGCGAGGCGGGCGCCCAGCGCGCCGCACACGCCACATACCTGTGTGTGTGCGCTCCCAGCGGCCGAGGTGTCTGGCGGCGCGGTGGTGCGTGTCGGCGGCGGCGGCCGGCAGCAGCTGCGCGGCGAGGCGGGCGCCCAGCGCGCCGCACACGCCACATACCTGTGTGTGTGCGCTCCCAGCGGCCGAGGTGTCTGGCGGCGCGGTGGTGCGTGTCGGCGGCGGCGGCCGGCAGCAGCTGCGCGGCGAGGCGGGCGCCCAGCGCGCCGCACACGCCACATACCTGTGTGTGTGCGCTCCCAGCGGCCGAGGTGTCTGGCGGCGCGGTGGTGCGTGTCGGCGGCGGCGGCCGGCAGCAGCTGCGCGGCGAGGCGGGCGCCCAGCGCGCCGCACACGCCACATACCTGTGTGTGTGCGCTCCCAGCGGCCGAGGTGTCTGGCGGCGCGGTGGTGCGTGTCGGCGGCGGCGGCCGGCAGCAGCTGCGCGGCGAGGCGGGCGCCCAGCGCGCCGCACACGCCACATACCTGTGTGTGTGCGCTCCCAGCGGCCGAGGTGTCTGGCGGCGCGGTGGTGCGTGTCGGCGGCGGCGGCCGGCAGCAGCTGCGCGGCGAGGCGGGCGCCCAGCGCGCCGCACACGCCACATACCTGTGTGTGTGCGCTCCCAGCGGCCGAGGTGTCTGGCGGCGCGGTGGTGCGTGTCGGCGGCGGCGGCCGGCAGCAGCTGCGCGGCGAGGCGGGCGCCCAGCGCGCCGCACACGCCACATACCTGTGTGTGTGCGCTCCCAGCGGCCGAGGTGTCTGGCGGCGCGGTGGTGCGTGTCGGCGGCGGCGGCCGGCAGCAGCTGCGCGGCGAGGCGGGCGCCCAGCGCGCCGCACACGCCACATACCTGTGTGTGTGCGCTCCCAGCGGCCGAGGTGTCTGGCGGCGCGGTGGTGCGTGTCGGCGGCGGCGGCCGGCAGCAGCTGCGCGGCGAGGCGGGCGCCCAGCGCGCCGCACACGCCACATACCTGTGTGTGTGCGCTCCCAGCGGCCGAGGTGTCTGGCGGCGCGGTGGTGCGTGTCGGCGGCGGCGGCCGGCAGCAGCTGCGCGGCGAGGCGGGCGCCCAGCGCGCCGCACACGCCACATACCTGTGTGTGTGCGCTCCCAGCGGCCGAGGTGTCTGGCGGCGCGGTGGTGCGTGTCGGCGGCGGCGGCCGGCAGCAGCTGCGCGGCGAGGCGGGCGCCCAGCGCGCCGCACACGCCACATACCTGTGTGTGTGCGCTCCCAGCGGCCGAGGTGTCTGGCGGCGCGGTGGTGCGTGTCGGCGGCGGCGGCCGGCAGCAGCTGCGCGGCGAGGCGGGCGCCCAGCGCGCCGCACACGCCACATACCTGTGTGTGTGCGCTCCCAGCGGCCGAGGTGTCTGGCGGCGCGGTGGTGCGTGTCGGCGGCGGCGGCCGGCAGCAGCTGCGCGGCGAGGCGGGCGCCCAGCGCGCCGCACACGCCACATACCTGTGTGTGTGCGCTCCCAGCGGCCGAGGTGTCTGGCGGCGCGGTGGTGCGTGTCGGCGGCGGCGGCCGGCAGCAGCTGCGCGGCGAGGCGGGCGCCCAGCGCGCCGCACACGCCACATACCTGTGTGTGTGCGCTCCCAGCGGCCGAGGTGTCTGGCGGCGCGGTGGTGCGTGTCGGCGGCGGCGGCCGGCAGCAGCTGCGCGGCGAGGCGGGCGCCCAGCGCGCCGCACACGCCACATACCTGTGTGTGTGCGCTCCCAGCGGCCGAGGTGTCTGGCGGCGCGGTGGTGCGTGTCGGCGGCGGCGGCCGGCAGCAGCTGCGCGGCGAGGCGGGCGCCCAGCGCGCCGCACACGCCACATACCTGTGTGTGTGCGCTCCCAGCGGCCGAGGTGTCTGGCGGCGCGGTGGTGCGTGTCGGCGGCGGCGGCCGGCAGCAGCTGCGCGGCGAGGCGGGCGCCCAGCGCGCCGCACACGCCACATACCTGTGTGTGTGCGCTCCCAGCGGCCGAGGTGTCTGGCGGCGCGGTGGTGCGTGTCGGCGGCGGCGGCCGGCAGCAGCTGCGCGGCGAGGCGGGCGCCCAGCGCGCCGCACACGCCACATACCTGTGTGTGTGCGCTCCCAGCGGCCGAGGTGTCTGGCGGCGCGGTGGTGCGTGTCGGCGGCGGCGGCCGGCAGCAGCTGCGCGGCGAGGCGGGCGCCCAGCGCGCCGCACACGCCACATACCTGTGTGTGTGCGCTCCCAGCGGCCGAGGTGTCTGGCGGCGCGGTGGTGCGTGTCGGCGGCGGCGGCCGGCAGCAGCTGCGCGGCGAGGCGGGCGCCCAGCGCGCCGCACACGCCACATACCTGTGTGTGTGCGCTCCCAGCGGCCGAGGTGTCTGGCGGCGCGGTGGTGCGTGTCGGCGGCGGCGGCCGGCAGCAGCTGCGCGGCGAGGCGGGCGCCCAGCGCGCCGCACACGCCACATACCTGTGTGTGTGCGCTCCCAGCGGCCGAGGTGTCTGGCGGCGCGGTGGTGCGTGTCGGCGGCGGCGGCCGGCAGCAGCTGCGCGGCGAGGCGGGCGCCCAGCGCGCCGCACACGCCACATACCTGTGTGTGTGCGCTCCCAGCGGCCGAGGTGTCTGGCGGCGCGGTGGTGCGTGTCGGCGGCGGCGGCCGGCAGCAGCTGCGCGGCGAGGCGGGCGCCCAGCGCGCCGCACACGCCACATACCTGTGTGTGTGCGCTCCCAGCGGCCGAGGTGTCTGGCGGCGCGGTGGTGCGTGTCGGCGGCGGCGGCCGGCAGCAGCTGCGCGGCGAGGCGGGCGCCCAGCGCGCCGCACACGCCACATACCTGTGTGTGTGCGCTCCCAGCGGCCGAGGTGTCTGGCGGCGCGGTGGTGCGTGTCGGCGGCGGCGGCCGGCAGCAGCTGCGCGGCGAGGCGGGCGCCCAGCGCGCCGCACACGCCACATACCTGTGTGTGTGCGCTCCCAGCGGCCGAGGTGTCTGGCGGCGCGGTGGTGCGTGTCGGCGGCGGCGGCCGGCAGCAGCTGCGCGGCGAGGCGGGCGCCCAGCGCGCCGCACACGCCACATACCTGTGTGTGTGCGCTCCCAGCGGCCGAGGTGTCTGGCGGCGCGGTGGTGCGTGTCGGCGGCGGCGGCCGGCAGCAGCTGCGCGGCGAGGCGGGCGCCCAGCGCGCCGCACACGCCACATACCTGTGTGTGTGCGCTCCCAGCGGCCGAGGTGTCTGGCGGCGCGGTGGTGCGTGTCGGCGGCGGCGGCCGGCAGCAGCTGCGCGGCGAGGCGGGCGCCCAGCGCGCCGCACACGCCACATACCTGTGTGTGTGCGCTCCCAGCGGCCGAGGTGTCTGGCGGCGCGGTGGTGCGTGTCGGCGGCGGCGGCCGGCAGCAGCTGCGCGGCGAGGCGGGCGCCCAGCGCGCCGCACACGCCACATACCTGTGTGTGTGCGCTCCCAGCGGCCGAGGTGTCTGGCGGCGCGGTGGTGCGTGTCGGCGGCGGCGGCCGGCAGCAGCTGCGCGGCGAGGCGGGCGCCCAGCGCGCCGCACACGCCACATACCTGTGTGTGTGCGCTCCCAGCGGCCGAGGTGTCTGGCGGCGCGGTGGTGCGTGTCGGCGGCGGCGGCCGGCAGCAGCTGCGCGGCGAGGCGGGCGCCCAGCGCGCCGCACACGCCACATACCTGTGTGTGTGCGCTCCCAGCGGCCGAGGTGTCTGGCGGCGCGGTGGTGCGTGTCGGCGGCGGCGGCCGGCAGCAGCTGCGCGGCGAGGCGGGCGCCCAGCGCGCCGCACACGCCACATACCTGTGTGTGTGCGCTCCCAGCGGCCGAGGTGTCTGGCGGCGCGGTGGTGCGTGTCGGCGGCGGCGGCCGGCAGCAGCTGCGCGGCGAGGCGGGCGCCCAGCGCGCCGCACACGCCACATACCTGTGTGTGTGCGCTCCCAGCGGCCGAGGTGTCTGGCGGCGCGGTGGTGCGTGTCGGCGGCGGCGGCCGGCAGCAGCTGCGCGGCGAGGCGGGCGCCCAGCGCGCCGCACACGCCACATACCTGTGTGTGTGCGCTCCCAGCGGCCGAGGTGTCTGGCGGCGCGGTGGTGCGTGTCGGCGGCGGCGGCCGGCAGCAGCTGCGCGGCGAGGCGGGCGCCCAGCGCGCCGCACACGCCACATACCTGTGTGTGTGCGCTCCCAGCGGCCGAGGTGTCTGGCGGCGCGGTGGTGCGTGTCGGCGGCGGCGGCCGGCAGCAGCTGCGCGGCGAGGCGGGCGCCCAGCGCGCCGCACACGCCACATACCTGTGTGTGTGCGCTCCCAGCGGCCGAGGTGTCTGGCGGCGCGGTGGTGCGTGTCGGCGGCGGCGGCCGGCAGCAGCTGCGCGGCGAGGCGGGCGCCCAGCGCGCCGCACACGCACGCCGTCTGCTGCGACGCCAGGTACACGTCGTAGTACACGTACGACTGGAACACGACAGGTAGGGTCGTTAAAAGCCCACCGATGCATCCCGGCCCGAGCGATTTGGTAAACCGCACCCCACAACAAATCTCGTACATTATTTCTCGAGTGACGCTTGAGTTCAGGACGCGCAAAAAAAGCAACTGCTTGCCCCATTGCTGCGTTGGTAAACCATTATGTAAATAAAGCTATTTAGCTCACCAACTTTAATAAGCAAGGTAAAATCGATGTATAAAATTACAGAGGTGCGTGACGAGTGACACACGTCAAGAACAGGGATAGCTCTAGTTACTTTCGCAATAGCTGAGATGGGTATAGTTCATGCGCTGCTCGGATAGGAAGGCGTAAGCGCCAAATCAAATAATTATAGTTTATTATGAACGTGAACATGTAAAATTTAAGTCTTTTATAACAGCATTAACCTCTTCCCCGCTCAGCGCTCGGAAAACTGTGTCCCACACGCCTAACAGCGAAAAGTATGACGTTGTATAGCGGCATGACGTCTGGGATACAGCTTTCCGTCGACGTGAGTTGTCATCTTTGACGCTCTAAAGGTTAAAGATCAGAATTCAGGTTACAAATAAAGAGGACTAGCCGAGCAAGAGAGTCCGAGCTGCGGCTTTGTCTGTCCCGCTGTCTCTTTATTTAAGTGTCTCTCTTTTTATGAGCTTATCTCTTTTAGTCTGTCTGTCGTCCTCTCTCATTTTAGATATTGTCTCCAGTTTGAAATTCTACAATTGTTTTTTTAAACACATATTTGACACTTGTCTGTTAATGTTTGTAGTGATGTAGCTAGGACATATTGTATTGTAAGTCAAATCTAACGTTTGATTTCACTGACGATTTTTTGCAGATTTACGTTATATGGGTGCTGTCATGTGTCAAATAATGTTTAAAAAAATCCAACTGTATGTAAATCGACTCACCTGCGCAAAACAGCAGGGTATTAGACTAGAGTAATACGCGCCGACGACCGCGTTGAAGATGATCTTCTTGACGCGCAGGTTGAAGTCATGCCGCAGCGCCTGCACCTAACTATTTATAGCTCTAAGAACAAATTGGATTTGGAGTAGTAAGGCCTCGTGCAGGGTCCGTCCGGATTGTTACTACCGTCTTGCCTGCTAACCCACCGCCAAACAGCAATGTTCGCATTGTTGTGTTCCGGTGTGGGGGTAAGATAGCCGGTGAAATTACTAGCATAGAGGCATTCTATCTTCGTCCTCCGGGTAGGCAAGCACTTGTGACTCCTCTGGTGTTGCAGGTGTTTATGGGCGACGGTAATCGCTTTCCATCAGGCGATACGTTTGCTCGTTTGCCTCCTATGACATAAAAAAAAAAAAAAAAAAAAAATAAATAAAGAGGACTATGTAAATCGACTCACCTGCGCAAAACAGCAGGGTATTAGACTAGAGTAATACGCGCCGACGACCGCGTTGAAGATGATCTTCTTGACGCGCAGGTTGAAGTCCTGCCGCAGCGCCTGCACCTCGGCGCGCGCGTGCTCCGGGGACGACGAGCAGCTGTGCAGCGGACACTCCCCCGACAGCTCCAGGAACGGGCTGGACTGCAGCCCGAACAGCATGAAGTATATCACCGCACTGGAAATACCAATTGTTTATTACTAATCTGGTTTTGATATTAAGACAGCTGGCAACCTGGACTAGACTGGCAGGGAAAAGAGATTGGAAAGTGTTGGAGGCCTTTGCGAAAGGGCACTGTTGTATATCAGCATGTGGGTAGCTGGAGAAACTGTGGGGTACCCCCAGTTCGGTTCTGACGCGTAAGCCAAGACACGTACGTAACATTCTGGCGACGGGAATAAATAGTAATTGTGTTTTAAACATAGTGTTTGAATGTTTAAAAGTGATTATTTGGTGTGCGGATTAAGATGTCGGTGAAATTCAGTGAATTTAACATAGATAAAGACAACTGGGAAAATTATGTGGACAGGTTCGATTTTTGCTTAGTGGCGAATGGTGTACAATCGGATGAGCTAAAAAAGGCAAATTTGTTCGCAGTTTGTGGTCATACGTTATTCGATTTAATCGTATCATTAATTTCGCCGAAAAAAGTTAAGGACATAACCTATGCAGATGTCAAATTGTTGTTGGATGATTATTTCAACCCAAAGCAAAATGAGATAGTGCAGTCGTATAAATTTCACATGAGATGTCAACTAGACAATGAAAATATCAAGGAGTACGTGGCTAGTTTGCGTAAATTGGCTATAGATTGTAATTTTGCCGACCTGGATCGGACATTACGCGATCGGTTGGTATGTGGCATCCGGGATAAAAATATACAGAAACAGTTATTGCAACAAACGTCCTTGACATTCGATCAGGCAATAAGATTTTCGTTAACAGCCGAAGTGGCGGATGCCGGGGTGATGGTTATGGCGATACCGGGCCAGAGCGCAAGCGCGCCGGCGCCATTGCGCAGTACCAGTAGCGAGCCAATGGAGAAATATTAAGTCAAAGGAAATAAGTCAGTTTAATGGATTGTATGAAAATAACAGGTGTAATTTTATGTCCAATCGAGTACCTCCTTTTAATGTGAATGTGGAAATTAATGGTCGGCAAGTTAATTTAGAAGTTGACTCGGGAGCAGCGTATACAATGTTAAAGGAAAGTACAGCCATGTATATCTGGAGTGGTCGGATGCCTAATTTGTGTGATTCTAGGGTCCGGCTGACCACCTGGACAAATAGTCAGGTGGAGTTGCTAGGAGAGACTACTGTCGACGTTACATTTAAGGGGGTACAGAAAAAATTGAATGTGCTCATTGCTAAGGGCGATGGACCGAATTTGTTGGGTCGTGATTGGTTCCCGCAGTTAAATATTGATATCCACGGATTATTTAACATGAAAATGGAAGATGTAAACATTGATTCGGTGCTAGGAGATTTCAAAGAGGTTTTTCAACCAGGATTGGGAAAATACACTGGGCCAGTAGTGACTATACCTCTGAAACCAGATGCAAAACCAACATTTTTAAAATGTAGGCCTGTTGCCTTTGCTATTAAGGAGAGAGTTATCAAGGAAATAGACAGATTGGTGGCAGAGGATGTTTTAGAACCGGTGAGTCATTCTGATTTTGCCAGTCCGATTGTGCCTATTATTAAGAAGAATGGAAATCTTAGATTGTGTGGGGACTATAGAGCTACAGTAAATACGGCTACAGAAACGGATACTTACCCTTTACCAACATTAAATGAAGCATTTGCAGTTTTGCAAGGTGGGGTAATTTTTAGTAAGATTGATTTAGAGCAGGCTTACACCCAAGTGGTGGTCGATGAACCTACCTCAAAACTCCTGACATTAAATACCCCTAAGGGTTTGTTTAGATGTAAAAGATTAGCCTTCGGGGTCAAAGCCTGTCCTGGAATTTTTCAGCGCATGATGTCTAACCTTTTAGCAGGAGTGACGGGTACAGCCGTACTGTTGGATGACATTGTAGTTACTGGTCACACAATACAGGAACATAATGAAAGAATTCGTCAAGTTTTGCAAATACTTAAAGATGCTGGGTTTAGAGTCAACAGAGAAAAATGCAAGTTTGGGAAAGCCAGTGTAGAGTTTCTAGGACATGTAATTGATGCAGATGGGCTTCATCCTTGCGGAGATAAAATCAAAGCTATTATGGAAACACCAGCACCAAAAAATGTAAAAGAATTACAAGCTTTCCTAGGACTATTGAACTTTTATGATAGATTTATGGCCCAGAAAGCAACAGTAGCTGAGCCATTGTACAAATTGTTATTAAAAGGAGCTAAATGGATATGGACACCTAACTGTCAACAGGCATTCAACCTGTTAAAGAACATGCTGACTACAGGTGACACGTTGGTCCATTATGATTTAAGGAAGCCTATAGTCATGACTTGTGACGCTTCCCAATATGGCTTGGGAGCAGTTTTGGAGCATATAATGAAGGATGGATCCCTGAGACCGATCATGTTTGCTTCCAGGACCATGAGCTGCCATGAACGAAATTATTCACAAATTGACAAAGAAGCGGCAGCTATCATATTTGGGTTGCAAAAGTTTTACTCATACATTTATGGTCGCAGAATAGTCATCCAGACAGATCACAAACCTCTTTTGGGGATATTTGATCCTAAGAAGCCCTGCAGTTAAACTCATATGACTACGAGTTGAAATATGTTGAAGGTAGTAAAATTGGAAATGCCGACGCTTTGAGTAGATGGCCCACTCCGGAGAATGTAGTCGAAGAGTCACAGGAGCTAAATGTGTTGTTATTGTGTGAGACACCAGTCGAGTTACAGATGACAGCTAAAGATGTAGCGAAATTGAGTAAAACTGATGAAATTTTGTCAAGAGTTATGTTTTGGATTAGAAATGGGTGGCCTGGTAAGGTAGATGAAAAATACAAAGATTACTATGTAAGAAGAGGCGAGTTGACGGAATATAATGATTGTGTTTTGTGGGGAAGTAGAGTAGTCTTGCCTCAGAAACTACATAGAAGTGTCTTGCAAGAGTTACATACGAATCACGATGGTATAGTAATTACAAAGGCTGTAGCAAGGAGTTATTTCTGGTGGCCTGGCCTAGATAAGGATATAGAGGCAATGGTGCAAAATTGTCAAGTGTGTAAAGAGGTAAGGAATATACCAGCCAAAGTAACACACAGATGGATTACTCCGCCAAAAGCTTGGTCTAGACTACATATTGATTTTGCAGGTCCATTTATGGGCAAGGTGCTTTTAATATTGATTGATGCTTACTCAAAATGGCCTGAAGTTAAGATAGTGAGTGAACAAAGCTCGAGTATGGTGATTAATAAATTGGATGAGATTTTTGCTGAACAAGGTCTACCGGATACAATAGTTAGTGATAACGGAAAAGCCTTTGTTTCAGAAGAGATAACTCAGTATTTTAAAAGAAACAATATAAGACACATACTCGTGCCTCCTTATCACCCAGCATCAAATGGACAAGCAGAGAGGACCGTTCAAACTATCAAACAGAAATTAAGGAAGATGGCACATCTTCCTTGGCAGTCTAGACTACAGAGAGTCCTGTACGGGCTACGTACAACACCGAATTCAGCTACGGGTAAGACGCCCGCAGAACTGTTGAATAATCGACGTTTCAGAACTAAATTTGACAAGCTTCACCCCCTTTCAATTCAAGAAAAGGAGACTGAAGATATCGAAGAAAATGAAACTAAAAGAGTGAGAGAATTCAAAGTAGGAGAAATAATTTGCTTCAGAAATTATAGAGGCGGACCTAGGTGGCTCGAAGGGACTGTAGTTAAGAAAATTGGAGTAGTGCGTTACAAAATAAGACAGGGGGATAAACTTTTCATAAGGCATGTAAATCAGATGCTAGGATTTTCCAGGAATGAAGAAGTTGAACAACACACTAGGGACGGTTTGACTAAGGAAACCAACACCAGAAATAGCGAGGAGATAAGCTATGAGGAACAGCACTCACAGGAAGAGGGCGGAAAAGAAGCATATGGTACCGTGAGGATTCCTCCTCCAAGCCAGTGGGCTGAAATTATTGGGGTAAAGGATCCAGAAGAGTGCCAGGTACATGATGATACTACTTATAATGCAATATATAGAAATGAGCAAGGTAGCAACAAAAGACCCAGGTCAAGTGAAAGCCCACCGTCAGCTGCACCCTCTAAGAAAAGGATGGCATTTGAGGACTATGATGCCGGGAGTGTGGAGGACGATAGTCATAGTGCAGATGATAACGATAGTCATAGTGCAGATAGCAATTAATCGTTAAATAAAAGAATAGACTGTAAAAGCATGCGTAGCTTATAAGTGAACTATTTAGTGTAAGTGCATAAAAGGGATTTTCAAACTGACTAGTATATAGTGACTCAAAGTGAAGTGTCCTCTATCAAGGGGGAAAGGCAAGAATGTTACGTACGTGTCTTGGCTTACGCGTCAGAACCGAACTGGGGGTACCCCACAGTTTCTCCAGCTACCCACATGCTGATATACAACAGGCACACAGATTAAAATAAATTAAAGTATATATGTATAAATTAACTATAATATGTATCTGAGAAAAGGCCATAAATAAAATAATTATCTGGTTTTAAAACCAACTTTTATTTTCAGGACTGTTCAGGACTGTTTCATCTTTCTTTTGTTCATCTTTCAGGACTGTTCAGTATTCTCTCCACAATCTATTATGTTCAAAAGTGTGCTGCCATATTTAAATTAAACTATTGTATTTCTGATTGTGACTGTAAACATTTCATATAATATTAAAAAACATGACATGAAAACATGCACATCGTAGCTTCAAAACTTGTATCACTGATTGACTGTTTTAGCAGTCCTGCTGTATAGTACTCTACTGAGTATAACTGGATTTATAACCGAAAAAAAAGAAACTTGCAAACAACAGAGATATTTGAGCATTACTCACGGATAACAGAGGTAGAATATCTTAACGACTGGATATTTGAGGGCAATGAAGTACGCGCACCACGCGAGCGCCCCCACCACCACACCCAGTATGAACATTCTGTAAATATACACACTAGTTAGAATAGTTAGCATTCATAGTTACGCTGGGAATTTTCCTCAATCCATCCATCGTGCTTATTTTGCGTGAAAAGGGGCAGCAGTGCCTCCACGTAATCCACCGATGCCTTGAAATTGCCTGTAGCTTCGTGTTGGGTGCTTGGAGTATAAGTATTAAGTATACACACTAATTATAAGTGTTAGTGTTATCACAAAGAATTATAACATCATCAAGTAAAATAATACTGATTAAGTACAGCAAGAAATTTTAATACAAGAACATATTTCACTTCTGATATTTTATTAAAATACAAATATCTGTCGAATCTGCAAGTTAAAAACAAAAGTAACGGGACTAAAGAAACTTCAAGCCTAAATTCAAATTCAAAAGATTTATTTACTAGGAATACTGTGTTATACATACCTATAGATCTTACAGTGTTTTTGTATCATGTATTCAGCCTATACATAGGCATATGCAAATGTTTGACTAATCTAATAAACAGGGGTCGGACTTTCTTTCGCACGGTAGGACTAATGGAGAACTATGGAGTCGTTATTAACATTAAAATACAATTCATACTCATACTATTTCATTCCAAACTGCCTTTTTGGTTATTATGGATAACATTCCCAAGCATTAAATGACTAAAATTATGGATAAAATATTTTTTTACAATATTTCAAACTCCTAACTTAACTCAATTTATTGTCAATATCATGAACTTTCTAGTCATAAATGGATATTCGATCAATATAGAACCCAATTTACGTATTTTATGGTAGGTAGCGAAAAAAAACAATGCGTACACAAATCAGGTCTTTGTATATTCTTCTGACTTTGTAATTGACTATAAAATTAAAATTGAGAATGAAATACACTTATGAGTATGAGTATGAATAGTATTTTAATGTGAATATCTAGCATAATATAGCCTCCATTAGTCCTACCGTGCGAACGAAAGTCACACCCCTGCTAATAAAACAATAGTACTTACCCTAAATTCTCTAAAATTATATTATATGGCTCAATCATGACAAGCTATATTAAACCTAATTTTAACTATTCTGTAAAGCACCCTTATTGGCATGAAGAGGCAGATTTTTTAATTATGAAGTAAAAAATATGTCTCACCTAGCCGCTACAATGGCATGAGGCAAGGCTGGAGGAGTGAGGGTGGCCTTCAGCAGGTGCACCACCAGGCTCAGCAGCAGCCGCCGCGACAGCAGCGTCACTATGAACGCCACGAGGTGAGGGTCTATTAGGTAGAAGTTCTGCAATTCAAATATTTTATATTGAATTTCTAAATAAAGCAAGGCATTGACATCGACAAAGGTTTCGTCAATTCACAGAATTCCACCCTAGTGGGAATAGCATGTCTTGCCGCGACTTCGCTTGTCGCGCGACTCAGCGTCACCTGTCTTCCTCGCACAGTATTGAAAAGAAAGGGTCAGATAGTATTTGTCGCGCGACAAGGTGTTGCATGTCACAGTTATGCTAGATGTGCAGGTGACATCAACAGTGCCATAGGAAGATACAAATATTTAGCTCAATTAAAAATTTCAAAAGTTGTTTCATTAGGAATGGTTTATCTTATATAAAATAAACATAAATTATTCTTCTCTTTTTTTTTATGAACGATTTTATTGATTATTATTTTGTCTCCAAGGATATGGTACATTAAGTTTACATAAAATTAAAATGCACGGAGAAACTTAGAAGTAAAAGAATTTTACTACAAATTGTTTTACTGTTGTATACTTGTATCATAACATTGTTAAGTAATTGAATAAATGTATATGCATGCATTTACATTTCAAAATGAAAATTTTTAAGTAAGAGGCCATTGCCAACTGGAATATTAACCTACAAAATGAAGCATGTAGCAAAATAAAATTATATTGTTATCTACAAAAAGCTCTTATCAGCTTGCTAATATATTTCTCAAATCACATCAACTAATTTCTCCACCAAAGATGACAAATAAGTGACCCTGACCAGGGCCCTCTTTCCCACTGGGCGCTAAAGGTGCCTAAGAATGCCCAGGGTACCTGAATTCATGTGAAGGCCTGAAAAAATAATTGCTGTTCAATGGGGCCCAATAATTATGGAGTACCCAAGAGCCTGGCATGTGTCAAGACAGCTTCGTCCCTGACACTACAACATCATTTGTCACTATACAGTGCAGTTCAGTTGGTCTAGTACTTGGCTTCTGGGACAGTCTTCCAGCAATGAGTTGCTTGTTGGAATGTTAGTTAAACATACTCTTATATTATAACCTTGTTTTTTTTATCTCATGAAATCTGAAAAATGAAGCAACCCTACATTATATGATGTTGATGTAGTTATACATACACTTTGTTTTTATGTTCTCAAGGTAAGTTCCAGATGCGAGTTTTAGTAAGTAGTAACAAGGATATTATTTGTTAGAAATAAAGACTTTCAATATTCTCACGAGCGAAGTAACTGAATTTATATTTAAGGTAACTAAGGAACGTTTATGTAGATATATGCTCTATTGAGTTAACATGAACTGAGAAGTATTAGTCTCACCATTGTTTGATTGGTATATGAATGTGGCAGCCACCACGCAGTCCTGTACAGATTAAGGAACTGCAGTCCTGTTGCGACCAGAGTGAACACGAACGTCATGGCCTCAAACAGGAGCTCCCCGTCGTGGGGGATGTACGGGAACGGTATGTGCTTCGGCGGCGACGGGCCCTCGGCAAGCTTCACGTCATTCAACTGATTCGGGGCCGGCGTTGGCGATAGCCGCGGCCGGCCCACTCGCTTCCCGTTACTGTTTACATCCTCTTCCTGAGCCGGCAATGTACCCTTAAACATACGAATGAAAGTAAATTTGAGCAACCAAAAAACGCAGTAAAGGATGTTTTTTATTGAGAATTATACCTTTTTACTGACGCCAGAGGACTTCTTAGTTCCCGGCGGCGTCATTTTGCAAGTAATTTGCGGCAAGGGCCGCTTAACAAGCGGATCTTTAATGATTTTTCGCCGCCTGGATATCGCGGTTGATGCTGTGTTGTTAACTTGCGCGTTAGCCCAACGCCTCGCCAGGAGTATAGTCAAGCAGCCAACGACCGCTGGCAGGAAGAATACGACAAAAGGTCCACTTTCATTTTCGGTACAACTCATCACTCACATGTTAAAATGTTTTATAAAGTGTCACAATTAATTTGTTTGCCATTCACATACACTACACCAATGCACGTCTGCACGTACGTACGTAGATTGGAATTGGAAATGTCAAATGGAAGTGTTGCCAGAACCAGAAGGTTTTTACGTTCCGATACGCGCAGACTGTAAAAAAAAGGAAGATAAGTGCGAGTCGGACTCCCCCACCGAGGGTTCCGTGTAAATTTGTAGGTACATATATTATTATAAATAATTCATAAATCTTTGTCCATATGGTTTTGAAAATAATGCATGTATATAACGTGGTATGTGACAAGACAATTTACGGTTTTCTTGTTGTCAAAATTATTTTTTACTAAAACATTATCTGGAAGTAGTCTAACATTTTGGTGTTTTGCACCTGATTACGATGAGTTAGTTTCACATACTCAAATTATATCGAATGTTAGTATTTTTTTTATGTTTTCCTTGCGATCGAATGTTAATCTTAATCTCATGGTGCTACCAATTTACTGTTAATGCAAGCATTGATAAGAATCGATGAAGATGCTTAAAGTAAAGTTATAGTGAACCGCATCATCTAATCCATATTTTAAGTTTAATAAGTGTTATCACTTTTAATAAAACGCAGTTGCTTCTATGCATTGAATTGAATAATCCTGATTACACTTACAATTGAATACTTTCTTAATTTGGTTAATGAAAATGGTTAATTGGAGCGGAGCGAGCGAAGCGAGCGAAGCTCCCATGGATCGATTCGAATGGACTTTGTAACAATGCGCAGATCTCAGCGAGTTCTCAACCGATTTTAGAAATTTTTGTTTTAAAATGCACAAATTAAATTTCGCTAGGTCGTGACGAAATTTTCGAAAAAAAAAAAAAACCGCTCCAATTTATGGTGCAAGCTTAGCCGGTGGCTGACTCTGCATCGACCTAGTATAACCTTCAATTCTACAATCGATTATTAACCCAAAGGGCAAACACGGGACAGTCAACAGGCTGTATCTCATAAATCGCGACAGATGAAATTTTCACAGATGATGTATGTCTGTTGTCGCGGACAGTACGGAACCCGTCGTGCGTGAGTCTAACTCGCACTTGGCCAGTTTTTTTTTACTGGTAGCCCTACAGCGCGTTCCAATATTTACAATGGGTTTACTATTTTCTTCACAGTTCACTTGCACAGTTTGGAAGACACGCACACAAAGGCTTTACAATTTCAAATTCAATGCAAGCATTATGGGTAGTTCAAAAAGAGCTACCCTCCTCTTTTACCTCCGCAAGAGGTAGGCAAGACAAATGCACATATAATAAAAGGAAAGTTAAGTTCCATATTATTAAACAAGTGGAATACAACTGTCAAAGTAAGCCTGCTTTTCTGTGATCTCATTGCGTTTCAAATTTCTTAGGAGCCAATCACGTCGTCAATATTCAAATGTTTATGCGGTCGCGCCGTTGCCTGATTGGATAATACTACCAAATTGAGGCAAAAATTTAAATCCTGGTTTGCTGAAAAAATCACTGCAAAGGATCTGCAAAGTGTCACCGGCCGCGGCGAAAATAATAACAACGAAATTAGCAAACATTAATTTCGTAACTTAAAGATGCTTTAGAGGATATAAAGAGCAAAGTGATTTGTGTCTGAGAAATGTCTCTCACTGTTCTGTGTTCATTTGTTTTAGCTTTCTATGTGGTAATATGGTTTTTCGATTCATTCTTCAAGGTATGTTCTTCCGATGATGGAATGCGATTAATATTTAAGAAATATGTACTTGTTTATTAAACATATTCCTATTTTGTCCACAGAGCTGCATGCATTACCCATACTATGCGTTCTTGGAAGGCACCGGTTTAAAAGTTGGCTTTTTAAGTTTCACTTGGAACACAACTGCGTTTAACCGTTTTATTTACCGCTGGAGCAAGAACCTGACGCGCATTCTACGAAAATGGTTTACTTTTGGCTACATAATAAGCCTATGGATCTTCCTGCCATTTGCCTTATGGACATTGTTTAATTTCATTTATGAACACTTCAATGACAGTATTCCGCTTAGTAATGCTCCTGAGGTAAAGGCAATTTTGCCTGGAGTAAATGTGCCGCTGTCTGATTTCTGGGTGTACTTCATAGCCATTTCTTTTAGTACTATTTTTCACGAGCTAGGGCATGCTTTAGCTGCCTGCCAAGATGATGTGCATTTATTATCTGTAGGAATGACTGTGTTTACAATCTTTCCAATCGCATTCGTCCAGCTAGATTCGGAGCATTTAAACAGTCTTGTTGTAACTAAAAGACTTAAGATATATTGTGCAGGAGTATGGCATAATATAGCTACAGGTGCTTTTGCATTATTATTATTTTTCTCTGCTCCTGTTATATTCAGCATTGCTTATGAAACTGAGTTAGGAGTTAAAGTTGTAGGATTTACTGATGATTCTCCTTTAAAAGATGTCAGGGGCTTAGACAAGGGAGATGTAATAACCTCCATAAACAATTGTGACATAAAAAATTCACATGATTGGGTTTTATGCCTTCAAAGAGCTCATGAAAGATATGGCATATGTACTAGTGCAGAATATGTAGCCCAGAATGATGAAATTATGATGGAGACAATAAAAGAGAATGATGTTGTTGAATGCTGTAGAAAAGATGACATTTTTAGTTTTTGCTTCGAGTACATGGAGCCTAAAGTTGTTGGTGACTCGGTGTTGCCAGGACAATATTCATGCCTTAAACCTAGGGATATGGTGAAGAATACTTTTAAAAAATGTACCGAAGTTGGTGGTTATGCATGTCCTCGAGCGATGCATTGTTTACGACCTTCTCTAAACAACCACACCTATTTAATGGTTATTGAACGAAAGGATAATAATGCTGTACTGTTTCTAGGTTTACCGTATGAATTACATAAGACTGTTTTCGTGGATCAGTATTTTCCTAGCACACCAATATTTTCGTTATTTTCGCCAACACAGTTTGAGAAGTTTCTTAAATATATATTCATGTTTTCAATGGGTATAGCATTCTTGAACATTTTACCTTGTTATGGGACTGATGGTCATTATATAGCTAGGGATTTGATTCAGATATTAGCAAGATACCTGAATAAAAATGGTGATTTTGTCACATTTTTCCATGTTTTCACAATGGTGATTGGAACTGGTTTAACAGTATCAATTCTGATATGTTTATTTTATCAGGCATATATGGAGAATTAGATCTATAGTTGGCTTGCATAGAGCTTGATTTATTAATAACACTAACTTTAATCATGAAAAGTCTGATGTGTGTAGCTTAAGCCATATTAATGTTATGGATATGACATATTTATATGACAATTATTTTACTACTGCAAACTTTTTTGACTTGGCAAACAACAGTTTCGCAATATTCAATTTAATTTGTGGTGTAAATGGGTGTAAAATAAAAGATCTAGATGAAAAAATTGAGGCAAGCATTTAAAACTGGATGCACAGTTTTGATTCATTTTGGGCTAGTTGGAGAAATGAAAAGTCAATATGTATTCATAGTCTTAGCTTAAAGCGTAACAATTTATTTGTTCTGTGTATATAGTGTAGATAGTTTAACATTAACACGTAAATAATGTAACATATTTTGTTTGTACTCTTTAGAAACACCTTTGTAAGATTGAAGGGACACATGTTGCTGGGTAAAATTAGATTTGATTACACTTTTAGAAGGAACATTTCAATTTATTACAGGTGTCAACTAATGACTATTCTATTTTTTTAAAAATGGCAACCGGTCACAGTTAAGCGACCATTACTGCCAATGTCTCGTTGCCAATCGCACTCGGCGACTAGATAGAGGATTGATACCACGTTGTATGGTGAGTTGATAAAATCGTGCTTTTTGTAAAGTGATAGCGATTTACAAAAAACCACACGGACTATCGGGCCTTGACCCAGGAAGGGCTATGTACGCTTCAAGTTGAATTCTTCATTAGCTATTCACACATTCGTTTGATCACTGCACAATACGCTATCAATACTACACATTGAACGACAAAAATGAATAAATAACGAACAACAAAACCTAAACGCATGCGGCCATCTTAAGTCACGGACCGGAAGTCCATCAACTAATGACCTTTCAATTGAGTGGCTGTCAACACTTTTTTTATTATATAAATAGAGTCAACTCAAAATTTTAAGCAAGTGGGTAGTCAGTTATGTAGTTTTTGTCAACATTCCATCAATTATACTGTATTCTAAGAACACATACTAAAGTTATCAATCATGTACTGACTACTGTGAAATGTAACAAATCTTATGTTATTAGTTAATTTAGTTATGTATGATCAAATTAAATTAAATGAATTCTAATCACAAATTAAAACTGCTTTTAAATTCACTACAAACATTTAATTTTTGACTGAGCAAGCAAAGGATCTCCATTTTAGCTTGGCTTAATATTCTTTCATATGTAACCAAATATAATATTCCAAACATTCAGACATAGTTTTTAGGGTTCCGTACCCAAAGGGTAAAAGCGGGGACCCTATTACTGAGACTTCTCTGTGCGTCTGTCCGTCCGTCTGTCACCAGGCTGAAGAATCTCAAGAACAGTGATAGCTAGACAGTTGAAATTTTCACAGATGATGTATTTCTATTGCCGCTATAACAACAAATACTAAAAATAAAATAAAATAAATATGTATGAGGGGCTCCCATACAACAAACTTGTTAAAGATTATGGTACGGAACCCTTCATGCACGAGTCGGACTCGCACTTGCCCAATATTTTTTTTAGGCTAAGCTGAAACGGACACACTTCCCTCGCTCAATCAATTCTCACACTGTCATGAATAAAACAAACATTTTTTAACAGTTACATCTAAAAGGACTGATTCCTAATAAATAAATCTATGACTCAACTTCAAAGATTATTAGTAATAACAGAGTTTTGTATCATGATTTACTTAAAGCTAATGATTTTTCTAAATCCTGCAACGATTTCTTTCCATAGTTGAGTAAATACTTGATGGTGGATTCTTCAGTGTGATGCATATTGTTCCTAAAGTCTGTTTGTGCCCATTCCTTTAATTCTTTTCGTGTTGACTCGTCAGGTACGTATCGGAGTGTTCTAAATATATCTCTGTACAGCTTCAGAACTTCTTGACGCAGCATGAACTGAAAATTACCAGGAAAACATACTTAGTTTTAGGCTCTAAAGATTTTATGTAATACATAAACTTTTTGGTTATATTTACAGTACCTGCTTAAGGCTCAATGTAGTTTTTGGTAGTTTTGATGACATGTTGAATAACTACGACTACTACACTCTCAATAAATTAGGTTCTCCCAATCAACATCAGTATTATAGCATTTTGCTAAGTTCAGATACGAATATAATACGGAATAAGTAACGGAATAAGTAGCCAAAACAACAGCTGATCGTATCTGACATTGATTGACGACTTGACGTTTATATTTTTAGGTTCGTACGTTTCATTATATGCAATGCCCCTACTGTTTTGACGTAGATTAATGCTGTATTTTGGATTTTAAACCAAAACATGCATTTAAAAATCAAATAACCTATATGCAATGGTTTATTTTTAATTTTAAGAAAAATCTTCAATCTCTGCAAATATGGAACAAACTTAAATATTTTAACACGTAATTTGTCGCAACGCAACACAGAATGTAGAAATAGATACACTAAAGTTAGTTTCGCGGTATTTCCATCAGGCGTTGCAAAGTTCAAGTTGCAAAGTTTATCTTTCATTATTATATTGTGTCTCTCCTAGGACGGGTAAGGCAGAGCACCAACAGTATTCTGAATGCAATTGCTGACAAATATAATTGCCCAATATTAATATACTGGATTGGGCAAGTCAAACCGGTGGCTCGCACTATCTATTAATACTCAATTTATTTAATTATACAATTTTAATTTTAATTTTACAATTTTAATTTTAATTTTACAATTTTAATTTGACAATTTTATTTTATTTCCTTTATTTCATTTTATTAGTTATGCAATTTTAATTTTACATTTTTAATCTTTTTATACAATTTTAGTTTGACAATTTTATTTTCTTTATTTCATTTTATTAGATTTTAAATTAATTACTTATAAATTTTGTTCTTGTGTTTGTACTCTGACATTTTATTTTAATTGGAATTTTGATGGAATTTTATTGGAGATTTGTTTTAATGTATTAAGTAACGTATTTATTATTATTTTTAAACTAACATAGGTATAAGTATTTTTTACTAAAAACTAATGTATGGATCATAGTTATCTGGAAATAAAGAATTATTATTATTATTTGTTTCTCATTTTTTGAGTCACGGGCTCATATGTCCCGGCCTTTTGGAAGGCTTGCGTGGGGATATGGATCCAACACGTAGAGGCCCCTTGGAGAAATTTGCTGTGACTGTAGCCCTGCTGGAACCCGTTCCTGATCATATCAATAAGATGATACATCCATGAACAGGTCCCAGCAGGTGGTTGCACTATTGCATTGATATGAAAAAGAAACCGGGCTATTAAAATGGAGTATGGGTGGACTCTTTATTTGGGCTATTGCAAAAGAAAAATGTCACCCGCCGTAACCATCAGTAAGACTGTTACCTCTGGCGGGTGGTGACTCGCCCTTCACAAAGTGGTCCCCGTAATGCCGTCGTAAAGACGGCCGGAAGCAACACGAGCGTGAGGGCTCAGGGGTGTCGAGAGGTGTGCTGCGCTTTCTCCGAAGTTACTCGCGTCGTGATGCCCTTTAACACTTCCACCCCTGGAGCATATAGCTCTAACGCTCCTCTCTGGACGGCCAATGAAGGCAAGCCAGAGCTGAGAGTCCTACGGGTCCTCTTGGGTTTCCACTCCGGCCGATGAAGGCACACCGGAGACGAGGACCCTGACCGACTCTCTGGAGATCTCGGGCCCGTGGGGTCGTCACTCCCCAACAGCTCGCCACAAGCGATATATTATTATTATTATTTGTTTCTCGTCTCAGTCTCGGGCTCATACGTCCCGGTCTTTTGGAAGGCTTGCGTGGGGATATAGATCCAACACGTAGAGGCCCCTTGGAGAAATTTTGCTGTGGCTGTAGCCCTGCTGGGACCCGTTCCTGATCATATCAATAAGATGATACATCCATGAACAGGTCTCAGCAGGTGATTGAACTATTGCATTGATATGGAAAAGAAAAAACCGGGCTATTAAAATGGAGTATGGGTGGACTCTTTATTTGGGCTATTGCAAAAGAAAAATGTCACCCGCCGTAACCATCAGTAAGACTGTTACCTCTGGCGGGTGGTGACTCGCCCTTCACAAAGTGGTCCCCGTAATGCCGTCGTAAAGACGGCCGGAAGCAACACGAGCGTGAGGGCTCAGGGGTGTCGAGAGGTGTGCTGCGCTTTCTCCGAAGTTACTCGCGTCGTGATGCCCTTTAACACTTCCACCCCTGGAGCATATAGCTCTAACGCTCCTCTCTGGACGGCCAATGAAGGCAAGCCAGAGCTGAGAGTCCTACGGGTCCTCTTGGGTTTCCACTCCGGCCGATGAAGGCACACCGGAGACGAGGACCCTGACCGACTCTCTGGAGATCTCGGGTCCGTGGGGTCGTCACTCCCCAACAGCTCGCCACAAGCTGCCCTGCGGGCTTATTATTATTATTATTATTATTATTATAGTCGAAAATTTGTAAACCGTCTGAATGGTCATAAAGTGCTTGTCTTGTAAACATGACCCCAAAAAGCCACTGTCCGAGGACAAAATGGAAACAAACGTAACAAACAAACGCAAACTAATTTATATCATCTTTCCGAAATCCCAAGGTTGAAATTGGAATAGCATAGTTCTTAGGAAGCGAAACAGATAAAATTTCGACCTTTTTTCGAATTTTATGGCTTTAGTGTTAAAGTATCTTATTCCAATGAGTTAGGATATTGCAATTCAATTACTACTCAGATGAACGAATAAACGAAAAGTAGGGTGTTGAACTCGAATTAAAAATTAAAATACACCAATGTCACTCTCGAATTTACTGGTTCGAAAATGTGTATCTCAAGTAGTGTTGATGATCATTTAATTCAAAAATAAATAATAAGTAGCTCAATCTTACCCGAACGTAGGTAAGTACCCTGATTGGTAGGTAAACAGAGTAAAAAAAACATAAACTATAATTTGCGAATGTAAACAGAGGTTTCGTTTCACTTCGTTCGCTCGGCCGGTCAATTACATAACTATTATATTCAGCCAAAATCGAAGATTTTTAAACTAGTGGTCTTCGCGGGTTTAAGTTTCTGAACCTAATTTTTACGTTTTCAACCTATCAAAATTTTACGTTTTCAACCCCCATATATCTGCTATTTTCGAAAAACAGAATCGATTAAAAAATCTTTATACCTACATATCGAAACCAATCACGTAATTTCATGAGAATCAGTTGAGGAATGCGACATCCAGGCGAGAACAGCAGGAAAAGCATCTGGACTGGACTTTCAAACAATCTGGACATAATATTTTTTTAGGCCAAGCTAAGACTGAGACGCTTGGTGAATTATCAAAGGCACAGATTATATAGCTATAGGTAGTAAACTTAAATTGAGCGAGCGAGCGAAACGATAGAAGCGAAAATTCTATATAATTAATGAGCCTAACTCACAAAATTTCATGAGAATCGGCTGAGAAATGCGATCTTTAGGCGAGAACAGCTACCTAAATCTGGTTAAACGGACAAACTGAACAATTTAAGGCCAAGCTGAAACGGGGACGCTTCGCCCGCTCACTAGAAAAGAAGGAAACCCAGAAACAAATATTCGAGTTCACCACACAAATATTTGCCCAGACCGGGACTCGAACCCAGGACTGCCGGCTCAATAGGCAGCTGCACTACCACTGCCAACCGCGTCGTCAGTGGAGATCATGAGTGAGATCAGTCCACACGGCCACGGCGCGTTGCGTCAGCGTTGCGTCGACGCAGCGCTGCCGTTGCGTTGTTTTACAAACAAACCATAGTTATGCAGAAAGCGACCAAAGATTTTTTTTCATAATGCAAGAAGCGACCAAACTCTTTCATTGATTAAGACTTAAGTCACCTTGACAAAAAATCTACGCTGGTCGCTTTCTGCATAACTATGGTATATAATCAAGGTGTTCACACGTGCGTTGCGTTGCCGTACGCAAGGCGCCGTGTGGACTTGCTCTGACGCCACGTGACGCCGAGCCCTACGTGTGTACGTTGGCTTCGTCCTTTGGGATGTCAGGTGTACACACCAGTGCAAAGGGTCCCTCGGGCCCGCAAGGAAAAATATAATAAAAAAATATATAAGTGCGAGTCCGACTCGCGCATGAAGGGTTCCGTACCATAATCTATAACAAGTTTGTTGTATGGGAGCCCCCCTTAAATATTTATTTTATTTTATTTTTAGTATTTGTATTTCAAATGTCTAGCTATCACCGATCTTGAGATACAGCCTGGTGACAGACGGACGGACGGACGGAATTCTCAGTAATAGGGTCCCGTTTTTACCCTTTGGGTACGGAACCCTAAAAAAAGGTACGTGTGTCTCCTTCACTCGTATGGCCACCATCACGCTCGGATTTCTCACTCAACCGCTCGCCGCGTCGCTTGCCGCCGAAAGACGTGGCATGTCCGTTAGTTGATGCCAAAGTCATAGTCAAATAATTTATTTGTACCTAAACATTAGGTTTCTTGATGTTAGATTGAACTTATAATTATGTAGGTGTATCACTGTTTCGCCATAAGGCATACACATATTTTGAGTCACGATCACGACGGAGCATGCATTTTCATAAATAAGTATAAAATTATTCACGTACCTACCTAATTTAAAACGTTGAATGTTGAAGTAAGTAGGTAAGTATCTCAAAGGCTAGACGATGTGTTCACTACGTACTGCTAACCGCGCTAGCAGCCTACGTACCGCGCACACCTGTGTCACACCTGTCCCAAGTAGCACAAGAACCTGTTTAAGAGCTGTTTATCAGAATATGTTTACGGCTAAAGCTGAATTACTCAGCTGAATAAGAGCTGAAAAAGCGCTTTTTCAGCCTTTATTCATCTAAATTGGGCACAAATCAATCAGCCTTAAGTTCACATAGCTGTTTAATAGCTTAATAGCGGCTGTAAAACGGTTGTATTAAGGGTCACAAGAGTTACAAGGGCTGAATATCGGCTGGCTTAAAGAGCTCAACGGTCTGCTTATTCAGATTAAAGTTCACATGTAAATCCTTATTACTGTCTTAAACCTCCACAAGTTCACCTTTAGCTGGACAAGCAAAAATGTATACTATAAATATTTAAAACGTGACGTTACAAAATTGTTTAATGTTCAGCGAATATATGTGTTGTGTTTTTTTATTGAGAGCCATCACTTTTGACTGTCATAATGATTGAATTGGTGAATGGTGGAATCAAAATATTAACTGGTATACCTGAATTTTCGGTTAGTTAGTGGAAAATTATTGCGGTCTCGATTTTACTGTGATTATATATACATATTATCTAAGAAAATTTTCAAGCGCTCCTAAAATAAAACGTTTTTGGACAATGTTAATAAAATATACAGGGTATTTCAGGTGTATCCTGTCACACACCAAAGGCGTTTTCCTTTTTTTTTCATTAAGAATATCCCAGGAACTGTTGTTACTGGTCTGAAGAGAGTAAACATTTGAGATTTATAAGTACTTTGTAGTTGAAATATAGTCAAAAGCTAAGATAAAGAACAATCATTTCAAGGTTATACAAAAAAATGGTGACTATCTTTCTACATCGGTGTGAACCACTTTTACTCTATATTTCAGCTACAGGCTGCGTAACGATTGACTTGTGTTCCGTTATTCAGCCTTAAACAGGAATAAGTGTAAATAGTGACCGCAAATACAGCTTCAAGCTGTTTTCTGTGTCCTTGGTGGTTGGTTGGTGGTAGTTTTTATTCTTTGAGATTCTGTAATTTTCTGGTATTCTCTCATAAGTTTTATCCTGACTCCTCCAGTTCGCGATCTAATTTTCCACGAAAACCCTTAATGTGGCCAGTAAAACACTTACACAAATTCAAATATACACTATCTTTTTGACGTTATTTGCTACACAAAGGTTTACGTGTGTATATGCAGTCAGCCAAAATCTGATTAAGACTTTGCATGTGAAACATTGTTCAGCAGTAGCCGCTAATTTGATTCACTCATATTTTTCTAAACAGCTCTAAGCGTTCTGGTGTACTTCTAAACAGCTGCTATGCAGATTGTATCGGTAGGCTGAATAAAAGCTGACTAGCAGAGAAAAAATAAGCCCTCAGCAATAGTAACGTCCACATGTAGGTCACTATACCTCCATTGACGTTATAATAGTGCACAAGTGGTATCATAAAAAGGCAACGTAATAAATATACACATGTGTTATCTTATACAGCACTTAGCATAAAGTTCACTATTAAGTTGCCCTTAAGCAGCTAGTAGTGTTGGAAAATTCTTACAGCTGAATAAGGATGAGAATGTGTGCCCTTTGTATATCGTAATACAGCTCTTATTCAGCCTGCGCTGTTTAATTGACACTATATGCTATTATGCAGCTGTAAGTTCACGGATGAACTATTGTAAGAGTTTATATCATCGTAGAACTGGATATAAGACCACGAGTGAGTAGTTATATGGCTTACTGTGTTACTTGCCTCCAACTACCGATACCGCCTTGTTCGGACGAAATCGGCGCGCATTCGTTGCCGTCACAGTGATGTACACGCGTCACGCTCCATGAACATTGTTTTGCGTTGCATTTTACATAAACAACCAGTACAATACAGTCGGGTGGCTTTGGCAACGAAGCTGAAAATAATCATAATCAAAAAATGATTAGGATATCCGTTAATTTTAAATTTCAATTTAGTTGATATTCACAATTCATAAAAAAAAGTTATTCTGTAAATTTTATTCGAAAAAAAACTAAAGCACTCGCCACGAGCTATAATCTTCCTTACCTATTTGTCTCGAAAAACGTGTAAGAAATTCCTGAAAGATAAACATAACATGTATCTATTTAAATATTCCACGAAACCACGCTATAATTACGTAACATAATACAGTAATAATACATAATAATATACGTTTAAAGGAAATTTCTGAATACAACAAATAGGTATTCCAAATCCATCCGACACAATAATATCGTAAAATCTTCGTAAATGTAATAAATACATCGACCCGCTCATTAATCACACTTATTAATATTTCCCTATCCTGTAAAATTTTCAATACTAACAATGTCCCTGCTTCACCTCTAACCGCTATAAACAGGAACTATACACTCCAATCTATATGCAGGAACTGTCCAAATCATGGTCAAAACATATATTATTGTGCTAGGACAGGAAGCTGAAAGCACAGATTATGTACAAGTGCGCATGAAAGCTCGCGCGTGCGCGCGTAAGCTCCACCCACCGCCGAGCGCGCGAAAAATGTGCTTTTTCCGGCGCTCCACGGCCAAGCCAATCCAATGGCGGCGCCGCGGCAGTGGCGGGTCTAACGCAGACCGTTTAGGTTGTGTCGGATGCCGGTCGCTCCGTTATGTTTACGCGCGCGTTGAACTTACGCGACGAAAACTTTTAAATAAAAATTTATGACTATTAACTGAACTGTGTTAAGTGCAAGCAAAATGGACTCGAATCCGAGCAAACCCGCTTCCCCACCAAAACCAATAAAAAAGGAGAACGAAGAAGAAATCAAGGTATGAAATTTTATATTTGTATTCCGACATTGATGTGAGTTTCCGTTGTTCCCGCTGGCTTTGGCAGCGTCGCGTAAGAGGAGACGGCGAGTCGTATTTTTAAATTCGATATGCTCACGTCAAGGGGACCTCCACAATGCGAAGTCGCGGGATTACGCCGAATAAATTATCAAGTGTACGGTTACAATATTAATTACAATTTGCGATACACAATAAAACTCGTGTAATATCACGTTTTCGAGGCCTTTTCCAGCCATTAAAGTGTGTAACACGATATCTGAAGCGCGCTCGGTTCGCTGTAACCGGAGCTGCTGGATGTTTTGATAATAGATATAGGCGGCGCTTCTGTGTGCGTGCGTACCGACACCCGGCGGGGTCGTGTGCGTGCGGGGTAATTTTAGACGCTCCTTTGCTCAAAACGTAACCCGAGACCGTCCCAGGCCGCAAGTCGACGCTTCAATTTATTGTTTTCATCTGATTATCGCACTCGCGAAGCGACAATTGCGTAAACAGATTAAAAGTTGCGATTGTTGTCTATGGCCGCCCCCGCTGCTCGCGCGCATTTATTTTGGCGCCGCAGAAATAGTTTGACATGTCAATAACCCCATTGGCGTGTCCACGCGGCGTGACGTCACGGAATATATGCGCGTTTTGTTTTAGTTTGGGGTCAGTTCGAATTTATTGTCGTAGATCGTTTCACCCACTATCAGGCGGTTAATTGAGTCGTAAATTAACGATCGCCTTCATTTTAAAACCCATTTTATTCTTTTCTATTGCGCGCCTCTTGAAGTTTATTTGTCAAATAGTGCGGTTGCCAAGCTTCTCATATGCGCGGCGTCTAAATTTCCTTGTTTCCCAGTAATAAAGCAGCTAGGGTTGCGCTTGCGTCAGTCCAGCGCGTCGTAATCGTAAATCGTCACATTCTCAACATTCGGTGTTGACGAATACGTCAAACGTATAGGATTACTACAGCTAGGGAACATTCCGTATGAACTGAAGAATGGTTTGGGCACTAGAACGCCTAGAACACGAAAATCTTACCAAACCACCATTAACTTACGGTGCTTCCTAATCGCGAGCATTCAATGTAAAAAAACAAATGAGGATTTTCATATAATTTTCTCGCGGTGAAAAAGCACCTAACAATATGTGTTACGACTAATGAACGCGCTCATGAATAGAACTAAGTACCTACTTAATGGTAAATCAAACAACTCGATCATTACATTGTGATTGTGACACATTCAACACATACTATTTCGTTTTATAAAATAAACCAACCATTTGATAAATTCTCGAAACATTGGGCATTTATCGCGAATCGCAAGCAAAGTCATCACTGAGGTAACACCCTTATGTATACCAGTTGTCTTTATACCGTTAGTTCGTACGATACTTTTCGCCTTTCTAATTAGAACCGTACAAAAGTGATGGTCATGGAACTACTGGCGAATCATTTCCCTGAAAAAAGCAAGCTCCATCCAAAAAGTAGACTCCATCGGCAATTTACAACAGGTGAGATGGAAGTCATACGCTTACAAATTACATTTAATAATAGTCCGCCATCTTTTATGTAGCTCAAGTCTTCTTCTGCCTTCCCATATTCCACCTACGCGGGGTCGGGTCTCCTTGTCAGTTTTCGCCAGAGTGCTCGATTCTGGGTCGTCTGTTCTTTAATCCAGATTCTTTAGGTCGGTTTTAATGTTAGACCACCATGATGTAGATTAGCAAAAGTAGCTGCACATATGTACATCCCAGAAAACCATAAAGAAAATAATTACAACTTTTATTTGGAGCTTTATGGGTGTGAGACATGGATCATGGTGCAAAGGGACAGGGAGGTGCTGGATGCCTTCGAAATGTAGTGTTGGACTGTTGGCCTACGACGGAGAAGATTAATTGGATTGAAAAAGTCACAAATGAAGAAGTAGGTATTTAAAAGAGTGACAGAAAAAGAAATTTGATGAACACCATAGAGAAGAGGAGAGGTAAAATGTTTGGTCACCTTATACGATATGAAGGAAAAGTTGAAGGAAAGTGAGGCAAAAATTATGGTCTCTGGAGCCCTTTAGACAGACAATCTGCCTCCATCGATTCCGATCTTGAAGCAGCTCTCGCCGCCTTGTACAAGTTAGATGATGAGGCTTCTATCGCTAGGGTGGTTGAGTAAGTTGGGTAACCCTTATGTGACGTAGGTACCTACAACCAAAGTAAAAGCATGTTACTCTGATTACTTTATCAAAAACCCAATAACTCTAAACGTTTCATATTAGAACCAATCCGGACCAAATAGTTACGCGAACCCCAAATTATCCGGGTAACAAGACGAAACGATATCGTTTTCGTTCTAAATGCAAATGCGAATGCAATTTGTCTGACCCATCAGGGTCCGCGGCGCATGACATGCAGTCATCATCCGCATGCAACATGCATGTTGGCAAATGACAAGCTTGCATGACGTGAACTGGATGATTGGGGCTGCACTTGTTATATAATTAACTGTTTATTGGATGTACAAGCAGTCATTTATTTTCCGACTAGAAAGAGTTTCGAAAGGAAGTTCTCAAGTCGACCTTTATATCATTGCCTCTGAATTATTTTATTAAGATATAATCTTATTTACCTCCTTGCTAAGGGTTATTGTTTGAATTGAGGTTTATGATACATTAACGGCATTCTTCGACATGATATCCATGCATCATTTGAAGTTTTATAATCAACTTTTCCAATTAGATACAGCTATTAGTTAGAACTTAGCACTATTGAATATTTTTGCAACAAATAGATATGCAAAAGGCAGACGTATTTATATAGATATATAATAGTTTTTTTTGACGATCATAATACGAATTCGTTATCCATACTATACAATACTAATATTATAAATGCGAAAGTGTGTCTGTCTGTCTGTCTGCCTGTCTGTTACCTCTTCACGCTTCAACCGCTGAACCGACTTATATGAAATTTGGTACCTATGGAGATAGTTTGAGACCCGGGAAAGGACAAAGGATACTTTTCATCACGAAAAAATTTAGTGTTCCCGTGGGATGAGCGGGTAACACCGCGGGGCACAGCTAGTAAAATTATAATATTGATAGATATGAATAAAACTTGTAATTTATTTTTTTATCGCGAGATAAAATATCTTATCTTACCATTTATAGTAGAATCTACTTATCAGAAGTACTTACCAATACCTGCCTACTAGCTACTGCCAATAGTGAGCAATACATATATCACTAATAAAACATCATCTTTGTCGGAGCAGCTGATGAAGTATGTAATAGTTTTCTTCATCTAACTCTATCCATAGCCACTTCCTTGACTAGGGCTGCCATCTCTAAATTCACCGAACCCGGACAAAGACTTAAAAAACCCGGACATTTGGCGTAAATCGCATTTTTTCCCGGACGTGTCCGAAAATATTATTATTTTATAACAATCGCTGTACTTTTCATTCACATAAACAGTGTCCGGGTTTTCCCCGGACACTGTTTGAAAACTCCCCGGACGGCCCCTGGACGGCCTCCAAACTAGGACAAATCCGGGGAAACCCGGACGGATGGCAGCCCTATCCTTGACTTCCACGACATGACGACTACCTTCCCTTACTTATTCTTGGCTTTCCTCTTTCTCGCTTCCCCTCAACCTTTCCTTCTATGATGTTTTTTATAAAAGCATCATGTAGTATAAGGTCGCTTAAGATTTTCCCTCTCCTATTCTCTATCATTTTCAGCTTACTATTATTATTTTCATATTACTATTATTATTTCAAAATTTAAGTATTCAAAATCAGCTATAAAAATAATTCACCAAGTTTTTAAACTACAGCCGGTAGTTTTGATAGATACCTAATAACTAGAAGTGGGTTAAAATGTAAGATGACAATACTTATACCTACAACTGAATCAGCTCAATAATTCGTGTGTGGCCTTAATATTAATGCATTCTCGTGTTAAATGTGGGCCACAAAGAAGCAACACCAAATAAGCATGTTAACTGTGTAACCTTTACTCAACTGAACAAGAAAAGTTTTTTCGCAACGTTTGCTACACATAGTGTTGCCAGGTCGCCGGACAGACTAGCCAGTTTGGCTGTACATTTGGGTAAAAACCGGCCAAGTGCAGGTCGGACTCGCGCACCGAGGGTTCCGTACAAACACTTTCCATCCCTAAGTGGTTAAGTTAAGTTTGCACCTGGTATGTATAGCGCCCCATATAAATTAGGTGCAAAGTTAGGTATTAAAATATAAAAAAAAAACTACTTACTAGATCTCGTTCAAAACAATTTTCATTGGTAGTTTTTATAGTAATGTACATCATATGTTTTTTTTAGATTTTTCATTTCCTTATTTTAGAAGTTAGAGGGGGGGGGGACCAACTTTTTTCCACTTTGGAAGCGTCTGTCACGCAAACTATTCGGTATAGAAAAAAAATATTTTAGAAACCTCGACATCATTTTTGAAGACCTATCCATAGATACCCCACACGTATGTGTTTGATGAAAAAAAAAATTTTGAGTTTCAGTTCTAAGTATGGGGAGCCCCCAATATTTATTATTATTTTTGCATCAAAATCTTAATGCGGTTCACAGAATACATCTACCTACCAAGTTTCAACAGTATAGCTCTTATAGTTTCGGAAAAAAATGGCTGTGACATACGGACGGACAGACAGACGGACAGACAGACATGACGAATCTATAAGGGTTCCGTTTTTTGCCATTTGGCTACGGAACCCTAAAAAGGCCGGACAGCCTACATTATTGAGGATTTTGTGTCTCAGTATAGGTACGACAAAAAACCGGCCAAGTGCGAGTCGGACTCGCGCACCGAGGGTTCCGTACAAACACTTTCCATCCCTAGGTGGTTAAGTTAAGTTTGCACCTGGTATGTATAGCGCCCCATATAAATTAGGTGCAAAGTTAGGTATTAATAGGTATTAAAAAAAAACTACTTACTAGATCTCGTTCAAAACAATTTTCGTTGGTAGTTTTTATAGTAATGTACATCATATGTTTTTTTTAGATTTTTCATTTTCTTATTTTAGAAGTTAGAGGGGGGGGGGGACCAACTTTTTTCCACTTTGGAAGCGTCTGTCACGCAAACTATTCGGTTTAGAAAAAAAATGTTTTAGAAACCTCGATATCATTTTTGAAGACCTATCCATAGATACCCCACACGTATGTGTTTGATGAAAAAAAAAATTTTGAGTTTCTGTTCTAAGTATGGGGAGCCCCCAATATTTATTATTATTTTTTTATTTTTGCATCAAAATCTTAATGCGGTTCACAGAATACATCTACCTACCAAGTTTCAACAGTATAGCTCTTATAGTTTCGGAAAAAAATGGCTGTGACATACGGACGGACAGACAGACAGACATGACGAATCTATAAGGGTTCCGTTTTTTGCCATTTGGCTACGGAACCCTAAAAACCGGCCAAGAGCATGTCGGGCCACGCTCAGTGTAGGGTTCCGCAGTTGCTCATCCTTCACAATAGACGGGCTTAAAACAGCGGTTTTAAACCCGAGGTTTTAGTTACGACTAAGATTTCAAGCTCAAAAAAACCGGCCAAGTGCGAGTCGGACTCGCGCACCGAGGGTTCCGTACAAACACTTTCCATCCCTAAGTGGTTAAGTTAAGTTTGCACCTGGTATGTATAGCGCCCCATATAAATTAGGTGCAAAGTTAGGTATTAAAATATTAAAAAAAAACTACTTACTAGATCTCGTTCAAAACAATTTTCGTTGGTAGTTTTTATAGTAATGTCCATCATATGTTTTTTTTAGATTTTTCATTTCCTTATTTTAGAAGTTAGAGGGGGGGGGACCAACTTTTTTCCACTTTGGAAGCGTCTGTCACGCAAACTATTCGGTATAGAAAAAAAATATTTTAGAAACCTCGACATCATTTTTGAAGACCTATCCATAGATACCCCACACGTATGTGTTTGATGAAAAAAAAAAATTTGAGTTTCAGTTCTAAGTATGGGGAGCCCCCAATATTTATTATTATTTTTTTATTTTTGCATCAAAATCTTAATGCGGTTCACAGAATACATCTACCTACCAAGTTTCAACAGTATAGCTCTTATAGTTTCGGAAAAAAATGGCTGTGACATACGGACGGACAGACAGACGGACAGACGGACAGACAGACATGACGAATCTATAAGGGTTCCGTTTTTTGCCATTTGGCTACGGAACCCTAAAAATTGTATGTAAAATCGCGCCACGGCGCTCGCTCATTAGCGAAATGTAAAAAGCCTAACAAACATAATTGTAAATTATGTACAATTTTTCGTAAAGATTGTCGGAACCTTAACCGCTACTATAGCTGGTTACTAAAACGATAAAACACGTGAAGATCCTCGAAACAGAACACTTAATACGCTCATACGATACTCTCAAGCCATTGTGGCTCTTATTACCTTACGTATAAAGCACACGGCTCCGTTTACACGCGGTGCATTTTGCATGCGCGCGCGCGGATTATTGGGCCAAGGCTGCGGCACGGTTAATGTAGGTACAAACAGTTTTATAACTCATATGATTTTCAAAACAAAATATGATTTAAGCGCGCCAGAGAGAGTTACAAGCTTACGAGAGCAAGCTTATTAAATTTTATTAACGATTATCCTGTTTTTGTTGTAATTACATTAAACACAATTTATATCTCGTCTGGAAGGGTGCAATTTACACTTCAAGAAATGCAGAAGAAAATGACAAATATTTAGGAACACCATGCATTGCAAAATTTTCAGATATGTAGGTACCTTGACAGTTCCTCGAGTAAAACACATAGCGCACGTTATTATAATTATAAATTATACCTATAATATTTACTGATTGTTTCACGGCCTTGTCCGTTCGGTCAACGTTTTTATACTTATTATTTGCTTTGCCAAGTATGCATTTTCGCGAGATAAAAGCTTGTGTACTCGTAAACGTATGTCAAAGCTGTCATAACAGATTTGCAAAATAAGGACAGAGTTCCAAACAGCTTTCATCACTTTAATTTGGTTTACTAATGTTTCGCCGAAAATTATTTAGCAAATTCTTAACTCGCCGAACTACGTATCCCATATTTTTATTTGGTCAAATTTTCATTTCCCAACTCAACGTTTCGCACTGATATCTTTTCCCAATTAATGATTTGATAAACTATTGTTAGACCAATTATTATCTGGCATTTTTATAAGATGTCAATTATGTTTTCGTCAAATGTATTGATTGGCATACCTTGATTTAGCAACATATTGAATGGCATTATGCAAATCGCAGTATAATTTTATTGCATTAAGCGGGTAGGGTGATGCACCATGCACCTAAATTTAGAGGGTACTTTTGTTTACATACTTTGTGGCTCAAAATAGCATTTCATTCTCGAGTTATCATCGCTGATAGTTAATGTGTGTGTGTGCATAAAAAAAATAACCCTAACCTACCTATCTCTGGGAGCAGTTTCGTCCCGAAGACTGTAATCCCGACGGCTAGAATTCCTACAGTTCACATACATACGTATCACAAGTACAACAAAAGGAGCGTTTTTTAGGGATATAAAAAAAAAAACTAACCTAACCTAACCCGGCCGAGTCGGATCTGCTCACATACATACGTATCACAAGTACAACAAAAGGAGCGTTTTTTAGGGATATAAAAAAAAAACTAACCTAACCTAACCCGGCCGAGTCGGATCTGCTCACATACATACGTATCACAAGTACAACAAATTGATTTTGATTAAAAAATATTTTTTTCGGTTTATATTTGTGTTTTATTTTGCACTATCATCATACTGTAAGCAATGGTTGTAGGTACCTAGTTTGCCCAAATGGCTTTTGATGAATCGTTATTTGACTAAGCAAATCATTTGCTACACAATTATTTACCACATAAAATTTGACGATATGTTATTTGCCTTAGCAAATCATTTCCTACACAATTATTTACCACATAAAATTTGACATAATACAATTTTGGAATATAAAAATGTAGCGAAATAAAAAAATTACGAAGTAAAATTATGCCAAGGATTGGTTTGCGTAATAAAACTTCGGCGAAAAGTTGGTTGCCAAATGAAATATGACGAAACATAATTCGGCGAAAAGGCAGTACACCCTTTAATTTAAATAATTAGATTAAAATACTGTTCTAATGATTGTACTGTACCGGTGACATGGTCAGCGGTCATAATTTCATTAAAGTATTTCCAACACGTTGATCCCTTGACGCATCTCGTGGAGTAATACCTCAATGTCGTCCGGCCATATGTTGGCGTTACAGTTACGATACTGACATGACATAATGTTTTTGGTACCGCCCGATCGTAGTAATGGGATGATAAATGGTCGTTTCTTTGAATTAGCTCGTATGTCATACGAAAAATGCAGTAACGGTGTCAAGTATAACCCGCGCAAGTTATAGGTGTACCGCGAATTTTCGGCTAACTTTAAAATGAAACATTTACACGGTTTCCTGCATAAATCCGTTAAAATTATTAAATTAAATTATCTTTGCGAGCAGAGTTATTACAAGTTGTACGGTTTGCCTATGTTTATTATCTGACACGAAATTATAAAAAAATACGTCTAAAAACCAATCAAAACGATGACTCACCTAGAAACAGCTGAAGATTTTCAAACGTTTTAGTCTCTCGGAACACTTTCATACTTTAAAGATAAAATCGTTTCATTCGATAACGAGTAATGATGCCAGTGCTACAGACGGCCTTACAAAATCACAAAGTTTTTATAAACCCATGTTTGCTGCAAAACGGCTATGAACTTCCATTTAAATCCAGTATCAGTATCAGATGCTTATAGGAAACCACTTACCCGTTTTTATTAGGGTTCCGTACCCAAAGGGTAAAAACGGGACCCTATTACTGAGACTTCGCTGTCCGTCCGTCCGTCCGTCCGTCCGTCCGTCTGTCACCAGGCTATATCTCAACAACGGTGATAGCTAGACAGCTGAAATTTTCACAGATGATGTATTTCTATTGCCGCTATAACAACAAATACTAAAAATAAAATAAAATAAATATTTAAGGGGGGCTCCCATACAACAAACTTGTTATAGATTATATATATGTATAGGTACGGAACCCTTCATGCGCGAGTCGGGCTCGCACTTGCCCAATTTTTTTTAGACTAGGTACATGTATTACTGGGATACCCGATTACTGTAAAGCAAACGATAGGGCTATGTTTTTCCAGCGCAGACGAAGTTTATGCAATTACTTGAAAACTGTCGTCGTAGTAAATAAATAAAAATCCAACGTCTTTTGACACCGGCTACCGGAAACGCGAGCATAATTACACTTTCATTTATCGCCATGCATTTTTTCTACAAAACAAATTCTAAACCTACTCGGGCCAGATTGATTGTCCAGCGCGGGCAAGAGGAACCTAGTCCTTAAGCCGACGGAGTAAGGGTCACAAAGGACGTGTTCTGAAACCGATATGGACACATGATACCCATGCACGCCTCCAAACCGGGAGGTGTTGTTTATTCACCCCCCTGCCATAGATTAGAGGGAGAACGCAGAGGGGTTACTGTTTTACAGACGCAGATCGCAAGTAGGTAAATTAAAAGAGGCTAGTTTCCTTGTTTTGTTTGAAGCTTAGGTACACTCGAGGCTTAGATTTGTGCCTACGTGTCCAGTCTCCTTGCTGCTCTCACAGAGATGTACAATGAGCTGCAGAATTGCATGCCCTTAGTACAAATGTAACCCACGGATCGGTTACAACGGGTACCACGTGTCAGCGTTAGAAATGTTCCAGTCATGTTAGGACTTGTGCCACCAGTATAAGTAGAGCACCTTCCACTTGAGGCTTAGATTTGTGCCTACGTGTCCAGTCTCCTTGCTGCTCTAACATAGGTGAACAAATGCAACTCACGGATCGGTTACAACGCGCTTGACAGCGTCAGATGTTTCAGCCATGTTAGGGACTTGTGCCACCAGTATAAGGACAGCACCTTCCACTTGAGGCTTAGATTCATGCCTACGTGTCCAGTCTCCTTGCTGCTCTCACAGAGATGTACAAATGCAACGCACGGATCGGTTACAACGCGCTTGACAGCGTCAGATGTTTCAGCCATGTTAGGGACTTGTGCCACCAGTATAAGGACAGCACCTTCCACTTGAGGCTTAGATTCATGCCTACGTGTCCAGTCTCCTTGCTGCTCTCATAGAGATGTACAAATGCAACGCACGGATCGGTTACAACGCGCTTGACAGCGTCAGATGTTTCAGCCATGTTAGGGGCTTGTGCCACCAGTATAAGGACAGCACCTTCCACTTGAGGCTTAGATTTGTGCCTACGTGTCCAGTCTCCTTGCTGCTCTCACAGAGATGTACAAATGCAACGCACGGATCGGTTACAACGCGCTTGACAGCGTCAAATGTTCCAGCCATGTTAGGGGCTTGTGCCACCAGTATAAGGACAGCACCTTCCACTTGAGGCTTAGATTCATGCCTACGTGTCCAGTCTCCTTGCTGCTCTCACAGAGATGTACAAATGCAACGCACGGATCGGTTACAACGGGTATCGCATGACAGCGTTAGCGATGTTCCAGCCATGTTGGGACTAGTGCCCCTGGTGCAGGCAAGCCACCGTTTTTGAAGCTGTACCAATTTGCATTATACGCGGGATATAAAGATTAAGGGTGCGTCTCCACTGAAGCGAGCGGAGCAAAGACGTGTGGAATTAGGGCTGCCATTTGTCCAGGCTTCCCCGGATTTGTCCTAGTATGGAGGCCGTCCGGGGGGGTTTTCAAAATGTGTCCGGGGAAAACCCGGACACTTTTATGAGAATGAAAAATAAAGCGATTGTTCTTTTAATAATATTATTTTCGGACACGTCCGGGGAAATAATGCGATTTACGCCAAATGTCCGGGTTTCTTTAACTCTTTGTCCGGGTTCGGCGAATTTGGAGATGGCAGCCCCATGCGGAATCGACCAATCACAAAAGTGACGCGGAGCTGAGGGGCGGGTACATTACAATACTCCGAAGTTTCATTCGTCCGAATGCATCATTCCGAATTTTCATAATTCCGAAAACCATGTTTTGTTAAAATAAATATATTTTTTTGTGATAAAATATCGTTTCGCGTTATTTCACTTTCGGAATTTTTAAACTTTGGAATATTTATTATTTATTTATGAGGCGTTCTCTACCAGTCAACCTTAGGGCAAAGCAGAGAAATTGTAGGCGGTGCATCAAACAACATACTTACATATATAATTAAAATACTATATTAATATTGACGGCTTCAGTACTGGGGGATTCTTTTTAATTTTAAGTTTTAGTATGTATATTTTTAATTTATTTTCCATTGTAATAAATAAAAAAAGGAAAAACAAAGAAACAGTAAATAAAAAGCTTAAATACTACTAACAACTATGTACGAAAAACCTAAAATTAAAACAAATTCAAAAAATTACTCCCCTGCGGCATGGTACCGAAAATGCTGGCAGCATCAAATAAAGATATTTGATGGTTTTGGATAAATTAAACTTCGGAATTGTTGAGTGATTCCGGAGCTGAGATAAAGATTTCAACTCAGGTGATTGGTCTATTCCGCACGTCTCGGCTCCGCTCCGCGTCAAAATTTAAAACAACTGCATCTATACAATATAATTAATTATAGATCTTGCTCACAAAATTTGACAAGAATCGGTTGACATCATGCGACTTGTCGGTACAGGAGAACACCCTGGATATCCGGATATACGAAAGTATTTTTCCGCAAGCTCGCTCGGCAAATAAATCCAAATATTCAGTTTTTAGATGAACTGATGCATGAAGCATATCTACCTGAAAATAAAGCATGGCTACAACACAAAAGTAGGTATAGTGGCTTTTGGACGTTATTTTATTGCCAACTAGAATTTTTGAAACAATTTTGTTATTTATTCGTTGCGCATAGGACTTCCAAAAAAAAAAAACAAAGTTGCCCCTTAAATTAGAGTGAAATGAAGCGAGGAATAATAAAGCATTACTTACATTAATTAAACTACAATGCAAAATTGCATGCCTTCCGCATCCGTTGGCTTTCGGTGACCTTAATAAACAGTACCTCTAGCACAACTGTGAGACACGACTCTTTGTTTGTCGCGCGACATATACCATCCGTCTCTTTCCTATCAAGGCTGTGTAAGCAAGATAGGTGATACTAAGTCGGGCGAGGGCGACAATCACAGTCGCAGCAAGATATGCTAGCCCTGCCGACTTCAATCCATCTTGTCCATATGTGGGAGGCCGACCGACCCACACTGCGTCTAAAAAAATCTGCATTCAAAATAAGTTTTTAGAATTTATTATTTCCCTTTTGTTTAGAATTTAAAAATATGTACTTACGTTTAATTTCAACATCTGCAGTGTAATTTGTACATTTATTTTTTGTTAATTGTTTAAGTATTGTAAATGTCTGTACATTGAAGATATAAAAAGTACTACATTAGGCTATTTGGAAGTCACTATGTTATGTGTGTTTATTGAGTATTTTTTACATTTTACGTACGCGTTGTGGGGTTGTGTTGAGGGAGTACTGGACTAGGTCAGTATTTTACAGACTATACAAAACAGTGTCATGTATAGGAAAACAACGCTCTTTTCATGGCTATACAAGCCAATACGAGAACGACACACTCGACCACAGGCTTTGGCAGATGTAAGATTGGCCTGCGCGCGGTGAGCAAGGGCCGAGCCTTTGGCACGCTTGGCTGTGAGTGTCCTAAACCATGCCTTTTCTAAGATCTTATGCCCATCCAACACCAGTTTTCGCCATTTGTCGCTATTCACTGCGGACTCCCCTCCTACGGACGTTTAACGCGTGCATGTCTCGCTTGGCGCAGTCCTCAGGAGTAGGTACACACCCATTAAAGGGAATGCCTTCGCGCAACCGGAGTGAGTAAATATATGTATGTATCACGTGACCGATCTCTACTATTTTTAGTACTAGAATAGAATTTAGTTATAGAATACTTTCTATAGATACCTCACAAATTTTTCTTCCGTATGGAAGAAGTTAGCGGGAACCTTCAAATACATAATACATATATGAAAATAAATGAAACTATTGTAGCGGTTTACACTCACGTGAAATTATCAGTAATGGCCCGACATGGTCATGGGCGGAGCGTCGATCAAAGAATCGGTGACAAAGTTTCCGCGCCGGTATAAAATGAGCTGCGGAATGCCCATGTATGAATGAATTCATTCATACATGGGCCATGTACGTGCAGCAGTCCCCGATGAAGAGCTCTATACGAGTTCGAAACATGTCGGGCCGTTCCTGACAATTTCACGCGAGCGTAAACCGCTTAATACAATAATGAAATATATATGTCTTACGAAAGTTTTAACAAGATTATAAACGAAACTGACTAGGTGTATATCTGGAATTCTGGATCTACTCTGAGAAAACAAAACCGTGCGAACACTTGTGTGTAACATGTATAAATAACCTCACCACATATGCGGATAGAATTAACCAGTGCGTTAATATATTACAACCACGTGCAAGATATACAATAGTGTATCATAAGTTCCGGTCTTTATTATTAACTAACTATATGAACAACGATGTCTAAATGGGTCATTGTCAGTTCATAAAACAAAATTTGTCCCTTCGGTGGTCAAAAGTTAAGAGCCTGTATATGAATCTAGGTTATGTTGCTATTACACATCAGATTATAGAACAGGGAACGTTCTTTATTCTCACAGGTATTTAATCAGAAAATTAGGCCCTGGAATCCTTAACTTTGCAAATGTCCACCGGAAAGACGCGCACCTAAATCTGATAATGACCCAAATATTGCTAGTAAAAATAAAAATATCTATACCTACTTCAGCATTTACGTACTTTACCTAGAAAGTATTCCGGTACGCAAGGAAGATTTTCCTGAGTTTTTGACCTCAAGAACCCTGAGCTGACTTGGAGAGGAGAGAAAACCCTAGAAAGGTGTTCTAAGTTGAATGAAAACTTAGGATAGTCTTCCTAGGGCATAGTGTACCCACCAAACATCGCGTTTAAGTTGCACCAGCTATTATCGGATTTTAAAATTACTATACTAGAGTAAGCATTATTCTTAAGCCGAAGAGACGTAGGACGAGTATACATCCTATAACCCGTAACCGTAACCCCAGCACTTCTAACATAACTATGACAAGAGACTCTTTGTCGCGCTACATATACTATCTGTCACTTTCCTTTCAATACCGTGCGAGCATGACAGATGATACTGAGTCGCGCGACAAGCGAAGTCGCGGCAAGATATGCTAGTCCTGCTGGACCATTTGATCTATAGATGCGCAGAATGTGTCACTAAAGTGAAAAGAGTGATTATGTGTCTTTAGCTCACCGAGATATGTATCACTCATTTAGCTCATTTAGCTCAGTAAATCTTTAGACTATATCGTTCACGAGTGAGTAGAGAACTATAAATGTCGATCAATTACATTCACGGCAGCATGGCAACATTCTTTTCATGAGCGAGAGAGAGTGAGTAATACTGAGATGATAGATGATATACTGAGCTACTTGAATCTTCAGTGAGCGAAAGAGCTAGTGAGCTACACCAAATGATATAGCTCATTTGAATCACTCACTCGCGAGCTACACATCTCTATCATTTCAAATTTTTCAAATTTTGATCAATGTTCATAGGCACAGTCTATAGAAGCGTCGCGATGCAAAACAGAACAGAGGAGACGGAATTCAATTAATGCAACGTAACAATGGCCGATTAATCTACATCTAAAACTGTGAAATAAAGCTCAGTTAATTTTAGGAATTAATTATTTGTAAAAACATATGGATGATTTTTACTAAATTGATTAAAGTATACAGTGTGTTACCGCCGCGGGCATTATTTAAAATAAGATAATTGTTCCATTGTTTGTGTGTATTAGCGTTTGTATAGTGTGAAATATGGAGTAAAAAGATCAAAATTGTAAAGATCAAAAGTGTTAAAAAACTTTGGATACTGGCTGTCCGTATGCCGTATACAATTTGCGTTTCTGGCAGTCGAAAGGGGCAAATATCCTATTAAATAACTTACGTATATATGACATTATGATGACGAATTGACGTACTCGTACCACACCACAAGGTCAGGGTAGATACATCATAAAGGGTGTTTTGTGACGTGACACAGGAGACGACGTCTCAAATAATGTCGCCGGTCCGGGTTCGGGTGACATGGGGAGACGGACCGACAGATGTACAATGGTTTATTATTGTAAATGTAAGCTTAATCCTTGTAAATGTTTTATGTGGCTAGTATTTACCGTTACTCGGGTTTTTATTTTATTATCATAACCCTTTTATTATTATTCTTTTGTATTCATATTATAACGATCAAGTCAAGCAGAGTTCTATTAATAGGAGAATTTTGACTTTAAATAAACCAACAGTTAGAGTCTATGGGTTTATACAAAAGATATAAACCAGTGTAAAAAAATCAGCACTTAATACGTGCTGATTTTACAAACAAGTAAGCTAAATAAAAGTTTTAACACTATTACTATTATATGAAAAACTTATACCTTTATATGAAATATACAGGGTGTTAGATAATACGTGAACTAATAGGGGAGTTATGGTTATTAATTATTAGTGACTCAATATCAGTATACAGTGAACCAACTAAGTGTAACTCAAACCAAACCGCGCAACCTACACTTCTCGTTTTTCTCACACAAGCCATAAAATAATTACATTTTAACAAAGCCATCCGATACGCCGCGTAATTTTGGGAAATACTTAGAAGTACATAACCTTACTTCGTGTAATTGTAGAAAATTAATTATTCCTACATAAAACTGGCTAGCTCGGCACAATACATGTATTAGAACCAGTACTTTGATGTCTTAAATACTAGCATCATCAAAAATTATGCCGACATGTAGCTTTAATATGTACTGTCTGTGTATTATCGTTAGGTGCAAGTATCTAAACCACAATTATCAGAATGTATCTATCCCGTAATTACGAAAGCCGTAATCGCTTTCGAAACGTCGGCAATTAAGGAAACAATTAACCGTGTTACGTCGTACAATCGCGTGTGTCTTTACTCCAATGTTTAAACAGTTCATAAAAAGCTTCCAATTTGATCTGCTATGATATAACACCAGTACCAGTCTATTTTGACCTAAACATTTAACGGGGTCTAGAAAATAGGACATTCAACACTGAAGGCACAGAATACGGCGCCCACCTAATTATCTCTTCGTGTCCTTCTGTATAACACGCGTTTTTCTCAGAGATAAGGTACTTGCTCCTGATAGCTAAACATTTGACGGTGCTCTAGACGATAGAGAATTTAGCGCTGTAGACACAGTATATATTCTGTGAACATACTTAAATATCTCTTCGTTTCCTTTTGTATAAGCGGCGTTTTTTCTCAAAGATAAGGTACTGTTCCTGATTAAGTTACACCGACTGCGGCATAGGATACCAGGGCTCCGCTTACACTAAAATTAACGACGATACCGCGTCGGGTGTCGGCAACTTAGAATAATTAAAACGAGCAATCGAACCCCGAGAGCTCAAATTATGTAATTAAAAATATCAGGAGATTAAAAGTAAATGTGAAATGTCAGGGCTATTCCCTGATTTTTTTATTTGGTTGCTATTTTTTGTACTTTAGGCAGCCTTATTTTTGCTTTTCTAAGGATACGATATACATACGTTATGTTTATACTTCGTACTCGTTTTGATTATAGGTGGGGGAATTTTTAGCGTTTTTTACAGTTTTTTTTGTGTCGCGCCACTGAATGGTACAAACCAAGTCTAAACTTACAAGGAATTTGTTTAAGAAGTGTTTCAAAGGTACTAAATGATAGTGTTAAATCAGATCGTTGTCTATACGTTCCTACTTATTGGGGCCTGCACGTCGTGACACGCGCGTCTTTGTCACGTCATAAATACTACTTGTCACTTTCATTTCAATACCGTAGGAGAAAGACAGGTGACGCTGAGTCGCGTGACAAGCGAAGTCGCGGCAAGGTATGCTAGCCCCGCAATGAAATCATTTCTAAAAAAGCTCGGTCTGGTTACCTAGTTCTGGTTACACTAGCGACCATTTCAGTTCCACTGATGTAATATCTCAGGTGACTGACAGTTCGCTATTTTTAGCGGCTGAGATTGCGGCCAAGTTCATGATCTGTGATTATCTAGAGAAACATTTGTTAGATGAAAACACCCGGCAACAGCACAGAATAGAATCATACAGTAGGTTCTTTCTTTCTTCGCAACAGCCGGCTGAACTGCAATTTATTGGTATATTGCAGTGTTTCGTGTAGTCAATCTAGTTTACCGTGGCTATTAATTGGTGTACCTCAGGAAAATTATTGGTCGAGAGGCGGGTCCACCCGACCGTTTGTTCCTTATAATTGGCTACGAATACGCGCTGAATTGTCCGTATAAAAGTGGAAGGTGAAACCGTGCACCGTGGTGCGCTGCGCACCGGCGACTCACCTATTCGTGGAGTGCCTTCCTCTTAATAATTAGATAAGTACCTATTATTATACCTATACCTACATCAAGGATCAACTGTTGCTGAAAAGTAACAAGTCGTAAAAAAAACTGAAATGATAGCGAAAGTTATATGTAACAAGAACTAACTAATTTATAATTATAATTGAATTTTCATTTGACTGCCATAGGCACTGCCTGTAACTGCTTTTTTTGCTCTCCGATGCGGTCATTGGCTTGTGGGACATTGTTGTGGTCAACAGGTTAAGGGTTTATCATGCACCATAAAATAATAATGTACCATATATATCATTAAATAATAATATCCTTTATACCACCTTATTCTCAATATATATGCATACTGTATTGCCTTTCCAACTCATGATATAGTTCCAGACCTCAATAATTTTTGACTTCCAGAATTGACCCGTAAACAATACTCAACCTGTATACATTACGAACATCTAGCTAAGGCGGCCCCACACTGCCCGATCGGCTCGGCCGGTGTCGAGTGACAGAACAAATAGCATTATAAGCTGTTTATTCGTATAATAAAACGCTGATATCCGTGCGAACAGTTCGTTTGCGTTCTGAATCGTGAGGTGATTTGCATAATTTAAGATGCATGATTGAACGCCTAAATTCTACAGATATTACTTGTTATTTTTGTTGAAATTGTTTATTTGTTTTCGGCGAAAAAAATTAACAATTCACTGCCCTTAAGGGCCTTAAGTTCATGTACGAGTATGAGGTACCTACGTATAAAACTTTAGCAAAGCACCTTTTATATGTAGCTGTGACCTGTTCGAATAGACAATACATGTACAGAATTTGTAACAGAAACAAAACAAATGCCTATGTTAACAGTATATTACTAAAGTCAGGCAAAAGTAGCTAAGCATTATAACGCGCTTACAATGATTTGTACAACCCTTATTCTCTAGATAGAATCCGTATGCATATCATTTAGAGCATCTGGCGTGAGTAGCAACTTCTGGTGCTGTAAAGTTTTTACCAATACCTAATTCATTGTTAACGTCAATCTTATCTTCATTCATCTCACATCAGCATAAAACAAAAGAAACTATTGAAAACACGTGAAGCTAAAAGCGTGTAACAGAATGCATAGCATCGTCTGGCTCAAACGTGAACGTGAAACAAACTCCATCTAGGATAGAGCACAAAGGGCGTTTTGTTACGTCTCCGATAACCAATCGATTACGTTTCACATGTTTCTCATTATAACAGTCTGTGGAAACAAAGCGCGGCTCGCGTTACAGTGCATTACTTCAGGAGCGTTTGGTCATGCGAACCCCTACTTTCGGGGAAAACTTTATGCACTGGCAACATTTGAGGTTTTTTTGGCGGGTGCTAGGGTTGCTAAATTAAAACGGTACCGATTGACGTCATATGTATTTTTTTTTTTTACATTTGTAAATTTTTTATGAGAATCAAATGAGACAATTCCGAATGAATATTATTTAATTTTTGCCTTAACATTTCTAGCGAATTTTTACTTTACTTGACTTACCAGTCCTTTCGTAATGGTGAGCAAAAAATGCGTGTTATAACGCGATTAAGAGCCGTGTTTTTTTGTATTATAGAGACAAAATACATAGCACAAATAACAGTTATTTGGACGTGAGTGAACTATAACTATTACCAAGAAACTCGTTATTTTTATTGTACAAAAGTAAACGTTCAAATAATGGTCTTAATCCACAGACCACCCCCACTAGACGGAGCATGTAAGGCACATGTAAGGCGACCCGCGCGCACCAACGATATGGTACGGCAAAACATTAAAGTACCAACACGGCGGCCACCGTTTAGTTGCGTCCATGTTTATGAGGTCTCTCTACACCACTTAACACTACAATTTACCATGTTATTTATTTAATTTCTTTTTTCGTTGACGTACGCATGGATCATAAACAAGGACGCAACTAAACGGTGGCCGCCGTGTTCATACTTTAATGTTCTGCCGTACCATATCGTTGGTGCGCGCGGGTCGCCTTACATGCTCCGTCTAGTGGAGGTTGTCTGTGTCTTAATCCCAAGGCAGATTCTCCACAACTCATAGGCCTAAACAGAAACTCATGAAGTTGGGCATAGGGTTTCATTGTTGAGTGATTGTGATAGATTATAACTCGCTTCGTTTTATACCAGTCTGGGAAACAAGCGTGGTTTTCTGTTACAGGGTGCATTACTCTTTGGCCATTGCATTCGGTTTCGGGTATAAGCTTCATTGTAGATTCAACATTGAGTTTCGGTTGCGATAAATTGGGATAGATCCGGCCTGTAAATATCATGTTATAATATCTACTGTTAAAATCCATAACGTAAACGTACCTACCTATATAGAGTATATAGATAGGTACACTAATAAACTTTGCTTTGGCGCTTGCCTATAAGTCGTACATTTTCATATGATTTTTAAACCACGATGCAAAAGGTGTTAAAAAGGCTGGCTGCAGCTTTGTATCACTCAAACGGAAAAGACAGAATCCTTAGAGGATCACTTTGTTGTCCGACCGTACTTCTGTCTGTCAAGATTTTCTATCCCGGGAACGCGTCGAGCTATCGAGTTGAAATTAAAACCATACACTCAGGTCTACAGTACCTTGAAGCTGTGAAAAAAATCGAACTTTTAAATTAATGCAAAAAAAAGATACGGCTGTTTACGTCGTCGCAAAAAAACGTATATTTCGACACACTCAAGGGTAAATTTATTACAAATGTTATAAATATAAAAAAACAAAGTCATTATTTAAAGTACGTAATCAATCGTCGATTTTAAGCAACGAGTCCGACTCGCACTTGTTCAGTTTTTCTTATTGAATAATTAGTTTTTTTGCGGTGGCATTTAGGTAGTTATATTTATATTTGAAGAAAATCGGTCCAACCAATTTAATTCTTATTGTTTTTTTTTTATAACTTCCTTGGTTCTGATTTTTATCCGGCAACCCTATTCCGGTCACAGGGGCCCACTTTCAGGGAATACTTGTTTTACTGGCAACACCGGAGCTGGCGCGCCTTTGTAAAGTTACGCCACAACGTGAGACTTGGGTGACACGGTTACTATAAGTGACACTAAAGTGATAAGTTAAGCACTAGCTTTAGGAGGCTAATCTAGTCCTTTATGAGTTTGGGATGAAATTAACATTAACGATTGAAAGGCGGATCACTGGTATCTGATGCAGGAACTTAATTTGATTGACATTGATATATTGCTATTTTGAGCGATACAGCGAGTGATGATGTGCGAGAGATGTCCGAGCCACCATATCACGAACATATGGCCCCGCCCATTTTCGCTGTTCCAGTTGCATTGGTGCATGTTAAGATTGTTAAGTATAGAAAGGGAATAAACACCAAAAAAAAATAACAAATTGTGTCATTTTAGTCAACGCCCATAAAATTGCCATTAAGTCATGAGACTGCGATGTCTCATATTTGGTCCTCTTTATTCGGTTTGTTTGTTCCTAAAAAAGGCGTTGCTTGAAACTTATTCGATAGTTAGCCGGGGCATATTATTCTTATTTTTTTCTCTAGATCCAATTACGTTGAATCAGAAGTTCGGGTTCTAACGCCCCTGACCCTTGTTGAGTATGTCGAGTCTAGAAATGATAATGCAAATGGGTGAGGACCACAAACTTGAGCGAAATTAAGGTGTAACTAGCAGTGGTATACAAACGAAAAAAAAAGTTCCGTTGTGCGATATAAATTATTAACGATACAATAAAAGAACCTTAATTTGTCGATTGATATTCGATGTTTAATTGTCGCCCAAATACGGAAACTTTCATAAAATTGAGTGAGTTAAGGTGGTGAACTTAGGTCACCCAAATACAAAAAAATAACACCAAACATTGAGCAAAAACATTCAAACCCCGCATTAGGACGATCGCAGTAAAAATAGCCGTCGGTAACCCGAGCGGTAACCCGAGACGGGGCTAAAAGCGACCAAAACACCCGCGGCTCGGGTTTCATGTGGATGTGGAAAGGGTAGGTATTCAAACTTGTATGATTATTGTGACACCGAAAATCTGGTGCTCGACGGAATAACGTACTTAATTGGAAGCTGGTGTAAGGTGGATATTAGTATTGTAGGTGTAATATTAATATTATATGTGTGTCTGTCTATCTGTCCGTCAGTTACTTTACTGGGCTATATCTTTTTACTTTCGCATACACTTTTAATTTAATATGTATTGGTTTGTGCATTGTTAAATCGACAGTAGACGCAGCCTAATGTACTATCGGGGTGACACAAATATTACTAAAATATTACCCTTACTTAACCAATGACAAAGTTGCGAGCACCTTCTAGTAAAATTATATATTGCAACTCACATGATTATGTGAGTATATGAAACTGGCGGAAAAATGTCCAAACCGAAATGTACCTAGTGTTAAACGAGTTCGTCGCTTTTTTATTCTGCATTGTTTAATTTGTTTTCGAGCCTATTGGTATAATGAGTAAACGTAGGTAATAAGTAGTTAACATTCCGAAGTCAAATCTCATAGTAGAACGGTAAAAATAGCTTCGCGGTAACTCGAGTCCGGTAAGGCGGTAACCCGACACGGAACTAAAAGCGGCCAAAACAGCGGCTTAAGAGTTCCACGTGTAAAGGATATTGCAACTTTATTACTTTTTACTCATTTTACGGCCCTGTTACAAAGAAGACAGATCAGAATAGCATTTATGACAATCATTATCGCATTCGTATTTCCAAAACTGGGATGAGATATCGTCGAGGATAGTGCAATAGATACCGCGTTAATAACAGCTGTCGATAAAGTTCTCATTTCAATAAAATGTTGTTGTACAATAACTTGTTACTTACGCGGTATTGCACTATCCCCGACGATATGTCACTTGAAGCTCTGAGCTTCAAGCTCATCCCTTCAAGCTCAAGCCTTCATGACAGTTCAAAGGTTCACTGATATCTAATAGAGATTTGACGTTAGGCGATATCTCAAACGACAACCTCAAATTAGCGCCCTGGGGCCCAATTCGAGAATGCCGTTGGAGATATCTCCAAACGTCAAATCTCCATTAGATAACAGTTATATCGCCATTGAACTGTCATTTAAATGCGATGAGCTTAAAAGTGACATATCTCATCTCAATTTTGGAAATACGAAGGCGATAATGATTGTCAAAAATGTTATTCATGTATATAAATTTCTGTTTTGAACGAAACGTAACGGACTAATTTCACGTACTATGCGGTCAATTTAAAGTATGCGCCTGTTATTTATGCCGTCACATACAAAGGAAACGAAAATTTGCGCGTCCGAATTGACGAAGTTGCGATGTTCTGGGGATATCGCCACTTGTCAAGTAGGCACACGTCAAAAGTGACGGATGGCGATGAAAAGGAGAGATCTCCATTATATCTCTAAAATTGGTCGAATACCCCCCCTGAATTTCTGTAGCTGTAGTTGACATGACGGCAATTCTTTGTCACGCGATCTTTGTACCTATAGGTATAACGCTTAGACTTTAGAGCATTAAACTAACAGGAGGCGCCTTCGACGAATCTTTTGCCAAAATTGCCAAAACCTGAGCAGGGCCAGGTTACAATCTACACACAAATGTAAAACTCTTTATAATTGCTATGCACTAAAACAATACAACAACAACAACAATTTAAACTCACGCACCCTTTATAGCACCAAATAATATGACCTTTAACATTTGAGGTCTACCCTCGATTCCCCTCTGATCCCATCATCAAATCCCGACTTGGTGACATTGAGACTGCCTCAGAAGTATATAATCTTTCAAATAAAAAACCGGCCAAGTGCGAGTCGGACTCGCGCACCGAGGGTTCCGTATAAACACTTTCCATCCCTAAGTGGTTAAGTTAAGTTTGCACCTGGTATGTATAGCGCCCCATATAAATTAGGTGCAAAGTTAGGTATTAATAGGTATTAAAAAAAAACTACTTACTAGATCTCGTTCAAAACAATTTTCGTTGGTAGTTTTTATAGTAATGTACATCATATGTTTTTTTTAGATTTTTCATTTTCTTATTTTAGAAGTTAGAGGGGGGGGGACCACCTTTTTTCCACTTTGGAAGCGTCTGTCACGCAAACTATTCGGTTTAGAAAAAAAATGTTTTAGAAACCTCGATATCATTTTTGAAGACCTATCCATAGATACCCCACAAGTATGTGTTTGATGAAAAAAAAATTTTTGCGTTTCAGTTCTAAGTATGGGGAGCCCCCAATATTTATTATTATTTTTTTATTTTTGCATCAAAATCTTAATGCGGTTCACAGAATACATCTACCTACCAAGTTTCAACAGTATAGCTCTTATAGTTTCGGAAAAAAATGGCTGTGACATACGGACGGACAGACAGACAGACAGACATGACGAATCTATAAGGGTTCCGTTTTTTGCCATTTGGCTACGGAACCCTAAAAAGAGGGAGAAAATTTTCAGAATCGTTCCACAATCGGCAGAGAAATCGGTGAACATACCTAACCTACCTACATAAAAATAAAACATATATAGAATCAAAAATAGAACCTCCTCCTTTTTTTCGAAGCCGGTTAACGATAGACACGCATTGTCATGTGAACACCAAGAGACCAAACTAAGATATAACCAAACTTTAGGACTTATCACGTGAAATAAGCTTGAATTAAATAAGTGTTGAATTCGCCGCGACAAATCAAAAATAATCCACCAATACACACCACTTTGTTTAATTATTTACTTTATTTTCATTTGTTTGAGGCAGCATCATATTGCATCAGAAATGGATATTATGGATACCCTGTCAAAGATTATAGTGTTAAAACTGTCAGACAGGTCCAGTTACAGTAAAATTAGCGGAGTGCCGCGTCGGATGACGCAGAGCGCAATTAAATATTGGGGTCGGGTTGCGGGCGGAGACAGGAGCGGAGGCTAGTGTAGCAAGTTGCTACGGAATTTTTAACACGCTTTTATTTGGTTCAATCGTACTAAGTTTCTTAATTTCTAACAAACAATGTAATCAAATCTTGGGAGTCAATTGTAACCTACTTCTAACTGGCTTAAAATGAGACGTTGCGGGTATATGTAGTTCACGTGACAATATAATAATTTCTTGATGAGAGAAAAAAATCAATAGCTCTCGCATTGGTTCAGTGGCCTAATAGGTACGACGCCCGGTTTGGCCGGAAACCCGTTGGAAACGCCTGTTAGAACACTTAGAAAGACGACTGCACCATACAATTTTTTAAATTTTCGGTTTTAGGTAACGTGGGGTAAGACTATCACCGGGAGAAGACTGCCTAACTAACTAACTATTTTGGCTCAGTGACCTAAACAGGATCTTAGCCTCCGAAACGAGAGCACGCCACTTGTCCCGATCCTGCGCAGTTTCTCGCCAATTTTCGAGTGAAGAAGACTCACAGTCCAATAACTGTTAGGTATTTTTTATGTCATAGGGGGCAAACGAGCAAACGGATCGCCTGATGGAAAGCGATTGCAAACACCTGCAACACCAGAGGAGTCACAAGTGCGTTGCCGAACTTTCAGGTGGGAGTACGCTCTTTTCTTGAAGGTTTGAAGGTCGTATCGGTCCGGAAATGCCGAAAGCGACAATTCATTCCACACCTAGTCTTATTCCATTAGACAATAAACTATGTTAGTCTTACCCCACCTTACCTTATACAGGGTGGAACATTTTTAAAGACTGAGCTGACAGGATAGGGTCATCTGAGTGATCTACAATCGACCTATTATAATTGTAAAGCTGGATTTAAAAGTAAGAAAAGGTATCAAAATAAAATATTTTAATATCAGCGACAACCCTACTAATTCAAAGGTTTTATTTACATTTTAAATGACACTGACACATGTCTTTAACTTAAGCGATGTTCAAAAGATGCTAGGGTTGATATGAGCAAATTTTTACACTAATGTTTAACAAACGGTATCTCAAAAATGGATAGAAATATTTACATAGTTCATTGGTGAAAATGAAGTAGTGTGGCGACAGCCGGGGGGGATAACTTCAGAGGTGGAATAATTAATAGAGCAGAGGTACTTCGTAAAGATGTTTATTGCCCGAAGGCTAGTCTAAGACTAACTACTACATTTTATTTTATTGACGGATGTCACGCGTCTTATTCTAAATATAAACATACAATATACAAGTTTACTTTTATGTCGGTGGCCATATAGCACCAACAGTGAAGGAGAACCTTCACATTTCCCGCCGTCTCGGGGTAAACGAGGGACATTCGTTTTACTATACAGACACTAAACAAAACTACTCCTGCCTAACATATAAGAGGTCCCTACCTATGCAGGGATACCCATACATTCATACCCAGATGGTCTCTTGCTAAGAGATAACCAGGGTCAGGACATGAGCAGACACTAGCCTATGGCATGTTACGTAATCTGACATGTTGACTGACACTGGCTTCGCCTTGACAAAAACCTGCTAAAAATGCAAGGCACCAACTTCACTAATCCCCAAAAGTCATCTGACTTAATATATTAAAGCATAGACCATTCGATACAAAATTTAAAATGACAGGCTTTAGTAATTCAATCGCCTGGTGTAACACCGGCACAACACTCGACTTAATTATCACGAATGTTCTAACCTTAACTGCCTGGAGTATGACATATGACACACGTCGCATGCCCCAAACAGTTGTACCACGGTATATCACTGCCCTTGTATTAGATGCTTGAAAACATTGTCTATGACACTTGCTTCAAACATCCATACAGGACTAACAAATAGTGATACCCGTCTACCACTAGCTTTATATTAGAATCCTGGCGCATATATATTAAATATGCCCCAGAAATCTGTACCTTAATTATTTTCACATTAGAATCCTGAAGCATATGAATTATGCTTCAAGATTCCGTACCTTGTTCTAAATAAATACCTGGAATAAATATTTTTAATTTATTCCAAGTATTTGTACCAAAAAAAATAAACCTTTACCGATAAAAAAATTACCTCATAACTAATTTCACGACCATAGACGATGTCATGACACGTCATATTGACATGTCAAATGCAATGTCAACGTCAATTCGTAAAATTAGTTATCAACGAAAAATACGAAAAATTCCTTTATTTAGATTCCTACCTATCTCCTAGTTAAAATTAAATAAATTATTTATTTATTATAAGGGCAAAAGAAACAACAATACAAAATCTTCAGACTGCATCGGCCCGATGCAGGCCGCATGAAGTTCTTGGCACCCCGTGCCAGAACCTCTGCCGCCCCTGGATGACGAATGCGCGAGGCATTCAATCACACCAGCAGCTGAAATCCCAAGGAACTGGGACAGCAACGGCCCTTGCAGTGTCGAATTACCCGAAGATGCAGAATATGTTCTCAACAAGAAACTGTGCGATAACCTCTGCTGTGACTTTAGGTACTGCTTTACAAATGGCAAATTTGCTCATGTATTCTATAGCCCCAATGACATATCTATGTCCGTCCTTTGATTTGCAGAATGGGCCAAGCACATCCATTGCTACTCGATGACCAAAGTTTTGAATCTTCACATTTTGCAGTGGCGCCCTCTGGTGTAAAATATTCTTTTCCTGACACTTTGTACAAGATTTTATATAATTTTCTATTTTCTTTTCTGCATTTGGAATATAATATCGATTCTTGAATTTTCTTAAAGTTTTAAATAAGCCAAAGTGTCCTCCACTCCATGTGTTATCATGTAATTCTGCCATACACTCGTTAAATAAGTTTTCTGGTAAAACTGTGACACTTTTCAGCTGGTTATCAACCCATACTTTCTTGCATAAAATATTCCGTTTCGTGTGATAACCTTTATATTGGTTTATATTTGATAATTTTTCAAATATATTTTTGTATTCCTCGTCAGCCTGTTGTTTCTGTAATAAATCCATTTTTTCAAAACTATACAAACATAAGTCGTCCTGATTCGGTGTGATATTCTCTTCTGGTTTTTCCTCATTGTAGAGGGGATTTCTGCTTAGGTAATCTGCATGAATATTATCCTTTCCCTTACAATGGATTATTTTAAAATTCCACGGTTGTATAGCTAAAGCCCATCTCGCCAAACGTCCATTCATGTCTCTACGTGATCGTAACCATACCAGGCTCTTGTGATCCGTAAATACTTCAAATTCCATGCCCCATAAATATTGTTTAAAATATGATAAGGCCCATATAAGACCTAAACATTCTTTCTCTGTTATTGTATAACGTTTTTCTGCGTCGCTTAATTTCCTCGAAGCGAATGCTACTGGCCGTAGATCTGATTTGCCTTGCATAATACATGCTCCCAAAGATTTATCAGATGCATCTATATACAATCTCGTTGTCACATCTTCATCTGTTGTGAAATATCTGAGTATTGGAGCTTCACAAATCTTGTTTTTCATTATATTGAAGGCCTTTTGCGCTTCTGTTGACCATTCAAATTTACGTCCTTTCTTCGTCAATTCTGTTAGAGGTAATGTTATTTGAGCGAATCCGTCAATAAATTTTCTGTAATACGAAAATAGACCTAATACTGATCTTAGTTCCTTTAAGTTGGATGGTGGCTTTGCATCTTGCATTGCCTTCACTTTCTCCATGTCGGGGCCAATTCCCTCCTTCGACACAGTATGTCCTAATACTGTTAAGCTTGTAAACCCAATTTTACACTTCGTCGGCTTCAAAGTTAAATTTGCCTTCTGAAATCTTCGCAAAACATTTTCCAAAGCTGTTAAAAACTCTTTATATGTCTTTGCATACACAATGATGTTGTCAACATATACCAAAACATTTTTGTATTTCATTTCCGCTAAAACTGTGTCCATTGCTCTCTGAAAATGAGCCATACTTGTTATCAATCCCATGGGTAATTTTTTAAATGAATATAGACCTGATTGACAAATGAAAGCTGTCTTTTCTTTGCCTTTTCCGAGACATAGTTGCCAATATCCTGAATTTAGATCCAGTTCAGCAAAGAAACGTGCGCCTTCTAGACACGACAATAGTTCTTCAATGCGCGGTATTGGATATGCATCTGGTTTAATTTTCTTGTTTAAACTTCTGAAATCTATACAAAACCTTGGTTTCCCATCTGCTTTCTCTACAATCACAACTGGTGATGCGTACGGGCTTTGACAACGTTCTATTACGTCATTCTTGAGCATTTCTTGAACTTGTTCTTCAATAATTTGTTTCTGTTTCTCGGACATTCGATATGGCGGTTTATGTACTGGTACTTCATCAGTCGTTTCGATGTCTATTTTATATCCGTTGTATGCCCCTAGATTCGAAGGACTGTAGGCAAATCTATCTTCATATTTATTTAATAATGTCAGTAGTTGCTGCTGCTGAGAATTGTTCAACTCCTTGCCAATTTGTATACTATCCTTATTCTCTTCTGCAAAATACACTGTTTCACATCGGATGCCTTGTTTATTTGATTCTTGCAGTGGCATTGGTTTTCTTGATTCCTTTATTATATTATTTACCAAGGGCGTGGTAAATCTTCCTTGTAAGCATATTTTATTTTCCTGAAAATCAATTTTGGCACCATTCTGTACCAAAAAGTCATAACCGATGATGATTTGGTCAGAATTAATGTCAATGATGTTAAATCTGTGATTAAATACTACATTATCTACAATTATATTTAATTGTACTGAACCCTCAGTACAAACAAATTTGCCACCGATTATCTTCAAAGAAATCCTATCATCATCATTAAATTTAATATTCAAACTTTTGACAATAGACAGACTAATGCAAGATACGCTTGCTCCACTATCTATCAGAGCTAGATACTTGTCATTAAATATTTCTACATTTATATAAGACCTATTATGTAAAGGTTCATTATTGCCTGTATTAGTATCGGAGCGTAGTGTGTTCAACGCCGCGTCGCTCCGGTCCCGCGTCGTCCATCGGCGTTTGGGCGATTCTCTTCATTCCGTTACGTTGATCTCGAAGGTGCATTTCCTTGGTAGTTGCCCCGATAATTTTGTTGTGGTCTTGTTCTGAAATTATAACTTGGATAACCACGGTTCACAGGCGTGTTCACCGCCTGATCGTTGGTTAACGTAGCAAACGCTGGTACTGGCGTATGAACTGGTACTGGTGTAGAAAATGCTGATTGGGGTGCCGTCGATACATTTGGGGATGAAACATTTATTGGTGATAGTGATAGTTCACCCTGTTGGCTTTGGATCATTGGATATGGAGTCTCGTTAATTGGTATAACAATTGAGGGTTTTTGTTCTTGCGAATGATACTCATTGTACCGCTGAATAGCCGCCTTGAGCTCTGCCTTCGTGTTGATCGCTGAAGTTGTAAAGAATAATTTGGCGCTGTCATGTAAATTCTTAATGTAATGTGTGATGAAGTCTGTTTCTACAATGTTCCCGGCCTTAGACGCCAATGCTTCCAGAGCATAATAGAATATTATTGGTGATTCATGAGTCTCCTGTCGACGATAATAAAAACTTTGTACATAATTTTGGCTCGACGGGAATTCGCTTTTTAATTTCGTCAAAACATCTTCGAATGATGTGAAAGTTGCATGATTAGCCTTATAAAATTGTAACGCTGGTCCTGACAAATATGCTGCGATCGCTGCTTGCGATTGTGCAGGATCATATTTTTTGACTTGCGCCATTATTTTGAATTGGAATATGAAATCATCCACGTCAGATAAGCCATTAAAAGTACTCGTCTCCATTTTTATGTGGAGTCCGAAACAATGCACAAACAAATTATAATCGCTTGGGATGAAAAATGATAATGGGTGATTCAATGATTCGTCAACTTCACCCGTTTGTCGAATTCGCTCCTTCACGGCGGTGCAGTCAATAGTTACATACAATACCACAAATGTGCACTTATTCTTCGTTTTGCTTCGTGCGCATATAGACGGTGCGCTTCACTCCTGTCTGGCTCCTATGCCAACCGTAAGCTTTCAGTACGTAATTGTCACAGCGGTCCGAGAATCTGTGGACAAAATTAGTTGGGAGCGGGGAAACTTTCAATACTCGCGTGACTCTAAATATAGGGTTTGCTGCCTCCACCAAGTGTGGTGACAGCCGGGGGGAATAACTTCAGAGGTGGAATAATTAATAGAGCAGAGGTACTTCGTAAAGATGTTTATTGCCCGAAGGCTAGTCTAAGACTAACTACTACATTTTATTTTATTGACGGATGTCACGCGTCTTATTCTAAATATAAACATACAATATACAAGTTTACTTTTATGTCGGTGGCCATATAGCACCAACAGTGAAGGAGAACCTTCACAGTACTCAGTCTGAACAATTCCCTGTTTGCTTAAAAGTCCTTCGATCTGTTCCAACCTGTATATTTGGTTAAAGCTAGCAGACGTTACTGATTTAATAAAAATTAAATCCGTGTACCATAACTCTCTGAACACGATTCTATATGAAACCAGAACCGCTCCCCATTTTGTAGCGTTCATATTTGTTTCCGTACATTAGTACGGAGTACGGAGTGAGGATCGGTTTACACGGCATTAGGTGAATTATAAGCTCGGCTGGCGACACCCGATCTGTTTGCGTCGGCTAATGAATGGCGATAGTTGCGCGATACGGACACTGGGTCAAGGGAGGATTTCCAAAATTACGGGGATATGACAGTTTTAAGACGATTGCAAAGGGTGACCAGATGTCAGGAATTTTCCTAAAATGTCAGGGATTATAGACATATATCAGGAATGCGGCCGGAAAAGGCGAATGTCAGGAGTTTTCAGCGAATATATTACACTGGTAAACTTTTATTTTTAATCACAAAAACAAAAAACCGTTAAGCCACAAGATATTTGGAGTTTAATAAATTGTAACTTATAAATAATCGTAATTATCTTTTTACAATATAAACATAAATCAATCAACATTGACAAAATTTGGTGGTGGTGTTGGAGCCTGAAAGATCGCAAGCAGGGCTAGCACCTAATGTTAAGTGACAATAAGGCCTATAAGCTGGAACATGCTTGAGATGCCTATATTCACTCTCGACTTGAAGAGATCCAAGTTATATTTTTCAGGAAAAAGGGGCGCGGGACGAATGTTCCACTCTTTTGCTGTCCTGATAAGAAATGTCATAGTAATATGGCAGTGCTTATTATGTGGCAGCTTGCTTCATATGATCCTTGCCATAGGTACAAAAACCTGATCTGGTTAGACTGTAGCTGCGGGTGCCAAAATGTACACCAAAGTGTAAAGTTCCGCCTTCCTCTTTTGTTTAAACGTTAATAATGTTCCGTCTATGGTCTCGAGGACTCGCCCCTCCGGCACCTTCTAGAATAAAGATGTTACATCACGCCTGAACGTTAAGGTAATGAAATAAACTAAATTCCTTATTGAGCTCGATGAAGAACCGTTTTCTTATAATAATAAGTCGCACACGTGGGTGGAGCGCGTCCTCACGCCCCAAGCCTAATTGCGTCGCAAGAAAAAAACAGGTGGATTTGCGAACATCAAAATAAATAACCTTTTATTTTGTGATATAGAATCCATACTAATATTATAAATGCGAAAGTGTGTCTTTCTGTCTGTTACCTCTTCACGCTTAAACTGCTGTACCGACTTAGATGAATTATGAAATTTGGTATGGAGATAGTTTGAGACCCGGGAAAGGACATAGGATAGTTTTCATCCCGAATAAATTTAGTGTTCCCGTGGGATGAGCGGGTAACACCGCGGGAAACAGCTAGTAGAATGTATATTGTTTATTTCAGGCATATTATCCCGTTTACAAAAAACCTTTTAATGGTCCTTAATACTATTTAAAACGTTGTACACATGAGGACAAAATAAATAAATTCAATTTAAGTTCAAACTTTAAAATTAATACAATCAAATTAAAATATGTACTTAATTTAAAATTTGTATATCAATAAAAGCTAAAATAAAATTAATAATTAAGATTTAAAACTATTTGCGGTTTGGCTGCCGATGCACAGACAACCAGTGCTTGAAAATAACATTTTTATAAATATTACCATTAATAGCAATAAGAAGCACATTATTTGAAACTTTAATTCTTTGCCAGAACGACGCTATACATACAAAGAAATAAAAAAAATATTCAGTTTTTATTAAATCTAAAATCGACACCATGGTTGCTATTATCAGATTTCCTTATCTCTTATAGTTTTCGACGTCTCCCTACTTACCCATTTGGATTAATCACCCGGTATATGATAAGCACATATACTTACTAATATTAGTGAATTTATATCTGATTCCACGATAATAAACTGACGGCGGATTCTATTGATGACTTGAATTACACAGCCGGGTTGAATGTCAAAAGGATTCGGTTGCATCTCTAGAATCTACAGCTTATTTATTATTTGACTCTGGTTTCAATGTGCAATATCGAATTTTCTACCCGTTTCAATTTAATAGCTTAATATTTCACAGGAAATATACTGCATACCTAGATTTGGAATCTTGCTGTCTTTGCTAAGTAATCGAAGAAAACATAATCACTTTTTTTAATAACCAGACGCGTTATACCTTATCGTGATAACTATAAAATACATGAAAACATTGTTAGTGCTTATAATATTTGAGGTTGCCCTCGATTTCCCAGGAATCCCATCATCAGATTCCGACATGGTGACCTCAGGAGTATTCTCTTTCAAATAAAATTTGAGAACTGGGCCACAAAAGTTTTGGTACAATTTTTGAAAGGCCATTAAATTGTATGTTTTTTCGAAAGTCCCTGCTGTAAGGATCTATAAACTGCAGGTCTTTCATTTTTGTAATTTGAAGCCACCTCCTTTTTTGAAGTCTGTTGAAAAAAATATCTTTAGGAAAGTGGTATGGCCAGGGCCTATGGTGATGGTTGTTAATTGGTATAGGAATTTCATAAATCTTGGACTCGGGTTTTATCCTTTACAAAATATTTCCTTAATTTCAAACTTCTCGCACTCTGAACGTCGTTTGTGGAAAACTTTATAAAGAAGAAAAACGTGGAAAATCTTTTCATCATTCCATCCATTGAAACATGATAAATTGATGACGTACACATTTAATACTACACTTACCTTCTAAAATTACTAATTAATAAAATCCAATAAAATAATACCCATAAAAAAACAAATAAATATCACCGATCAAACTGTCCCTTATAACGTTACTAAAGCATAAACCAATAATTTCCCATAGCTACCGTTTATTTTACACTCTGGCAACACTGTAGCCGTGCGTAGGTCGCCGCGCGGTGTCGTATTGCGAACGCTCCTAAATTTACCTTGCTATCTGACATTAAAAGCATTTATGTTATATTGGATATCACAATATTATCGACTGCAGCTAACGTTACAGGCTTTGACCGCTTCTTTGAAACCGGTCCATGAAGTAATGGAAATGTTCTAGGTATCATAAAATGTTTCGTGTTCAACTTCAACTGCACAAAGGCTTTAGTATTTTTTTCGGGCAGGTAAATTTCCTTCGGAAAGTGCACAATATATATATTTTTTAATATGCATAAATAATAATGTGTGTTTTCTTTGAGCGATCCATTGTTGCTTCTTTCGTTTTTGTTATCAAAATCAAAATTCGAAAGATATATGTATGAAATTCCATCCCAAATTATCAAACTAAACTATCAAAAGTGATGAGAAATCTAATTGATCGGTTGGGTCGGACCACGGGCTCGCATGTACAAAGAGTGCTGACCGACTAGGTATCCTGCCACTCCTCAACGACATCATTCGCCGGGGCCTGGTGATGACCGAATGGCTTGGCACGTGAAGAGTCCCAATTCCCGACGGTATGACCCTCGTCCTCGTCCCTCGTGCCACGGCAATAGGCAATGAATGAAATTTTTCAAAAATCTTGAATTTATTTTATAGGCAAGAATAACTTTTTATTCCTACTCGTAGCTCCTCCATGAAATATGTGTCCTTAAGAAATGTACCTATGCATATAGTTTTCATTATTTCTCTTTTTAATGATGAAATGGAATAAATCAAATTAAATCGAGGATAGTAATGTAGTTTCCCTGAAATATCTATTATTTCTGCTCTCATACATACGCCAAAAACAATGGATTTCCCAAAGCATAATCCCAATTGAACCCGGTTGCAACGTTAATTACAAATGAACCTCGATATTAATTATCAGCCCGCTGGCTATTTCGTATTTCGGCTGCAGTTTGATCGGGCAAAAGCTGAATAATGGGCCCGAGTTTTACGTCAGACCAACGCCTTCGCTGCGGTGCGTTCAGGATATCGTGTTTTCAGTGATAATTATTACGCAACACTACACTGGCAACACTGGCGGTGAATTAAAACGAACGGCCCGAGTGCAAGCGGCCTGTGTCCTGTTCCCTAGTAGATTACGTGTCAGGTTCGTGTGTACGAGTAACGCTCGTTCGCTCATGTTCTTTAATTAAACCATGGTTTACCTGTATCGATTTATAGCCCTTAGCTAGTCCAGTTATTAGATCATACGTGAACTTATCTAGTTGAATCATGCGGTTTACTATTTACTTACCTTTATCTCTAATTTTGCAAAAAAAAATGCAGCTTTGCAAAAAGTTATAACATTAATTATCAAATATTTTGTATAAGTATTTAGAGAATCATGCCGCCGCGCGCCGGGTAGATTCTAGGGCCTCTGTTATTTTTAAGGCAGTCTTTAATGGATCGTATTAAAAAGGCGTCTAAATAGCTCTAATGAGGGACCTTAATTTTCCCACGTTAGTGCTGAATATATTAATACTTTCCGTATAACTCTTTGTGAAACCGGAGCCCAATTAGACGGCCCGTGGCCATCTTGCCTGAAATATAACCTGTCTGTCCACAGCCTTGCACACGACATAATTAAATAAGGTTATTTAGGCGGTCGTATGACAAAGAAGCTACTGTTACTGCCAGGTACCGTACCAGTATAATGAAGGTGTATAAGGAAGGTTCCTGTGTTACAAAGTTTACATATGTAAAGTTCCCTTTGTTTTATGTAGACTCGCTTCATACATATCTTGTATCAGAAGGTATCTAATGAACCTTTTGAAACATTATTACTTTAGCTTTAAAGAAAATTTCTTATATTAAAATTGTGTTTTCGATGAATTGATGGTAAAAGGGGTATTATTGGATTTTTAATAGTAATTCATCGTTGCTGGGCTTGTTTAAAATCAACTTTCGTTTTATGGACCTAACTCGGAGTCAGAGCGAAAACATAAAACTGTCGGTCTATGGGTAATGGCAGGGTAGCGTTTTTAAGGGACCATCTCATTTCCATCTTTATTTGATGATTATTGATAACGACATTGATCATGATCGCATTCATTTTACATCACATGTACAACGTTCTTAACGTTTTTCACTTTGTTAACTAAATTTAATTTAGTGTACCTGTCATGTATGAACTAAATCCCCATTTTTGTGTAGGTATGTCTAGGGATAGTGATCAATTTGTGTTCAAAAATGATCAAAGGGATACAAATGATGTGGTACATCATGGAGGACGATTGTAACAACTCATTATTACCCACCTACTTAATGTGGCGGCCTCACGTTTTGTCACATAACAATTTTTAATTTACGCTGGCACAAATATTTCTTGAGTTACACGCGTTGAATCATGGTTTTTATATATTCTTACGAATTTATCGCGATCGTCGGCGATAAAACGTAAGGAGGTCATCGAGGTGCCATTTATTTTAAATAAATAGCTTTTAATTTATAAATAAACGTTTAAAATAACAGCGTTCAATGTCCGTCGGAAAAAAAATGTAAACAACTCGTGGTCACTGGATTGGAATTATTGTAAAAATAACGTAAAGAATGAGACATTAGTAGAACGAAGAATCATATGACTTGCCATAACTTATACAAACTCCATTCGTATGTGCTATAATTATAATGATACCTAATAGTTACCCACTTACATAGTTATTAGTTGTACAAGAATGCTGTGTTAAAGCCAGTACTAAGCTAAGTAGCTCACTTTTTCTTTTACGCATCAGGGAAGGTCGCGGTGCCATAAATACTTTTGTTATTTACCACTACCATCTCATTAACTTACGAATCTACATTTGTTCCAGGAGTTCGCGGAGACTGCTATGAACGAGCTGCTCGGTTGGTACGGCTACGAACGGCTGGAACTGCGGCGCTGGGCAGCGTCAAGGGCTAGAGGCGAGAGCCCGGAACAAGCCAGCGAGCATAAGAATAAAGGTATAGACACAAGTATTAGACTGCTATGAACGAGCTGCTCGGTTAGTACGGGTACGAGCGGCTGGAACTGCGGCGCTGGGCAGCGTCAAGGGCTAGAGGCGAGAGCCCGGAACAAGCCAGCGAGCATAAGAATAAAGGTATAGACACAAGTATTAGACTGCTATGAACGAGCTGCTCGGTTAGTACGGGTACGAGCGGCTGGAACTGCGGCGCTGGGCAGTGTCAACGGCTAGAGGCGAGAGCCCGGAACAAGCCAGCGAGCATAAGAATAAAGGTAACGAGCATAAACTTATACAAATAGTATCAGACTGCGTCGTCGTAGCGTCGCGGGCTAGAGGCGCGGACGCGGGCCCGTAACGAGCTATAGCGAGTGTAGGAATAAAGGTACATACTGACTACAGACACAAGAATTAGACTTCTATAAACGAGCTGCTCGGCTGAAATGGCTACGAGCGGCTGAAACTGATAATAAATAAAGGTACAGGCACAATAAAGCATAAGGTAGAGTATTCCAGAGTTCCTATAATGAACTTTTGGATCCATGGTGACATATTATAATGTCATCGAAGTTACGTATGTATATTAAATTTCAGCTTAATCGCTCCCCAGTAATTGTTTCTAATGTTTTTTCTTGCAAGATTTGACCCGAGCGAACGTACATATATACAAACATTGGAAGGTAAAGCTTATGAAAAGGGAAAGACATCACGAGCATTAGGTAAGACGACTAAGAAAAAGTTGCTAGGCTGGCATGGTACGGTAATAGATTCTGAAAAGCGCGCTCGGTAGCGTCGCCAGTTCCGATCGGACTTTGGTACGGAGATGGAGAATCTATAAAATCTACAGAATTAGAGATTTCTGTTATATTTTAACCCTGAAAAGTACACAACGACCGATTTAGATCCTTCCAAAAATCGTTTTGTCTCTATCGATATTAAGTATTTGTGTTGTGCTACTCACAAGCGGCGACGGCGCATATACCTAGCTTTGTTCAATTATAATCCAGTTTTTACATGACATTTAGTGGACCAGTGAAGTCCATTTAAATAAAATTCAATAATATACCACTAGTATATAACGCTTTATTTATAATTTACAATAACATAATTACGTCGTAAAAATGAACTCATTGTACACATTCGTTGGTAATTACGAAGAACGGCATTCCGAACTTAATTACAGCCGATTGTTATGCCAATTTCTGTGATTTGATACATACATTCTAATACAGACGAAGTTACCGCTATTATGTTATGTACCTAGTGCACACAACTATTAAGGAATAAAATGAATATTGGAAATATGAACAATCATCTTTCAGATTATTCATACGCTTTACTATATTACCTTTCTCAGAAACAGCTCCCTTTAGCAGCTGTACGTAATTCTTTGAAACGTGATGATACGAACGCGGCCCCACGCTTTTTGACGTAAAAAAAGGCGGGAAACGCCATTAGGGGTGCCAGCGATAAAAATCTGATTCCCACTAATAAACTGATCATTCTTGGAATCGAGGGCGTAATTAGATTATCTTTGAATGTTATTGTTACCTTATTTACAACTAGTTTATAGGGATGTGTGGGTACCTAAATCGGTATCCAAACTAATCCACACTATTAATGTATATCAATATTATCATTGCCGAAGTGTGTCTGTCATTTATATCTTTCATGCTTAAACCGCTGAACCGATTTAGATAAAATAAAATTGGTATGGAGATGCTTAGTGTGACCCCCGAGAAATGTCATTGGGTTTTTATTAAGGAAATTAACCCTTTAGCCTTTACCTTCTAGGTGAAGTTTACCATGGAAGTGCGATAATCTGTGAATTTTAATAAAATATGTGGCATTTCATGTTTGTAGTTCAATATTATTTGGGCGTTTTATTAATCCCTCATGGTGATACTAAGATTGGTTAAAATCGTATCTTGAAACTAAAAACTATATTAAAACACAGAATACCGTGAACGCTCTAAGGCCCCCACAAAGTAGGTTATCTTAAAAAAGTGCTCTATATTTTCGAATTATTATACAAATATCGATTAAGTGACAAGCAATGACTGGGTAGTCTAGTCCCGACGACACCATATTTAATCGTATTTTCGTACTTTTCAATTAACTCAGCAAAAGGCTCATTGAGTCTACAGGTACCCTACGGGCCGGCAGCTTCCTCGCACAACGCATCAGCCAGCATTGCGATTCAGCGAGGAAATGCTGCCAGCGTCTTCGGGACCATGCCGCGGGGGCACAGTCTTTTAGAGTTATTTTAGCTGTATTTAATTTATTTTCATTGGCGTAACTAAGATTATTTTTCCGGTTGGCCTGTGTGGAAGTCATGAATTTCTATGGGTAACCCAAAATCCTGGGGTGGGCAATAGACCATATTGGGGTGGGCACGTTTTTCATGTCCGACGACGATGACGCGTTTGGCACAGTTTGTAGAGCACCTGCCTAACTGAGCTGGCAGTCCCGGGTTCAAATCCCGGCCAGGGCAAAATATATGTGTGGTGAATTCGAATGTTTGTGCTTGGGCCATGGTTGTTCTAGCTTCTATGTAAAGTATATGTAGGTATATTTATCGTCGTTTAGTCGTCTAGTACCCATAACATAAGTCTTCTTGAACTTAATTTGGAACTAGATCGATTTGTGTGACGTTGTCCGATATTTATTATTATTTATCCGAACAAATGACAATATACTTAATATGCATTTCAATATTTTTTCCAATAAGTAAATAGACGACGGGACGATCTGGACGCGTTCCTAAATGATTGGCCAGAAATAGCATCGAACAGGGAGTTGTGGAAATCGAGAGGAGAGGCCTTTGCCCTGCAGTGGGACACCAATATAGGCTAACAAAAAAAAAAAAAATTGATAGTATTCGTAACCCGAATCGCGGCTTTTGTACCAACTTCTCCGGCACAAACCCATCTTAAATAAATGCAACATTTCTGTTGGCTTTACATTTAAATTTACCTGGCAGTTTGTGATGCTTCGCACTATAGTCATGAAAACTGAGACTTGACGTCGTTCGCTAGAATTTCTGGTATTCCAAGCGAGTCGCGATGCTACTCCTAATGAGTGTTCAGCTCAAATTCTTTGCAACGTGATATTTGCCGATTTAGGTACTGTATTAACGTGGAGCTCGCTCAGAATGTGTATGAACATGATACGGCAGAAGGTTTACTATTTCTAATGAAAGTAATGAATAATTATCACGAAATATTATATATGTTGTGTGGATTGCGGTCGCTTTCGAATGTTTAAAACTTATTTTTCGATACATCTGTGGTTTTATAAGGAAAGTAAATTAACCAAACCGCGATAAGAATGAACATCATAATTATAAGGGCGACTTTTTATCGACATAAATCACGAATAATGTCCTTTGTCTGTTTAAATTTTTGATTTACTGATATTCCAATTTTTATTAATTCTTGTTTGAAATTTCTTGCAAGGTAAGCGACTGGTACACTTTCCTATATTAGTCACTGACGAGAGGGATACAGCAATATGTAAGACACGTATGGAGATATCTCCATCTCACTTCTTCGTATTGCTGCATCCCTCTCGTTAACGAATAATTTAGGAAAGTGTAATAGCTGCATTAATCCAGTCAGGTGTATCGTTCACTGGCTCGACATCACGAAATCATTTAAGTTTTTTAAGAGTGAGAAATGTGTGAAGTCACAAATAATGTGTTTTGGTCTGTTCGTTCTCTGAATGTGATCAATTTCTAATAATATTGCTTGAATGCGAAGTTTTTATACGAATAATTACTGAATATAAATAACCTAAATAATGAATTTAAAACAACCCCGAAACAAGTAGCTGGTCATCATGAGACCCTCACTCAAAGAGTGATATAGAAAGTGCTACTAAACTGTAGTTATTACAACATTTTGAATTTTAAACTTCAATACTGGGGCCCAATTCGAGAATGCCGTTTGAGATATCGCCAAACGTCAAATCTCCATTAGATAACAGTTATATCGCCATTGAACTGTCATTTAAATGCGATGAGCTTAAAAGTGACATATCTCATCTCAATTTTGGAAATACGAAGGCGATAATGATTGTCAAAAATGTTATTCATGTATATAAATTTCTGTTTTGAACGAAACGTAACGGACTAATTTCACGTACTACGCGGTCAATTTAAAGTATGCGCCTGTTATTTATGCCGTCACATACAAAGGAAGTGAAAATTTTGCGCGTCCGAATTGACGAAGTTGCGATGGTCTAGGGATATCGCCACTTGTCAAGTAGGCACACGTCAAAAGTGACGGATGGCGATGAAAAGGAGAGATCTCCATTATATCTCTAAAATTGGTCGAATACCCCCCCTGGCTGAGATCTTGTCACTTGTCCCAATGAAAGCTGAATATATTGGAAACTATTGGTCCTATTTCCACCAAACATAGCTAAGAACCATCTCAACAATTATTTCGATAAAAAAACACCCAAATTGACATAAAACTATTTAAACGGATTATATCGCGTATATTCATTATTTGAGCTTCCCTGACGTTTCGGTAACTTTCCAGTTACCGTTGTCAAAGTTTGACTGTTAAATGTGTTTATGTGTGACACAGTCGCGGAAGCCGAAGAAAATATTACATTCAAATTGGTCCACCCGTTTAGGAGATACGATACCACAGACAGACACACAAATACACATGTTCAACTTACGACACCCCTCTTTTTTTCGTCGGGGGTAAAAAAATGTGTTAATTTATACATAATTATAGATATTTTTATCAGGTTTACAAAAACTGTTCTTTGAAATGTCCCAGTTATCATCACTCGTATCAATTTATTATTGGCTATTGTTGACCGAGCGAGCGAAAGGTCTCCGTTTCAGCTTGGCCCAAAATTCTTTCGCATGTCCGGATGTTCGGATGTACGGATTTCCGGCTGTTCTCGCCTAGAGACCGCATTTCTCAACTGATTTTCATGATTTTTTTTCAGTAGTTTCGATGAGTATAGTCCGACACGAAAGTGTAGAAATTAAAAAGTGGCAATACTGTAGTGTCGTCCCTTTTTTCTTAGATTGATTAGAAAGGGACGACACTACAGTATTGCCACTTTTTAGTTTCAACCCTTTTATGTCGTGCTGTAAGTAGGTATACTGGTATATAGATATTTTTTACCATTAGGTTATGGAGATTGAAAACGTAAAAAAATATAGATTTCATCAATTCGCAACTCAGAAAGCCACTAGTTATAAAAGTATTAACATGCTACCGCAACGCAATGACAATATAACTAACATAAAAATCTTCACATTTTTCATGGAAACAACGTCAACATTTAGCCGCAACCCAACACCGGTCTCATTACTCCGGCTCGTTGCCTTATTAATTTACGTGGCTCTAACGAATCCTATCCGCCGGGTTATTCGATACATCGCTCGATCATTCACTGCTACTTTTAGAAAAAGTTTACTCGAATGTTTTTCAGCGAGTAGTATTGAGAATGACGCTGGCGAGTTTTTCGCGTCTTTTCAACGCGTTTAGAAATATAATATTACAAATATTGGTACCCAACCCACAGAATGACTTCACAAGGCCATTTGTATGGAGCGTTTTTAGCGCTCTAAAGGAATGTTGAACTTTGACGGTAATTTATTACTTTTAGAGCAGTCTAAGTGTAGTTATTTAGTACCATAAAGACATTTGATCCCAATAAAAATAAAATTGATTGATATTCTCGAAAAAACTGTCTACTCGCCGATATTGCTCTCGACCATTTGGGTGATTTGGGACTGCCGGGATTACGAGTTTCACCAGTATAAATAAAAATAATATATTGGGTTGGCTATTGTAGCTTGTAGGCGTACGATATATAAGTATAATAATAGTATACTTTTGTTAAAAATATAACCTTCCCTGACTTCTGCATCCAATCTTAGCTTCACTAATTAATTGGAGATTGATACTAGAGACGGGAGCTCATTTATTTATTTATTTCCAATTTGTTTTGTTCGTATGGTGGCTACCTGATATTTTATTTTAATTATTGCCAGTTCTTTTAGAAAATATTCGTAAGTTTCCAGAAACGGAGAATGCAAATTTTTAAGTTTAGGTTGTTAATGGAAAACTATAGCATTAATCAATTTCGCAGAGGTGATGTGCGTCCTACTTTCTTTTTTAATTTACTATCTACTTAAGTAAAAAGCGAATAACGTTGTTTTTTTAATCCACCAATATTTTTATTTTATAATTCAAAGCAAAATCTAGCGGCTGCAGACGCCACGTCGGTCACAACAGTCGTCATTGTTTTTATGTTTGAATATTTTAGATTGTTATTTATTTTTTATTTTTATTTATTTATTTAAACTTTATTGCACAGATCAAGCTAGTACAAATGGCGGACTTAATGCCACAAGGCATTCTCTACCAGTCAACCATAGGGCTAAACAGAAACATTGAGTTGGTGCAGGGTCTACCTACGAGTATAACGTTATCTTTCCATGTAGCCGAAAAGTGGGCGTCCACAAAAATATATGTCACCCCTGTGTGTGTGACCGGCACCGACTACCTATGACATGCGCTTCTTTGTCTTGACTGTCTCTTTTCGGAGACAAATAATCTTCATTGTGCAAACGGTACAAACACTTGTACTTAAACCCACAACTCCTTTGAATTGAATTGCCGTCATAGTATACCATCTTACTGACACATACCTCTTTCCAAATTCCAGACGAATGTTCCTGGTGCAACAAGAGTATCACGGACAGCGGAGCTCTCCAGCAGGCTGGTGCGGTGTTCTGCTCAGAGCTGTGCTTCAGCCAATCACGGCGAGCCAACTTCAAGCGTGCCAAGACTTGCGACTGGTGTCGACATGTCCGGCACACTGTGGCGTATGTGGACTTCCAGGTAAACTATTGTTTCTATATTTCTTGCACAATCTAGAAGACAGTATTTTGGGTCTAATTTAATCAGTCTGAAAATAGATTAAACTTCGTTTTTTTTGCTGACATTCTGGATCTGGGCACAAATCACTCTCCGTCATCCAACGGTTGACTCTATCATAATATATGACTATGAAATTACCATGACTGTTTTCACTATTGGTAGCTAGATAAAAAAAAATCTTAGATTGTAATTTCTTTTTATAACGAACCAACAGAGTGGCTCCACTTCGCCTGATAGTAAGCAAAAAGGGAGCCCAAGTCGCAATGGCAACTGGCAAAAAACCACCGGTGCCATGTCATTAGTTTATGCACGTAATCTTTAACATTTATATTCATTCATATTACTGTAATTGTTAAGTATCCTTTATGAAAAAAATACTGTTGCCCTTCTTTCGGCTTGTCTTCTCAACAGTGCCAATGGTATCTTCTTGTGAAATGCTCATACCTACATGTAACGGTGCAAAATTCGTTATTTCATTAGATTAGTAGGTACCTATCGCACTAGTAACAAAATTAACATAATTTTTTTTCTAATTACAGGATGGCGCCACACAGCTACAGTTCTGCTCCGACAAATGCTTGAACCAATACAAGATGCACATTTTCTGCCGAGAGACGCAGGCGCACCTCGATCTCAACCCCCACCTGGTGAACGCCTCCTCCACCTCGAACCTCATTACTCCAGAACTTTGGCTCAAAAACTGTAAAAGCAGATCAGCATCCCCAACTTCTGAACGGTCGGGCTCACCTACGGAGACCACAAAGCCAACAGAAAAACCAGAAACAAAAGAAAACAGAAACACAAGAAAATCTCCGCTCCCACTGATCACTATAGCGCCCTCTGCAAAACTAATGAAGCCAAAAACTCCTGAAGAACGAACGACCGTGCAAAAGTCACCAGAAACCAAGAAGGAGTCCAGGCTAAAAATGAGCTTGCGGAAGAGGAGGACATCTAAATGTTCCGCAACTGTCACGTCACAAACAGTAAAACATGCGTCCACCCCAAAAGCCCAGGATCTAAGAATGCGGAGCCCTTCTATGGATGGGTCTTCACCCGCGTCGACCGTCGGAAATAGTGCAATACATTCTCCTCCTCACCCTATAAACCCGCACAACATGCCGACACCGCAGTTCCCAAATCCCATGTACGGCATGCCGCCTCCAGTATTCATGGATAGCAATCACATGGAGCATAGGCCTAATATGTTCCCGCCGCGATTTAGCTTCATGCCACGGCCAGGAATGCCAATGCACCAGGAGAGACCTCGCATTCCACCTCCTTTGAACTTCCCCCCACCGCTAGGACAAGCTCCACCGGTCACTGTGCTAGTACCCTACCCTGTGGTAATCCCGATACCCCTGCCTATCCCAATTCCGATACCTTTCGCGTCTTTCTTGCAAGCACACTGTGTTAGCAAAGTCAAGACCGAATCAAATATAGATGACACCGAGGGACCGCTAGATTTTACAATGAACAGCGATAAAAACAAAGATGAAGAAACCAAAGAAAATAACAATGAACCCAATATAGACAGCGATAAAAGCTCAAGCGTCCAAAGCAATGAATTAAACGATCGAATAGAAGAGGACAAGCAAGCCGAAATGGAACCTGAGACTGGTAATGCAGAACAGACTCTGCCCAAGTTCAAAATAACACGATTAGGAAATAAAATGGCCAAGATAGTTACTAAAGCCCGAGAACCTTCAGATTCCTCCAGGCCCCTCAGAAAACGACGGAGACTGGTCGAAGCCACAGAGGACGATCCTCTTATCCCTAAAACAAGGAAAATTGTGGAAGTTTAAATTTCTTAGTAGATGCCACATAATCTCAAATTAATATACCGTTCTATAATTAAATACATATCACAAATTCATAATAATTAGGTTTCCAGGGAATCTAAATGCCGCTACATGATTGCTGAAGTACAGATCTACGCTAAGCGTAGAAGTCTGATGCTTAATCTTGAACTGTATGACTTACGAGTGCGATTTAGTGAACAACATTATGCTCTGCGAAATAATACGCAGTATTGTAAATTCTGATAAATTTTCCTGAAACTCGCACTTCGCTCACTGCATCTTGGTAGCAAAAATTGATCTGTATTTATATTAGTGAAATACATAAAACCCGAAAAATTACTGGATGGTTGTCTCTGGCTAGGTAATTTTTCGGGTCTCCGAGACACTTAATGAAGAAGTTTAGTAATTGAAACAATTCAAATTGCTAGTCTTAGTTGTAAGATGTGATGTAGCTCTAAGATCTATACGCTAGATAATAATGAACGCACTGTACATGTGATATTAGTAACTTATTAACTGTAATGTATAAATGGAATTAAAATCTCATTACGCTAAGATTCAGTCTCATATTTTTGCCATATTTCCTGTAATATTCCACTCCTGTACCTGTCCGCGTCCATCAATTTAATTCAATGTAGTACCTATTAAATGCATTAGGTATACATTCCAATACCATGGCTGTTATATCTGGCCTATCTATGACCGCCAAATGTCCCAATGCCAAACCACAAAAACGATATCCTAGGACCTAGACGCTTCGAGTCATTAGGGTAGGGTAGGGGTTTGTTCATTCTACCTACATCAGCCCGTCTAGCACAACTACGCTTCACGACTCTTGTCGCGCGACAGCATCGCCTGTAGAGAGTGACAGGTACAGGGACAGCACAGCGAAGAAGCAATATGTCTCTCCCGAGGAAGAGACACGTGTCACAGTTGTGCTAGAGGTGCACTGTTTTTCGCCCGCGGGCCGGACGCTAAAAAGGTCATATCCATGTTGGTAATACTTTTGTTACATTGAACCTGACTGGGAGAACAAGTTGACTTACTTTCTTGAAGATGCAACTTAGTCCGCGTAAAAGTTTCATCTTTAAAATATCCTATAACCGTCTTTGGACGTCCAGCTATCCCCGTACCAAAATTGGTTAAAATCCGTCCAGCCATTTCGGCTATGATGAGCGGATAACGAATATTGTACCATCGCTTGCCCCGGCCTGACTAACCTTCATTTGACGCTATTCGGTTCTCAATTCGACCGACTAAAGTCTGAACACAAGATGGTAACAACAGTGTGAAATTCATAATGATTGAACTGAATCTGCCACGTTTATTGAACTGGATCAAATCAAATTATATGGAACTAGCTGTTATATTGTTATCAATAAGAAATTGCTATCGCTAATATTCATACAATACAGTCCTAATAAGAGAATTTCAATGTAGGTAAACATCTGTCTAAATATGGACTCGTATTCCGACTGAAGTAGGTATACATGAGTCATATACTTAGGTGCATATTAGTGATTCAGTTTATTTATAAAGAATTTAGCATCCTCCTTGAGTCTGCGTGGGTGTAAAATCTTAGGTTTCGAAGACAAAGAGAAGCATAGGACTAAAACTATAAATAGGTACAACGTGATCTGATCATTGTGAAATGATCTCTAGAATCGTAGCAGCTGTTCGCAACCAACGGTCAAAATAGTCTGGTTGATACATGTCAATGACGACTCCGAAACTGTTTCAACGATCACGTTTCAAATTCAGCTGTGAATTGAATAGATTTGCGAACATATAAAGGTGTTAATGGAAATCCGCCACTTCGCACGACCAGCGGCGTGACGAGCGGTATGTCTGTCTCGCTCGCTCCTATGGCCGCCGCGCTCAGATCTCTCGCTCCACCGCTGGTCGCGCGAACTCTTTTCCCTTTTTATGGAAAACTGAGCAACTGGTGCAACTAATCAATGTCTCCACGGGTTCTGTATTTTTGCCTAAATTTCATATGCCATAAATATTTTTTTCTCTGTGAGCTGATTTCTACATGAATAGTATAAAACAACCGATGAGTTTACGTTTTATGAACTAAAAGTAGATAAGGCAAGTTGAAACTTATGACATAAGTGATACCAATGAAATTCGGGCAAGTACCTATCCTGTCTCAATGAGTTCATGTAGTGCCAGCTGTCTCTTTGAGAAGAGGTCTAAGGTGAGCCTTAGGGCATGTTTAAGTTACTTTAGGGCGTAGGCCCATGCATTTAACACTCCTCAATGCATAAATCATTTATTTATCGACATCATCATCAGCCAAAAAACAGGTCATTACTGAAAGTCTACCCCAAAGATTGCCACCATGAGCGATCCCGCGCTGCTTGCCTGGCCCATCTGCCTTACTCCACACTAACGACCTTTATCAGATTACCAGTCCACCTCCACATGTGCGTCCTCCACACAATGATCGGTAAACGTTGCAAAAGTTACCATTGCATTGTACATAGCGTAAGGGTTGTAATGTAACGTTTCTCATTTCACTGTTGAATTATCAAAAAAAAACTTGCCTTTTAGTTGAATTATCCGTGAAGAGTATTGACGCTGTAGTAAGCGTCAAAGTCGTGTTTCTGCCGTCGAGATATCTGAATAATAATTGAAGTGTTGTGAAGAAAATATTTACCTCAGTAAATAGGTATATTTTTTACCTATCGACGCACTTCGCATTGAATTGTGTGACGCGTTTGGCTCGGTTTGTAGACACCTACCTACTGAGTCAGCGGTCCCGGGTTCGAATCCCGGCCGGGGCAAATATTTGTGCAAAATATTTGTTCTTGGGTCATGGATGTTATCTATATATGTATTTATATATTATGTATATCGTCGTCTAGTACCCATAGTACAAGCTTTGCTTAGTTTGGGACTAGGTCGATTTGTGTATGATTGTCCCTTAATATTTATTATTATTATTAATTCATACTGTTTATTTACAAATAAACAGTTAAAAATACTACCTACATTTAAACTTATCTAAGGGATAAGATTTACCGAGTCACTGGCCTCTACCAAAACAATAACAAAATAATCTAAAGTTATCGCTAAATGCGTAATACGCCATGCTTCCTCAAACAAAACAAGTTTGCCAAACATTGGCCATGTAACGCGTCATTCATAACAATGCCCATCTATTGCTAATGCTACTAAGAAAAACCGGCCAAGTGCGAGTCGGACTCGCGCACCGACGGTTCCCGTACAAACACTTTCCATCCGTAAGTGGTTAAGTTAAGTTTGCACCTGGTATGTATAGCGCCCCATATAAATTAGGTGCAAAGTTAGGTACTATTATTATTATTATCGTATGGCTACAAAGGACAGATACAGAAAAATTACAAATTTAACTTTAAAGAATTAATCCTAATTAATTAATTAGGTATTAAAAAAACTACTTACTAGATCTCGTTCAAAATAATTTTCGTTGGTATTTTTTATAGTAATGTACATCATATGTTTTTTTTTAGATTTTTCATTTTCTTATTTTAGAAGTTAGAGGGGGGGGACCAACTTTTTTCCACTTTGGAAGCGTCTGTCACGCAAACTATTCGGTTTAAAAAAATATATTTTAGAAACCCGATATCATTTTTGAAGACCTATCCTTAGATAAGTACCCCACACGTATGTTTGATGAAAAAAAAAATTTTGAGTTTCAGTTCTAAGTATGGGGAGCCCCCAATATTTATTATTATTTTTTTATTTTTGCATCAAAATCTTAATGCGGTTCACAGAATACATCTACCTACCAAGTTTCAACAGTATAGCTCTTATTGTTTCGGAAAAAAATGGCTGTGACATACGGACGGACAGACGGACAGACAGACAGACATGACGAATCTATAAGGGTTCAGTTTTTTGCCATTTGGCTACGGAACCCTAAAAAGCTATCTCGGTTTGCGACTATGTTTCCCGTATGGAGTAGTTGTGGGATCAAACCTTATTTTCTTTCTCCAATACTGCAGTTGTTCTTTAACTGAATAAAACAAGATAGTTTCAAAAATTCAAATGATTTATTTTCTCGATTCGTTGAGAAAAGAATTACTAAAACCATTGGAAAATATCGTTCAAACATTTTAACTTAATAATTAGCTAACAGCTCGGCCCAAGGTGGTTCAAGTTTGCCTCTCCGGCATTTGTACAAATGAGATCCAATTACAATTTACATAACAATGATACTGCATTCAATATATCGTTAATCCAAAAATTATTAAAGCAATAACGAAATTATTTATTACATTCTAATTCAAAGGCAATTCTGGCAATATTTCATGTACAATTTTCATAGAATTCATGTCGATTTTTTTTGTGATGGTTTTTGCTATTATCAGATCAAAACTTATGCTATAAAACATTGCTTGTGTAATTCTGTTAATTTTTAGTTATGGATTCTTGAATAGATATCCGTGAAAAATTAAAAAGCAAATCTGGCAATATTTCATACACAACTTTCGTAGAATTTAATGGATTGAATTTAAAACAAAGGACTAAATGTATCCTGTAAACATTGTTAATGAAATACTTTTTTTTACTTAATATGGCTTTGCAGACGACTATTCTATTGTAAAATTTCGTTGATAAATGCTTGTTACTGCTTATTGTTGTATAAGTCCCAAAGTGTGATGGCACCGTCTAATCCTCCTGCTGCCATGATATTGGCGTTCCAGTACGACACCTTCTGAGAGGAATAGCAGACGTCTTGTATGGCTTGTCGGTGCTCAGTGAGCACAACCAATGGCCTCAAGGAGAACCAAGAAAATATGCGGATGTGGCCATCCCACCCGCCTGACGTAAACACCTTCCCGTCCATACGAGATTGGACTTTATTGATTCCAGCATTCTTGATGGTTATGTCCGTCTTATGGGCCAAGCTTGAGTCTTTTCGTCCTATACTAAAAATCTGTATCACATCTGAGGCATTCCCAATTATGCCTCTTTGCTGTTCCACATGGAAGTCCACGGACATGGGGCACTCTTTTGTTTGCAATTTACTGATGCACTGACTAGTGTTGAGATCCCAGAGGAGGAGCCAGCCGGCCTCGTAGCCCGCTAGGAGGCAATGCTTGTCACTTGATAGCTCAATATATTTCAAACACATTGGGTCTCCTAGCTTGGGTAAGTTTTCATCTGGCTCCAGACAACCAATTTTTTCTCCAGTAAAATTATACATGTAAATTTTAGATTCCCCATCAGGTACATAGAGTGTTTCGAGTTTTGTGTTGGCGTCAAAACGACAGAAGCCAGGATAGTCTATGTTGATGACGGCAACCTCTTGGTAGCCACTGTTGGTGAGCTCAAAGATTTTGTACTTGCCGCCTTTTTCTTGAGTGATGAGCTGGCTGTCGGTGTGCATAAGATGAAGGATGGGAGCTTGACCAACTTTGATCTTCTGTTGCACTCGGTTCGTCTGTGAAAAATAAGTACCCATTAGATTCTAATTTGGATTAAAATATTATTTACCAGTCAGGAAAACTGCGTCTACTATCTATCTAACTTTCGTTATATTTAAATAGTTACATCATGCATTACAAGAACGTTAAGAATTTTAGTAAATTAAAACAGGGTAGTCCAAGACACTGGTATTCAAAACCTATGATATTTTTATTAAAGGTCGATTCTAAATCTAAATATACACATTTAAAAATAAGATGCGACATCTAAAATGATCAAAAATTGGGTTACTCGGTGCGTAGGAAAACTTATTTTATATTTCTGGGTCACAGAACGGGGGTAGTAAACAAAGGAATGCCGCGCAATACTGAGGCACGCGGCAGTGGCCATTTACGCAGTAACATACGCCGTGGACGACGCAAACAGCATCTTTGGAATACAAGATCTCACCTGAAGGTTGTATGCATAAACATAACCATTTTTCGAACCGGCTAGTAACCTCTCCAGACCGCCAGGCAGAAAGCTAAACGCCAGCGAATAAACGGGCACATTGTCGACGTTACGAATGGTATAAACTGGATCGGGAGGTAACAGTGCCATTTCTGGTCAAGCTCAAACCGAAATACTTGGTCGGAATTTAAAAATAAAATTATATAAAATTAATCAAGCCATCAGTAACTGAACCATAACTACGCACAACACAAAACTGACACAAAAACATATAAAAAAAGTCTGGACGTCGTCATTAATTGCTATGTTCAGAAGACTATTTCCAAATACATCAAAATGTATTAATTTCTATAACATTACATCTGGAAAATAAAATCTCATAAACTGTGGTTCCAAAATATACGTTTTCCATTAAATAAGTACACATGAAAATGACTGATATCATTGAATTTCAGAAAAATACTGATGATTATATTACCGATGAGTCAAATGTAAGAAGAGTTTTGAACATGCTATCTAATATACAATGTATATGGCAATGTGTCATGTTGATGTTTGTTCGTCTAACGTTTTTCTTTACACGATCGGACTTGGTCGTAGACAGTTATGGTCAGCTGTTCGGTACCTGAAATTGAGAAAAAAACCTAATATGGAGTTAAATAAGCTATTTGACTCATGTTATATATAGTATGGCTAATGAAAGTAGAGCCTGAGATTTATTCAAAACTTTTTACATGGCAATAATAATTGATAATTTCAACGTCAAATGTGTCAAACGACACTTATTTGCTGTATCAGTTGAGAAAAATATTCTTGGCGCTGGCAGAATTGTCCGAATGGACAGTAGCCATTACAGTTTGTAATAAAAATATTAGATTGTTATTGTTTTTCTTTTAACGGCTAATATAGAGCATGTAAAAGTCGTGGAGGAAAACCAGAGTCCTGTTAACAACATGAAGGACCTAGAGGAAGATGGTCGAATAAGAAATCAAAATCAATATATCTAATCAACTAACATCTTGACCTGTTTATTGCTTATTCAATAAATATTTAGGTACAATCTTACACAAACTGACTTGGTTCCAATATAAACAAAGGGCTTTGCTATTATGCAACAATATACAAGAACATACTTAATTACACAGAAAACTTTCAAGACCCAGGAACAATTACTTATGGTCATCACACAAACAAATGCCCTTACCAGAATTAAAACCTAAAACTATGAGGGTTACAATCGACTAGGCTAAACAGATTATAAAGACTATTAATTAATAATATCTACTAAATGAGACAAGGCAACTATACATACTTTTAATTTGTTTTGCAGAAGTTAGTGTCTCTACACTCAAGAGGATAAAAGCATATTAAAATACTTAAACGGGTTTACTCACGTCGTAAAAGTTGAATAACGCTCGACATGTTTCGAATCGGTACGCGATTCATCATCAGGAGAGACGATCAGTCGCGGCGGCGGCCAATCGAACACTGCGGGCATGCGCCCTGTCCGCGCGGCTGCTCGACGCGGGTGTCACCGGCGGAGGCGCAAAACTACCCTCATCATCACGCACAATGCCAATTGTCGGGTTGCACACAACACTCACTACGTCATTTGCTAAGAGAATTTGCTTGGCGAGAGAAAAGTTTTTCATTCCGCGGAAAGTACGGGAGGCTATCGAAATTAGTCGTCATCCGAATTTCAACCGAGATTGTGAATGTTGTGCCCCCTAGTTGGAAGACGGTTTTGGATACTACATCGGTGGTTAGTGTGGACGAGACCTTTACATTACTTAATTCGTAAATTACTTAGTCTCCAAAAATTTATGACAAATCCTTTTTCGTTTTAATGCAGGCTTTTAGCATTGAATAAATACTCCAAATTGAGCTTAACTTTCTTGTTTTCAATATTTCTAAAAAGTAAGACAACAGTATGTATTCTCCACACATTCTCCACAGAACAGATTTACGTGAATTGTGAAAACTTCCAACTTTTTAATTATTATTTTTTTCTGGGGGCGTTCTGAAATTACCCTTATGTTCCAACTTTTATAACAAATAAATATTAAAATTTGTGTTGTATTTAATATATTTACTTGTCAAAATATGTAAATGAAACTGAAGCACCTACTATTAATATATATACCTAAACATATTATTCAACATAAAATAAAGTGTAAAAAAATAAAAACTTAAAAATCTGTAACCACAAACCAGGTTTCTGGAGGTGTATTTAAAAAAAAAAGAAGTATTCAAACGTACATATGATTTTAGCTGGCCTGACCAGATCGCCATTTATTAGCGTGCGTTGATTAGATATTCAAAGATTTATCGACTGATGAAATCAGTCACGCGTTGAAGGAGTATTTTAATATAAAAAAGTTACATGCACCACAGAGAATCAAAATCGTCGTGTTCGAAATTCAAATGACTTTTGCACGCTAGCGGATAAAGTAGACTTGCACGCAGATTTCGCCCTATAAACGAAGGTTTTCCGAGTGAATGAGGCGAAAATGTATTTTTAGTGTAGAAAGCATTAACTATAGAGTTCGAGTGATTCAATAGAAGTTGTGTTTTCGAATAGTAATTTTAATTATTATTTTTAAGTATAAAGTAAAATTAAATCAATGACTTTTATTTCTTTCCTCATTACTCTTACAAAGTTCACAAATAAATGTGAAGGATTATCTAATGTAACTTGCGCTTTTCGCATTAGTTAAATCCATAGGCCTTACCTTCTAAAAAATTCGCTTCTAATATTTATTTTTGCCGCGATTTTCTAGTCTCTACTTTCATTAGCCAGACTATAGTCTAGCAAGCGTCGGTCCGGCCCAGGGATAGTAGCGCTGTTAGTAGTAGTAGACTGTCATATGGCAATATTCTGCATACGTAATACATTTGTCATTCAAGGATTTGTCATTAACCAAATTCAAAATATTAAACCATACTTCGTTCTTCGTGCGAAATAAATAATGAATTGGTGCGCTCGGTCCCCACGGGCTCAACGACTACTCAACTCAAAAATGCAGCCGCTGCATATGTTTGCGCCGCTGGAGGCACCTCGCTGATTCTGCAGCAGCGAGAGCTGCCGCTCGCTTCCGTCGATGGAAGATGGGACGGTGCTAGTCAACTGTGTCGACACAAGTTCAGTTTAGACCTACACCAAGTGCGACCCATCCTCCACGGCATCAGTCATTAGCGCCAGCTCTCGCTTCCGTCGATGGAAGATGGGACGGCGCAAGTCAATTGTGCCGACACCAGTTCAGACCTACAACAAGTCCGACCCATCCTCTACGGCATCAGTCATTCCGTTGGGCCTCTTCCCGGAGAGTTCCCAAATTATTTGAAGCGCCCGTGCTTCAACACATGGAGCCATGCGCTGGATTCTCATTTAGCAAGCAGCGTCGAAAAGACGCGCACGTTCTGCGGGGCTGGTAGACGAAGGCCGGCAACGCACTCGTTACTCCTATGGTGTAGCAGGTATCTATGGGCGATGGTAATCACTCCATTAAGTTTGTATACAAACCGTTATCCAAAGTAGCAGATTTCTTGCGCAGTCCAAAGGATGTAATTCCATTCCAAAATCCGGGCGTCTATAAAATAGAATGTAGCTGTGGGAGTGCGTATATTTTTATATTTAGAGGTGCGTATATACGAATCACTGGATTGAGTTGCATAAACCAAAAATCCTTTCCACGGAACGACACAATCATCCACGGATAGTAAGGGAGGCTATTGAAATAAAAAAACACCCTAAGAATTTCAATGGGGAAGATGGTTTTAATTTATCGCTAACATGGGGACCAGTGATTCAAAAGTTGAAACCACGGGATATATCTTCGGATCTGTGCACGGACATTTATCTTCCTACCCATCCGTTTTATTACACATTTCGTCGGGTAGTGATACATTTGGCCGACATCTCCAGTAACAACTCGCTGTTTCATCAGTACGCCTGAGACCACGGCACGTGAAACCGTGTTGAAACGTCAGGCAATGAACGTAAATCAAAATAACGCGATAGACCCGGTTCAGTAACTTTTAATTATTCAAAACATTGTTTACCGGGATGCTGCTCAATCCTTCGTTCTTGTTGCGAAAAAAATACTGAATCCTAATGAAAAAAACTTGACTCATCACTGTGGATAATTTTGGCCTTATTATGCGACAATTATTTGAAATTTGCGGAATATTTAGTCCTGTTTTCTGTTTGTGTAACAGTAACCGACTTTCAACGTCAGTCAGTCAGTTACCAAAAATTTTCCGTTGCCAGTAAAATAAATTAGTACCACTAAAAATCCGCAATATGGCGTGGGTTGTAAAACCTCCTGTGGGCCTATACATGGTTATCTGAAAAAAATAGAAAATTAAAAAAAAACAGTGTCAGTCAGATCCGCTGGAGAGTGTAAAGTTAGCTTAACAGTTGGCGCTAGTGAGACGCATTGTTGTACCCCCTCCGTTCCCCTTCCCCTCTTTTTCACTGGCAGCCCACTTGTCAAATCAAATCAGAATTTCAGATCACCGACTGTGGTGTAGCATTTTACGAATTTGCTAGTTTTATGAATGAGAATTCATTAATCTTGCCTGTATAATGGGTGCCATACGTAAATTATGAAGATTTATTCGATCGCGGCATTCACAAATGGCTGCGGATTCGCTATTAAAAACGGGGAAACACTCGAAGTATATATCGTATAGAAAGATTTTGTATCATAGGTTTTTCGTTGGGTTGCTGTTGTTTATATTGGTGACTTTAGCGGTTATTGTGTTGTTTAATGCTCTATCGGGCAGTTCACCGCGGACGGTTGTGCATGAGCCAGTGAGATTGGACCGAAGTTCAGTGGTAGTGTTGGGGAAAAATGCAGCGACAGCGGAGCCCCGCGATGAAAATTGCACCTACTGGGAGTGCTTTAACGTGTATCGATGCGGCCGAGGCGGCCACAATAAGATAACAATATACATTTACCCAAGAACGGACTTCCACACGCCAGAGGGTCCTATATCAAAATTTTCTAGAGAATTTTACGTAATTTTAGATACTATAAGGCATAGTAAATATTATACAGCGAATCCAGAGGAAGCGTGTTTGCTAGTCCCTAGCATAGACACACTGAATCAGCATAGTTTTCTAAGCAAACATGTGTCACAGGCTTTTCACACTCTTCCATCGTAAGTAGATAATAGTTTATTAATATTTTGTTAGTGCACTATCCTTTCCAATGTGTTTCCACTTATCTCACATTTTTTTCTTCTATTAAATACACAGTAACTAATGTTTATATTTTCTAAGCATATAATTACGAAATTTGTTTTTATTATAAATGCCATCCATTTACAGAGAAAAATGCTAACTTTAAATAAATGAAGTTAATTTTACACTCGTGAATTGTTTAATAAAGTCTATATTTCTTAAAAATAAATAGACAGTGTTGTTATCAGTTATCACCACCACCACTCATGTAAACTTCATCAGTAATTCAGCTACTTTTCTTTTAAACCTCTTCTGGCGCTCTATAATTAAAACTTAATTATACACCATGTGGTAGTATTGAAACTAAAGAAAACCCAAGGTAATATATTTTTTGTCAATATAAATAAATAAATATCAGACAACGTCACACAAATCAACCTAGTCCCAAATTAAGCTCAAGAAGGCTTGTGTTATGGGTACTAGGCGACGATATACATACTTATATAGATAAATAAATACTTAAATACATAGAACATCCATGACCCAGGCACAAATATTCGTGTTCATCACACAAATATTTGCCCTTGCCGGGATTCGAACCCGGGACCGTCGGCTCAGTAGGCAGTTGCTTAACCACTGCGCCAACCGCGTCATCAATATATATAAGAAATTGGGACGTGAGAAATACTTTTTAACCTCTGACAAAAACGAAAGGTGTTTAAAGTTTAACTTGTGTGTCTGGCATCATAGCTCCCAAACGGATGGATTAATTTGAGTGCATTTTTTTTATTGAAATGACTTGTCCGTTTGTCTATGTTTGGTGGAAATAGAACCAATAGTTTCCAAGATATTCAGCTTTAATTGGAACAAGTGACAAGATCTCCATAATATTGAGTTTTAGTGGCACTTTCTACATTTGATTGAATTAGAGACTTGCCCAGCTACTTGTGTCGGGGTGTTTAAATTTTTTTATTGGAGCGGAGCGAGCGAAGCTCCCATGGATCTAATCGAATGGACTTCGTAACAATGCGCAGATCTCAGCGAGTTCTCAACCGATTTTATACTTACAACGTTTTATTTACGGTCAACTGATAGTCAGACGCTTTTATATCTAAACTTTGGTATTAAGGACAAACTCAATAATGTCAACTTTAATTTCATTACTTAAACCCGAGCATAGATGCTGGCACCGGCATGAAAGTTTAGGTATTATAAGCATCTGACTTTCTGATCCCTGCTGATGAAGGAGCTAGAATGTGGTGGTGGAAACACTGAAATAAAACAATATAATCCCATTGAATTTGGGCTTGGTTTATGTGACAAGTAATTAGTACAATAAGGGCAAATATTCTTAATTGCTGTATTGTTAATTTAGTACTCTGGTAATTGTGTTAAAAGAATGCACTCTGCCAAATATTTTACTGTGAATTTGTTACTTTGTCAAGTGTTGTTTAGTTTGCATTTATTTAACTGGATACAATAAACTATATTAATATGTAACTCATGATTCATAAAGTTGGACATTGAAACTGGATTAGAAGACATAGCAATTGGTTTCCCTAAGAGGGCTTAACTTGTATGTTTACTGTACAACCTAGGTAATGTTTACAAACATTATATAATTGATATTCTTATTACATGTTACATGTTTACATTATACACTTGTATCTAAGACACTCTTAGAAAAATAAAATTACTACTCTGCATCCACTTGAAGTATCTCTGTTATAGCCCTATAGTTGACTAGTATAAAATGCCCTTTCGTATTAAGATCGCCATTTGTACTGACTTATGTTTACTTGGTGCAATAAAGTTTAAAAGTAAAAAAATATGATCATAAAAGGCTTTGTGATGTCTGATGTGTCAAAGATGTTGTTTCACTGTAAGTTACATGATTTGATTTCAACATGGTTTCTTATATTAAATAATCAATTATTCATATTTTATTTAGCACAAATAAAAAAAGGTCCCAATATTCAGTCTTAATTCTTACTAATTCAAAGAATGATGATGAATGTATCTTATTATCCCTCATCAGGGAAATAAGGCTTGTCTCTTCTTGTCAAATCTGCGCTTCTACCTCAAGTTTTTACCAGTTGAGGCGTTAAGTAATTGAAATAGTCTTATTAAATTTTAAATGTAATTATTATAAAACAAACTACAAATTCATTATTTTAATTTAGGTACTTGTACATTAATATTCAATGTGTTTGATTGTATTTATTTTCTTTGCAGATGGAACAATGGAGAAAACCATCTTATATTTAACATGCTGCCAGGATCAGCACCAAACTACGAGACTGTTGTCGATCTCAACACTGGTAAGGCCATTATAGCAGGTGCCGGGTTTGATACCTGGACCTTTAGATACGGATTTGATGTTGCAATCCCTGTATATAGCCCTACCGCTGCTAACATAGACAGTACACAACCAGACGAGAAGAAATATCTAATACTATCAACACAACAAAATATACCAAGCGACTACTTATCAGTATTACAAAACATAGCATCTTCATCAAACGATTTAGTACTCTTAGACAGATGCAAGACAGAAACTGGTGGTACTGATTACAGTAAACGCTGTGAGTATGTAACCGGTAGGATATTTAACTATCCAGATGTCTTGAAAGACGGGATGTTTTGTTTAGTAATTCGTAGTGCTAGACTGTCTCAAGCTGTACTCATGGACATATTGGCGTCTCAATGTGTTCCTATAATAGTGGCTGATTCTGTTGTGATGCCGTTTAATTCACACGTGGACTGGAATAAAATCGGCTTGTTTATACCTGAGGAGAATTTGAAGAATCTTTTGAAGATTGTGCAAGCAGTGAGTAAAGAAAGACGTGGGGAGTTGTACTGGCAGCTGCGGTGGGTGTATGAGAAGTATTTCTCGAGTATACAGAAGATCACGATGACTATGCTGGAGATCATAAATGAGAAGGTGTTCCCGTTGGCAGCTAGGAGTTACGAAGACTGGAATATGCCAGAACATTTGGTGAGTTTAGTCTATAATTATTTTTCTAACTGTACTGCAATTGGCCTTCTCTCTTTTTGTGTCGTATTCCGACATTGCCGAGGGTCGTCTATTTATCATACTTTGGACCAAGGGTGCTCAACTGAAGAACTAATAACGTTGACCAAGGTTTTTTGTTAGTGTGAGTCTGGGACTATATAGAGCTTGGTCTATATGTATGAAACCATAAACACGAAGTAGAAAAATGACGAAGTTTAAAAGACATATGATTTTAATTGTATAAATAAGTAATTATTGATTTTACTTGCCTTTTATAATTATTTATTTATTTTATTTTTCATATCAAAATGTTGAATAAAGTGTGATAAGTACTTAAGATTTTTTTTCCTCTATGGCTGTCACTTCTAGCTGCGTAATCTATGCTAGATATTTAAACATCAACGGAAATGTCAACGCAACCTGTCAGAGTACTCTCTTGTAAAAATCTTGAATTATACGTTGATACTACTGTTACGGTAAAATCCAAAATTTTCGAAAATGTCTGTTGATAAATACCGCAAGTGCTCTAAATATGGAATTACTCCACATATGGACAACCGGAAAGTATTTCATCGGTTTCCCAAACCGGGCAAAACCAACATCTTATAAGGTAAGATACCATTCATGTATGTACTTATTTTTCATAATGACATAATTCTAAATTAATATTATAAGATAAGATCGTGCCCTCAGAATAAATATACAGCATTAATCTTATTAATACTCATAATATTGAGAAAAAAATACTGCTTACACACGCAAAAAATGTTAGGAACGGAATGTTTCGTGTGGTGTTCGTCCTCAGGGTTCCTTCCTGGCATTTTTTACGTGCGTTTAAGCAGCTTTGCTCAATTTTACGCAATTATTGATGTTATGTGTCGTTCCAAAAGTATTTTACGGAATTTTTGTTTTAGGTGTAAACCATATATACTGTTGGCCAGAACAGAAATCCTGGTCAATTCAATAGTCTCTTATGAAGTTGCATTCCAGTCACAAAGTTTTGTGCTGGAGACACTTCGGGGACTCCTGTTTTGTTGACTCCGCTAAAAGTTACTCCGCTAGAAGTTGCACCATGCATTCTATTCCGGGAAAGAGGGAATATGTCATCAAATTGATGAAGGGAGATGAAAAGTCACGCTGATGAAATTGAAAAGGTAACCATCGCATTCTTTTCAGACATTAAATTATTTTGTCTGTAGAGAGCTCACTGGATACCTATTAATGATTGTCCTATTCTACTTTAATATTATACATGAGAAAGTGTGTGGCAATTTTTGGATGTTTGTTATTGTTAGACGATTTTTATGACAGAACTCATCCCTTTGGGGAAATGGAGGGGTTAAATTTGAATTTACTGTGTCAGCGCGGTCACTTCTCTTGGTTGAAGTATTATTATATTTTCTAATTGACTATTTGCTATTAAATTTTATTAGGTATTTAATTAGTCCCTTATGGCGACTAACGAGTATGACGCGAACATATTTATGAGTAAAAGCAAATTATATATTATTTGAACAAAAACATACTTACATATTTACGATATGAAATTGTATTTCTGATATCAGCTGAACGAGTTACTGAAAAACCCAAATCACGATATGTATGCTTATAAAATATTTAAAAAGTTCCCTCGAGATCTTCTTAATGTCAGGATTGGATGCTCACATGCTGGCAATCGGCACAATTAAACAAACAAACCCAATCGGTCCATTCATTTCCAAACAAAACCAAAACACATCTTCAACTAGAACTAAGAACTTCCTGCATTTCGTAGCGATTAAACATTATAAAATTGTTTAAATTATAGAGTATCGACAATCTGGATGACGCCCATGAAACGACACAAGTGCTACCACCAGAGCAAGTTCCATCGTCTTCTAAGCATCAGGTGAGCATTTATACTCGTTATTTATATAAATGGACATTATTAAGAACAATCATTTCTGAGCATCAGGTTAGATAATTAAATTAAGTCTATAATTTTTCAAGCTTTTATTTAACTTGCATTGTATGTATGTATGTATGTAAGTATGTTTGTTCGGGTGGAATCTTGCAACTCTATTTTGAAGCAGATATCGTCAACCGATTGAGCTGAAATTTTGCATACTTACTTAACTTTGATGACAATACGATAATATGATATCATGGGGCTGATTTGATGATGGAGCCGGAAGGTGGCCATAGGAACTCAATAATAGAAAAAGCAATCCTACCGAGTTTGGGCTCTTTAGAATCATCTAAGTGAGCATTTGATGGATATCCAAGATAGATGAGAAAAGTACAGTCGGCTATAAAAGCTTGTCACTAAAATGAAATTTTTGATAGAAACTTATTACATTACTGTATGTATCTATCGATCTCTAAATTTTGCTTAGTTGTCTATGATCCAAGAAATGTGATCATTGATCATACATGCTCGATAATTTATATTACTTCGTTTTTAAAGTTTTTTAGCCATAGTCCTTTTTAGGGTTCCGTACCCAAAGGGTAAAAACGGGACCCTATTACTGAGACTTCGCTGTCCGTCCGTCCGTCCGTCCGTCCGTCCGTCTGTCACCAGGCTGTATCTCAAGAACGGTGATAGCTAGACAGTTGAAATTTTCACAGATGATGTATTTCTATTGCCGCTATAACAACAAATACTAAAAATAAAATAAAATAAATATTTAAGGGGGGCTCCCATACAACAAACTTGTTATAGATTATATATATGTATAGGTACGGAACCCTTTATGCGCGAGTCGGGCTCGCACTTGCCCAATTTTTTTCTGCCTTGTATGGGCATTGTACGGTAACCTAACCGCAGGTTCGAATCCTGTCCGAACCATGAAATTTTTCAATTTTCGCTTCATTTGTAAACATTTAGTTTACGTTAGCAGACGTTACTGCTTTAATTAAAATAAGTGTTCGGAGAGCATCTAAGATACAAGTGAATACATGACTGTATCCATACTAATATTGTAAATGCGAAAGTGTGTCTGTCTGTCTGTCTGTCCGTCTGTCTGTCTGTCTGTCTGTCTGTCTGTCTGTCTGTCTGTCTGTCTGTCTGTCTGTCTGTCTGTCTGTCTGTCTGTCTGTCTGTCTGTTACCTCTTCACGCTTAAACCGCTGAACCGATTTAGATGAAATTTGGTATATAGATAGTTTCAGTCCCGGGGAAGGACATAGGATACTTTTCATCCCGTATAAATGTAGTGTTCCCGTGGGATGAGCGGGTAACACCGCGGGGCACAGCTAGTATTATATAACTTAACTACCATACGAGTAAATACAATGATACATATATTTATATACTATACGACGTATATCCATATTAATATTATAAATGCGAAAGTGTGTCTGTCTGTCTGTTACCTCTTCACGCTTAAACCGCTGAACCGATTTAGATGAAATTTGGTATATAGATAGTTTCAGTCCCGGGGAAGGACATAGGATACTTTTCATCCCGTATAAATGTAGTGTTCCCGTGGGATGAGCGGGTAACACCGCGGGGCACAGCTAGTATTATATAACTTAACTACCATACGAGTAAATACAATGATACATATATTTATATACTATACGACGTATATCCATATTAATATTATAAATGCGAAAGTGTGTCTGTATGTCTGTTACCTCTTCACGCTTAAACCGCTGAACCGATTTAGATGAAATTTGGTATATAGATAGTTTCAGTCCCGGGGAAGGACATAGGATACTTTTCATCCCGAATAAATGTAGTGTTCCCGTGGGATGAGCGGGTAACACCGCGGGGCACAGCTAGTATTATATAACTTAACTACCATACGAGTAAATACAATGATACATATATTTATATACTATACGACGTATATCCATATTAATATTATAAATGCGAAAGTGTGTCTGTATGTCTGTTACCTCTTCACGCTTAAACTGCTGAACCGACTTAGATGAAATTTGGTATGGAGATAGTTTGAGACCCGGGAAAGGACATAGGATACTTTTCATCCCGAATAAATTTAGTGTTCCCGGGGATGAGCGGGTAACACCGCGGGGCACAGCTAGTTATATATAATATTCATATAATAATAAATACGATGAAATGTCTACTGCATTTATTGAATTTTATTTTATAATGTGTTTTAAATTACATTACAGATGAACTTCCATCCGAAGCCCATGCTACGTCTAACCATGCTCAATAAATTTGATGCGTTGTTTGACTCCCTAAATGCTGACAGCCCAGACCTGCGTGGAGGAAAGAAGTACTCCACTTACATGTCGCAGCCCACATTTAGATTTATTTAAGCGAATGAAAGAGTTTGTTCGGGGACTTAAATTTAAAGGAATACGGTCACCTCCGCCATCACCAGCAGGTTGGATACGCACAATGAATGCGGTAGAGAGACTGTGGAATAATGTAAACGCAATGGACGTTAGCAGCATTTCTATAATATCAAACATTGATCATATAAAAAAAACTGTTTTTACATAGTGGTCAAGCGATATATTGCCCTTAAGAATAGAGAATTTGCTGGAGAATATCGCGAAAAATCATTGCAGAAGAAAATGACTATTTAAAAAAAAATATTAGGTGTTGTTTATGTGTGTCAAAACCAGTATTTGTAATAGGATAATATAATAATTATAATTGTTATAATTATTTGTGCAACAAGAGAGCAAATTTGTTTTTTGTTGCGGGTGCTGGTTTTGAGTCCTTAGTAAGAATCCTTAGTGTAACCATGTGTAACGAGGGACTCAACAGCACAAGATGCAAAAAACTTTGCTCTCGTGTAGCACACACAACCTCATCGCCTCAACAGCGAGAACAAATTCGTTTTTTTTGGACTTGTTCTTTCAACCATTAAAGTGTAGGTATGATTATAGTCTTTGTTGCTGATTTCAATGATATTATAAATAAAAAAATAGATAAATGCTAATAAAAAGGAATAACAATATAATATAATTGAAATTATACATTCCAACACTGCCGTACCAGTCTCTCACAACCACCACGGTTGTCATTAGGAATTAGATCAAAATAATAATAATTTTGGCCGGGTGTATTGGAACGTGTTCTTATTCGAGATTGGATTCGAAACATGAATATCGAATTGATTTATGTTTTTATCACTCTCTTTTATATATAAAAATGAGTGCTGTGAAGTTAGAATGATTCGAATTTTATAATTAACCTAAGGCTGAGAAATGACAATTCGTGGCCAAATATTGAAAAAGAAAAGTTACTTTGTGCTCTCGCTCGACACAAAATCGCATTTCGTTTACTGTTATCTCGGAGCAAAATCATAATGTTTGCTGATGTGCTGGTAAATTTATTTTAACTCGTGATAAAATTTTCGGAAACGAGGAATAATTATTAGAGATTTCTCACGAAACGTTTAATGAAATTATTGGGACAATATACAGGTATATTGTCCCAATAATTTCATTAAAGGGAGAGGGTCGATTGCAAAAAAAAAATGTACATAGTTAAGGGCTTTAATCAAAATAAAACTTAATTGATTCCTTTATGTGACGAAAGTTACCCATACATTTTGTATGACTAACTTTCGTCACACAAAGGAAGCGACCGTGATTTTTTGTTAACTTAGTTTTTAACTATGTACAATTTTTTGCAATCGACCCGTAAATAGATTCATCATCAAATGTAGAAGTGCACAATATCCTAAAAAGCGTTAGATACTCAGCAAATAATGTTACATGGAAGGGATCGCTAGTCGATAATACCGCCTGTTGTTTACCTCTGTAGGGCTAGCATATCTTGCTGCGACTTCGCTTGTCGATCTCGCACGGTATCGAAAGGAAAATTACAGATAGTATTTGTCGCGCGACAAAAGAGTCGCGTGTCCAAGTTATGCTGGACGTTTTGCTTGTTATTTTATTGTTTCTCATGATGTATATTATTTTATTCTGTATTCAAGGTGTGCAATCGGAATTTATAATCTGCAATACCTCATATTATTCTTCTTTCTTTGAGTAAAGAATGTAGATTTCATCTTGATTTAGTTTTATTTCACATACAAATTAATGATTACAATTAACGTTAATTCCAGAGCTGTGAGGGAAACCTGCAGTTCCAAATACTTAACTTACTGATGTTAAGTATGACATTATTATTATTAACAATGGTTTCTTGACATATCAGTTAAGTATTTGGACAAATAAGGCGTTACTTTGCGTAAATCCATATTAATTAAAACAATAATATTGCTTTGCTAATCCGCGATATAATAACATGTACATGTCGATAAGTGCCAACTTACTTGTTTGCGTATTTTTTCATGCAATCATGCATTTAATGGTCCCACCATTATGCATTAAAATACACAAATAAGTATATAAAGGTAAGCACGAATTGACTGGCACGTTATTATATCGCGGATTAACAAAGCAATATTATTGTTTTGATTATTCAAGTTTCCCGCGTATATTGAACTGTCACTTTCTGACTGATGACACCTATTTCCGGTTCCGGTTTTGAGTTTTTACTGGGCTGACGTTGAGGCGCTGTAGGACTCATATACGTGTACGGGTGTGCGTGTGTGAGTATGTCGCATTTGCTTGTATGGCAGTTAGCGTTCTTCTCCTTGTGAGTATTATATTCCTTGCTTTGGACGATCACTCTCCACTTGTTTCGATCTACCGCAGATCGCATGGCGTCGGGAAACTTGGTAACCGTAGTAGCTGATTTAGTAAGAGCTCATCACAGGTCATGGAACCAAAATTGTTTCTTTAGAAAATCCGCACTAAAAATGATGAATGTAAGACTATGCAAGGTGTACCTATACAAATAGTAGAGTCTCCTAAGGTCATTATTGGGGGCTGTAAGATTTCTAGTAATTTTAATAACCCATCCATCATGTATAATTTTTGTCAGCAAATGTCTTGGTGATGCAGTGGGAGCACTGGTACCATACCGAACCAAGTATGTAATAAATAAGGGTATATTTTGAATGATACAAAATATAGGGCTATATTTTGTTTGAAATGGGGGCTTGCAACTTTTTAAACAGTGACCGGAAAATATGCGTTCACTGTTTTTAAATATTAAAAGGTTGAAGATATTAAGTTCTGCGTGAAATGTTACGTTTTCCCAGCCTGTTCATTTATTGAGGTTTTGGCTCCGTCCATAAACTATGCCGCCTATCGATTTTAAGGATACCATAAATTACCATGAAATTGTTAGTTTCATAAGAGGTAAATTAGAGAAAATCAAGCACACTAACATAATTATCTGCTTACCAAACTTTAAAGTGCATAAATATGGCGGTCTTTTTAATAGACGGGTTGAATATTTTAACAATTTATTGTATTCTGACGTTTGCACATATCAATATGCTTACGTGCTAGATAGTAACAAAAACATTGAATATTCAAATAGAATGTTTAATAAAGTGTCAGGCCTCATAAACAACACAGCTGTGCGCCAAATTTTTATAGATTTAAGGGACTATATCAGTGATTTAGATTTATTTAACTTAAATATCTCTGCTGATGATAAAAACAATCTTGATTTGGACTCCCTATCAAAAACAGTTTTGCGCGAAAACCGCATTTCTACGAGCACTCAAACCGAAGACTGTTTTTTTCGAGAGCACTGAAACTTTGTTAATCCTTCATCAAAATATAGCAGGGTTATTAATGAAAAAAGACCTGCTCCAAGTTACATTAAAGGATCTAGATGTTAGAGAAAAAAAATACATAGACCTGATTTGTATATCAGAAACATTTGTGAAAATAGGTGACGAACCAAATATTAATATTAATGGTTTCAAATTAGCAGCCTGGTTTTCAAGACCAAAAAAACGAGGAGGAACTTGTATACTGTGTAGAGATTATCTAGAAACTAAGCCTTTAATCTTCCTAGATGAACTGAAGAGTGAATTTAATTTTGAAATCTGTGGTGTAGTCTTTCCAGAACTAAAATGTATTCTTATTTGTATATACAGAACTCCTGATTCAAGCACTAAAATATTTTTATCTAAACTGGAGAGTCTGTTAAAAATTGTTACTAATAGGACAAAAAGAAACAAAATAATTATAGTGGGTGATTTTAACATCGACCTAGAGAAGTCAACTACAACACTCAATGAATTTTATAGAATTACTCAAAATTACCACTTCCAAATTCACATTAAAACTCCAACAAGGCTAAATGCATGTATTGACCAAATGCTATCCAATCTTCCACTCGCGAAAGGACAAGTCCTTCCGCTAGGTCTCTCGGACCATACTGCTCAATTGCTAAATGTACCGATAGAAGAAAAATACATTCCTCCCACATTTAAGATTCTTAAGAGAAGGGATTTTAACCAAGATAATATTAGGAAATTTAGATGCAGTTTGATGAGCTTATCATGGAATGAAGTGTACTCCGAAACAGATGCTAATATAGCATTTAGCAAATTTCATGAAATGTATGCATTATTTTTCAATTTATGCTTTCCGATTAGTAAAATTAAAATTAGGACTAAGCGCAATGATACGAAATGGATAACCAAGGGAATAAGGAACGCCTTAAAAACTAAACGTAGTCTAAGATACAGATATTATCGGAACAGAACAAAAGAAAATAAACTTAACTATAATAAATACAATAAATTACTCAAAAAATGCATAATTACGTCTAGGAAAAGAGAAAACAAAAGATCAATACAAAAAGCCAAAAATATTTCAAAAGCCAGCTGGGACGTAATAAAAAAAGACATGGGTAAACCAAACATAAAAAGGAAAATCATAGATAAACTAATTCATGATGAAATGGTAATCCATGACCCTCATGCTATAGCCAATGCTTTCAATGAATACTACATTAAACTTGCTAATACTGACAATATTTTGAACATTAGATATAACTACTCTGTAAATTCTAATAATATCAACATGTTTCTCTCGCCTTCAAATCCCAATGAAGTACTAAATATAATAAAGACACTTAATAATACAACTTCTGTAGGTTACGACAATATCACAACAAATATTATTAAAATAACTAGTGACATCATTGCACCCGTACTATCGCATTTGATAAACCTGACTTTTCTACAAGGCACTTTTCCCGATAAATTGAAAGTTTCTATTATCAAGCCCATTTTTAAAACGGGTGACATGCTGCAGCCTAGTAACTATAGACCGATTGCGCTTATACCAATCCTAGCTAAAGTCTTCGAGAAGGCCATGCACACCAGGTTAATGAAATTTATTAATAAATTTGCAATACTATGCATGCAGCAACATGGATTTCAAAAAAGGAAATCCACCACTTTAGCTGCCTTCAATCTTATTAATAAAATTATTAATAACGTAGATACGGGGACTAAAACAATGGCTATTTTCTTCGATATGAGCAAAGCATTTGACCATGTCTCTCATGAACTACTATTAAAAAAATGTGAAGCTTACGGTTTGAGAGGCGTGGTTAATGACTGGCTTAAGAGTTATCTCAGCAATCGACACCAAATAGTAGAAATTACAGGTACCAGCACTGATAAAGTAGAAGGCGTTTACAGATCGGACACACAAGTTAATCAAGTAGGTGTACCTCAAGGGACTATTCTTGGTCCCATACTGTTTTTAATTTACATTAATGATTTGCCATCAATTACTGAGCACGACTGCACATTATTTGCGGATGACATATCAATAGTAATTTCCGAAACAGAAGGACAAAACTACAATGATGAAATTAACAACACTGTCAATAAAATTATAAAATGGTTAAAGAATAATAATTTAAATGTAAATTTAGGAAAAACAAAATATATTCAATTCATCAATCATAGAGGAAGAAAGGAAACACTGTCAGTAACATATAACGACCACACTCTGACAGAATGTGATAACACTACATTTCTTGGGTTTGTACTCGATGACCATTGTAATTGGAAACTGCATGTCAATAAAGTCTGCTCAAAAATTAATAGATTTGCATATGTTTTGCGCCGACTCTCACGAATAACCGATAGAAAAACTGCTTTAAAAGCTTATCATGGTTTTGTGGCTTCTAATCTTCGTTATGGAATACTAATTTGGGGAAACTCTGTCCATATTAATCGTGCCTTTATAGCGCAAAAACAATGCGTTAGGGCTATTACAAATATTAGTTCACGCACGTCGTGTAAGAGCTCGTTTATTGAACTCGGCTTGCTTACTGTGTGCTCAATATATATTTTGGAGGTCTGTATGTTCGTAAAATTACACACTGAATTATTCAAGAAGAAAAGTGATATTGTGAATTTTAATACTAGATACCCGGACAGACTGGTAGTTCCCAAAATGCACACGACAATGAAGGGTAGAAATTGCTATGCCATGTGTATTAAAATTTTTAATCACCTACCAAATCACCTCAAGCAACTACCTTCTAATAAATTTAAAAACAAACTGTTTACTTGGCTTGTTGAAAAATGTTTTTACGATATTAAAGAATACTTTGATGTAGCACATAAGTAGAATAAAATTGTTAAATAGTAGGATATAATGTCAATATTGACAATTAAAGATTTGCATGACTTACTCACGTCTAGATATATGATACGATTTTTTTTATATTTTAAGACCAATATGTTAACTATATCTATTGCAAATAAATATATTTCATTTCATTTCATTTCATTTCATTTCATTTCATTTCATTTCATTTCATTTCATTTCATTTCATTTCATTTCATTTCATTTCATTTCATTTCATTTCATTTCATTTCATTTCATTTCATTTCATTTCATATATATCCACTCTCTGTGTAATATTTAACCGCAAAATCACAAACAAAGTTTATAGAAATGTTAAAGAAGATGTAATTGTAAAAATGTACAATTACACGTGATATCACGTAAATAGTAACCTACTCACACAATCTAACATTACGAGAATTATGTGAACCCCTCTTCCTTCTTTTCTTTTATGTAGGTAATTGCAGACCTATGTTGTCGATGCAACGTCTACGTAACATCCATAGTAGCTAAATTAGTCCGTATAAAATAAAACCACAAATCTGACCGGAATACTGTAGCGCGGCAGGCAATTTCGTTTGAAAATACACCGAAACAATTCTCAACACAATTAGTGGGGGATTTGTATCGCTTTTCGCTGTCAAAAATGTAGTCCGTTAGGGCTGGCGCGCACAGCTGAATATTCACCACGTATTAAGGGTCGGGGGCCAGGGTGTCCAAGCTTCATACGTAAAAATGATACAGTTCCGTCCCAGGGGCCTAATTCGAATCACATTGACATTCATCGACCACGTGACATTGTCTAGTTTTCAGTTAAAGCTAAATAGAATCACTAAAGTAATGGTATCTCAGAAAGATGTCCTTAGAAACGTCAAATTAAGCTCTTTTGTCCCCCTTCCTCCTACTGCCGACACCGTGATCGACTGATCGTAAACATTAAAGTGATTGCCTTTTCCTCTCCTGTTTTTTTTTTTTTATTATTATGTAGGTTTGTCTTCAACTTTGATATGTAAAGATTACATCAGTAGGTTTTTAACATTAGTAAAAATAACATTATAATATTGTTTACACAAAAATGAAGTTCACTCACAGGTTAGTGTCAATTTTAACGTTTATTGGTTCGTTTAATGTGGTTAATACAGCACGCCCTAATAATAATACACCGACTAATAGGCGCGGCTAGTGCATAAACTATGCGGTTTATGATCACTAAGCTGGACAGAAACGGTAGCTGGCGCTAATGTCCCATGGGGGGGTCCATATCGACTCGTATAGGTAATAATTGAAAGCATAATGTCAGTACCCTATAGCATAATGATGAAACGATAGGTACCTAATTTGTATTTTTATTCATTGTGCTACAAAGTAAAGTACAAATGACTGACTTAATGCCTTAAGGCACTCTCTACCACTCAAGCCAATATGCTTGTTTTGTGATAGTGATAGCAGATGTAGTGTAATACTACAATAGATCTATGTTAGAAACAGCTTGTCATAAACGTACACACCCCATTGATTTTCTTAAGATCACCTTTTTTGAAATGCGGAATCCTAAAAATAATACCAATAGGTACGACGGGTGCCAGGAGTCAAAATTACATTTTGGTTTCCCCAACTCGTTGGGATACGAGCGGCACCAATAGTCGTCTGTATGCGCCGGGACTGTATATTTTATTTTACGGCTGAATCACGCTGAATGGTATTACGAAGTGACCTGACCTACTTCTGTTTGTCATTATATTTTTTTAAGAAAAAGGTTCACATCTTATGCTAAAAGGCATCTTCAACTTCGTTCACGTAACCTTCCTTTTTTAATTGTAGTGGGGTGAAAAATTATCCTATTCAACATCTTTGGAAATTTAGCTTTCTATTTCTATGTAAGTACATACCTGTACCAGAAATGGTTAAAATCTGTCTAGAAAGATACGGCCCTGCCACGATTAACGGAGATGCAACGACTTCAGTCTTAGCGGCGCGTGGTACGTGTGTCTCGCTCACTCGTATCTCTCGCTCAACCGCTCGCCGCGCCGCTGGTCGCGCAAATTCGTGGCATCTCTGTTAGCGGACGTGTGTCTCGCTCACTCGTATGGCCGCCGCGCTCGGATCTCTCGCTCAATCGCTCGCCGCGCCATTTGCAGCCGAAAGTCGTGGCATGTTATGTTACGAAGATAGTCCTACCAAGAGTCGTCCGTACGCGGCAGGACTTGTAAACTTCTCCTAAAATAGGTATTTTAGTCGGCTGAATAACGCTGGTAGGGGAGTAGGAGTTTGACGTCTCGACTTTTAAACAATTCATGCTGAGATCTTGTCATATTTTTGGGGTACCGTGTTGTGATGATAGTTTGTGATTATTTGTTTTGGAATTGGCTTAATTTTAATAAATTTGGGAACAATCTATTTATATTCTAGGGAGAGCTACCTAGGCCACTGATTAGTAGGTCTACCTATCTTAGAGTCTGGCTAGCCAAATAATGTTGACAGATATTTTCTTGTGGTCTATGATTTCAACAATTTAGTAAGTCGGTCCTCTATAAATAATTTTGATACTTTATGCACAAGTTATAACATTCCGATTAAGTTGAAATTTGGCCTTAGTACTTATGTAATTTTTTTGGATGGATTAATAGTATGTTATGGTATTATCGAGCTAGGTCTTATTTACATTACATTTAATTTTTGCCTTGTATATGGTTAGAAAGTGTAAACAGCTTTTATATGGCATAGTAGCCTTAAGGCAAAAATATGGATATATATTTGGACTCAATTCAAAAAGCCCTTTAGTTTGTTGTGTCACATAATCAAGACAAAAGTAAAACAAAACCCCATACAAAAAAGTTGAGCATTATTTTATAAATGGGATTTTGATTTTTTTACGGTGGGTTTATCTTGGGCTGTTTAGGAGTTCCTACGGCCACCTCCCCACTCCATAGGTACCCCTACGAAGTAACTACCGTGCTTTTCGATTTTAAGAATAACATGCCGAATAAGTACATACCGGTAGTCTTTATGGCGGAGCTAGGACGTAGCAGGGGAATCTAATATTAGAAATACGATATGTTCTTAAAATTTCCCACACGTTGAGCCAGGAATGTGATAACAAGCCAGTAGCGTCAGAAATTGTGCACAAAAGACATCTATATATTTCAATATGAAATATTATAGGAATGAAATGTCTGTGGAAATATTTCATATAACTGTATAAGTTATTTTTTGAGACACGAAGGATCAATCAAATGTGTTGTGTAGGATTTCCTCGGTCACCTTCCGTCTCTATCATTCATGAGCTCAGCTCCAAGATATCAAATTGAATTTTGATACGACAATTGGAAGTAAGTCCGTTATAATTTACTTATTACGTTGTTAGTTACTTACAAACTAACAAACTTAGTTACATCTATATCTGCAAATTAACCTATAAAAAGCGTGTTAAAAAAACCATATGCCTCGACTTGATAACTTTCTCTTTTTTGTATTCTGTTGATAATTAAGCGGAATACATCCACTGATAAAATAGTTTCCAAGCGGCCACTGGTGCTTTATTATCTGTCTTGTTACAATAAAGGAGAAAAGTTTCTAAGCTAAGGATAAATGATAATCTTCCGTATGATCAAAATAACCAAACAACATATAAATATAGTACTCAACAATCCACACCATCGTGTCATCCAAAATAGAGTGAGGTTTGCTCTTGAGATTAAATGTTAAAGCAAGCATTAGGGATTTAGCTATTGAATCTTGGGATAAACCTCCAAGGATAGTCTAAATCTCTTATAGGATAGATGTCTTAGTACGACGGAGTCCGCACAGGTTTAATATCATAGATAAAGATTTCTCGGACAAACTTTGAAAAGTAAATTACTTAGTAAAGTTTGTTCCCAATTGGGAATGGTGGAACATTTTCCAAATTATCAAATATTTGTTATAGATAGAACCCACCTCATATCAAATAGAATTAAAAATGTAAGCTATAGTAAAGTAAATAAGATTTTACTGTAGACAAAAAAAAAAATGAGATGAGAATGTTTGCTCCTGCTCCAGTACAGTAGTTCTAAAAAATAAACTTGTGTGTGCGGTTCCACGAATCGCTGAAAGAAAAAGTAAAACTGGGCAAAACCTGGATATTGTATGTCCTTTATAAGCCTGCACTTCAATTTCAATCTCCAATGGAGAGTATCTATAGTGAGCTTATGAGCTATCGAGTTGCGGTACTCCGAAGATAAAGTCAATATTTCCGTACATTGTTGAGAAAAAATATTACGTTGTGAAATCGCGATTTTATATACATATTTACACGAATAGTAGCAAATACAGTAGAGCATAAGTTCTATCATAATGGTGTATTTTGTATGAAAGTTGGCACACTTTTACAATTGCCAAAGGTGTTATAACAAAAATACTGACCGGTGGATTCTTTTTTACCAAATATAACATCAACTTTTCTATACAAATTCTTATTTATATAACGTCGTCGACATTCTACATCTTAATTAAAAAGACAAGTTCTTTTAGTCATTAGCCATTCAGTTAATATTTTTCCGTCACCCTAGGCCGTAAGCGTACTGTACTGCCCGCTACGCAGTGAGAAAATCTCACACCTTGGCCAAGGCAATACGTAAAATTTTTAGACAAACCACGGGCTGTAATTAGTAAAGCTCCAGGTCGCATATTTATGGAACAAACACCTGCGATCTGGGTGGGACATTCGCTAATTCACCGCCCTTGGTTCCTTTGTCCTATGTACCTACATAATGTACTATAAAATAACCCTAATAAAATACATATTTTTTATTCGTTGCACACTTACTATAGAACTACTAGGTTACTTATTACCCTTTTGACAATTTTAATTCGGATCTTATTCTTGAATCATATTAAACATAAAGTTAAAATGTTTCAATATGATATTTTTTTATCCGCTACTGTACTTTTTTACTGTACTGTGTTTTTTTTTTGTTTTTTCTGGTACTATATAGATGATACTAGTTCAGTTTCTCACCTATTACAATTCCCTGTATTTACTGTTGAAGTAGATCGAAATAAGTTTTCTTCTTCGACGACAAAAGGAAATAATAACATTCGGTTTCCAAAGTTTCCGTCACTGTGGATTACATAAGAATTTTCTTTTGTTAATAAGTTATCATTAACCTAATACTTTAGCCAGTGTTCATTAATTAATTATAAGATTTTCTATAAAATTGTATCAGCATCTCGCACTAAAATTGCCATACTTAATAGCATTAAAAACTCACTTACATGATTACCTGCCCTTAGCCACGTTTCCAAAGTCTGCGATGTCACTACAAAAGTGTCAAATCGTCGATTATCATGATAGATGAGTATTGAACACCCTCGGAAACCCAAATTTCCGAAGTCATTTGTTATATCTAGCTCCAGTTTGGCCCGCGAGTTTCTTTGCGAAAATTATGTTTCTCGTAAGATTTTACGAGTTTTCTTTCTTCTACAGCGGCCGTACGGTCAAACCATCTAAATCAGCGTTCACCCAATTGTAATCATTCGACGCACTATGCTGAAGGGTGGCGAGTGGTATGGGCAAATTTGTATGCCCGATGAATGCACGATTCTCTAAAGTTTTTCCTGGGATCAGGCTCAAAATAATTTGTTCATATATTATTGAAGTTACTTATCCACATTTATTTTGTCGAGTATACGCCAAGGATAATGTTTGAGTGGGGTTTCCATGTCTGGGATTCCAGGGCATAAGAGGATACGAGTTTTGTAGATAAGTGTGCTTCACTTTGATTCTCTTCACGCATCAATGCACTGGACGGCTATAAAATAGTTCCCCTTTCCATTATTTTATTGTGTTTCTGATATTTTCCTAGAGCTTTTCACTCAATGTCGTAACAGGATGAAAATAAATGTTTGTGTATGTTTCCCTAAATCGATAGCTTACGCTCCTAAAACCTGTTTTCATAAATAATCAACTGTTCGAGAATTGTGGACTTCTTACAAAAATCATCCCTCACATTTATAATATAATATTAGTAAGTATCCCAGTTAATGGAATGTCATTGAGCCGACTCTGATAGCATTTAGGTATTTCTCAAGAGGCCCTCTCGATATTTCTAGTTGGAGGATTTCTTTTCTCTGCATTTTAGCCAGATTGACGATTCCTCGGCGGGGTTGGGTCCGTAATGGTGCTGTTATATTTCCCGATTGATATATATTTTAGGGGAATATTGACTGGTGGATAGCTATTGAGAGATATAGGGATGATACAACTTAAAATTGTGAAAATTGGCATTCCCACGCATATGTTGACCTATACATCTGCGTGGGAATGAACTTTTTTAGGGCAGGCCTCGGTTCGATTCGTAATAATAACTTTAATCTGTAATTTATTTACTGTTCTACAATGATATAAGGGACTGAGCGTTTCAACCACCCTTTTCCTTACCACCCTTTACGTTACCAAATATTCATATATGCAATAGCAAATGCTTTAAATGATGTTGCTAGCGCAAGGGAAATGGCCGCTACAACGCACAGTCCCCTATATCATTATAGAACAGTTAAAAAAAGATTAAAGTCCAAGCTATAGGGAGCCTAAGAGAGCATTGTCTGACTCACTCGAGCACCGCGAAATATCAATTCCTGTACCCTGTAGAATGCCAACTAAATTCACCAAATAGGTTATCACGGGCTGGTTTCCGCAACTCGACGTATAATTCGCTTTATTTCCGTGAAATAATAATAATATAAATAATGACACAAAGGTAAATTAAGAAAGAAAAATTGAATGCGATCTACTACAATCGAAGCGGGGTATGAACCCGCGACCTCTGCGTTACCGGCGCATTGCTCTCCCAACTGAGCTATCCGACCGCTACGTCAGTCACACCAAATCTTTCATCCCTTAATCCTTTACGCTACTGGGGCGCCCTCTGCGTCATATGTTTTTTTGAAATGCTTATTGCGCATTAGCCATACCCTAGGATGTGCGTTTTACACGCACGATCCCCAATCCCCATTGCTTTACAGCAAGTGTGAAGACTGCGAGAGAGATGGCGCTGTTCTAAATATTTGTATAGAATCTTTTTATCGATTCTATATTTTTTATGTGGTAATACCACATTTTTATTTTTATAAATAATGACACAAAGGTAAATTAAGAAAGAAAAATTGAATGCGATCTACTACAATCGAAGTGGGGTAAAACGCACATCCTAGGGTATGGCTAATGCGCAATAAGCATTTCAAAAAAACATATGACGCAGAGGGCGCTCCAGTAGCGTAAAGGATTAAGGGATGAAAGATTTGGTGTGACTGACGTAGCGGTCGGATAGCTCAGTTGGGAGAGCAATGCGCCGGTAACGCAGAGGTCGCGGGTTCATACCCCGCTTCGATTGTAGTAGATCGCATTCAATTTTTCTTTCTTAATTTACCTTTGTGTCATTATTTATAAAAATAAAAATGTGGTATTACCACATAAAAAATATAGAATCGATAAAAAGATTCTATACAAATATTTAGAACAGCGCCATCTCTCTCGCAGTCTTCACACTTGCTGTAAAGCAATGGGGATTGGGGATCGTGCGTGTAAAACGCACATCCTAGGGTATGGCTAATGCGCAATAAGCATTTCAAAAAAACATATGACGCAGAGGGCGCTCCAGTAGCGTAAAGGATTAAGGGATGAAAGATTTGGTGTGACTGACGTAGCGGTCGGATAGCTCAGTTGGGAGAGCAATGCGCCGGTAACGCAGAGGTCGCGGGTTCATACCCCGCTTCGATTGTAGTAGATCGCATTCAATTTTTCTTTCTTAATTTACCTTTGTGTCATTATTTATAAAAATAAAAATGTGGTATTACCACATAAAAAATATAGAATCGATAAAAAGATTCTATACAAATATAATAATAATAGTGAACCTGAACCAAATGTTGTAAAATATCATAAATATGGTAAGAATGTTTAAACCATTCTGGTTCACCACTTGGATTTTGTAGGATAAAATCTATCCGACAACGTGCAACGTAGTAAATTAATTAAACTCCGCACGAACGAAGTTGTGGCACCTTCTAGTACGTAAATACAAAATTACAAACATACATAGTTACCATTTTCTTTTGTCTTGAGGTAGTTGTAGAGGTGGGTATAAAAATGGGCCTGATCAGTAGAAGTTTCTTAAATATCTACTCACGGAGTGTACTTTAATCTGTGCATTGAAAGCAAAACCACAGAAACTGAACATGCAACTCTACAGTAAAAACTTAAAAACTTTTGGTTTGTAAATGACATATAATGAAACTAGTTTCATTGCTTTTACGATTATAGGTACACTGTTTATTTATTTTTCCATTGTTAAATGTAATCTTTTTAAATTAAGTTTGCATGCTTAAACCATTATGGTGCTAAGCAATTTTAAATTACTCTGTCAGTAGCTTTGTATATTGCGCGAGTGTTATACGCTCATAATACAAGTATACTGTGAATATACGTCCCATCCTGTACAGTCTTCCTCCCCGCTAATCTCTTCATATCAAGGACACTTGGCCCATTTTTTTACCCTCGACGGTGAAGCGAAAGGAACAGGTATATTCGCTTAACATTACCAGGGACATCCATTATTTTTACTGAAAACGTTTGGCTTAATAATTTAATCTGTTTAGCATGTAATGCTCGAGGCACTCTTAAGTACTTAAGATATCAGAAAATCCTAATTATTTAATTGAAATAATTTATCAGGTTTTATTTAACAAGTTTTTCTGTTGAAGTTCGTCGTACTGAATTTCATAATTAAATATCCCACCCGAGTTTTATGATTGCTTTTATCAGGTGTTATTATTTAGACTTCAGGTACTTGTGAACTTGTTGTATTGATGATGATTTGACTGCCTTAGGGAATGATTATTAAAACCCTTAATGCTCAGTTCATTCAGCTACGAGTAGGTAGTCTAATTCCTTACAAAAAAATACTAGAAACCTAGATAGTTCAAGTGAAGCCAGTTTTGGTTAGCCACGGGCTAAGTTTCGTCCGTGTGCGCATCTGTCACAATCACAACGTCAAGCACACAAGCAACACGTCCCTATGATTGGTTCGTAGACACGCACACATAAAAACAAAAGCGGCTTCATTTTTCGCAAATCTTTTGTATGAAGACTCTTGTTCTAGGTGTATTTATTTAAGTCGTGATTCAGAGTTTGTGTTGTCTGTCAATGCTAAGGCTCTGACATGTAGGCAATTTAGGCACGCATTAATAAAATAAATATTTGTGATTAAATTTTCGCTTAGATCAGAATTTTTTTCTTAAGACCTTATTAGAAGTTCACATTTTTACTAAGATTTGTTTAGCTCATGAATCTAGAGTAGAATTAAAAATGCGTATTTTATTAATTTGGCTCTTCTGGGTTAGAAATTAGAATAGATATTTCTAACTAGTGCTCTTGGTTGACGTTACGCGTTGTCTGTTAACCTTTTCACCGCCACAATCATCATATTACGATATTGTAAAATCGTGCCACTCACGTGTAATTCAAGCCCTTACAAGTATTTTTTAATCCCTGTTGATTTTGGAGCCCTAATTTGTTTTTATACTATGGCATCTGTGGCGCGGTGAATTGCTTCACCGTTTGGCGTGTAAAAGGTTGATAATGTGTTATTAGTAGATACTTGAAGCGCCTGCTTAAATTCCAAGAATACGTGACCCAAACCGCCTTTCCTGTTGAAAATCAATAGAATTTCCTTCCTTACGAAAAAAACGATGAGAGTTAAAACGTGGAGCCACCCATTAAACAATTTATTGCTTTGGTAAGACGACTCTTTTCGGAAAAAGTTATCGGAACCTCTTATTTTCTTAGGATAAGACGTAAGTATGTCTGTCCGGGGACCGTTATCTTTGGAACGGTGAAAGAATTATTGAAATCGGCCCAACAGTTTCGAAGATTAACATCCCATCCATACTAAAGTCTCCTTTTTTTGGTCGTACTAGGATGATCTTAACTTAAAAACTATTGAAGACAAAGTTTAAAAAATACCGGTTAAGTTAGTCGGTGTTTTTAGTGCTCATTGGTGGAAACTTCAGGTGGTCTATTTTCAGCCACCTGAATAATTTGACATTGTAGAGTAGTAGTAAAGTAACTCACAGCTATACGTGTAGGTGTACGTATACACCTTAATGGGTGTACCGATTTGAGTGCGTTTAAAAAAGAAAATTAAAACCATATCTGTGGAGCTGGTTTTTAGCTATATTATATAGTACTATTAAACTATTATAAGGTTTCATTGGAAATGGTGACAGCAACTTTTCAAGCTTAGAACGAATAATTTTGCAGCTTTTTAAAGTTTTGATAGCAGTTTCTATATCACTCATTAAATGAGGTATATCTTATATCATGATGACCAACTAAATACTTGTGTCGGGGCTTATTTTAATTTTGAATTTGGGCTACTTGATATTACGATTTTTGTACATATTTAATATAATTTTTCTTGGAAGTCTCGTGGCTTCATTACGTTGCCGTAAATCACAAACAATAACATGTTATTTTATAAGTAACTGCGAATTTATTTTACGAATTTGCCTATCATCGATACTTCGATATTCGTTTAAGTTCTTGGAAATATTTAAAGCAGCGCAAGAACTCGTAAGTAAGTTTGTCTATATTTGTCTATACGTGAACATGACAAAGACACACGGCCTTAGTCGATAAGGGCGTTTGAGTCACACAGCGGTGAAAAGGTTAAAAGGTAAACATTATGGTGCGTCACTGGGGATCAGACACTGACAGCTTGTCATGGTGCCGTGTCTCAAAAGATGTGAGGACGGAATCTTGATACTTAGTAGATGTGCTCAAGTAGTTATGGAGCCTACCATTTTTGTGTACTATTATAAAATAAAATAAAAAACCTATCAAGTGCGAGTCTGACACACGCACAAATACTTATCGCATCTTAACTGGCCGGGTTAAGTTTGCGCCTGGTATGTATGGCGCTGGATACTAATGAGGTGCAAAGTTAATGCGATCACGTTTCTTGTATGGGAGCCCCCTTAAATATTTATTTTATTCTGCTTTTTAAGTATTGGTTGTTCGGCATATACATCACTAGTGAACATTTCAACTGTTAACTATCACGGTTCATGAGATTTACAGCCTGGTGACAGAAGGACAGACAGAGAGACAGTAAAAATTTTATGTCCTTATATTGAAGATGGTACACGGGTAGTTGGGCACCTATAGATGGTTATAGGATACTTTTCACCCGAGTACAGAGAAGCACAAAAGTCATAACCTACTTCTCTTACACGTGGACGAAGTTCGCGGGCACTTTCCAGCATCATATATATGTATACCTTTTCTTTATGAAAGTGCTCTGAGAAGTTTGAAGGAAGAGACGTTTGAATGGCAACTTTTGCACGGCGCGTTAACTTTAATACAAGTTATACTATACGCACATTTGTATTTATTCCCATCAGGTGTCATATTCCTGAGGCGCGGTAGGGTTAGACCTGTAAAAGGCCTTTGAGGCCCATTTGCAAAATAAAGATTTGATTTTTACGAGCACGACCTCTTTGGGTTGTAAATTTACTATAGAGGTCGGATTGGGCGTTATGCTCACATTTAAATGTATGCCTACGAGACTGCAAAGATGTTTTTTTTTCTAGATGGATGAGGTCTGTTATTCAAGCCTTCATTCACGTCACGACAAAATGTGCGCTCTCAAAATATTCATCCCTCCCTTTTTTTTGGGGGGTTATTTTAACATTTAAATGACAGTATAAGAAATAAAATGGCCTATTATTAATATAAATTGCTATAATTCATCGATAAATGATGAAGGTATCGGATAGCAAACATATTACAAAATGATAGCGAAAAAACATAGTCGTCTCGAGACTTTTCTCAATATTTATAAAAATAAAAACAGAATCAATAAAAAGAGTCTATTAAAACATTAGGCTATTACGTTGTAAGCCTAATAAGGCTTATAATAACAAACGTTATTACGGTTTCACCAATATTATCTATTAAATATATTATTAATGGAAACCAGTCAGCTGTGCTATCTACTCGTATGTCGTCGTCGAGGAATAAGGAACTGTGAAACTGGCACCCGTTATCTTTGCCCTAGAAGGCGCGCGGTGCGTACCAAGTACCAAGGATGAAAGGGGACGAGTCGACCAATAACGTACCCTTTTACAATCCTCTAAGGACTTTGACGATGCAGGTAAGGTGGTTGAGTGATAAGGCTATGCCAGGTGGATTTTGCATGAGAGAAGGGATAATGTGCAGGCTGGTAATGATTTAAGGTGACATGTGAAGGGACTCTAAACGCTTGTGAAGAAAAATTGAGGTGTAAATGAGATTCAGATATTAGATGTATTGATATAACCTTGTCGGCTTAAATGAACCTCCGTTAATCTCATTTTAATTAAAGATGGGCCGAATATTCGGTATCCGGCATATTCAGCAAGTTTTTCAATGTTCGTATTCGGCCGAATAGTTTGGTTACATTGCCGAATATTTACCGAATAAACAATGTAAATAATGAGCGTATGTTGGTTCGTAATTCGTCGGATTGAGATTATATGTCAGCATTCTAAGCAACTGCCAAAAACAGATAAATATGCGTCAAAATATAAATAAAATTATTATGCAAAAAACCGTAGCTTAAGCAAGAAAAATCAGAGATATTTTAATTAGCGCTAAAACGTAAACAAACACAATAAGTCAAAAAGGCGCGAGGGGTCCGAAACACGTGCTTAAAATCGTCATAACATGTTTCTACCGATTCGGCGCAACCGACAGTTCGGTAAAATCTAAACCGAATGTTCGGCCGAATATTCGTATTCGGCTAAGTCCGTATTCGGCCCATCTCTAGTTCTATTAAGATTCTTAATAGAACGTAGACTATAATTTCGGGTTATTAGGGTAACTGGGGCTAAGAGCTAAGATGCTAAATATGAAGTCATTCGCGGACCATATTTTGAATCCTACGAATCACTGATTGGGAACCATTGTACTAGAAACAGCTTGCGGAGTTTACTTTAAGTCTTTTATCTTATCTATAACCGTCTCCATCTATGGACGTCTAGCCGTCACTGTACAATATCCATTCAACCGTGTAAAAACTACATTTGTAAGGAAATCACTCGCTGAATACAGTACAGAACACACATAAATTACATATTTTTGCCGCAGTGTAAAAACGCTATTCGCCGCGAAATAATACGACATGCGAGCTTCCTAGTTCCTACACTAAGTGGCAGTTTCATATAGGATAATACATATTGGACCAGAAAACACTTTTCGCCGTCGCTTTTCCTCTTAACGCCTATATGAAAAGGCATACAACATCTTATATTAGGTACTTACATAATGCACAACGATACAAAAAAAGTACCTTAAAGTCTTATTTCACTTATTTGAGTATGAGTATGTGTATTACCTTTAATATATATTTGAAATTTATTTGCTACTGCTCACGTTATTCAAATTTTTATGTCACCACCTATACTAATTTCTGTTTACTTTTGTTTTCTCCGCTATTAAAAGACGCTCTTTAGCGATAGACCTCGTGAGACCGCCCGTCGTCTAACGTTGTTTAATTAATTATTTGTCTCGTAATATATTTCTTGCTGGTGTAAAATAAATAATTGTTGTCTTAATTTTGATGAAACTTTTTTAGCTATGCACATCAACGCACCACACGTTCGATTAGAAGTAGGTCACAACGTGTTTGCCGCAAACAAAAAACAGTCGATGAATTAGATTTTTAAAATGTACAACACGAAAGTTTGCGGCAAAAAATCCTGGAACTTTTATGCGTCATTTGCAATACCGATTATTTCCATTGAACTACTTTCCTCTTTGTTTGAGAAACACCGATAATTTCGTCGTGATCCAGATCCAATTTTAAGTCACGACTCATTTAAATAAACAATTTAAACGGATTATATCGCGTATATTAATTATTTGAGCCTCCCTGGTGAGTCAACCTTTGACAACGGTATCTGTAAAGGTACTGAAACGTCAGGGAGGCTCAAATAATTAATATACGCGATATAATCCGTTTAAATTGTTTATTTAAATGTGTGACAGTCGCGGAAACCGAAGAAAATATCACGACTCATTATTAATCAGTCATTAAGTAACTTTTATCTTTTCATAATTTCACCAATAGAATATTTTACGGTTACTCTAGTACTTATATCCCATCCATATTTTGTACCAGGTAGCACTTTCTCTGAATGGATTTTTCGCGGTCGACTCGTCTAGGCTCGATTATCCTGACATGTGTATCGGATTGTACAATCTCGTTTATCGGCTTTCAGCTATTGATATTATTATTATTATTACACTTGAATACACAATTACACATAAATGTAGGAAACTACCTATTTTATGAGCATGAGACGTAACGTCGACAATTTAATAATCTAATCTCGTTAATTATAGCATCAGGTTAGAGTACGTTACCGCACCGCATTTATATGTAGGTACCTACATACACTTTGGAACATATATTTGGAGCGAAATTCAAAAGCGTATGCATATTTATAGTGTCGAAAGTAAGATTGACTCGTTTCTTTAGATGCCTTTACCTCACAATCATTAGAGTGTAAAGCACCTACAACTACAACTAAACATTTCCTACTAAACTGCAAACATGTAGAAACATACAGGATGAAGTACCGGTCTCCAAGCACCCTGCACGAAGCTACAAGCAATATAAAGGCATTGCTGTGTTTCGTGGAGGAGTTGCGGTGGTTAGAGTAGCGCTAACCCCTTCACGCAAAATAGGCACGATAGATGTCGACTGGCGGAGAATACCCAGCGAAACTAACCTACAACTAATAGAGTAACATGTATTTATGTAGGTGGTCCTGCATCTATTCTGGTCGGGATCCAGGATACGGCAGATTGCGTGAATAGTAAATGACATTAGTTGGTCTATATACAACGCCCGCGCCGCAAACTTGAGCGGGATTTATGAGATAATGGCGTAAGTAGCGTGGCCTTTGCGTTGTTTTTTTTCGTCCCGACCTATTTGCGCCATTAGAGTGCCTTTCCACTAGAACAGCTACTCGTATACTCAACCTCATCGCATGCGGCCCGCTGAACTATGACTTGCCCACCAATAGGATTACTTAGCGTTCCTCGCTGCAGCTCGTTAATGGTGACATTGGTGACGTATTTCAGATGTTCCACGAAATAATATGAACATTTACTTTGTATGTGAAACGTTGTCTAGCGTATATCGTCCCAACCTGTATCGTGCCTTTCCAACAGAACTAAGCTAAGTAGAGTGAGGAAGTGGACCAGTAGCCAGTAGGATTACTTAGAGTCGCTCGGTGAAGCTCGGTAAGTGATATCTTACCCCTACCGTGCCTACTCGTATATCAGGTGGCAACGTTTACGCACGACAACCTGGACATGTTTAAACGCAAGGGTATTAACTCCAGATACCCCTTACGCAGCAACAAAAACCCTAATAGGCTCGTATAATACGGTGAATAGAGACTAAAGTACTATGTGTGACCTTACAAACGGTCCGGTAGTTTTGAATTTTTGATATGTTGTCTAGGATGGTTAGTCAGTGCTTAAAATGTAAAATTCACAATCCCCCCCCCCCCCCCCTCCGCGCCCGCCGCCATTTTGAAAAAACCGGCACTCTCATCATATTTTTGCTCATATCTTCCTTTAGGAGCATTTTAGCTAGAAGAAAGCTTCGACAATATTATAGAGAGTTAAATTTACTACATTCTCCATTTTATATTTTTTTCTAGGACAGATAGTTACGGAGATATCCACATTTAAAAAAAGTAAAAAATCGCAATTTCCTACTGAAAAACCAACTTCTGGATTATATCTTCGTTTAGGAGCATTTTAGCTACAACAAAGCTTGGGCAATGTTGTAGAGAATTAAATTTACTATAATTTACACTTCAAATTTTGTTTCAAGGACGGTTAGTTACGGAGATATGCACATTTAAAAAACAGGAAAAGTCGAATTTTCCGAAAAATTCTCAAAATTCTTGGTTTAGAACGCTGTCATTCAGTTATGGACTAGTCTAGGACAAATTAAAACATGTAGGAAATATAATTGCTTATAAAACTCATGTCCATTTTTACATACATTTTCGGAAAACGTGACTTTATTTTTTACATATCTCCGTAATTGTCTGTCCTAGAAACAAAATTTGAAATGTAAATTATGGTAAATTTAATTCTCTACAAAATTGCCCAAGCACTGTTTTAGCTAAAATGCTCCTAAACGAAGATATAATCCAGAAGTTTGTTTTTGAGTTGGAAATTGCAATTTCTTAAGTTTTTTTAAATGTGCATATCTCCGTAACTATCTGTCCTAGAAACAAAATATAAAATGGTAAATGTAGTAAATTTAACTCTCTATAATATTGTCGAAGCTTTCTTCTAGCTAAAATGCTCCTAAAGGAAGATATGAGCAAAAATATGAAGAGACCGCCGGTTTTTTCAATATGGCGGCGGGCGCGGAGGGGGGGGGGGGGAATTGTGCATTTTGCATTTTAAGCATTGACTAACCATCCTAGACAACATATCAAAAATTCAAAACTACCGGACCGTTTGTAAGGTCAAAATCCTTTATTCACTGAATTAGTAGCAGCGCCACACCAATTAGCGAAAACAAAAAAATGCATTTATAGCTTGGGACCAATAGTGTACAACCGGCTACCTGAAAATATTACAAATGCAACTACCACCACAAGTTTCAAATTACAACTAAAAAACCGGCCAAGTGCGAGTCGGACTCGCGCACCGAGGGTTCCGTACAAACACTTTCCATCCCTAAGTGGTTAAGTTAAGTTTGCACCTGGTATGTATAGCGCCCCATATAAATTAGGTGCAAAGTTAGGTATTAAAATATTAAAAAAAAACTACTTACTAGATCTCGTTCAAAACAATTTTCGTTGGTAGTTTTTATAGTAATGTACATCATATGTTTTTTTTAGATTTTTCATTTACTTATTTTAGAAGTTAGAGGGGGGGGGGGACCAACTTTTTTCCACTTTGGAAGCGTCTGTCACACAACTATTCGGTTTAGAAAAAAAATATTTTAGAAACCTCGATATCATTTTTGAAGACCTATCCATAGATACCCCACACGTATGTGTTTGATGAAAAAAAAAATTTTGAGTTTCAGTTCTAAGTATGGGGAGCCCCCAATATTTATTATTATTTTTTTATTTTTGCATCAAAATCTTAATGCGGTTCACAGAATACATCTACCTACCAAGTTTCAACAGTGTAGCTCTTATAGTTTCGGAAAAAAATGGCTGTGACATACGGACGGACAGACAGACATGACGAATCTATAAGGGTTCCGTTTTTTGCCATTTGGCTACGGAACCCTAAAAAATGGCTCCTAGAAAATAATTTTTACGACTACAAGGATTTTTTTAATTTACCACTAGTACCTATCATAGTTTATAGTGTATGTAATAAATTTTTTACCAATTTATAAATAATAAATTTGAAATTATAAATTTGAAATGAAATTAGACATGTAGAAATGTGAAATTGCACAGTATGCAATTTATAAAAATAATGTTGTAAAATTTGACCTGTAACAATTGTTATTAAAATAAATCATTTTCATTTTCATTTTCACATGTTCCCACGAAATGATATGAAGAGACTCTTTTAACCTAGTTTTCGGCGGAAAGGATTCTGTAGCGGCCCGTACTGACCCATTTTTATATTCCACTAATGCCCTTGTAATAATTGTTTCTTAAATAAAAATCTCGCGAATCCTTTTCATTTCAACTAGTAATCTTGCACTAACTGACGATTTGGCTGATTGGTAGAGACTAGAGAGTTGACTGCAAAATATCGCTCTTAAACGATAAAATAGCTATTTTTACAGTTCTTCTAATTCTTGTATTTGTGTTTCTTTCTAAATAATTAATCATATCTTTCATAATATCTTGCAAAATTTCGCTACGCAATAAATCATTATGTGTATTTTATTTATTGTCGAGAATTCCATGAGGCTTTGAGTAAATTACGTTTTTGTACAGTACAATAAAGATCAAATAAATCGAAATCACAAATTGCCCTCAACTTTATAATGGCTATTTGACTTTTGTTTAATATCTAACGTGGCACATTAACCCCTCCCGAGTCCATCGATTCCGTAAGTTCGTTATCCGGGCTCGAGTGCTTTGAAACTACGGTGCCGGGTGAGGCGAGCTCCGGCCGATAGAGATCGCGACCACCTGACGGACGCTGTGAACAACTATCCACTTCTGTCTTTTACATGCACATTAAAAAAGGATTAGACCTTTTCAAGGGACTTTATGATATCTGTTGTGATTTTAATGACGCTGCCAATTTTATACACAAGTATCGACATCTTGCTGGCAGATGGTTTCTATGAGGGTCCTCTATCCTTAATCTTGCTCTTCTTAGTAGCCCGATAAATATTACCTCACTCTTTGATCGAGCACAGTTTGAGAAAGACATCCGTTTTTCGATGGTGTGTCACGCGACAACAGAAAAATCTGTTAGTGATGCTTTATTATCTTTTAAATAGGTTTAAAATATGTAACTTAAGAAAACTATCCGGGCTCCAGTGTTGTCACTCGTAAAAATAGCTAGATCTGAAACCGTAGAAAGAGTAGATACTTGACACAACATTACTGGCAAAAATAATAATAACGTCCGGAAAACCTTTCTTATATGTTCCCCCTAGTAAATAGGAGGCTTAATAATAGGGTCCCTTGACAGTGACACCTTTTTGAACCCTAATAACTTTCAATATCCCAAATCATCATGATGCCAAAGTTGAATAACTGTAAGGTTTAGCCTTTAACACGATCCTTTCTCAACAACTGCTCGCAAAGGATTAATCCCACTCCCTTGAGTTACAAAGTACAGTCACAAATCGCAAGTTTGCTCATCGGTGTCTGTCCATCGATTCCCTAACTTCCCGGCCCCGGCTCGAGTGCCGCAAGTGGGGCGAGGGACTTGTCGCGGCTCCACTCGATAAAGATCTTGTCACCTGACGACTAAGTGAGTTATGAGCGTTTTTGTCGACGCTGTTGTGCGCTTTAGCTTCAGAATTGATTTTCTGTGTAGTATCAGATATGGCAACACATAATATTTTACTGTACGACTTAAAAAAATTAAGTTCATTATTTATTTCACATTTTAACTTAAAATGTGAATTAAATAATGAACTTTATTCTGCCACTTAAGTAGGCCACAAGGGCACTTTTACATGTCTGAGTCTACTCTAATACTACTAGACTCGTGAAAAGAATTTGACTGAAGAAAGAATTGGCTGCGGAATCCTAATAAACTTCAATACCCGCCCCAGCTCAAGAGCTCAAAGTGAAGCGACGCGGGACTTATCACGGCTAAACTCGATAAAAATCTTGTCACCTGACGATCAAGTGAGTTATAAGCGTCTTTGTCGATGCTATTGTGCGCGTTAGGTTCAAGCGTCAATGATTTACTCTGTTATAGTATACATATTCACTTATGAGTTTACAAGCCTTTTGCGATTGTAAAAGTGTGGCATCTTTTGTACAAAATGTGACAGATGTTTACCGCTACTGTACCTCTTAATTTCGGTATTATACCTTTCAGATAACATAATTCATCACTCTAAATTCTTTGAATGGATATAATATTTCGAAATACTATATTATTGTAATGTGGTTTTTCGTTTGGGATTCTGTAATGTTTTTGTGCTCACCAGTTGGCGCCACTGTCGTGTAAAACAAATCGAAACAGCACAATGCTCTCATAATTATTATCAGTAAAAACATCTAAAATGTAACAAACATATACATTTATTGATTTAAAAAACGCTTTATATTACATTTCTTTCTTACCTTTTCTGCAAGTATTTTTATTTCAGAACCAGCACAATATTTACAATGATCATGAAACCAAGCTATATTGTAATGCTGATGCTTTTTTCCACCATCCATCACAGTGCTAGTTATTGCGTGCCTTATATCTACAGATTGCAAAATACATCGCTAAGCTAACAATAATGATTTCCCAACTCCACAAGCTATAATAAAATCATTCGTTATAGTTATATTTCACTTAAAAAGTAAATATTTCCTGTGCATTGACTCGATCACGTTATTTCCAACAAGGAAACGGTAATGTTGGTTTCGTGCTCGAAATTGGCTGTTGGCGGCAATCTACGCATCTAAGGAGCTGGTTACGTGTGACGATGGACGGGTTGATTGCAGCTTGAATGGGTATTAAATATGAATAATAACTTAAAAAAAAACCTTAAAGAAGACTATTCGATTCTGGGAGCAAACGCATGGGTTTATATTTTGCAATCGATTCATAAATGATGGGAGTCCCGATTTAACCACATACAAAAATGCATCTAACTACTTGAGAGCCTCATTTTTTATCGTTGGCTAATAAAGAAAACATTAGGGTGTCTCCTCCTGTAACTGTAATATGTATCAAAAGCAAATAGAATTTTCGTATTATTTTTTTTTACATTACATTACAGGTAAAAGGCTCGTGAGGAGCACCCTTGCAAATCTTACAATAATAAGAAATGAAATGAAAATGAAATTATTTATTTGCTTAAACATGGTAGTTAAGTGATGCAGTATAGTACAGTCGCCATCAGATATATCGTAGCATGTAAGGTATTCATAAATATCTGAACACGACTCTTATTGACTGGGCATTACAGTAGATGTTCACATATTTATGAACGCCTTATATGCTGCGATATATCTGATGGCGACTGTACCTATGTAAATTTCCACATGTTGAGCCGGAGATGGCACGCAAAAAAATACAATTATTAATTCTAGTGTAAATGTCTAACAAACTTAACTTGGTGACCTATCATATAAATAGTAATGTAAGTAAACGGTGAAACACATCTAAAAAAAAAAACTGGTTTGGTTTCAAACGATTGAACCGATTGTCTTGATTCGTACATAAAAACACTTACAGATAACTTTTCAGTAAAATCATGACAATCCTCTAAATCGTACACATCCATTAAAACCCCTTTATGAAAATTTTAGTCTTAATATCGATCGTGTGATTCGTGTGACACCGCCTTACAGGGCGGCAATTTATTGAATAAACCATTAAAACTTTAATTGCCTAGGCTAGGCTGATAGATGCCGTGCCGGTCTGATTTTAATGCTTTAAGTAATAAATAATTATGAATTATGTAATAAGTACTAAGTATGTAATATAAATAAGGCCCCAAGCCTTATACGGGTGTAACCGACGGTGTACCGAAAACTGAAACCATGGCTTCAGACCATTATTCTGGGCTGGAATATCGTGGAAATTTCTTTGAGAAAATTCACAAATTTTCCTCGCGAGTTTTAATTTATTTTTTATTTTTCCTTTAATCGAACTCTACCAGTAACAATTTTTCATGAAAAATCGCATGAAAATAGCATTTTTCGCAAAACACACAATGTATCACAAACAGTATTATGTAAGCTTAACGGTACAACACGGACCCCGTGGAGTGGGGCAGATAACGGTACTGGCCGGTCATTGATCCGCCAGGCCACTGTGCCCGCGCAGGCCGCTGCGGTCGGACGCATGTCGGATTAATGTTTACCTACCCGCACATTTTATTTAATTGCTTGAATGAAAATAATCTTGTTAGACTGTTTTAATTTATCGGTCAGTTGTTATTGGTGTTAGGTAGTACACTAGTTGTGATCTGTGGTTGCGTTGTTTTTATGGTTGCATTCATTCATGTCATTCGATGCGCATTGGCGTAACGGTATGTTTTGCGCTGACGCGTGAGTGGAGTGGGGAACGCCTGGACCGGTCGCTCGCCGCGTGCTCCCCTCCCCGCGCGTCTGCACCCGAGAGAATTGGACGCAATACATTGCGCGTCGAGTTTTATAATTTATTTTGGAAAATCTTATCCTTGAGTTTTCCGAGAAAATGAACACTCGTTTTCAGTTCGTGATTATGGTCTAAAACTACGGTTTTCGTTTTCGGTACGCTGTCGGTTACACCCTTTATTGCCTAAAAATGGACTTTTGAGTGCCCGTTGTACAATTATGAATGAACGACGAGTTCTTCGTAATATTAAATGATTACGATAAAGATTATCTCGACGTATAGGTAGGTACTTAAATATCGAAAATTCATTTTCCATAATCTGTATAGGTATGTTATAGGATATCAAGGGCTAGTTTTTCGCTACTCGACGTCTTACAATGGGTTTTAGTAGATTTTAATAAGTTTTACTAGTAAAATACATAAAAGGGCTAACTCACGTCGTAGAAGTCGAATAACGGTCGACATGTTTTGAGTCGATACGCGATTCATCATCAGGAGAGACGATCAGTCGCGGCGGCGGCCAACCGAACACGTCAACCGATTCGATCGCATATCGATTCGAAACATGTCGAGCGTTATTCGACTTCTACGACGTGAGTAACCCGTTTATGTATTTAAATATATCCGAGACTCACGTTTTTCTATGTAAAATAGTTTTACTAGTTTCTCGATTAGGTTAGCTTAGCTTTTTGCATCGCCTACTCATCTCATTTCATTTATTAATCCGCTGCCCAAACCTAACCCGCTGCTGGTTGTCTGGAAGAGATACAGATTCTATTCTACAGTGCGCCTATATTGCGTGAAGGGTTGCTGGCACTACTCTTGCCAACCCGACTCTACCAGAAAGCCTAGCAGGCCCTTGATGTTTCCGACGAAATCTGACAGTGACTTCGGAGATCTGAGGTGTTGCGTCCGGTATTTGACTTCTCCAATCATGTCTGCTTTGCCTACATTTAGGTTCTGCAAAGAGAACTGTCAGTAATACCTCGGTATGTGTCAAAATAACGACGTTTTTGCATTTATAAAGTACCTATTTGTAATTGTTTGGCATCGGACTAATAGGTAACACGGTAGGAGTTATTTACAATCAGATACTAATAATCATTCATTTATTTCATTCCAAACTGCCTAGACATACGAGGGGCACACCGAAATGATCGGGAATAGAGTACTTTAAACTGAGTTACATTAAATCCTTTTTTGTCACATGCATACTGGCGACTTACAATCACGATGCCGTTTTTACAATTTAAAAAAAGAACGATATATTTTTTTAATTCCATTTTTAAATTGACAACTCGATGAACAAAATGGAGCTGACGCGTGAAAATTTTCGTGCAATTATTTACCATAACTTTCGTCGTGGCTTATCTCCAGATGAATGTCGCAATGAGCTTGTTACTATATACGACATTGAAGCACCTAGTCAGACGACAATATATCGGTGGTATGCTGAGTTTCGACGGGGTCGTGCCTCTCTTGGCACCGTACCTTCATCAGGTCGGCCGAAAACGGCGGTTTCGCCTGAAAACATCGCGGCTGTGGAAAAACTACTAAAAGAAGATAGACATGTGACATACGAGCAGATTCGGGCAACCATAGGCATTGGAATGACTGCAATTCACACTATTTTGCATGGTGAATTGGGTGTCAGAAAATTGATTTCCCGATGGGTACCCCATAATTTGTCTGAAGAGCAAAAGGCGGCTCGTGTTGATTGGTGCCGATCTATTCTGAAATGCTACAATGGAGGAAAGTCAAAAGCCGTTTATAATATGGTCTCGGGTGACGAATCCTGGATTTATTCTTATGAGCCTGAAAGAAAGCACCAGTCGGCAGTATGGGTCTTCGATGACGAGGTCAAACCAACGAAAGTTGTGCGTTCTCGAAGCGTGTCGAAGAAGATGGTGGCTTCGTTCGTCTCAAAAAAGGGGCATGTTGCCACAATTCCTCTAGAAGAACAAAGAACCGTTACCGCTGATTGGTATATCACAGTTTGTTTGCCGGAGGTGCTGGCCGAACTTCGCCAAGGGAACCCGAGACGCCGCGTCATCTTACACCACGACAATGCGAGCTCCCACACCGCCCACAAAACAACTAAATTTTTGAACGACGAAAACGTTGAGTTGATGTCCCATCCTCCATACAGCCCTGACCTGAGTCCAAATGATTTTTTTACGTTCCCTAGAATTAAAGATTTATTGCGTGGTCAGCGGTTTGAGAACCCAGAAGCCGCTGTGGAAGCCTATAAATCGGCCATTTTGGCAATGCCTACTTCAAACTGGAATTATTGTTTTAATGACTGGTTTAAAAGAATGCAAAAGTGCATTGAATGTAACGGAGAATACTTCGAAAAACAATAAAATATAATTTATGTATATAGTGCACATAGTTTTTTAAATTCCCGATCATTTCGGTTTGCCCCTCGTAGTATCTGTTGTCTACCGTTACTATAATTATTGTTCTGTATTGATTTTGTAAACTTTTTTGGTGTGCAATAAAGCATTTTGTATTGTATTGTATTGTATCTGGTCAAGAAAACGTCAAAATTCCTAAACTCTATTATCAAAAGAAAAGTTATTCTTTTGTTAACACTGCTTCCACTGATTGAATAGAACATATTACGTATATTGACGGCGTATTATGTATGGTCGTCTCAAATTCGAAGTGTAACATCAGAACTTTCTTTAAACCGAAAATTTTAATGCGGTAACTTGTACGATGTTTGCTTTATGCGCAAGTTGATTGAGAGATTTTCAAAACAACAAAAGTTGGTTGCATTGAGCAAACATTCGCCCGGGAGTTCGTCAGCGTGAATTTTCCGTTCACGGTCCATTTCACCCCCTTAGGGGTTGATTTACGAAAATCCTTTCGTTGTACCCCTCTGGATATTGTGGCGAACATGTATATCGAATTTCATGAATCTATAGCGGGTTGACTACAAAAGTATTTTGACAAAATATTTTTCAACCGGTAATTTTTTTTTGTACCGACGTTTATATTTTAATTCAATGAAACTAAACTTTTTACTTTTTTTAAGAAGCTTTTAAGCAATGAAATACTTTATCAAGAGTTAAGTTGAGAAAACTAATATATCGCATATAATATCAAAGCTTTTGCCGTTGTCAAAATACTTTTGATCGCTACTGGAGGTGACCTTTGCCCAAAAGTGGATACCTCATCTAAAATAAATTATCAGTTAAAACACTGTAATTTTTTACAAGCTTTTATTTAGCTTGCATGGTATGTTTAAAGTATGTTTGTTCGGGTGAAATCTTGCAACTCAATTTTGAAGCAGATATCGTCAACCGATTGAGCTGAAATTTTGCATACTTACTTAACTTTGATGACAATACAATAATATGGTACCATGGGGCTGATCTGATGATGGAGCCGGAAGGTGGCTATAGGAACTCTATAATAGAGAAAGCAATCCTACCGAGCTTGGACTCTTTAGAATCGTCTCTCGGATATCCAAAGAAAAGTAGAGTCGGCTATAAAAGCTTGCCACTAAAATGTCATTTTTGACAGAAACTTATTTTATCAAACATTTAGTGAATAATCTAGGTTTATTTCTAGTTCGTAGCTGGTTATACGTACAAAAATAAATACGTGTGCTTTCCGGTTATTTTAATGTAATTTTAGTCACATCAACGTCAAGTTAACGGTACCGGCTGCGTTTTACCTACATATTAGGCTGAGCGGCGCCGAGAATTTTCCCGGTCGTAAAATTTACCGGTACCTACTGCATATGCCCCTACAAATATGCATTATACAGCTAGTACCTACAAACATGTATACATGCATTATCTAACCCTATTTTAATAGTTGGTATAGTTAAAGAAATAGTTGGCTTACTTTTTCTCCAAGAATAGTATATCGAGAAAGGTGCTCTAAAACCAGCAAGCCGGTTGAAATCGGGATCTATGGACGTCATGCCACTGGGCAGTATTCGTTAGTAAGTCAGGTTCGTAACGTATGTACCTAATTGTATACGATTTATGATGTCATTCAAATCCGGTACTCACAATACAGTCTGCCAATATACTCCATCAAATATTTAATATGTTTGTAGGTACGTGAATAGAATAATTAGATGTCATTTTTATTACCACTGAATTAAACTGTATGCGTTTTTTGTTTTACAACGGAACAAAGCTTGGTACATTTGATTTCGGACATAACATTTTAATGTGACTAAAAATCGTGTTAAAATATTCTGAGTTTCGATGTGCACATAAATTTGTGCAGCGAAATCATGCATTATTTATGCAAGTCAGTTCAGTAGGTAGTTTATTATTTCCAGGTTTGGTTTCTTTTTGTTGAGGTTTGCATTTATAGAAATAATAAGCGCTACAGATTAAATTTTACTTGCAGGACTTGTCGATTTTCCGAATATTATTCACTACGTATATATAATCCGATTGTTACGATATATTTTTTCGGTTCTACGGCGCTATATAGACTTTCTGCAGTGTAATAAGTTGAATATTTACGCTGTGAATAGCCTTGAATGACCTATATCTTCAAAGTCATATCTTATTCCCTTTCTTTTGTAGACAAATCTAAACAAAAAACGCCCTAGCAACGTCCGAAGCTATTCAAGCATTTTTGACCTCTACGTAGCTTAGGTTGAATTATAAAATCAATTGCTTCTTGTTAGTCATAATACAACGTGTTTACTGGTAGGCAGTATAATATAAACAGCAGTAATACGTAGGTATCTATGCGTGTTGAGGACTGCTTTTGACGACATTTTAGTCTTTATTATGTACTAGCTGTGCCCCGCGGTGTTACCCGCTCATCCCACGGGAACACTACATTTTTTCGGGATGAAAAGTATCCTATGTCCTTTCCCGGGTCTCAAACTATCTCCATACCAAATTTCATCTAAGTCGGTTCAGCGGTTGAAGCGTGAAGAGGTAGCAGACAGACAGACAGACAGACAGACACACTTTCGCATTTATAATATTAGTATGATTGACCGATTGAGAAACGAATATATGCCTGCTTGACAGAATAGGGATCTTGAATGGTGTGGTAGAACCCTAAGAATACACACTAAAATTAACAGTACCTACATTCTATTGTAGTTATGTGATCAAAAATTACTAGTTAATATGTATCTTATAAAAAAACAATATAATTAACAAAGAAGCAATAATAACTCAAAAATATTTTTTCTCTTCTCCTGCTTACAAAGTGCGTTACTGCTTACTGTTTTTTTTATTCAATAAGATATCAATGTTGCTTGTCATTGAGGTAATTATTACGTCAATGTTGCTTGTACTACAAATCTGGCACGAGTAGATATGACAGAAGTGCTATTGTGTTATATCGTCGGGGATAGTGCAATACCGCGCAAATAACAGCTGTCAATAAAGTTCTCATTTCAATTAAATACTTAGCATTTGTTTGAATATTGAATCGTATCTACACTTGTTACTTACGCGGTATTGCACTATCCCTGGCGATATACGATTCAAAAGCGCACTCCCGTCGACAACAAGCATCGTAACATATGCAAAAGCATGCAAGTTAATGAGAAAAATGGAAGATCTTGTTCAGTGTCCTACTTTGAGAGACCCGTCGGATAAAATCTGTCTAAAAATTGTCGTTGATAAAACAGCTTTGTTGGCAGATGACATGCAAGTTTTAGGATATCAGCAAAGGGTTTTGTTGAGGTTTTACTAACTCAATTTTGAAAATGGTTACCATGATTTTGCATTGTTTCACTCTGTCTTAGGTACAATAATTCCTATGGGAGGTAATTAGGTATATTTACAACTAATTCATTCTTATGAACATTTCTATTCGAAAAAATAATGTTGTATCTAAGTAATTAGTACGTTAGTGCACAACTCAAGTGGTTGAAATTTCATAGCCAAAATAATAATAATTATAATAGTTATGAGTTAAGGTACCTATCGATTTGTCTCTTTTTTTTCTTTATTGCATGACATTGATCTATTTTTATTCCTATAACTATACATGTATGCTGTAATTCGACGACCTGGTTAGAATCGCGGGAAGCTATTGTATGAGGTCGGCGCACGACCTATCATTGCAGAGAACTTTGGAGGAGGCCTTTGTCCAGCAGTGGACGTCTTAGGGTGATTATGCTACCGTGGCCGCTATATTTTGACGAACCCCATATAATCAAAAGCGCTATTTTATGTTGTCATGTAAAAGACGCAGATTTTGAATATTCTTATCATAATGATGTTGATTGCTTCTAGAAGTTGGCCAATATTGCGGTTATGGTAATGAAGTCGGTTAAAACGCTCCGAATAATCACCGTCTGGCGGGTGATATGATGATAGCTGCTGTAGAATTCAATATCAGTCATCATCTTATCATCCCCAAATCCCTATTGCGGATATCGCAACGCCTCGTCGAATCAGGGCCCAGCCCGTCTAGCACAAATATTCATCGCGACTTGTCGCACGACATATGGCTACCCGTCACCCTCTCACATGAATACACAGAAAGAGACAGGAATGTATCCCGTGCGAGAAATAGTCGCTTTTGATAGTTGTGCTAAACTAATAATACAGACCATTATTAGTTTATACCACGACTCATGGACATGTCGCGCAGAAATCAAATGTAACACGCAAATGGACGATAATGGTTGCTGCATATATTGTAATAATTGTCGCCGCCTCTCCCCTCGCCGCCTTCGGTACATACACAAGACCGATAAAGGGGGGAAACGGTGACATACGTATATATGTATATTCAGAATGCATCGCATACCTTTCATATCCAGTTAGAGGTTCTCTGTGTTCTGCCTATTCTTTTCCTAAGGGTCACAGGAACCGTCACTGTGCTTCGCGGGCGTTAGTTTGGCGGCTGTAACCGGCATGTAAGGATCTGTGGGAAAATTAGCTCTATGAACATGGCTTCTCTACACAATCAACCTCTTACACTCAACTTGATATAATTACTGTACTCGTTTACTTGGGGTGACACATCTCGCAGGGTCGGGAGAGGACTCCAGCTCAAACTCATATAATTAGAGATATTCGCCGTCCGAAAACGGGAGTACCTCGTGCCCTGTCAAGCGACTTTGGGGCCTCCACATCTCTACACAGATATCCGTGCGGCTCTGCGAGATTGCGCTATACGGTGGTAGCGCATCTCGCCTGGAGCACCTTTCCGCCCTTATGATCACGAGATGGTTTCTTACTATAACAACTTTCATAGCCTCCATGGCGCACCCGCCATGGCAAGCTGAAATCAATACAAAGTCAACTGTACAGAGAATCCATAAACCACTGTGAGCTTTCACCAAGAGAATTAAAATCACTTAGCTTTAGATAACTCCGGATAGCTTCAGACTCTTCACCTTCAATCACACTATCACTACTTTAAGAACTTGAAGGCTTTCGCGCCACATTGGAACTGACTAGTCTACTTAACGGAAACTGATTTGATTTACTCCCTACGGCCCCCTCCAGGTGGCGCTGTTCAGTGTTGCTGTAGGGAAAGGATATTTGAGTGTCAGGTTTTCGCGTCCGTCGCGACACTCGCCACAGAGGACAAAAGTATGACTACTAAAGAGCTGTGCTACTCTCTTATCTTTCCATGGCCAATCTATAGGACATAGGACACTAAACACAAGTTTCGGCGCTGTAGGGGAAAAAGATATTTGAGTGTCAGATTTTCGCGTTCGTCGCGACACTCCCCACGAGGGCAAAGCATGACTACCAGAAAGCTGCGCCACTCTTCCATCTTCCCATGGCCAATCTGGAGGAGTAGGGAAAGCATGGCTCGATGGGGTCTGTTTCGGGATCACTCAACTCAATGCGTCGGCACTAACTCAGCATCACAAACGATGGTGCACCTGCTGGTGTGTCCAGCATGCCTAAACTCCTGTTCGGGGGTTTGTCATTTAAGGACGCAAACTTCTCTAGGTCGTGTGAGCTTATATCAAGGTATTCTACTTGTTAGGCTCGAGGCCGCGTGAAATGTTCTAGCTGTCTCTAGCATAAAACCAGGCTCGCTCAAATTACTAGACATAGGATCAACTACTTGCAGAGGAACGCGTCTCCTAAGATTGTGAGGCGTTAGATAGGACTTGTCCTCTATCGGTTAGCAAGTTCTTTTCCGTAAGATATTTGGCAACGTTCTTTATTTGATGGAATCCTACATAATTAATTGAAAACAAATAATTCACAATAAAGCTTTCGGTTAGTATACAAACTGAAGAAATTTATTCGTCATTTCCGTAAAGAGGTGTATTGGGTCCATTACTCTTTCTGATCTACATTCATGATATTCCTAAGGATAGAAAACTCAATGTTCCTCTTTGCTGATGGCGGAGTTCTATTTTCTGGACGGGATGTGCAAATATATGAATCTGATATTATCAAAGCATTTAACCCTTAAATGCATGATGATGTATATTTACACGTTACTGAAATGACACAAGTCAAAATCTGTAAATTGTCAATAAAGACTTTGTCATGATTGTCCCGAAATTTCAAACTGACGTGGATTTCATTGCTTAATTACGTCATTTCAGAAATACAATTAGTGTAATTGTATGCGTTTAAAGGTTAAATCGATTAAATAATGGACAACGAACAGCAACTTAAAAATGTATATACCGACTTTAATATTATGACCTTTGGACAAAGTCTCGAACAATACTATTAATTCATCTATAGCTTATAATATAAAGGCCGCAATTTAACTGAAACCAAAATAACAAATTTTGTTAGGCTCAGTGTACCTACACGTGCGTGCTGTGTATCTTATCTACGAGTTGAAAAGAAACAACCAGATCGATTGTGTAAGAGGTCAAGTATATTCTAATGTGCTGTTCACTATTTGAGGCACATTGTTAATTAGTCAACAAATACCCAAATTGGGTGATAGGAAAATTAAACCTAAACTTAAACTCTTTTGATCTTCGTTTTCTTGCATATGTCAAGACCCTCCCCAGTCGAGAAAAAGCTGGTTAGCCAATCACTGGATGTAGCCAGCTACGTCAGTGGGTCTTCTTCGTCTTCCATTATGAACCGTGGATCATTTGGTCATTTCTTCCTATCCTCGTTAAAGAGGTAGGTTTTGTCCCCACGGCCACGTCTGCTGGATTTAAGTCCGATTAAAGGTGTCACATCTTTGAGTAGGTTACATAACTTCATCATCATAAACTAAAGAGCTAGGCTCTTGCCGGTGGAGCAATTTCCAATTTTCTCTATCTTGAGCTCTCTCCTTGACTGCCTGGTACAATACGACGTTCACATTTTCCTTCATTTGGTTATATATATTCCGTTATATATTCCTTTGGTTGGATAAAGTGAATTGAATTTGATTTTGTTACGAGACTTAAATCAAAACTAGCTTCATTACAAAATACGTATCAAGGACTACCTAATATATGTCTACAGCCTGATTCTGGAGACCAAGGTAACTATGGGTATGGAGTTTACAAAATTTCTAGAAGTTTACGATCCAAATATTTACGTCTATCAAATGTATACACTCTTCTGTCGACCCAACGCCTAACGCTTCACTGCGAATCGAGTCCTCAATGTGTCGATCGTGCAACGTAACTATAGTATCCGAGATTCGAATTTGGTCATATCACTCTCAGTTTACCTCGTGCTTGACAATAAATAAATTAATATGGGACGACCTCACATCAACCTAGTCCCGAATGAAGCCCCAGATGTCTTGTATTCTTTTATAAGTGCATTAGCTTACGACCTGTGCTCTATGGGGGATCCGAACAAAGTAAGACTTTGAAGACCTGTCAGATTTTTTGGATGAATTAATTGATCCGAAGCCTAGTGTGGGTCTAACAGCACTCATTCATATCACGTAGGACATGCTCCCGATTTTGATGTTGAATAGCGAGAGCAAGGAATTCCCGGTTCTGGTACTGAGTTTGTATATAAAAAGAAGGAGTACCGGAAGGATACCCCAGTGTCACGCTTAGGACATGCTGAGGGGATAGTCGCAACTTATGCATCTCAACGATCTGCATTTAAAGATTATTACTACTCTAAATTCAAATGTTCACGCTGACAGAAACCCATGCTAGATTATTTCTTTCAATATAATCCATTCTCAGACATAAAGATGGAGAAATTTATACACGTAGGTATATCTCCAATGAAAGGGAATTACGTCATTCTTATCTTTGATTCAGTAAGCTATAGAATAGAATAGAATAGAATAGAATATTCTTTATTGCACACCTCAACAGGAAATAAATACAAACAAATTCAGATTACAAGTAACATTCAGTAGAGGTAAACAACAGGCGACAAGCTATATCATCGAAAATGGGCCTACAAGATAATAGAATAGAATATTCTTCATTGGACACCTCGACGAGAAATTATTAGTACACGCTTACTCAGATTACACGTTAACTTCATTAGAGGTAAACAACAGGGCACTTTGAACAGCGATTCAACTACTGACTTGAAATTCCTCAACGGATCAAATCAATGAAGTGTCAAACGTACCTAACGGGCCCTGTTTCTTGACAATACAACACTCTTGGCGGATGTCTAACGTCAGTTGAGGTTGAGGAGTTTAAGGATCTTACCGATGCGGTAAAGATGGTAATAGCCAAACAATATGGCCCCTATTGCCAACAGAGACTTTCAGGTAATGACACCTACTACCTACGGATTTTGACACTGGAGCGACGCTATAATACTACTTTGTTTCATGGGAGTGATCCTTCCTAGATATTATTTTTTCATCGTCGAGTAACCGAAACCGAAGCACGAGATCTTGTCTACTTCGGGTAGGTTCGCAGAATCGATGTGACCATTGAGGGAGTCCTAAACTCCCACCAAGTCAGCACATTTTAATGAATACTGGCATCTGAAGTAGTATTGGGAGTAGGCATGGGAATTTGCTTCCTAAGAGGTTCGCTTATAAAAAGATCAGAATAATTATATCTCGCAAAACTAAAGTGAGACTAGGGTGAGGTGAGCGTTGATTTTCTCTGTTTTCTCCAAGAGGTTGCGGATGCACGCGAACCAACGTGTACATTCCCAAGGAGCTCGGAATAACCCAAAGGCTGTCCACCATCTGCTTCCAGCAGGTACTTAACTACTTCGCACGCGTTGCTCACAGGAGCCCGGAAAGTATGGTTAAGCTGATGGTAGTTGGCTAGGTAGACGGAAAAGGACCGTGCGTGTGATCGCCTACTCGCTTGTCCGATCTCATAAGGACAAGTACTGGCCTGCCTATACTTAAAGCTATCAAGACCGCCGAGAACAGCAACGAGTGGAAACGCATGGTATATCAAGTGGCGAACATTAATATTTTAAGTTATACATGACCTTCAGCAATGATGATGTCGACTAAGAAGACTGAAATGGGACTGATTCAATTTGGCTTTTAATTGCTTCTGTTCTCCTAAATTTGTGCTTAGTTGTCAGGCAAATAAGTTTCTGTCAAAAATGACACTTTAGTGGCAAGCTTTTATAGCTGACTGTACTTTTCTTTGGATACCCATCAAATGCTCACTGAGACGATTCTAAAGAGTCCAAGCTTGGTAGGATGGCCTTTTCTATTATAGAGTTCCTATGGCCACTTCCGGCTCCATCATCAGATCAGCCCCATGGTACCACATCATTGTATTGTCATCAAAGTTAAGTAAGTATGCAAAACTTCAGCTCAATCGGTTGACGATATCTGAGTCAAATTTGAGTTGCAAGATTTCACCCGAACAAACATACATTAAACATACAATGCAAGTTAATAAAAGCTTGTAAAAATACTGGATCTATTTAAGTGTTACGGGCCGGCAGTATGTCTCTTAATTTCCCACACATTAACATAAAGAAGCAAGATGATGATGATGATTTAACTACGAACCGTATTTTCATTTAACGGGTCGCGAGAGGAAATGTGAACAACATCTACGACCGATTTGGTTCACCAGACTCGACAAGTTAATAATCGCAAATGAAAAGTGACAAATCGCAAATTGCAAACCAATTTATAAATGTAAATCTATCAAAACTCGTTTTATAATATCCGTATCGTTTACACGTTAAACTGATAAAAGTATGGTCAATGTGAAGATGAGCTGATGTTTGTACACCTTCACCCTGATCCCTAACACGAAGTTCGTCACTTAGGCCACTGGTACTGGCCCGCGTCACCAAGCATTTGCCGTCCCCTAGTAATAAATTAAGTGATAAGATACAATTTCCCTTTCATCACTCGTGCAAAAATTATATTTACACCCGTCACCTTCTCGCACTGAATCTTACTTTGTCATAATAAATGCTTTAAACACTTGCGACTTCATTAGCGTCAATAGAGTAACAAGGGAATCGGAGTGTCATGATCATGATAGGTCACTGGGAACAAACGGTTCGTCGGAACCAAACCGACCAATCATAGCAGTGATGACGTCAGCCACGTGTCGCCCCCTGTGCCGCAACGACGAACTATAATTTTATGCTATGACTTTTACTACAATAACTATCTACTGTAATTGTCATCAATTTCACAGGGTTATGACATTTTATTGCAGTCATTTGGCTAATACTTTATTTCTCTCAAGGCATAGATAGGAACCAATATTTCTCAACGGGAAGACACCGACTCTATACAAAAAAGTACTTTACATTGTATGTGTACTGATATATACGAGTATGTATAAGGTATACCATCATAAGACCCGCACCTCTTGAGGGAAATTGTCACATGAACATGACTAACAAGTCTCAAAGGTGGGAGTAAACTACGAATACGTCAAGCAGGAACATGTTCAAGGCAAATTATATAAAGGAACACAAATAGGTCAAATACTACTTACTTACTCGTTACTACCACATCATTAGCACCGTCTTTAAAAGAGAACACGCCAGAACTAATGCTAAATATAATCATTATGAATAAATTGAATGTGTGTGTGCCTGTGTGCCACCGGCAGGTAATATTCTATATCACTAATAATTAATCTCTTCGAAGTCTTATAACACTATTATTATAAAACCCATGGCGCAACAAGGGTAGGGTTTAATTTAGTCTGAATTTAATGCAATATTAAGTACTATTAAGGAGAACTTCTTTAAAAGATAATAGTTCTAACGTCTTCCCGTATTTCCACAATTTCTCAAATGTTAACTGAAAGGTAACTCTTATAAGGATAGTTCGTATCTGTATCTGTGTTATTGGTTTGTGTACAACAACAAAGTACTATAATAATAACGTCAACCATCAATGTACAAATACCACTCTGCTGTTAAGAACGGAGGTAATAGCTCGAGTTCTTAATCCAAAACCCGAATTCGGAGTCGAAACTCGAAACTCCGATTCATAACCCGAAACTCGAAACTCAAAATATGAAACTCCAAATTCGGAACCAGATACTTGAAATTCGAAGCTAAATTCATTCACGAAACTAACTCCGACCTTGCCATTCGGAGTATAAAACATGAAACTCGAAATTAGATACTCGAAAGTCGAGACACGAAACAAATTTAAAAATGAGGACACTAAAAGTAAGGTAGATTAAGTAACATTAAGATTCGTTAGTTGAAACTGATGATAGGGTCGATGATCGCGACTAAGGGGTCGGTCATCGCTACCTTTGAATTCCCCACTTTGGTCCGTGTATCTCGTTAGAAAATTATTAACTGAACCAGCTGAGCCGAGTGAACCAGGCGTTTTGCCACAACATTCATACCGATATCTTATTAAGCACAATCGCATCAACTTTTCTATGGGATGGAAATCTCACCGAGGCATCGATATTAGGTTTCCTCAACGCATTGAGCAACTACGAAAATTAAGAGGTCATACCTACTTATATTCAATTACAATTCACTATATTTTTTACCAGATTCTATTCTCGGGCCGCTTTTATTTTCAATATACCGATGAATATCGCGAGAACCTCCTTTTGCGAGGAGAATTGAGTATATATGCAGATGACACTTGTATATTTTACTCCGAATACTATAAATGAACTGAAAACGACACTGGAAGCACGAAATGATCTCAATGTACTACACGTCTGGGTTAACCAATAACCTACCCTCTATAAACGTGCTCAAGAGTTCCAGACAAGCTATCAATATTCAAACTCTAATTCACTCAAAGGTAAGGAAATAAATACCGGAATGCCATTCGTATTTAATAAAATGCGAATAAAGAATCACCCGAGAAGAAGTACCTACTTATTTAGGAATATTGCTGGATAGTGAATTAGAATGGAGACTAAGTATATCGAAACTATCATCGTCACGTGGATGTCTGTATAACACTGCGCAATGTTTGTTCGCCAAATGAGATATACATTCATAACAGTCTTGTAAAAGTCTCATCTTAACCGCCTTGCAGAGCCTTTCACAATTCGGACAAGAATAGTTGACAGAGTCGCTGTCGCCGGACATGGCGAGGAAGTCTATATACATATGGGGTAGAGGTAGTGCTAATAAAACAACGCTCAGAAATCTACAAATTGCTCAAAATAAACTATAACCCATATTACACAAATACAGTTTAAAACCAAATCGAAATGGGAATACAATTACGTAACGCTAACAATCTGTCCCTTCAACCAGCAGCGTACAAGATTTGACCAGAAACACAGGACTTTAAAGCAGCACTTTATTCTATTCTCCCGCCGATTACCGTAGCAAATCTTAGAATGTAAAATCTTTAATGTATGAAAACTAAGACACTATGTAATATATTAGTAACGTTTACCCGGCACTAGGAATTCGGTATTGTAGACAAAGGATATAATGTCTTTTAAGTAGGTACACGAAGACTTGTAAATGTAAATGAGGGAATTTAGGTTTTCACCATACACATAAATCTCTGCTTACCCAGAATTTACTTTGCTTACTTATTGTTATGTCCCATTTTTCAATAATGTTGTGGTACCAAAGTGCTGATATTGATGGTACTTATATTAAATTGACATTAAATTAACTATAGGCATACTCTCCTTTGAGAAAGGTAAAAGTCTTTAACTATAGTATATCTTGTAGCTATCAAACCGTCTCATAGGAGTCATAGGAAAGTTGTTGTTACATGGACAGGAAAAGGACATTTTCAAATCTATCTTCCATCTAGGAAATTTATAATTTGAATCTTTAAAGGAACTTTAATATTAAGTAGTATTATAATTATTAAATAACATTAAAGCGGCATCAAAATAGGAAAGTAAGTCACTGACCTACATTAAGTATATGCCTCAGATGTTATATAAACTTACTTAACTTACTTAAACTTAACTTCTATGTAAGTGCATATACGGTATAACACACCGCTATGGTCAAATGAACCTAATGACGGAATAACGGAACATAATGTTTAAACTTGATAAATACTCCTTATAGTATTTATAATATTCATATATTGTCCTTTAATTGAAATTAAGTCATCGATCTAACTAAGAAATAAAATAAGTCTATTGTGAATTTATGAAAACGTAATCACATTCGCTACCGCGTAGCACTACGGGCTACGCTCGTAGCCGATAACATGGGAAATAACCGTACGTATCGAAAACTTACTACGAGCAGAGCGCCCGGCTACCGGGTTGTTGGTGTCGAAAGTGTTAACCGGAACTATCCGCTATGATACACGATAACACGATTCTTCATGTGGGCGCGTGGGAGTCTTATTGTTACTTGTTACTTGTTTACTCTAAGGCATCCTTTTATACATAATCACTTCTCACCATCAACTACCTAATTGAAACGAGCCAAGAATCATGCCGTGTTCAATGTTGTATGAAACCATCTTATTAAAAATACACGCATTCCGAGGTTTCGCGACTCGCGACTACATATAGTAGCTCAATCTTATCTAGAAGTTCCTATAGGACTTCATCGTTGGACAAAGGCACGTCCAAGTTTCTCAATTTGCTGTTTGCTACTGTTTATTTGAAGGGTAGGCTACGTTTTACGCATTCGTATTTTATTCGTTGAGTTTTAATAAGTACCTACCTTATATGGGCCGAAAAATCTATTATTTTATGTGTCATAACTCCATTAGACTATGCTAACTCGATTAGTGATCCTAGTAACACGCTAAATAAGGAAACGTATGCATTGCATTGCTGAATTATACTCAATGTGGGCCTAAGATCATTCATCCCAGCACATTAACCACCATTGTCGCCGCCTCTCCCCTCGCCGCCTTCGGTACATACACAAGACCGATAAAGGGGGGAAACGGTGACATACGTATATATGTATATTCAGAATGCATCGCATACCTTTCATATCCAGTTAGAGGTTCTCTGTGTTCTGCCTATTCTTTTCCTAAGGGTCACAGGAACCGTCACTGTGCTTCGCGGGCGTTAGTTTGGCGGCTGTAACCGGCATGTAAGGATCTGTGGGAAAATTAGCTCTATGAACATGGCTTCTCTACACAATCAACCTCTTACACTCAACTTGATATAATTACTGTACTCGTTTACTTGGGGTGACACATCTCGCAGGGTCGGGAGAGGACTCCAGCTCAAACTCATATAATTAGAGATATTCGCCGTCCGAAAACGGGAGTACCTCGTGCCCTGTCAAGCGACTTTGGGGCCTCCACATCTCTACACAGATATCCGTGCGGCTCTGCGAGATTGCGCTATACGGTGGTAGCGCATCTCGCCTGGAGCACCTTTCCGCCCTTATGATCACGAGATGGTTTCTTACTATAACAACTTTCATAGCCTCCATGGCGCACCCGCCATGGCAAGCTGAAATCAATACAAAGTCAACTGTACAGAGAATCCATAAACCACTGTGAGCTTTCACCAAGAGAATTAAAATCACTTAGCTTTAGATAACTCCGGATAGCTTCAGACTCTTCACCTTCAATCACACTATCACTACTTTAAGAACTTGAAGGCTTTCGCGCCACATTGGAACTGACTAGTCTACTTAACGGAAACTGATTTGATTTACTCCCTACGGCCCCCTCCAGGTGGCGCTGTTCAGTGTTGCTGTAGGGAAAGGATATTTGAGTGTCAGGTTTTCGCGTCCGTCGCGACACTCGCCACAGAGGACAAAAGTATGACTACTAAAGAGCTGTGCTACTCTCTTATCTTTCCATGGCCAATCTATAGGACATAGGACACTAAACACAAGTTTCGGCGCTGTAGGGGAAAAAGATATTTGAGTGTCAGATTTTCGCGTTCGTCGCGACAATAATTACGTATAGGACAATTAACATTCCTTTGATCGCATGTTAATGCAAACATACGTAATATCATGGACAATATCGGGCCACTTTGATGCCTTTGTGTTGTGGTATTTTAATCCGAATTTTTCGCATATGGAAAAATTACAACATGAAATAAGCTGGGCTTAGCTTAGATAAAAAAGGATACGTAACAGCCTTAAAGGGTACTATAGTGTTACCACTGTGTTACCAATGTGTCAACACAAAGCTACTTTTGTTGACAAGTTGGTGACAGCTGGACGAAGGTAGAAGTTGAGCTTAAAGTGTAAGTTTCCGACGCAGCAACATTTACGTTAAAACAATTTTTCACTAGAGCCTTTTGCACGTGAGGCCTACGTTCCAGCATCTTACTCTATTAGTTAAAGTATTTTTTCAATAAAGAAACAATAACCTTGCTCGGTGCATTCTTGTTATCAAAGTTTTCGTACCTGTGGTACCGATTTTTCCTTTACCTAAAAGAGCCATAAAATGCTTTTGGCCTTCACCCAATAACTGTTAGCAACGCATATTTATAGTATGCGTTCACTTCACCGTCATACAAGTTTGTTCCTAGGGCACGCCTCTTGGCAGTGAATGCGTTAAAATATGTAGGTAAGCCATTTTTCTTCGCATTTTAATGACACCAAGACGCCAGTACGGTCAGTAGCAAAAGTAGCTGCTTTAATTGTATTCTAAAATTGACAGCTTCTTTTGATGCTGACTGTACATAAAATTGTGGAAAAACATTTTCTTGCAGAGCTAAATTAAATTTAGCCCGCGAAATTGATCCTGGCGGCTCTAACCATCTTGCTTCTTCTTAGTCGAATAAAAAGTATCACATGTACCAAAAGTATTTGAAATTGAACTAGCCGGTTAGATGTGATGAACACGCATACAGACAAAAAACCCAAAACATACTTTACGATTCAGTGACCGTCAAATAACCTATTTCAATTTTTTAAGAATATTTTCAACGTAGTTACAGACATTTGATTATCAAAAATAATGGTATAGACAAATATAGATGACTCACCTACGTCTGTTATTCTTTCCTCATAAATATGTCTGATCTGATCCCTCATCGAGCGCAAAAGTTGAGGTGGGAGTCAGTTAAATTATACGCAGGTTATTCGCAACTTCGAAGCGTAAATTATATCTTGTTAGTACAGAGTTCTCGATATCGAGTTCGGTTTACTTTAGTTTGAAATGTTGCGAGTGAGTTATCAAAGTAAATAGGTAGGTATGTGATATTTGTTTTTAACTTTATATGGGTCTCTTTTGTTAATCGATATCGATTAAACCAGTGCTTTATGCTTGACAAAATAAAAGGAACTAAAAGGGAAGCTGGACTAGTTTTTGTTTTAGTACAGAATCGTTTTTTACTCATATGCGTATCAATGTGTATTTCTACGCTGACTCAAAATGGTGCTTAGCTTTCAACACCAAGCTACGCTATCTAAGTCATCTTGCTATCCGGTGTAGCTGGTCGCTGATCGAAATCGGCTCTTCAAAGCTGACACAAGTCTTTATAAACTTAATCAATGTGTCCGTAACTTAACACTATTTGGACGTAAAACGTGTCATCATCATCAATTTTATAGGTGTTGGCCAAGAATTGACATCGTGTGTAATAATGAACGGTCATTACAATTTGCATACCATCTTCATTCCTAGTGCGATCTTCTCATCCAATCTGTTTCGCATATCGCGTATCGTATCAATAACCCAGCATCAAGATATCAAAATGAAATACCTGTTATAAATGTAATAGAAAACTGTCCCAGGTTACGGGTTATTAAAAAAGAAAACACATGATCTCCGACTACAGAAAGTGCCAAAAAGAAAGGCTGGCTGACACCGTGACCAAGCTCTATATACCGAAACCCATGTCTTCTCTTTGTTCTCAGTTGATCCATTATTGTATAATAGACATTTTCACTTCTCATGCTCTAAAAGTTCAACTTTATGCTGTGCATAGCCGACATAAAGTTTACTTTTTATGCTCTAGAGCATAAAGTAAAATCGTCGTCGAAGACCAAGGCGATCGGCCCAACAGCCACACGAACAACTTAAAACTTCATAGAATAAACTCTTTATTTTATTTCGTTTCGTTAGTATTCTAAGACCAAGGCAAAATATACCAACAGCCAAAGTATACAATAAAACTTTTTGAAATAAACTTGTAATTTTTATTTCTATCATTTATTACTTTTTAAATTTATTTTTTATATTTCTCATTGCTCTAATGTAACTTAATTTTTTTATTTAACTGGTTTTTAAGTAGGTATAATATTTACATGATGCAGTTTCATTTTCTCGCAATCGAAGTGAAAAGTAGAGTGTCCAACTCGTCCACAAAACGCATTTTACACTCGGCTTTATATTCATCCTCGCTCGCAAGCTCGCTCGGATGGATAAACATCTCGTGTAAAATGGTGCGTTTTATGCACTTGTTGTACAATCTACTATTGTGATACTGTTAACTAATAGTATTAGTGATACGTCACTCATTTTGATTTGTGGGCCCCTGTGGCACCCTGTCGCAACTACTGATTTATTAATGTAAGTTTCTTGACGATCTATTGGATTATTTAGGACATCAATTGTAACTATAATATACAGAAATGATTTGTCATTTGCCTATTTATTGTAACTTTTTAATAATAGGTCAAAGTATGTAGATAATGAAAAGAAACGGTTTAGCTAAAGACATTATAGAAAACAGCGTATAATGTATGTTACTTTTATCGTTGATAAATGATAAGACGTAGGTTATGGCATAGAAAGTGTACACTTGGATAAATCCGAGATAAGACATATGTCGGCCTGTTTACGTAATTAGATTACGTCGATGAATAATCTGGATCTGTTTATTGAGACGTCATGCTCATCTGCGACGTTTATAACATAAGTAGTCCAGGAGAGAACCTACCGATGATATGAGAACACTGTCATTTGATTTGGTCTTAAAAAGGTTGATCTTAATATGTGGTTTAATGCATTTTGCCTATAGCTTCTTGTAGTTGCCTATTGTACTACTATGTAAGTATCCTTATGCACGAGATCAGCACCAAAATGAATCATGTAACATCTGTTTGTATATCAAACATAGATTCATTTTATCTCGATTTCTGCCGTACATTTAAAAAAATTAATTAACTGGAATATGTGACAGTCCTCATAAATACCGTTGAACGGTATTTAATTAGTATGAATCACATATGTAATTATTGAAATTGATGATATTAAGTTACCTCTTTTATTGATAAAAAGTGCTATACTTGCAAAATTATTATTATTCAATTATTATTTATGGAGGTATGTTACCTACACCAATATCAAGAGTTGCCATCATGTGTGATTCATACTTTAATGATTGATATACCATTCACCGATATTTATTAAATATATGCTATATAGGTAACGCGGCCAGCCTTATGGGCACCCTGCCCAATGGTACCGAGTTAGCGATATAGGGGATAGTACATATAGTTTAGGTCCCAATTGTTTAAATTAGGTTTAATTAGATCATAAGTTTCTTAAGGTTTAGTTATATACTTTTTATTTTGTGTTGTTTTTTCTCTAATAAATATTTATATCATCTAGTAACCTAAAAAAAATATATATGCTTAGCAGGTGAATTGAAATAAGCAGCACTCATTAAGCTACCTTACTTATGACATTAAGTTCGTTATTTGTATACTTTTTATGCAATAAAGTGTAAATAAATAACCATGGGGATAACTAATAATTATATGTATGCGATACGGTATGTCCTTGCTGTCTTGTCCGTCTAACGTGAATTCCTTAGCTTCGTGGTTTACGTACTACGAGTACGTCCTTTTTACCCCGATGCTAGAACAACTTTCATACATATTCCAGGTAAAGGTATCGATACGGCGGATAGGAGGGGCTTGACCGACCTACAATCCCAATTACCTGACAGTACAAACACCAGTACCTAACCAAATAGCGTTTAACGACGTGAAACATTGATTTGTTCGAGTCCTTGACTAAGTCTACAATGTCGTTAAAATATTCAGTCTGAAAAATCCGCCCTCATTACTATTAACGAGAGTCAAATATCAAACCGTTGAGTGAGCTAGGTTTTAGCATAAATCGGTGGAGTTTCGTTCGTTTGTGTTTAATTTTGGGGCTTGAAGGCGCACTGAAGATTAATTAGTCATTGTTCTTGAATTAGGCACGCCCTGGTCCGACGGCTAGCTGGCGATACTCGCAGTTGAAGTTGTTCCGTTTCTGAAAGTTCTTGGAGATATTCTCTGCTTTGTATGAGGAAATAGCTTCATACAAAAGGGAGATCGGTGCAAATCGTAGTAGTAAATCAGGATATTGTAACTGGAACTAGTAATCACACTAGTATTATAGAGGCGAAAGTTTGTGAGTGTGTTTGTGTATACGTTTGTTAAATTCTTCACGCTCAACGGTTGGACCAATTTTGATAAATTTAGATATTAAGGTAGCTGACACCCTGGATTAACACATAGGCTACTTTTTATCCCGAAAATGTTATGTTCCCGTGGGATGAGCGGGTAACACTGCGCGGCGCAGCTAGTTTCATTATAAACGGCTAAAATCGCCCGTCGAAATTTCAAAAAACTTCTGCGAGACAGGTTGATTCGTAATATTTTAAAATCTTACACTTTCATGTCGGTTCCCTCAGTTTCGCCGACAAATGTGTCGTAAAAATGTTACATAACATAAAATTTTCATTTATCGTCATTTTTCTCCCTCAAATCTTTTCGTGCTTTTTCGAAACGTCGTCGTATATAAGCTATTAGATTAAGTTAGTTCTATAATATTCCCAAAAATGTAACGGGCCTAGACAAAATGCTATCAATAAAATCTTAATTGAACCCGATTCTGAATCTGAAATTACTCAGTGGAATCGTGAAACTAGAATTGCTTGTAAAGTTGATATCTGCTTTTATTTTAGCCTGTATGAATGTCCTACTGCTTAGCAAAGGCTCTCCCTTAGATTTCCACAAGTCCCGGACTGATGCCTCTTCTGAGATTTTTGTGGTATATGTCCAAGCCATCCCGCTATGGGGTCGTCGCTGATATTCAGGCTACTAGAGTAGGTATTTCATTGCCTAGCTTCAGCTTGTAACTATATATAGTAGTCTATTTCGGTTCGTAACATTTGAAGTTCTCTCAAGCTGAGAAAATATCAGCCTGAGATAATAACTAATTAATCTTCAAATTAATTTTCTGAGAAATAAACGTTGCTACGTTTAATTTTAACACGTTTCTTAAAGAAGATCGAATCTTGTTACGAATTCATTATTTCATCTGTAGGTATAAGTAAGAAACCTAATAGTGGACTCATTATCATTAAAAATTTCGTTTTCGGTGTCGTTCGAATGATATGGCCGCGGAGCGATTCGGTTGAATCCCGTACCGCCTTTCCCGTGTGTTACCAAATATTCATACAAATATACCAAATATTCATATTCACACAATGAAAAATGCATATTTTTTTTTGGAATATGGATAAACTATCAGTGGATCTTCTTATTTTCATTAAAATTTGAAGCATTTATTATTGTCTATACTTACTAAAAGGTGCCCGCAACTTCGTACGCGTAATGTTAATTTAGAACGTATTCGAGTAAAAAGTATCCTATAAGTATAACCATCTTTGGACGTCCAGCTATCCCTGTACCAAAATTGGTTAAAATCCGTCCAGCCGTTTCGGCGTGATGCGAGGACAAAGGAAATTACGAAAACATGCCGCCAGGCTGGCATCGCTATTAAAAGTTTCCTGAAATAATGACCGCTCTCTATAGTAATAGATATCTTGAATTTTATAATAATATGAAATATGAATATTTGGTAACGTATGAGAAAGGGCGATTGAAACATTCCACGGCCATACCCACCTATGTGTTCGGTGCGTGCGATTATACTGCGAGTCCATTACTCAAAATTCTCAACGTTTGTCTTTCCTCTTTAAATTATACTTTTATGCGTGATACCAAGATGAAACGCATATACGTCGTAAGTACTTTTAATTTTTTTACATATCCTCCACGGTTCTTTTTTAGGATTCCGTACCCATTGGATGTCAACGGAACCCTAACCCTCCGCTGTCTATATGTCTGTCCCTCTGTCACGTATCTTTGGGCTCGCAAAAGATAGATATGAATCCCGTATTGTGTATTAATTTTATTTAAAGTTCAAGTCATGTTTAAAAAATAATATTCTAGAGTAAGCGTTATCACTACATAGTATAAAACAAACTCGCTTCCTGCTGCTTGTCTGTCCCTGTGTATGCTTAGATCTTTAAAACTGCGCAACGGATTTTGATGATGCGGTTTTTTTAATAGATAGAGTGCATAATAAACGCATAATTTATCAGCTTTTCACCCGTGCGAAGCTGGGGCGGGTCGCTTGTTCTTGAAATAAATGTTTGGTAAAATCCAGCCTTAATCGTATGGCAGGGTTACCTATTATCCTCATTAGCCACTTGATGGTGTCGTCATTGAGGTTGATCAGGTCTTCAGTAGGGCCTTAATATAGTAATATAGCCGAGAATACAAAAATATTTTAAAAAACCAGGGGTCATACAAAGAGGTTTAGTTTTTCATTTATTTAACTATACGGAATCCTTCGTGCGCGGGTCCGTATTGCACTTAACCGGTCTTTTTACGACGTCACGTTTCGTCAGCAGTGTAGTCTCATATGCGACGTAATAGGATGAATGGGATGGACGCACGACGCACAATAACGACTTGACCGTGAATCTGTATCAGTGTTGAACGGTCCACTTTTACGGCTTACAAATTACGTATAGTATAAGATACATCTATTCCGACTATGTGATATGGTCATAAATATACCTACGATTGTCACTCTTTTTATTATCAGATTCGCTTGATGTGTAACCGATTTATTAAGTAGTGTTTATTTAAAATACGACCGTTGTCTGCTGCGAGTATTGTATACTCAATTAATTACTCACTCACATCAGATTATTTTCTCTCACATCCAGAGATGTCTAGTGTTGGGTAAAAGCTGGTCAAGATCTTCAACGAATGGTTACTGACAAAATGGTTATGTAGCAGCGTAAACTACTCTATTATCTCCGTAATAGTTGGCACCATAATTATATGTACCTACCTTATTTAAAGGCAATCTTACAAAACTGGTAGGTACTATTGAATACCGATCATTGGGCATTTTACTTTATGAATCGTAGAGGAACGGTAACAAAGTGGAATGTATAGATAGTATTTCAATAAACTTTAAGTTTGTCCTAAATAACTTGTTATCAATATGTACATGTCTATATTTCTTGCATTTTCTTTACAGTACGGTCCGGTGAACCCGCTCTTCCTCCCCGTTACCGCGCCGAAGGGCCCCGGCTTCACTGCAGTCATACTGACGTACGACCGCGTCGACAGCCTGTTCACACTGGTGCGAAAACTGGTGCGGACCCCCAGTCTGGCCAAGATCCTCGTCGTGTGGAACAACCAAAGGAAAGCGCCACCCCCATGTGAGTTTGTATAGATCTTGTTTAGTGTATTTTACTCTGTGATTCGAAGGGTCTTCCTTTAAGATCCTCGTTGACTGGATCAGCCACAGCCGTGTGTGTGCTATATCTTTTGTGTAAAAACTGTGTGAAAACTGGTGTGGACCCCAAATCTGACCAAGCTCGTGTGGAATGCCCTTGTAAGGCACCCTAAGTTTCCCTGCATCTGCAGTGACAGTTTATTCATGCATGCTGTTAACAGTAGCTCTTGTCAGCCTCGTCTGAGGTTCGCCAAGATCGTCCACGTCCAGTCTACATGAATAACATAACCTAGGTATCACCCTGGTCACAGCACCCTGATGTTTACATTTTACATTGTTGTGTTGAAAACTTAATAAATTCCTGGCCTTCCTTAAAACTTACGTGATATTTATTCGATTAAATGTTTATTAGTTAGGTTAATGCAGTTAGGTTTTTGTAGGTGCTATGTTGCCTAAAAAACTAGGCCTTAAATAAACATCGATTGATTATTCATGAAACGTATTCAACTGTTCCGGGTGCGTTAGAAAAATATCCAATAAAAAACGTAATACTGAAGCACAATACACATTTCCTTATGGTGATTTTGTTAACAAAACAAGTATCAAGTGGTCACAGACCGTCAAAAGGCATTTATAATTATAAACAAACAACAACTTACGCCATAGTAAAAATCAAGAATGAAATTATATTGTAATCAAACTGAGAATTGAGTCCACCAAGTTTCAAGAATATGAGTATTCATTTGTCATCCGAATAATCAACAATGCAACTTACAATTTCAGAAAAAATGCGAATTATAATCAATTTTGATGCATTTTGAGGAGGTTCTAAATAAAAAAAATTAAAATCTTAACTGTAGGTGAAACGCATTGGCTACTATACTTACGTCAAAAAAAAAAATTCAGTCTAAACGAACTAGGGTTTGCAATATTCGTCCGAAATTAGTATTCGAATAATACGAATACTTCAATTCCTAATATTCGAATATTCGAACTTTTCGAATAATACGAATATTTATGAAAATAAATCAATATAATGGTTACAGTTCGTATAGTTGTAAAATACGTAACGTATAATTAAAATGTAATTTACATTACTATTTAAAAAACCAACTTTTATGATATTGGCTTTAAATCAAAGAATATTTATTTGAATTTTAAACAATGGCATTTTTGAGATATAATAAACGATTACAAATCAATCAATCACAGTACAGTTACATTACAATCTCACTTTTTGTTACGAGTTCAACCTCATCATCATCCTCCTAGCCTTTGTCCCTTTGTAGAGAATGAATTCTCAATCGGGGTCGGCTACCTAAATCCCAAGATGTGGCGTAGGCACTAGGTTTACGCAAGCGACTGTCATCTGACCTTCCAACCCAGAGGGGAAACTAGGCCTTATTGGGCTTAGGTGGTTTCCTCACGATGTTTTCCTTCACCGAAAAGCGAGTGGTAAATATCAAATGACATTCCGTACATAAGTTCCGAAAAACGCATTGGTACGGGACGGGTTCGAACCCGCGACCTCCGGATTTAAAGTCGCATGCCCTAACCACTAGGCTACCACCGCTTTTTTAATTATTGTTGTTACGAGTTAACATAAAAACAAATTAATAAAGGGCAAACTCTTTTCGTGTCTATACAAAAATCTATCAGTTCTGATGTTCACCCAGACGTATCCATCCACGGCGACATCCTGACAATCTGGTTAAAGAAACTCTTCATTCAATTGATTATTGTTACGAGCATGCTGTGCGCGAGCGTGGCTTGCAAATCCAAATTTGGTTTGGGAAGTCCGACAGCATGAGATACAATACTACAAAGCTGGCCAGATGATTTGTACGTGTAGTTGTACGAGGGCTTGGACCGAGTCCTTCGGTGCTGACGTTTGGCGTCCAGGTCTTAAAGGCGAGCGCGTTATTTTTTTTTTAAACCTTCACTGCCAGCTGCCCGCTAGTCAGATCTCTGAGTTGCATTGCAAGCTCCTCCCACGAGTCGCATGATATGCCGGTGGCCATTAGGGGGCCCTTTAAGACATCCTTGTAGCGCAGATATTGCCCGCCAGCATTGCGTTTGCCACAGGTAAGCTCAGAGTAAAAACCGGCCAAGAGCATGTCGGGCCACGCTCAGTGTAGGGTTCCGTAGTTGCCCATCCTTCACAATAGACAATAAAATCAAATATAAATTACGAGAAAGATTTCAAGCTCTATAAAAAGGTCGTAAACGCCAAAGCAACTGTAATTACTTATTACCTTCTGGAATTTAACGATTTTACGCTCTCCTCTGCTCTGGTAGGTTCAGCGCAATTTGTACCACATGGTCTTCTTCTCTTCTTTTGACGTGGCCATACCAACGAAGACGGTTTTCCAGGATTTTATCCGAGATTGGTGCAACTTTGAAACTACCTCGTATGTATTCATTACGGATTCTGTCCATTCGGGTTACACCTCCCGCCCACCTAAGCATCTTCATCACATTGCTATGTGCTTTTTGTTTGTGCGACTTCTTTGTTGTCCAGCATTCAGACCCATATAGTAACGCCGGACGAACTGCCGTCTTGTACACTTTACCCTTGATCAGTATGGGGATACGCGGGTCACACAGTACACCAGTAAGTGCTCGCCATTTTTGCCAAGCGACATTAATCCTGTGTGTCACGTCCGAGCATACGTTGGCATCGGGTGTAAGCATAGAGCCAAGGTATTTAAATTTTTCTACAGTAGGAATAGGCGTTGTTCCGATGCAGATTGTTTCTGGTGTACTGTCACCACTAAAAGGGCATTTCAGGTATTCAGTCTTGCTCCTGCTAACCCTTAGGCCATATGTTTCCAGTGCATTTGTCCACATGTTTAAGAGTTCCTGCGAATCTTTTGCGGTATCGGCAGCCAGAACTATGTCGTCGGCGTACATCATGGTCCACGGTAGTGGAGACGGTATGTCCCGGGTCAGGCAGTCCATGACCAAATTGAATAGAAGTGGGCTGAGCACGGACCCTTGATGAACTCCCACTTTGACCTCGAATGCCTCACTAACACCAGCCAAGCTTCGTACTCTTGTGCTGATATTTTTATACATGTCTTGTACTAGTTCTATGTAGTACTCTGGTACATGCTGCGCACGTAGAGCCTGCCATACTAATTTACGGGGTACTCTATCGAAAGCTTTTTCGAGGTCAATAAATATAAGGTGTAGGTCTTTATTGTTGATTCTATATTTTTCCATCATGATCCTTATTGTCTGTATTGCGTCGGTGGTTGACCTGGATGTTGTGAAGCCAAACTAGTTTGGGGATATTTGCGAGATATTGGAGATTCGTTTGTTTATCACTCTTTCCCATATTTTTAGTGTCATGTGATGTAAGTTTTATGCCCCTGTAGTTTCCGCATTGGGCTACATCTCCTTTGTTTTTGTAAAATGGTAGTATGTAGCTTTCACGCCAAGACTCTGGTATGCGTTTGGTAGCTAGGATGATGTAGAATAGCTTAGTAAGCCAAACCACGGCTATCGGTCCGAGGGCTTTCCATAAGTCTGCAGGGATCTCATCTGTCCCCGTAGCTTGTCGGTTTTTCATCTTCATCACCGCGTGTTTAACTTCAGCAACATTTCGTTGTAACATTTAGTTTATATTAGAATTATAATTTTGGTTTACTTACATCATAGTGTCATTCAACATCATAACATCACAGCACAGAAGAAGGATCATTTTATTAATCCTGGCATTTTATGATATTTTTTCGCAAACGTGAATAATTTCAAACCAATTTCTGCACTATTCGAAATATTCGTTTTATTCGAATATTGAGTGCTGTGGAATTCGAATACTGTTTGTGGCGAATAATTCGAATATTCGAATAGAAGAATATTCGAATTGCAAACCCTAAAACGAACATCACAGGTGAAATAATAAATTCGTTCCATTTAAATTTAGCGTTCTACGCCTTATGGTGGTAATACAGTGCTCGAACAATTCAGAACTTCAATTTTCTACTCGATACTCGATACATAATACAATACATTTCAAATTGACTTCGATAATGTTTATACAGTTTCAATAAAACAGATGTTAGCTTATCAAAACGCTTGTAACAAACTCGCATACTATTGAATGATGTCATTAAGAACAGGGTTTTGCTGCTTTATACATACAATGCATATTTCAAGCAAACGAAGCTGTATACGAGTTTTCTAAAGTAGTACGCCTTATGATAAACGATACGGTAATGTGAATGTTTCGTAGTTAGCATAAGGCTTAATTTAGTGCGCTAGGGAGAAAAGCAGTTCATTAATATGTTATTCGTCATCGATTGGCTACGCACGGGCGAACCGAGAGTGAATCTGAGATGAAACGACCAGTTTAGATTCATTTTAATTGTAGCTAATTGTTTAAAGTGCTTTGAACAATTGTGGGAGCAAAGTGAATGACATCTTGGAAATTGTATGGAAAATGTGTAGAAAATAATTGTTTGCAGCTGACATAATTGCTGTTTGTTTATGGAAACCTGTTCATAGATCATAGTAAACAACACTGCAAATGTTGAACGTAAATATATATGCATAAGGAAAGTACTTAGTGTACCTGGGAAGGTAGCCGATCTAAAATGATAAATTAAAGTTGCTTTGCAAAGAGGGCAGCGTTCCGCAATTTTTGTATTTTTATGTTACACTTATAGTAAGTCGGAATATTTTGGAGGTATGTTTCTTCCGTCTTTTTTTTGTAACGTTATGAGATAACCTTATTTTACTGAGGCATATACCGGCTATTGGCCACGGTATACCAGTGTGCCGCGGAACGCACTTAGCGGACCCTGCAATATAGGTAGGTATATAAAGCGTAAAAACGAAAGATAGAATGAAGTTCATTTTCGCGTGTCATTATAGCAGGTGAAGTCTTGCAAAAGGTTTTAAATAAGAATTTGTAGTGAATATTCAATGTAGGAAAACACAACAATTTTTTACAACTTAAAAATATGCTCTGTGCAATATTTTTTGAGCAGCCTATGCTTAAAATTGTTTAAAAAACAGACAATAGTCTGATGTAAATATAAATTATAATTACTGAAATTTCCGTAAATGACAATACAACAGAATTATTTAAATACACAGACAAAAGTAATTAAACAATACCATGGACAAAATCAGTTAAAGCAGACCACAATGGATAAACGCGCGGTCGTTGTTAATTAGTACAGTCGCACTCATTAACATACGAACAATAATCGAATCCAGTGCAGGATGTTCGGTGAATAAACTTGGACAACAAATACAACAATATCCCTAGGTAGTTAGCAATGGGCTTCAACAATTCTTATAATCTATATCTATCTATATATATTGATAAACCCTTATAGTAGGATACCGTAGACCTTATTGAAACCTATCTTAAATTGTTAAACGTAAAACATAAAAGTTACGAATTGACAAAATTTTACCGCATAAACATCGGATTGCCTAGTATTTTATGATAAAAATAATGAATAATGACAAAATATTATGTAAAACGGGACTTGTTGCGTATAAATTAATTAGGTACTTCGCGTGAGTAATTTTACTGTCGTGATAATGTGCGAAAATAGCATACGTTTAAATCAATATGATGATTGATGACAAAATAATCATCTACGTTTGTTCGTTTGATTGACTTGCGTGTTTAAAAAAACACTGACTAAAATGATTTTTATTGATTTGATGTAACTACCAAAGAGTATGTAATCACTCCGTTTTAGTAACTACAATCTACTTCCTAGGTGCAGTCCGTGAGCTCTTAGATTGGGATTCGGGTTTAAGTGAAATCAGAGGGGTTCTTATCTCGATCCCATAAGAGTGAGCGAGGAAGTAATAAAGCTCGAATCATATTCTTTCAGTTCACGTAATATGCAGACTATGCTAGGAAGGCACTACCGCACTACGCACTAGTCATTATGAATTTTAGAAGGACACAAAAGCCGTTGAAACTTTAACGTCACACTTTTCACTGCTACGTGACAAAAGAATATCTAAACAGCCTCATTAGCCAGACGAGGCATCCCATAGTAGCTCGAGGACATCTTGTAGTCTCTGCCCAGCCCGTGTAGGCTAGTAAAAATTGCGTGAAGGTTGTACCAAGGGTTAAATTCCACCTTTCTAATGACGCTCCGGGATCTCACCGCCATATGTCTGCATTAGCGATGTGCTTTTATTCGAAGTTACCGTAATGTCATTCATTCTTATTGAAATTACTTTTATATACACCAGCCTGATCCTACTTTTGGACTAAAGCTTCTCCTCTCCTTACCCTCGTCCGTAGGTATCTAAAGCTCAAGTATACCAATCATTTGGAAATCCGTCTAGATGACTACGCAACTATTTTCGAAGCGTACAATTCAAAACGCGAGTGATATTTAGCCAAACCGAAAATGTATTGTCAAATGGAAACGTGTAACTACAAATTAATTTCCTAGCAAAAACTTATACCTACTATTTTAATTTAATTTTCCAGCATCCGAGTGGCCGGTGATCAACAAACCTCTGAAAGTGATCCGGACGAAAGAAAACAAGCTGTCAAATCGTTTCTACCCGTACGACGAGATCGAAACAGAATGTCAACTGACAATAGACGACGATATTGTCATGCTGACGCCCGACGAACTGGAGTTTGGGTAAGTCTTATCGACATCCCTGTCATAATTATCTCCATATTAGCGATCCAAGGAACATCACCTTTAGTCTTTACTAATAAGAAAGTGATCCGGACGGAAGAGAACAAGCCGTCAAAGCGATTCCATCCGTAAGACGAAATCATGACCGGGTGTCAACTGACAATAGACAACGATATTGTCCGACGACTTGGAGTTTGGGTAAGTCGTATCATCATTCCTATCATCATTATCTCCAACATTAGCGATCCGACGAATATCACCTTTAATCTTTACTAATACGAAAGTGATCCGTCTGCACGATGAGATCGAGACCGACTCAACTGTCAATAGGCGATGATATTGTAAGTTGCATGTCACACCATTATCATTATCGTCGGCACTAGTACCGTCATCATGATTCTAATCATGCATCAAGTTAGCTATGCAACAAATAGTATCTTTAGCACTAAATAAAATTATTACTAAAAATAAAAAGGTTATCTCTTTCGATCTTCGCTAATATATATTTTCTTGTTTGTTTGTGTAACGTGCGGCGTAATTGGCCGAGAAGCATGGCACCCAACCGAGACGTGGGTTGTGCTACACATGGCAACGAACTTCGAGATATGAACCTCTCTGATATCAGCCAAACCCGAATCTCAAATAAAAACTCAAGGACTGTACCTTTGGTTCATGATTTCTCTTCCTTATTCCTTCGACCGAGTAATTCACGGGGAGACATGATTATATCGCTTAAGAGGTGTTAGGCCGTGTTAATTTACTCAGCGATGCTATTTATTGCTGTTGACTGTAGTAATATCTAGTTCGTTTTCTTTCTCGCATGATTCTACGTAGTTTTATTACATGGTATGAAGCCGTTTAATATGGCACTTAATGATCGTCATTTCGATATTGACTTACGTGTTAAATGTTTCATTGAAAAGCAATCCGTGTTTGAAGCGAAATAAAAATTCAATTCCGTCTTAACACTGCGTCTGATAAGAGTTTGTGAAAGTCGGCAGTGTATAATTGGTTTATGATATCATGTGATGCGAGCGCAGTGCCCGTGGTCACTCGGCCTTGACAATGTAGAATAGAGTAGACGCACAAAAGCAGAACGCATAGAGTAATTTATAGCTGCTCGACCAATAATTACAGGGCCCCACTGAAAACTAGAGCCGCGGCTTGCCGTGGCATTATACTGAACTAGCTTTTGCCCGCTACTACGTCCGCGTGGAACTTGGAAGTATGGAAGCAACCTCGTACAAAACGATAGATATCCACCTAATCACCTTAATTAATAAAAGGGATTATTAAAAGCGCCTAAGAAAATGTAAGAGCAACTGTGCTTTTGGTCTAATCATTACATTTCCTACAGGGTCATCAATGTCATCATGAATTACTTACTCACTTTTCAATCTTTTTAGGGATAATTTCCAGGATGAAAACTATCCTATGTCCTTCCTCGGATCTTAAACTATCTCCATGCCAAATTTCATCAAAATCGATTCAGCGGTTTAAGCGTGAAGAGGTAACAGACAGACAGACACACTTTCGCATTTATAATATTAGTATGGATCCCTTTCAACGTTATTTGACTATGTTAGTGTTGGATTTTAATGTAATTGTGTATAACGTTGAATAAATGTATTTTCTTTTCAGTCTTACAATAAGATAATCTTGCAATAGGTGATACATGAACTGTATATTATAAGTAAAACAGGGCGTAGTAGCGCTTTAAGGGTGAAGCCAGTCGAGCGTAATTTGCGTCGCGTAATTTCGGTCGCGCCATACTTAGTGTGACGTGATCACGTGACATGGTGTATGGCGCGACCGAAATTACGCGACTCAAATTACGCTCGTCTGGTTTACCCTAAGTTATTTATTTGACTGTGCCGTCTTAGACTGTGGCCCACATAGCTCTCGAGTAAAGTGTTAGAAAAGTTGCCAACGAGCCACAAACTGTGATTAGCGACAAGCGCCCACCAGACCATAGCCAATGTCTTTGGCAAGGCGATATATTAGACGCAACCACGCAACTAATTACCACACAGTCTTTTTTTTATAGGAAAACGTGATGGCTTTTTTCTTAGAGCTGCGTTAAAGCAAAAACTAAAGTTAGTAAACTTTGCCTTAATACGTAATAGTACATTATTGCCGAGGCCCGGAAAGTAGGGGATTGCCTGACGAGGTGGTTTGCAAGCCGAGCATCGCGAGGCTTGCAAAAGATGCGAGTCAGGCAATCCCCGTTTTCGCCGAGGTTTATATAGTGCTTTTCTCAAACTATGTGAGGAAATAATAAAAATACACTTGCAAAATAACAAGTAATTTAATAGGATTAACAAGAAAAACTAACAACAATCATTTAAGTACACAAAGTAGAGGTATGTTTGTTTTATTCTTTCCAATAGGCTGCCGCGTACACTTTCCCTCCTTATAAATTAAGAAAAATCGATTTATATACTAGTGTTTGGGGTACGAAGTTCTATGTATATATTTTCGATCGATATTGAGGTATTCACCGCGGATGACAAATGCTCGGTAAAGTTTTGTTTTAGTGTCGCACGATTTGACAATCATAGATTGGTCGTGGCTTTCGATGTCTTCCATGGTAATATTTGTAAATTGTTAACTGCGGCTCGCTCCGTTTAGTCCCATGATAAGGGCAACCTGTAAAGAAAATATATTGAATTACAGTAAAGCACACACTTAACTAAAACAAAAATAACCAGTTCAAAATAGGTACATTTTATGATAAAACTTTTACCTTAACAGCCAAGTAGCGCATGGTGCTCCCTTTAAAAAATTGACAACATTTTCTCCAGTCAAAACCTTAAATTTCTTGCTTTCATAACCATCGGATTGTCTTTTCAAAATGTTGTCAGGTTCGTGTAGAAAACGAATTTGCATGTTTGCTTTCTTTCCATAACATAAATTGGTCGTACACTTGATAATATTTATCTCTTAATTTAGTAGGTAGCATTATTTATTTACTCGAAAATCATTTACGCGCATACGCTCAATAGCAATTAAATTAAAATTGTAATTTTACCGCCTAAACTTACTTTTTTCTTCTGACATCTAAAAAAAACAAAACTTGCACGAACTGTTAAACATACTTTACACGTTCCTGATTCCATCAGCTGACTATTCGCCCGCTCGAATGGCGTTGGATGTAGTCGGGCGCCAATTAGAAACAAAGTCCAATCTGATCAGCTTGCCAAAGTTTGCGAATGTGTGAATGCTACTTAATGTTAAACGTGTGGTTGTCATGGCTGTATGAGATTTGTTCTACGCCGATTTCAATTTATGTACAGTACCTATGAAATTTTAAAAAGTTATGGAAGCGGGTGAAAATGGGTTTTCATACATTTATTTTTCCCCGAGGGAGCGAATATTCTTTTTTTTTATTTCATTAGTAAAAATGAGGCTCTTTGCGTATTCTATTTTCAAATGGGAAGTGAAACATTTCCGAGCATGTTTGAGAAAAATAACGTGATGGTAACTCTGCAACTGTCATGTTACTGTTTTGAATGAAGACTAAAGGCGTCCCGCGCACTAATCAGCTTGGCTGCGCCAGCCAGTCACACATATTATGACGATCTATGGGGGCCCGTGCGTTGGCCAACTATGATTCCCATATATCTGTTTGGCCACCTAGTGCGCGGGGGGCGAATGGCTGATAGCCCCAAAAGGGTAAGCACGAGAGTTTATCTCTCAACCTTTCTTTAAATGTATTGCGGGATTTGCGGGTGACATTTATGGCGACAACGATTAGTTTCAGTTCACAACTGGGTTGTTCTCCTTTGACTTCGATTTAGGTTTTAGGGAGACCATCGACTTCACAAAATGGTCAGTTTTTATGATTTTTAAACGAACGACAAATTAGTTTTATATAACTCATTTTGTAACAATTTCAAACTCATAGAACTGTGACTAGTAGGCATATGCGATAAATGATAAACCATACTCACACAGCGAGAGTCACTCAGCGAGCTATGGAAAGAGCTATGCTCGGGGTTTGTCTACGAGATCGAATCAGAAATGACGAGATTCGTAGACAAACCAAGATCATCGACATAGCAAACCGGGTAAGCAAGCTGAAGTGGCAATGGGCGGGGCATGTAGCTCGAAGGACCGATGGCCGTTGGGACAGAAAGGTTCTCGAGTGGAGACCACGTACCGGCAAGCGCAGTGTAGGACGACCACCCGCAAGGTGTTCGGACGACCTGGTTAGAGTTGCGGGGATTCGCTGGATGCGGGTCGCTGCTATCCGGCCCATGTGGAAGTCTATTGAGGAGGCCTGTGTCCAGCAGTGGACGTCCTATGGCTGAAATGATGATGATGACGATGAGAGCGCCCTCTGCCTTTTTTAAAATGCTTAAGCAGATTAGCCATACGCTAGGATGCGCGTTTGAACGAAATATTGCCAGTGTGCGTTATCTTTAACAATCATAAATCGAGATATCATACTGCGTTGAGAGAGCGTGAGAGATTAATGCGTTTATAGGCAAAAAACTGTCACAATACAAACTATAAATTTGCGGATACACACTAAGCATTTTTTTCATTACAAGTCAGTTTAATTAGCGAAATCGTAATAATAATATTTTGTGTATTAGCGTGTCCGGGCACGATTAAATAAACGGCATAAAGTAGGTGGTATTCGACTATTTTAATGACTTTACAACAAAAAGCAAACGATTTTTATTACCCAGTCAAGGTTTTTTTACTCCTAAGTACCCCTGAAAAAGAAACTCGGTCAAAAATTAAATGTACTTAAGAGTACTGTTAAAAAATCGGTCTAAGCACTTTATTTATCGAAAATTTTAGCTTAAATAACAGTTCATTACGAGCTCGTCTTTTTGACATTAATACCTCATTAAAAAGGGGCTAGACATTGTTTTTTCCGTACCCTACAAATGTGGTTATTCATGAATATTATTATCTCTTCAGTTAGATACTTTCTATACATGACAATTTAGGTATATGGTTATGTCTGCCTGTTACAGTTTCGACGTGTGGCGGGAGTTCCCGGACCGCATAGTCGGATTCCCATCCCGTCTCCACGTGTGGGACAACGCCACGCACTCTTGGAAGTACCACAGCGAGTGGACCAACCAAATCTCTATGGTGAGTCTCGTTAATATGTGTTTGTTTTATTTACACTTTCTAATAAGTCAGATTAACATACGCTAGAAAAAACACCAAGTATTCTGGCTGCTCGAGGGCCTCCCTGGTGGTCTACATGCGTATAACTTGTTTACGAACTGCTCTGTAATAATAGTTGGTTAATGCAAACATCGGTCAGACTTTTGGATGAAAATAATAGTAGAGCATAAACTAACTGTATGTTTATAATGAAGCGAAAAATTTAACAATTTAATGGTTTAGGCAGGGTGTGAACCTACGTCTCCGATGGCTTTCCGGGCCAACACGGGCGTCCTTACCTATTGGGCCACTGAACCTGACGCGAGAGCCATTGAATTTTTCAACCAGTTGGTGGCATCGTAGCGCCATCTACCGTAAAGATTCAGACTTTATGATCAGCACCATCGTCGCAAATTATGTTGAGAATCGATAGTAACGATGTGCTACACCCAAATTAACTATTTTTAATAAAGTAAAGAAAAAATCTAATAAAGGAAAGCCGTTAGAGACGCAGGTTCGAATCCTGCCTGAACCATACATTTTTTTAAATTTTCGCTTCTTTGGTTTACGTTAGCTGTTAGTAGACGTTAAAAATAATTAAACCATCTATAATCCAAAGTCATGTTCTACATTTTGTCCCGATAGCCGTGGATAAAAAAATAATAGTCAGTTAACTACTCTATTAGCAATAACACGAAAAATGTGTAATTCCAGGTATTAACAGGCGCAGCGTTCCACCACAAGATCTGGTCGTGGTACTACACGTACCGGATGCCCGCCGCCGTGCGCTCTTGGGTCGACGATAACTTCAACTGCGAGGACATCGCCATGAACTTCCTCGTCGCCAACGTCACGGGCAAGCCTCCCATCAAGGTGAGTCGCAGTCACACTACAACATCTGGCTGTGGTACTACATGCATTGAATGGACGACAACTTCAACTGCGAGGACATCGCCATGAACTTCCTCGTCGCCAACGTCACGGGCAAGCCTCCCATCAAGGTGAGTTCCAGTCACACTACAACATCTGGCTGTGGTACTACATGCATTGAATGGACGACAACTTCAACTGCGAGGACATCGCCATGAACTTCCTCGTCGCCAACGTCACGGGCAAGCCTCCCATCAAGGTGAGTTCCAGTCACACTACAACATCTGGCTGTGGTACTACATGCATTGAATCGACGATAACTTCAACTGCGAGGACATCGCCATGAACTTCCTCGTCGCCAACGTCACGGGCAAGCCTCCCATCAAGGTGAGTCGCAGTCACACTACAACATCTGGCTGTGGTACTACATGCATTGAATGGACGATAACTTCAACTGCGAGGACATCGCCATGAACTTCCTCGTCGCCAACGTCACGGGCAAGCCTCCCATCAAGGTGAGTCGCAGTCACACTACAACATCTGGCTGTGGTACTACATGCATTGAATCGACGACAACTTCAACTGCGAGGACATCGCCATGAACTTCCTCGTCGCCAACGTCACGGGCAAGCCTCCCATCAAGGTGAGTTCCAGTCACACTACAACATCTGGCTGTGATACTACATGCATTGAATGGACGATAACTTCAACTGCGAGGACATCGCCATGAACTTCCTCGTCGCCAACGTCACGGGCAAGCCTCCCATCAAGGTGAGTCGCAGTCACACTACAACATCTGGCTGTGGTACTACATGCATTGAATCGACGACAACTTCAACTGCGAGGACATCGCCATGAACTTCCTCGTCGCCAACGTCACGGGCAAGCCTCCCATCAAGGTGAGTTCCAGTCACACTACAACATCTGGCTGTGGTACTACATGCATTGAATGGACGACAACTTCAACTGCGAGGACATCGCCATGAACTTCCTCGTCGCCAACGTCACGGGCAAGCCTCCCATCAAGGTGAGTTCCAGTCACACTACAACATCTGGCTGTGGTACTACATGCATTGAATCGACGATAACTTCAACTGCGAGGACATCGCCATGAACTTCCTCGTCGCCAACGTCACGGGCAAGCCTCCCATCAAGGTGAGTTCCAGTCACACTACAACATCTGGCTGTGGTACTACATGCATTGAATCGACGATAACTTCAACTGCGAGGACATCGCCATGAACTTCCTCGTCGCCAACGTCACGGGCAAGCCTCCCATCAAGGTGAGTCGCAGTCACACTACAACATCTGGCTGTGATACTACATGCATTGAATCGACGATAACTTCAACTGCGAGGACATCGCCATGAACTTCCTCGTCGCCAACGTCACGGGCAAGCCTCCCATCAAGGTGAGTCGCAGTCACACTACAACATCTGGCTGTGATACTACATGCATTGAATGGACGATAACTTCAACTGCGAGGACATCGCCATGAACTTCCTCGTCGCCAACGTCACGGGCAAGCCTCCCATCAAGGTGAGTCGCAGTCACACTACAACATCTGGCTGTGGTACTACATGCATTGAATCGACGACAACTTCAACTGCGAGGACATCGCCATGAACTTCCTCGTCGCCAACGTCACGGGCAAGCCTCCCATCAAGGTGAGTTCCAGTCACACTACAACATCTGGCTGTGGTACTACATGCATTGAATGGACGATAACTTCAACTGCGAGGACATCGCCATGAACTTCCTCGTCGCCAACGTCACGGGCAAGCCTCCCATCAAGGTGAGTTCCAGTCACACTACAACATCTGGCTGTGGTACTACATGCATTGAATCGACGATAACTTCAACTGCGAGGACATCGCCATGAACTTCCTCGTCGCCAACGTCACGGGCAAGCCTCCCATCAAGGTGAGTTCCAGTCACACTACAACATCTGGCTGTGGTACTACATGCATTGAATCGACGACAACTTCAACTGCGAGGACATCGCCATTAACTCGCCGTCGCCTACGTGTCGGGCAAGCCTCCCATCAAGGTGAGTCGCAGTCACACTACAACATCTGGCTGTGGTACTACATGCACTGAATCGACGACAACTTCAACTGCGAGGACATCGCCATGAACTTCCTCGTCGCCAACGTCACGGGCAAGCCTCCCATCAAGGTGAGTTCCAGTCACACTACAACATCTGGCTGTGGTACTACATGCATTGAATCGACGATAACTTCAACTGCGAGGACATCGCCATGAACTTCCTCGTCGCCAACGTCACGGGCAAGCCTCCCATCAAGGTGAGTTCCAGTCACACTACAACATCTGGCTGTGGTACTACATGCATTGAATGGACGATAACTTCAACTGCGAGGACATCGCCATGAACTTCCTCGTCGCCAATGTCACGGGCAAGCCTCCCATCAAGGTGAGTTCCAGTCACACTACAACATCTGGCTGTGGTACTACATGCATTGAATCGACGATAACTTCAACTGCGAGGACATCGCCATGAACTTCCTCGTCGCCAACGTCACGGGCAAGCCTCCCATCAAGGTGAGTTCCAGTCACACTACAACATCTGGCTGTGGTACTACATGCATTGAATCGACGACAACTTCAACTGCGAGGACATCGCCATTAACTCGCCGTCGCCTACGTGTCGGGCAAGCCTCCCATCAAGGTGAGTCGCAGTCACACTACAACATCTGGCTGTGGTACTACATGCACTGAATCGACGACAACTTCAACTGCGAGGACATCGCCATGAACTTCCTCGTCGCCAACGTCACGGGCAAGCCTCCCATCAAGGTGAGTTCCAGTCACACTACAACATCTGGCTGTGGTACTACATGCATTGAATCGACGACAACTTCAACTGCGAGGACATCGCCATGAACTTCCTCGTCGCCAATGTCACGGGCAAGCCTCCCATCAAGGTGAGTTCCAGTCACACTACAACATCTGGCTGTGGTACTACATGCATTGAATCGACGATAACTTCAACTGCGAGGACATCGCCATGAACTTCCTCGTCGCCAACGTCACGGGCAAGCCTCCCATCAAGGTGAGTTCCAGTCACACTACAACATCTGGCTGTGGTACTACATGCATTGAATCGACGACAACTTCAACTGCGAGGACATCGCCATTAACTCGCCGTCGCCTACGTGTCGGGCAAGCCTCCCATCAAGGTGAGTCGCAGTCACACTACAACATCTGGCTGTGGTACTACATGCATTGAATCGACGACAACTTCAACTGCGAGGACATCGCCATGAACTTCCTCGTCGCCAACGTCACGGGCAAGCCTCCCATCAAGGTGAGTTCCAGTCACACTACAACATCTGGCTGTGGTACTACATGCATTGAATCGACGACAACTTCAACTGCGAGGACATCGCCATGAACTTCCTCGTCGCCAACGTCACGGGCAAGCCTCCCATCAAGGTGAGTTCCAGTCACACTACAACATCTGGCTGTGGTACTACATGCATTGAATCGACGACAACTTCAACTGCGAGGACATCGCCATTAACTCGCCGTCGCCTACGTGTCGGGCAAGCCTCCCATCAAGGTGAGTCGCAGTCACACTACAACATCTGGCTGTGGTACTACATGCATTGAATCGACGACAACTTCAACTGCGAGGACATCGCCATGAACTTCCTCGTCGCCAACGTCACGGGCAAGCCTCCCATCAAGGTGAGTTCCAGTCACACTACAACATCTGGCTGTGGTACTACATGCATTGAATGGACGACAACTTCAACTGCGAGGACATCGCCATGAACTTCCTCGTCGCCAACGTCACGGGCAAGCCTCCCATCAAGGTGAGTTCCAGTCACACTACAACATCTGGCTGTGGTACTACATGCATTGAATCGACGATAACTTCAACTGCGAGGACATCGCCATGAACTTCCTCGTCGCCAACGTCACGGGCAAGCCTCCCATCAAGGTGAGGACTAAGGAGTAGTGTACTACTGACCGACCCACACGTAACTCTTCGCGGCTACCTATAAAACAGCAAAATCATAGAATTATATTCCCTGAAAATGATAATATGGATCTCTTCAAGTCTAGAGTGATTAGACCTTACTAGACGAAACATTTCCTTTTTATATTGGCACTACATAGTATCTCCACTTCGCCTGATGGTAAGCAAAAAGGGGACCCCAAGTCGGAATGGCAACTGACAAGAAATCAACGGTGCACTGTCACTGCCATGCTGGCCCGAGAGATGCTTCTTTACGCTTCGTTTAAAGGGTCCCAAGTTGTAAGGAGGAAAAACGTGCCGGCAAAGAGTTTGACTTTTTAGTATTTCGAGAGGTGAAGGAATCTTCTTGGTACCTACGCATGGGAATATTTTCCACGGTGAATCGCAAACCGGCGCGTGTGGTTCGGTGGAAAGGGGAGGGTGGAATAAGAGAAATTATACCTACACACACTTTCGCACTTCTCTCGAAATTCTGGTATACAGTCTCACCATGCTAACGCTTCCAAGCAAATTAACTGTCAGACCATACAACGTGACGTTCATTTGCTTTTGTATGGTTCGACAGTTCATTTAGAGTGGTTTCTCTCTAACGAGTTATTAAATAAATAAATATTAAGGGACAATCATACACAAATCGACCTAGTCCCAAACTAAGCAAAGCTTGTACTATGGGTACTAGACGACGATATACATAATATATAAATACATATATAGATAACATCCATGACCCAAGAACAAATATTCACATACACACATTATACATACATATTATTCGCCGACTCAGTAGGCACACATTACATTTACGGTATTACACATTTTATCAAAATTTCCAGGTGACCCCCCGCAAGAAGTTCAAATGCCCCGAGTGCACCAACACCGAGATGCTGTCGGCGGACGCGCGCCACATGTCGCAGCGCTCCGCCTGCGTGCAGCGCTTCACCGAGATATACGGCCACATGGCGCTCAAGTCCGTCGAGTTCAGGGCGGATCCGCTGCAGTATAAGGAGAACTCTGGGATCCCGCATATGTATCCCGATATCGGTGTGCTGTAAGGTGAGATAGTAGAGATTTCAAGCACCAACACCGAGATGCTGTCGGCGGACGCGCGCCACATGTCGCAGCGCTCGGCCTGCGTGCAGCGCTTCACCGAGATATACGGCCACATGGCGCTCAAGTCCATCGAGTTCAGGGCAGATCCGCTGCAGTATAAGGAGAACTCTGGGATCCCGCATATGTATCCCGATATCGGTGTGCTGTAAGGTGAGATAGTAGAGATTTCAAGCACCAACACCGAGATGCTGTCGGCGGACGCGCGCCACATGTCGCAGCGCTCGGCCTGCGTGCAGCGCTTCACCGAGATATACGGCCACATGGCGCTCAAGTCCGTCGAGTTCAGGGCAGATCCGCTGCAGTATAAGGAGAACTCTGGGATCCCGCATATGTATCCCGATATCGGTGTGCTGTAAGGTGAGATAGTAGAGATTTCAAGCACCAACACCGAGATGCTGTCGGCGGACGCGCGCCACATGTCGCAGCGCTCGGCCTGCGTGCAGCGCTTCACCGAGATATACGGCCACATGGCGCTCAAGTCCGTCGAGTTCAGGGCAGATCCGCTGCAGTATAAGGAGAACTCTGGGATCCCGCATATGTATCCCGATATCGGTGTGCTGTAAGGTGAGATAGTAGAGATTTCAAGCACCAACACCGAGATGCTGTCGGCGGACGCGCGCCACATGTCGCAGCGCTCGGCCTGCGTGCAGCGCTTCACCGAGATATACGGCCACATGGCGCTCAAGTCCGTCGAGTTCAGGGCAGATCCGCTGCAGTATAAGGAGAACTCTGGGATCCCGCATATGTATCCGGATATCGGTGTGCTGTAAGGTGAGATAGTAGAGATTTCAAGTAGCGCCGAAGGGCTGAAGTTGTATATTTCATTGGAGATTACCACAGAAGCATATTTTGAATGCTCATGCCAGTGCTGATTTTTTTTTTTCTTAGAAAAATTTGCGAGGTCATTAATCTCTTTAGCTCCTTGTTAAAAAGGGGTGTCTATCGTTCTCGAGTTTCTCCAATGCTTTTTATATAACGTCCTAGAAGTGTTACTTATATCTCTACTTGTAAGATGTCCTCTCAGTTCAAATATGTATTATTGAAATGATTAATTACTGTATTTATACTTCCGAAGTATGTGCAAAATAGATTCCTACTTAAAACCTAAACTTACATTTTGGCAGAATGTATCTAGTGCTGTAGAAGTTGCTACAAAATTACTGGCACAAATTGATCTGTGCACGACTTTATCAAGAAAATAAGCTACGTGTGTTAATCATTGTGAGCAGATTATTATGCATAATAATTTTTTCTTATTGTATTTCGGCTGCAGCTATTTTTCAATCGATTAATTTAAAGACTATATGTGAGACGAGATTTTTTATTTTACGATATAATATTCGAACTTTGAGGACTTGATAATGCCAAGGTTAACAAATCAGGTTGGTCATTTAGTACTGGACTGGTGTATAAAAATAGAGGATGGACAATAAACTGTTTGAAGGCTGTAAGAGATTAGAAAAGGGAATACGTCCCCAGTACCCAGGGTATGTAGTTGTAACTGCCTCTTGATTTACAGATACACTAGGTGGCGTTAGTGTGTAATGAAAGGCGACTTGCAAACAGAGACAGAATATACCGGTAATCTTTTCATACAAAATAACCGATATTTTATCCCTTGAACGCCTTAGAGCCATACTTGTGTCTTAAAATATATTTTTAATTTAAAAACTTATTTACTTATTGTAATTCAATTTTAATTCTATTCATTGTTATATGTCGTTGATTATGACATGTTTATATTTTGATAAAATAATTAAAAATATATATATTTATTTTTCAAATGCAATAACATTACCTATGTAAGATTCACGGTGAAAAATATTTCAATTAAAATTAATACCTGATTCTACTTCTCGTACCGGTATTTCGGTTTCAGTTTCACATTGAAGTATATTGACAATATTATGTTTTTATTTTCCGCTTAAAATGAATAGCGTTTAGTGAAAATTATCAATGTAAAAACTATTACGCACTAACGATATTTAGTGTAGACAAATTGTACCTTAACGCTTAATGTATAGTGAAGTCATAGGAACCTGGTTTCAAAACTTAATTTAATCAACCTTTTCTGCGCCATCTTTTTTTTTTATTTAAGTTTCCGGCCATAACTTTTGCATATTGTATCTTATATTTTTGCTTAAAGCACCAAATAAAACTAGTCTTTATTGCCATCTGTCCCACCCAATTAAAATTACAATTTTGAAACTTCAGGTTCAGTCTTAAATATTTCCTAACACTATACATTACAGTCTTTTCTTCATAATCAAGAGCGAAAAATCTATTGAGATTTGGTGCGAAGATAGTATCAAATGTGCAGGAATAATTATTAGTATATTTTTTTAGAACAAACCATTTATGTTGTGTGTCGTTGTTTTGTCGTTTTCGGAGTCAATTTTAGACGTAGGCTATTAAGCGTAAGTAATATTTATTGTTTACTATGAGCTTCTGTGTTAAACTAGCGTTTAGATGTTTCACCAAAGTGTTTCATTGATTTAAATGTTTCATGTAATTGAAATCGACATTCGCCATCTATCCAGAATATCTAGTAAGATAAATTCGCCTTTGTACATGATTTTTTTGTTATAAATGTGTTTGTAACCAGTTATCGTGTAGGTACAATCAAGTGTTTACATACAATGCTGGAAACTATTTAACCTTAGATTTTCTGGGATATTAATTAATCATCTTTACTGACAATAGAAGTTTTTACTTTCTGCAAAGTCATGAAATCCGGATTTGCAGGAGATAAGTGCAATGTCAATTTCAATTACATTGATATTTTATTAGAGTGTCTTCAATAGTTGTTTTTTTTTTGTAAACTAAATACTGCCCCAAAACATGACACTCCTTGGGGATAAACTATACCTATCCTCTTGAAATTAACGGTCTAATTGTAAACGAGTATTTGCTTCGAACAACCTTCTTGCCATACCTTATAGTTGATAATTTTGTACGACAATAAGTTGTTAGTATATCCAACAACCCTGTAAATTACTTTCGTGTCAATTCTTGAAATGCGGTTTGACTGATCATTGTCATCGTATGTTTTGTGGCTGCAAATAATGTGCGGGGAATTTATAAGTGAAAATAAATGGCGCGTGATTGTGTATCGTGGGAGATATCTATAAGATTAAAAAAAGTACATAATAATTTACGTAATGTGAAAAATATATGTGAAAGAGTACCTATGTAAGGCACGTTGTATGTGCCTATACAGTAGGTTGGAACATGCAGGGTACAGTCGAGTCCTTGATTCTATGAGCAAAACTTTGATCAAAATGATCTGAACAACTGTATGCCGCTAACAATAGGAATAAGTTCACATATTTTTGATAACATTTTTGCTCACAGGTTTATGAAATCGCCTGTACCTTTGTGAATTGAAAGAGATATCGATAATTAGGTAAGTAAAATATCAGAGTATGACGATAAATTGATATTTATAACAATGGTCAGCCAAATCTATAGAGTAACTGTAACATGCCGTCTGTCCTTAGGATTGTAATGAAGATATTCTAAAATGTTGAATGAAATTTTAGCGCTAGGGAGAAACTTTAGTCCATCTTGACATATCGGTGCTTGCGTCGAGGTTCATACCTAAGTAGTTATATATAAATGTATATTATAATTGACGCACGATGGGTAAGTATATGGAAATATCGAGGGCATAATTTTAAACATATATCTTTTGTATTTTATTACGATATGACGACTGAACTATGTTTTAAGCGAATGGAATTTCAGTCGATTTTATTGTGAAGTAACTCCAGTGTTTTTCTGTTTTTGTAATATTATTTGTGTTGATAATAATCAATTTTAATGTAATATAAATGTTTGAGCCAATCGTGTAAGTACATTTTACAATTTATCTTTTTATTTTCGATTTTATTAAATTATTTTTGATGCGTTTTTGAGACATTATTTTGTCATGATTTGGTAGTTTTTTAATCAAAGCCAAAGACCTTTTAGACTAGTCTCGACGTTTATTTCGCATTTACTTTGTATTTGTATTGAATCCGGTACCGGTAACTAAAATACCGGTGAAACACAACCACGGAGCCACACAACGGAGTACGTACTAATTTTTATATTGGATTGGGTAATAAGTATTTGACTCTTTTATACAGTAATTTACTGTTCGCCTCTCCTAGTTTCTTTCCTACATCAGTAATACTACATAACATAACCTACGGAATATATTTCTTTATACTTATTTTATATTTTCCAACCGAGTAATACATCAGATAATTAAATACATTACCGAAGTGGGCGAAAAATAAAATTTTACCGGTATTAAATGTTACCGATATCTATATTCGGTAGGATTGCCGGAGCAATGGAGTTACCAGGTATATCAAACGACAGACTGAGGATTTCGTTACAGCTAGACTAAAGCTAGGTGTTAGGTACAAAGCGTAGTTGGCGTAGAAATGTGTACTTACGATCTTCGTCCGTGTTCTAGGGCCTTCTATTGAGCGAAATGGTAGTTTACGTGTCTTGTTCTCTTGATTTTAGAATGAGATGTCGTATACTGGCATTTATTGATAGTTTCTGGTCACTTTTCAGATTCTATCTATTTTGATCCGTTAATTTCACGAATGTGTACAAAATTCTCTTAATGTTTTATTATATGCCGGGACCTTTTTTTATATCAGTGAGCTATGTAACTCTGATTAGATGAAATATGGGTTTTAATGAGTTGTCATTTGTTTACACAAAACAAAAAGTAGGGTAAATGACAATCTATTGCCATAGTATAACAAACCCAAAATGTGTTTGTAATGATCCAATATAGAAATCAACGGTGTGAAATAAATGGAATCTTAATAAATATTGTGATGTATTCAAGAAATTGTTACAAATAATTGTGAATATCACATATTGCTTTAATAGTACATGTTGTAGTACTATGGAACTCAACGATCGAAGTACAGTAGTAAAATAATAATAAGGAGAGATTTAAAACTTGTATTATGAATTATTCAAATTATTTATCTTTTTTTCTTTTTTATGATTATTGTCGTGGGCAATTTTAACTCTTTGCAAAGGCCTTAGAGTTGATAATCCACCAAAACCTTATCTATGAAGCATGCTTCTCTTTTATCGGACGATAATGGGGTAAAAACAACAGTAATGTTTTCTTTAATGAGTTGGTACACAACGCGACTACTATGTGTACATTGTGTACATGAGTTGGTATGCAAAGGAGTATAGCACTTCGTCATAATAATCTTCATACAGGGGAGAACAAAAAAAATGTAATAAATAAATGACAATGTTAAAAGTGTGCTTCAGTTATTTTGGTCAGGCCATACAAATCATGGTTTTCCATGCTTTGTTTTGAAAAGCTTGTGTTTCTGATTTTAAGGGGATTATTTTTAATCTATATCGAGTATTTCGGCTGAAACTGAAATGAAATAATAGATACAGTGCTTGTGCAGCTATAGGTTTTAATCATACTTTAGTTTTACCTTTAATTATAAGTTATTGCATATTTGTTTATTACGTATTGTATTAAATTTGTCCAGTCTGCATTTTTATAAGTTTTAAGAAACTTTAACGTACGTAGCTTACGAAATGATTTCATTCTTACTTATCTTATTTCGTGAACAAAGCATTAACATTACACATTAATAAATTAAGCACGACATTATGTTTCTTATTTTCCAGCTATTCTGGCTTTAATATCGTCACATATTTCAGCAAAAACGGAGCATTTAGGTTGGAAGTTTGTTCACTAAATAATATTTGTAAGAATTTATTCATTGTAAATGATTACCACCGTCATTTGGCCATAAAATTTTTCCTACTGACTGTACTATCTAAATCCTATAAGACTACTTAAAAAGTAAGTTACATTACAACCATCATTGTCTTGATCAAAAACAGTAACAGTTGTTTAATTGCCGGCCCATTACCTAACTGACTATACTCTTTCATAACATCATTCTTAGACAAAATTGAACGGTTTTTTATTTAAATCTCTGTATAATATTGTCTACGGACTCTGATTGTGGCGTCATCTACTTTTAGCTGTGCATTTCCTGTTTTATATTTTATTCTATGTAGTTGCAAATACATCCTGTGAGTTTATAATAGGAATTCTTTGTTGAAGCCGAATTCACTTCGCTGTGAACTGTTGTTCATAATGTACTCAACACCCATTGGGTCGCATTGTTTGTTTGAACAAAGTGAGTTAGGCCTCGAAAAGAATTCCTACTATACAATACCGAAAATTTCACAACAGATGTTTGTATGACAATTATGAGGTCACAATCACAATATATCTCAGAGTGACCTGGTCGGTAAAAAGGTTAAGTTATGGACAAAATATAGATCAAATGAATAATGTAAGCAATTGCATGGACATTCTGTATGTTTGTTGTTGAATTAAGTATAATCTGTTAACATTTTTTTTAATGTGGAAATTATAGGTTAAGTACTTAATAGGTATTTAATTTGTTTTTATGTACAACGTGTAAATACTATATATTGTAAATAAAAGAAGACATATCAATTTGTATACTTGGTTGTTTTGCTTTTCATTCCCAAATACCTGTAGAAAATAGCTTGCCTCTGAAACCTCTGATGGTTGCGTTTGTTGCGCATGAGATAAAAGATGAAGTATCCGTCACCTTCCGATTTGTTTGTAACTAAGATGTGCAAAGTCTAGACTTTGAGTAACGTAGGCAGAATTTTGAGTAACATAACTTCCGGACGACTAGCATTCATAATTTGTCAGTTTAATTTTAACCTTATGATTATGACAAATACTTAGTTGACAGTTAACTATTAACTGAAGTTTAATGTACTATGTGTAGGACACTGGAACTCAGAAGGTTAGAGTTTTGAGTAACGTAGAATTATGTGGAACTTTCTGACCGTAACTTTTTGACTGTCTCCGGCGTTACTACTCAAAATATCTCTGAAGTTACCAAGAAATCGGGTTTCTAATATAAGTAGGTATGTATATATCTCCTATTTATTAGGTATTAATTTAAACAGATACCTGGGCCATTTTTTCTAAAGTTGTACACCCCACTTTTTTTTTCTTCGATATTTTGGGTATTTTCTACTCAGAATCACGAGCTCTGTCGATCTAATTAGGAGAAAATAACTGTCCCAAAATATCATACATTTTTTGTTTTTCCGTTCCTCTGTAGTAGATTGGAAATGGTAACGGAATGGAACGAAAGAACATTGGGACAATTTTTTTCTCCTAATTAGATCGAAAGAGCTCGTGATTCTGAGTAGAACATACCTAAAATATCGAAAATTAAAAAAAAGTGGGGTGTACGTACCTACAACTTTAGAAAAAATGGCCCACCTACTTATTTATTTGTGATTTTTTACAACGAAGTTTGAAAGTTGTACAGATTTGTGTCAGTCAAAAAAATTATTCGCCCTTATATTGAGCTTCTTTCAAGCCTTCTCTAAATTAGATGTAGGTACCGTTCGCGCCTGTCCATTTCCAGTTCCACTTAAACATTTCTTGTGTCTTAAACTTCTCTAACTAACTTGAATTTTAGACCTATCAAAATATATTGATCTCGGTGATAAAGAGGATATAGGTACCTACCTAATACAGGCGATCTTACGGACAAATGTTATCAGCATAGCTCGGACTAATCATCGCAAAACAAGAGAGCGTAAACTTTTGGCCAAAATGGGTTGTATTTCCATTAATTTGTAGGGTTCCGTATCCAAAGGGTCGAACGAGACCCTATTACTGAGACTCCACTGTCCCTCTGACTATCTGTCACCAGGCTATACTGTAATGTACGTATCTCATGCACTATGATAACTAGACAGAAATTTTAAATTGAAATTTTCACAGATTTCGCACGGCAGTGCCCCCGTCAAGAAAACTAAAAACAGAATAAAATAAATATGTAAGTGGGGCTCTCATACACCGACGGTGATCGGGTGCGTTAACTTTGCACCTCATTTGTCAGCGCCATACATACCTGATGCAAACTCAACCCGGCCAGTTATTTTATTTGATGACCCGACTCGCAATTGGCTGTTTTTTTCTTAACCCTTGTTTTACGATGATTAGTTCGAGCTGTGGTTATTAGTTACGTGGCTTTTAGCACCGGGAAGCAGACAACAAGATATCTATTTATTAGTCAAACTGTGGACAAAAACTGGCTAAGTCCATCTTTTTTTAAATTATTTTTTTTGTCCACGTTTACAAAATTACTTAGTTCATAATTTGACTATCTAAAATAGGGGTAAACTCGCTGGATCACGTTTTTTTACTGTCATAGGATGATTTTAGGTACCTACTGTAAAATTTTGCAAAAGCCACTTTCCCTAAGCTTTTCGTGTAGAATGTAGATATAGGTACCATTGAAGAAAATCGACAGTTACATAACTGCAACCAACCAGTCCGGAACAAATTCTTTCCTTGAGGGATCTTAAAATGTAACCAGCCCATATTGTCGACGAAGTATGCGAGCTTCGCGCACGCGCATACCGCCCGGCTAATATGGCGGGCAAAACGACTACACGCATGCTTAGCTGACCTTTAAAATATTTGTCACTAAAAAGAAAGGATCGCGATATTGTAGCATTTTCTGTTGAGATTGCTAATTATTTATTTTTTAGGTAACTAACTAACTAACTATTTTGGCTTAGTGAACAAACAGGATCTTAGCCTCCGAAACGAGAGTACGCCACGTGTCCCGATCCTGCGCAGTTTCTTGCCAGTTTTCGGCTTGAAGCTTACGCAGATCCACCTCCACCACGTCTCCCCAGCGGTACCTGGGACGACCAACCGGTCGTCGACCGGTTGGTTGCCCCAAGTAATACTCTTTTTGCCGCGCGAAGCTCTTCCATTCTTTGTAGGTGACCGAGCCAACGAAGTCTATGGGACTTTGTCTCTCCGATAATGTTCGGCTCGGCCACCAGCTCCTCAATCTCGGCGTTAAGGTAATAAAACAAAAATAAGGTACGTACTTTATAACGTGTAACCTAATAAAAATCTAGAGATCTCACACTACGCGGAACTATCGAAAGGATTGAAAATGTAATTTAGACATAAAGCACATTATAAAATTGGACTACGTATTTATACTAATAATTATAATTTATTTATTATAATTTGTTTTCTAACCTTGCACGTAAGGGATTTACATGCTACCGCCTATTAAATTTTTTGCCCGCCCGCCTTTTAGCGAGCTCAAAAAAGTGATTGGGAAATTCTCGATCCAAGTCAGCGAAATTTTTTAGTAATTTAAATTTTTAGAAAATCCCAAAAAGTTACCGACCGATTTTCGGAATTCAAAATTGCACTTTGAAGCGCTCCGGCAGACGTACCTACCTACCTACATTTTGACATACGGCCTATTTGCGTACTTTCCATATAGCTGCGAAACTACACGCAAATGTCACAATTTCATAAATCGGGGCACTATACTCGATCAGAAAAACATAAAAAAAAATTGGGCAAGTGCGAGACCGACTCGCGCATGAAGGGTTCCGTACCATAATCTATAACAAGTTTGTTGTATGGGAGCCCCCCTTAAATATTTATTTTATTTTATTTCTAGTATTTGTTGTTATAGCGGCAATAGAAATACATCATCTGTGAAAATTTCAACTGTCTAGCTATCACCGTTCTTGAGATACAGCCTGGTGACAGACGGACGGACGGACGGACAGCGAAGTCTCAGTATAATAGGGTCCCGTTTTTACCCTTTGGGTAGGGAACCCTAAAAAACATTTGTAAAAGTTAGGATAGAACCTCTTCTATGTACCTAAAAGTACGAGTAAGTATCTGCTGCTGAAAAATTATGATGGGCCACGTAAACTTTTGATGCTGATTTTAAACTCGTTGCATGTTTCAAGTTATCTCGGTACTAGGAGGGTTGAAACAGACTGACTTGATGCGGAATTACCATATTTATAAATAGTTCTAAATGCTAATTACTTACTTATTTTATTGAGGTTCATAATTAAAGGATGAAATTCTCTTTCCAATGATATGTTCTTTTTACAATTCTAGCTTATATAATGAAGCAGCTATATTCGGAAATGTAAATTTTGTGTCAACCCTCCAAGGTCTCCCCTACACCACAATAAATAAGGAAAAATATGAATTGGGATTTGAATTTACTTGGATCTGACCCGCTATCGTGATGTTTTCTTTCACTGGTGTTTAAACGTCTTTAGGAAAATCGCAACTTTGTAAAGAAAGTGTAAAATTCAAGCGACCTTTACCTATTTTCTTTTGATCAGTTGGTTATAGGCATAGTTGTTAGAGGTTAATGTTAGTGTGCATAATTGACTTGGAAATAATGTAATTTGAAGTTATGGAACTGTTATAGAAGCAGTTGGATCCGAATTAAGTCTTAAGGTTCGAATCCTGATAAGACCAAAAGTTTCAAGCCTTACACTTAGATTAATAAAGGTACCTACCTAAACCCAGGGATCGTTACCGGTATTCATTAAAATTGAAATATCTTTCCAATTTCGGGTTTTATTTCAAATGCTATTAAATAGAATTGAGGTATTGATATAGAACTTTGAAATTAGCTCACTAAAATATAGCAATGTGTAATATTTAATAAGCGAAATACTGAAATGGAATACCGGTATTTTGTATGGAGCCGAATACCGGTATTCGATCCCGGCCTAAACCTAAATAAGTAATTGTGTGAAACCCCAAGTAAGAGTAGGTACTGATAATTTAAGTTTGAAAGTTTTATTGTCTCGGCTCGTTTTCAATATTTAATTTACATGCTTATTTTCACTCTTATATCCAATATCAAAATGATGAACCACAATCATTTCGCACTTCTCTCTCCACGAATAATTGTTTTCCTCTGTAAAGTTGCTGTGGCTTAGCCTAGGATGGCAGTCGATCTAAACCAAATAAGAATATACCCGTAGAAGTAGGACGAAGGTCTCACTGGGACTAGTTAGCTAACAGAGACCAATACATTTAGCCGATAAATCCAAATTTATGCTGCGGGCATGCCCGCATTGCCCACAACAGTGGATCCGCCCCTGATTGAAACGGCCCAAAGTAGACATCAGTTGATGCCACGCTTTTCGATCCTAACTGTCCAAGCTCTTGCTTTTGTTTACATGGATTTATGTCTTTATCACCCAGCGACCGAACTGCCTACATGTCGTCTTGGGGCAAAAATGCTCCCGTATGTCCCGATATCGAGATTTTCGGCTGTTCTAGTTATAGGTTACATTTAATTTCCAGATTGATTTTCTTGAAATTTTGTAAATAGTTCAACAAAAAAACCCTACTTATCGAAATAGGGTTTTTTGTCGATTTAGTTTTATTTTCAAAAGGGTGGGGATATGGGGGTTTAGAACGTGAAAGAGATCACATTTTAGCAATTTAGAGATTATGCGTGATGAAATTGCTTATTGACGAAGCCTGTGGTAGATTGGATACATCTATTTGTGATCGGACGAAACTTGTGCTGTCGATGCTGTGGTATGTATTTTGCTGTTTTTGTCTTTGATAAAAATAAGTATTTCAAAATAGACTCTTGGTTGGTCACAGAGCCGTTAGAAAGAATTATGTTGGTACTTATCTGTAACTTGTTCTTTTTGGTTACCGTAAAATGGGGTTACCTACTTTAAAATGCAGGGGCTACTTTGGAAAAGTGTTTTTACGCCATATCCTTTTTTTACTATCTGTGGCAATGCAATACCTACCTTCAACAATGACCTAACCTTTTACTTCATTTGCTCAATCGCACTATGAATATTTGCGTTTTTATAACCATTTTAAAACTATCGAAGTAGTCCCAAATTTTCCTAAAGTTACCCCGTTTTACGGTAATAGGCTTATACAGTAGTAAGTAAGTGTATCACACCAGGTCGGAATATACTCGTATTGTCCACAGTCAACATTTATTAAATACGTCAAAGGTGTGCTAGTGATAAAAGTTTTACCTGTGCCGTTAAATGGGACTATGATACTCATTCAATCAGAATTATATAATATATGTCTACTTGTCTAGAATAGGTCTAGCTTTACCGCTTATACCACAGAGACTAAGTCTCGTTACCAAGTTAAAAGTCATACAATAAAACACGCCTTTCCTCGCTTCTAACGCTTCCATTCAACCTTAGAGCCATCAATTCATTCAAACTTGAATACAAACAATAAATACCAACAATCACCGTCCAAACAAACCTATTCTATTAGCAGGAAAAGATGTAATCTCGCGCGAACAAAGCGCTGGGCAGCCATATATTGGTCGTGTTACTTACGACTCTACTATGTTATTGTCGACTCGATATATTTAGCGCTTGTTGCACCCGCAAATCGTCCCAACACTCAGCCTTTGTGCCCACTACCGACGCATTGTACCTACCCGGCCTACCGAGGTGTTAATGTCAGCTCCCACAAATACGTAGCGACAAACAAAGCAAAACCGCGAACAAGCCCCTCGGCGATTTATTTACGCGTAACCGAACTCAAACAATTTTAATTAGAAACGCGGGATTTTAATGAATAGAGACATAAACTGTGTTGCCAGATTCCAAAGGTTTCGACTGCCCATTTGCGCATGCCTCAATAATTGGCGACTAGATGACGATATTCTGGCAATGCCGGGTATTCGGTCGTCTCGCGGATACCTCGGATATTCTGCCGATTGTTCGGATAAGGGCCCTATCTTGTTTTGTATTAAACAAGAGTCCGGGAATATTCGCTCGCGACTTCATTTAAAAATCTCAATGCGCTATTCAGCATTCAATGCGTGGCAAGCTAATGGATATCGGCGGAAAACTAAATTATTTGACAGGCATTGATTTTAATTAACAGACTTCTTTTTGCGTTGCGATGGTATATAAATTATTTTTACAATGACCGCATGTCTTCTTTTTCTTTTTATTATTCTTAGGCCCATTCATTATTACAGAGTTTGAATTTCAATGCCGCATTGTTAAACATCTAGTTTGTCTACATACCTACTTCGTAATGCTATTGTAAATTTACTCCGTGTTTACTCCATATGTTCGTGAATCGTGGTCCAAACTTAACTTAACTTAACCCTTAAAACATTTTTAACGAGTGGATTGGATTGAGAAACAAATATAGACAAACTTTATTTTTTCACCATTGTCCATTAGTTTATTACTTTAAAATGATTCATTGACTTACAATAAGTACAAAGCATAACTATACAAAGTAAATAACTTCATCTAATAAGTAGGTGAGCTACAATCCAAATGTTTGATCCGTATTACGTCATCATAAAAAATAGTTTCAGTTAGAGGTAAAATATAATTCAGCATATGAGGTAACTATCAAAAAAATTATGGTAACATTTCCTCTTTTTTATCCGCGCAAGTGGTGTTTCTCGATTAATTGGATCCAAAACTCGTAAATACTGGGAGAAAGCCAGCCAGGCAGGCAGGATTGACGGACCTGTGGCTATATCGCAAGTTAAAAAACCTTAGTTGCTTTTAACCCTTTTGCGTGCGCAGGAAGCTTACACATGAGGCTCTGATCAAGAAAGTTATCAAAGGCCCCTTATACGAATGCGCAAGGAAACATTTTATTCGGGGGGAATAAGCCCCTAATTTCTACTCAAAGGGCAGCCCCTTCTGAAAAATAACCTCTGTCTACTCTGTTTATGTGTAATGCCGAAGAAAAACAAAAAGCCCATCTATAAAAGCTGCTTCTCCATGAGGCTGGTTTCCATCCTTGCGGCCCTCCATAACCTTAATAAAGGTTTTAATTACAGGAATAAGGAAATTCTGTCTTATGCTGCTGCGATAAGATCAGATTGGACCTATAACCATCTTCGGATGTCCAACGTCCCTATACCAAAATTGGTTACAATTTGTCCACTTTCCTCGTCTTGTCTTTGTCTCCTCCACAGTGTTAAGATTTGTCCTGAAATAATGATCCCCCTCCATAGAAAACAGTGTGGCAATACAAATTTAGGATTTTATAATATTTAGTACAGTTTTTGAAACTATTCAAAACTATACATACTTACTTAGGTACATACTTTAAAGTCATCTTTAAGCTACGTCGTGTTGAATTGATCTGCTCATATCTAATATCACACTCCTTATATAGTTTACTATTTAATCAACAACATAATGAATACTTATCGAAACTGTACCTAATTATGTACCCGCAATTGGTTATGACAGAATCAAAGTCCGAAGGTGTTTGACCCCACACCCCGCGCGGCCTACCTAGTCTGTGTGACGACCACGAAGTCGGTTTACTATGGGATAGGTCTTCAATTTTAAGCATTGGGATGTATATCTATATATTTATGACCTATCTAAATTCAGAAACCTTTGCTGGGAATAGGGTTCTCATATAGCAATAAACAACTAGATTGTGTCATGTATGATTGTAGTACGGCACCTGTGAAAAGTTATTCATATATATTATCAACAAAATGCATTATCAGTAAAACAATAAACGCACCTAATCGGGAAACTTATGAAATTAGTATCTTAAATTGGCCTATATTGAACGATTTTAATACAAAGATAGGGTCTTTATTGGCATGGTATTATCCCAACGATCCCAATCCCGATGATCTTTAATGTGGGAACAACACATTTCTTTGTTAAATCATTGAACAATGATCAAAGCATAAAGAGCGCAATCAATCAGTTCTAAGCGACAGAAGTAGGAAAATTCAGCTGCATTAGACATAGGACATTACATTTCATTATAAACCTAAACTCTTTCAATAATACATTCGCATAGATCAATGACAATAACACCAAGAGATCAGCCTAGCCAGCCATTTAGGCCATGCATTAAAATGGGATTATTATAAACCGTAACCGTATTGTAAACCGAACTTTTCGACGTAATCGTAGCGAAACCAAGAGGAAAACTATGGACATCTGAAATCGGATATGAAATTTGGGATATTTCAATTGTATGATTTTGTACGTATTCGGTTTGTTATGAACGATTACATGCAACGACAACGACATAGATCGGTGAAGCTTATAAAGTTATAAAAACCACCAGCGTAAATTTGTGTGAATCTGCGAATTCCAAAGAGAGACCCCCCACTGCAATCCCTGAAGTCTCAGAGTAGTCCATGTGAAAAAGAGTGTTTCGGTAGTACCTAGTCTGTGAGTATCTTAGACTGTATCCCAGTTATGGATTAAATATTATGGCCACTCAGCGTTGAATGGCGTTGCGTCAACGCGCCATCCCCGGCCGCCACGTTTGGCAAGGAATGTGCCGCGACCAGGGCCTCATTTTATTTGCTTAGAAAGCTACTGTTACTTTCCGAGCGATATATCGCATAGCAGATGGTGGAATGGAATGTGATGTCACATCTGTGTTCCTGTGGGTCTGAGGACGTATGGGGACCAGCGAGCAGTAGCTTGGTTTCTATTTCTTTGGATTGATCGTAAGCAGTATTAAGTCGTTTACCTTGACTCCAACTTTCCAAAAGGTATCCGTACCAACTATTGATCACCTAGATCTTACGGTTTAGATCTTAAATGCAATCTGAATCTTGGCTCCTCTATAGAAGCGAAGGCAAAAACTGCTGCAAAAAAACTTGGTGTTCTTTATCGGAAGAGCTACTCACTTTACCAAGCTCAAGTCCGTTCGTGCATGAAGTACTGCTGCCATCTTCGGGACGGCTGTCCCAAGTACCCGTGCCTTGGATGCAGTAGAACGCGTAGAGCCCTAAGACTCATTGATGATGTTTTGCCGGCGGGGGGCACTTTTCAGAGCCTCGACCATCACCGCATGATTGCCAGCTTGTCTGTTTTCTATCGGATCTATTTCGGAGATTGTGAAGTTGACATTGTATACCTACAGTAATTTAATAGACATTAATGATGTTTTCCTAGTTCCTAGACTTCGACAATCAATGAAAATGTATCTGATTATGAATATATACCTAAGAATAGTGCCTGTATGAGCTGTAGACCTCGCGATAATTATTCTAAATGGTTGAAATATGTCTTTTTATACGTCTTCAATTTGAATCTTCTCCGCCATCTTGAAAAACGAAATACTGAGTCGACAAAAAATGGATATTATTATTAAACCTGCTCACAAAATTTTACGAGAATTGGCTGAAAAAGGCAGCCGGTAGGCGAGAACTGCCAGAAATCCGGACATCCACACATACAAAAGATTTTTTGGCCAAGGTGAAACGGAGATCCTTCGCTCGCTTGATCAACTAGTTTAATTAAAAGCTTAACCAAAGACGAAACAGGAGTGTAGAGCGTTCTGTCCCAAAATAAATGACCCACATACATGACGACTTTGAAGCGTTACATATTTATATTATTTATGTATTTCAAAATGGTAAAAATGTAGGGTTTATTTTTATGTCATAGGAGGCAAACGAGCAAACGGATCGCCGGATGGTAAGCGATTACCGTCGCCCATATTAGACACCTGCAACACCAGAGGAGTCACAAGTGGGTTGCCGGTCTTTCAGGTAGGAGGACACTCTTTTCTTGAAGGTTTGAAGGTCGCATCAGTCCGGAAATACTGCAAGCGACAATTCATTCCACAATGCAGTCGTGCGAGGCAGAAAATTTCTAGAAAAGCGCACAGTTGTGGACTACTAACTATCTATGATGTTGATCAACCTAACGCTAACTTCTTAGGCTGTTTCATCAGGTCTATTAACAGCCTTAGGCATTGTAGGCCGTATAGGTAGTACCAATACCAGATTTCTTCTTGTATTCACTGGTTTTTAGCTAGGATACGAGTATAGGCCTTACAGAAAATTTGGTTCCGGAAATAGCCCGCCATAGTGGTCGTTCTATCATGAATTTAGAAATGGCTATAGTAAGGCTAGATATATGTAATTGTCGGACTCATGTTGCTATAATATGTTACTCTATAGTACCGAATTCACAAAAGGAGGTGGTCGTCCCGTCAAATGTGTGGTTTTTGTGTTAACTATGTGATATTTTGGTCAATGTGATATACTTAAGTATTTCGATAATTATATATATAAGAAGAACCTGAGGACCCCAATCTGAATATCCAAACTTCATATCCCTCCATTCATAATTTCCTCACTCTTCGTTCCAATTTTAAATTAATTATTTTATAAATGCCAATTTATACATAAGTGAAATTAAGAATTATCTACTAGGATCAAATACCTAAGCGCCTAATTGCCTAAGTAAAGTATATGGATATAATTTACGGGTGAAATTACCAAATAGTTAAAATTTCATGACCACAGGAAATTTCAATGAAACCTTTGCAAATTAATTTCCGCATCATACATTGTCTCACAAATACAGCTAGTTTACAAGAAAACACACGTTTCCTCACAACTAAAACGCAATTAAAATAATCTCAACCTTTTTAAGGCTTTTAAAAGTTGAATGCACCGTGACTAAGACCAATAAAATACACTTAAAAAGGAAAAACAAGCCGCCTTTTGGTAAGTGGTGGGCGGCTGCTGTTACGCGGAGGAAATTCACAGATTTTTGTTAATAACCCTATAAAATTTATTTAAAACTAATTTCAATTCGATTTTGGCAATAATGAGTAAAATAAACTGTTCCGCGCGTAGGCGAAAAGCCGCGTAGATAATGTTTTGTGATGGATTGAACTATTTTGAATAAAATTTCTTGCTTTTCTACGCATAACGCGGTGTAAATTCATTCAATATTAACGCAATATAAACATTTACTTAGACTACAACCAGTATGCTTTCAATAACGTAGCAAACGGCTAGAATACAAAACTAGATTTGTGAATACTGAATACTTGCTTATCTTATTGGTACAAAGATCAATCAAATTAAAAAGTCAATACGATTCACTGCCACCTAATCGCTTTTCCGGAACAGTGTTCTTAGGTTTTGAAACAAAATTATTTTCGTTTAACATTTTTCAAAAGGTGATGAAAACTGTGTTATTGTGTAAGGAATAGCACAATAATTATTGCATAGATGAAGTTGGCTGGAAGCCAAACATTGGTTGGACTATTTACGGTCGTATATTTCAAGAATAGATAATGTACGTCATTTTACAGTCATTCGAAATAATGTTAGTCATTATATCTAAATGGTTTTCGGAAAGTGAAGTCAGTTCAGTTGTTGTAAAAAGTTTTTCGATACACAGAAAACTTTTCGCAGCGTTTTATTCAACGCGCATGCCTGAACTTCAAACTTTTAAAACGTAAACCCGCGAATCAGGCTTGCGGCGAGTGACTTCCACACAAAGGCTGTTTAGCGAGCGTCATACGTAGCGCACATTAAATTGACGTGACAAAGTTTTCAATTGATTATTAGACGTGAAAATCGCCAGGTGCGAGTAGGAGGGATTTCAGTGGCCCCCATTTGACCGTCGATTGCCATATTTGGCACGGCTCGCGTCTAAATATGGCCGGGCCGGCCCACCGCCCCGCGCGCGCCGCTCCACTTCCGATTCTATTATTTCTATTTACGAAATAAACTCAAAATAAAAGCTCTATTTTAATACGGGATTTCGGGCACTGAAACTCGCGGCGTCCCGGAGCACGCTTTTCCTACAGATGTGTCAGATTACGGCCGTAATGCGCCGTCTCGCTCGCTGGGGGTTTGTGTTGGTGCGTGTGAGCGAGACGGCTAGCGGTGGAGGCGCGCGGGACGCGATCGTCGCGAAGTCAGTCGCGGTCCGAGCGGCCGACCCGTCAGTCCCGCCCTCGGTTCATTCGCGTTTTCGGTCAGTCTCCGTTCGGCGTTTCGAACGGCGAGGTGTGCGAAGCGCGTGCGCGCACCGTCTACTGTGGCGTACTGTGAGGTTATGATGGACGCGCCCGGCGGAGCGCGGGAGCCCCGCTTCGGGTCGCCGTATGGGATGGGTCTCCTGGGAGACGTGGGGGACATGTACGGCGCGGGCCGGGCGCCGGGCTCGCTCGGCGGCGGCTCGCTGCGGCCAGGGCTGCAGCCCTGCCCGGGCCCGCGCGGCGTCAAGAGGCCCTCCGACCAGTGCTACGACGACCGCCCCTCCCAGAGCCTGGGCCTGGACCACTGCCCCATGCCCGACATAGCGGACGATGGCTATGCCTCGCTCCAGCCCAAGAAGTCACCCCCGTCCAATGGAAAGAAGACCAAAGGCCGAGTTAAGATCAAGATGGAGTACATAGACAACAAACTGCGGCGGTACACGACGTTCTCGAAGCGGAAGACAGGCATAATGAAGAAGGTGGGTCGCTGAGACCACTTTTGGCAATATTCCATAAGAACCGTTTGAAGCTGATCAGTGTGAAAGTGCAGAGATTTCAATCTCACAGTTATATACTTTGTCACAGTATCCTGGCCATGTGTATTAATACCATTCAAACTATCCAAAGTTGACAATATCATGGAAATAATTCATATTTTAAGTTTCAATAAAAATGCTTAAGTGCAGCCGATGTACCAATTTTTTTAAATTATAAAGAGCGCAGCATATGCTCCCAATACTGTTAGTAAATTCAGTTATATAGATGAATTAACAGTTTTGATCATGTGTATTGTTTTGAAAATATAAAACATTTTTAATTTATTAAAACCGAAGAACATAAGTTTATGCATATTGAATCATGTTATAAACTTCATGTTACTAATAAAAAATGCTGTCTTTTATAGTATCAATATGAAAATATTATTAACTTCAAGAAACAAGTATATATTTGTTTTTAAAACATATTGTATTAAAATCTTAGAATTGGTCAAAAACTTACCAAAATATCTTGAAAATGTTTGTAAAACAAGTGTCTTGTGCAGGCAATAATGCCCTGAAGTTCCAAAATAAATTACAAACAGGTTAAAATCATTAAAAAGGTTAGTAATGTGTACTATTATCATTTAAAAAAATATCCTATTTTGATTGTAATCAGCTTTGGAGGTTATGTTGGTAGAACGGAAATCTCATGAAATATTGCCAAAACTGTGTCCAAATGGAAAAATTATTACACGCATATATTATTTACCTTAAACCGATGATTTAAATGTGCATTTAGGTCATGTTCATAGTGTTTTTGTGCACATTTGTGAAGAAAGTTTTGACAGGTGACAGTTAAGACGACTGCATTTTGTAAGTAATATATTGGTATTTCATGAATACGTTGTTTAGGAGATAAAAGATCTTATTTGCGTACATAATATACGCTTATATTTGGTGCTTTTCTGGTTAAAATACCGTAAAGTTGTACTTATTAATATGACAATCAGCTGTGACAGCAGCGGTTGTCGCCGCGATGCCACTAGATGGCGCTACGTGTTACGATTAGCTAAGTGAAATTAGTGATGTGGTTATTTCGATTACGATTAATTTAATTTAAGTCGCATCGCAGATCGTGGCTAAAAAGGTCCGGCGTTGTTTTTATTCCAGATATTTAATACGCGTGTTCTTATATGAAACACATTTTGTGTATTTAATACAAGAGTTAATTAATTATATATTTAGAGCTGGATACTTAAGTATCTTTTATAGTTGGTTTATTAAGCGGCCTTCTCTGTATATATCGGCGGAATCTATAATATATAAGATTATTTTTAACGTAATTTGTTTCATAAATAATCATTAATTGCAACATGCAGCGTTATTGACGTTAAATACTTTACCGCATTTTAATAAGTCGACCTCATGAAAACGTAATAAACATTTATTACGTATAAATTATACGTAGGCCGGTATCTACATTACTACGGAATGACTACATCGCTTAGTATCAATAGAATATAGCATTCCTCTTTAAATAATATATAAACTCTATCTAAGTGGTTGGTATTACTTCATTATGTAAACTTAAAAAGGTCTGACACAAAATATACATTGTATATTTCATTTTCTTTGCATCACGAGTATTAGACAAATACTATGAATTTCTCATGCCTTGATCCAGGACCTATTCGTGTCTTTGCGGTAAAATAAAATATTTATTTAGTTTACGAAAATTATTGAGTTACAATATTTTTCATTACGCGTCACTTAGGAAAATCTTTAATATGGTGCGATCGTCAGATCTTCCAATATATCAAGATAAAATACCGAACCAATATCGATTTCGGATATAAGTATTCCAAAAACTAAAATGAAGCCATAAAAAAGTCGTTTTCACAACACTACGCAGCTCGTCTATAATAGACGAAATGGCCCTATGATGTATGTAGAAATACCAAAAAGATAAGATCGTAGCATTACATATTTGTGAGAATAAAAAATTAAAGCCGCAGGTTACGATCATCATCATCACGATATAATAAAAAAAAAACTTAACTCGCCAATACGCATGCGCAGTTGTCAATTTTATATGCAAAGTTGCTACTGCATATGCCGTGTGCTGTGACATGATTCATCGATTCTTTGCGATTAATTATGTATTAAAATCAAGTTAGCATGTGAAATTCCATAAGGATACATGCGGCGGTTAATCACTTATTGAACACGTCGATGCAAATTACGAACAGATCGGAAACACATCAGGCGCAAAAATAATAAACGAAATCCGTTCTTTATTACGTGAAATATCGAAACTGTAATTACCATACTTAAGAAGTAATCATGTAGAACAACTTTTACTCTATGACGTTTGGAAATTCGCTTAAAATTGCTCTCGAAAACTCAACTTGTCAACGACTTTTGTTCATTGGCAAAACGGGTTTGGTTGCGTGAAATTTGTTACAGTTAACTTTTGACCGATTTGCACAAGTTTTTTTGAGCTTTCTACTTACTTATATCTTGCAAGTTTTGCGTGTTTCATATTATGCAAGGCATATTTTACTTCGTACAAGTTTCCAAGTTATTTCAGTATTATTAGTTGTCTTTCACTTATTTCTTTATCTGGGGGCACGGTAGTGCCCCCGCCAAGACGAAAAAAAAAGAGGCGGGGCACTACCTACCTTTTCTCGAACCGTTTCGTCTCATTTTCAAACCCTCATAGTTTCGTCCCAGTCCCGTCCAGAGCGCCCAAATTCACAGGTTAAGATGCAGTTCGGGAACATATGAAATGTACTAAATGTCATTGATCTAGCTTTTATACTTTAGGTTTTATTGGTACCTAAAATACGCCGATTTTGCCACTCACTCACTTATAATATAATATTAAATAAAGTGCGATACTACTCAATAGTAATGTACAATGGTGGAGGGCACTATGTTTTTCTGCCAACAAACTGCTGTGCAGTTTGGCAGATATTTAAAAAGTTTATTGTACTATTGTGTTACATAAATAAATAAAAAAAAAAAAAAATGTATCAAAACCTCTGGGGTACTTCCCGATGACCTAGAAAGCTGAAATTTGGTATGTAAGCTAGTATTAGTACACAAACAACAAAATAATTCTAAAACTTGGAACTTTTACCCCCCAACCCCTTAAACTAGGGGATGGAAGTTTGTATGAAACTTCCGCAAATTTTGATACTAGAGGTCTGAAAATTGAAACCTATAGGGACTCATTGTTATAAATCAATTACATATTGTAGGACTTTTAAAAAATCACCCCCCACCCTTTAAATAAGGGGATGGAAGTTTGTATGGGTTTCCCATAATAGGGGATAAAAGTGTATATATATATATGGGGCTAAACTTAAGTATTTCTTAAATACACAATTGTCTACTTCAGTTGACGCTCAAGAAACCCTACAGCCCAAAAAAATTAAAAAAACTAAAGCACCTTACAAAAAGAAATGAGATCCCACCAAAAACATTTCATGTAAAATTGACGGCCAAGACTCACATTCTCATAACGCTTTCGCTGTAAAAAAGTTATCAGATCCCAGGAAAAGCCAAGCCCCTAAGCCCCGACTTTACTAACCCCACCACCTTGGTTTAAAAAGTATGGCATCAACTGGCTTCAAGCCCCTAAACCCGGAGTTTACTAACCCTACACCTTTGTTTCAAAAGTATGGCTTGGCCGTTTCATAGACTACCGTAAATAAGTCTAGCGGACTGTCCGGCCTATATCGTAAGGAATTAAGTTTATAAGTATATATTATCAAAGACATAAACTTAGTTTCTTGATACCATATGGGCCAGACGGTCCGTTGGACTTATTTACGGTACTCTATGAAACGGCCAAGCCATACTTTTGAAACAAAGGTGTAGGGTTAGTAAACTCCGGGTTTAGGGGCTTGAAGCCAGTCCACCAGGTTATGCATTTTCAAAAAGTGAGACATGTTTCATTATTAATAAACATTTTTCAATTATTCAATCTAAAATCCCAGTTTTATTTTAAGCTACTTTGTCCAAAAGCTTTTGAGCCTTGCGAAACTTTTGATTACATCTGTCGAGGGCGATATCGGAGCACAAGGGCTTAAAGTTTGTTTTCCAATATATATTCAATTTGTTAGTAATTCCTTGCAAAAGTTTGTTGAACGGTTATTTAAAGTAGGCGGTACGCCATCTATCGAACGTTTTGCCCTCTTGTATTTTTTTACAATTAACTATTAAATTTAAAATTCAATCTTTTATTGTTCAGTTAATAAAACACGTTGATGTCTTTTGTACTACATACTAACGAGGTTGTTATTCCTCGAATTCTACGCATACTTCCAAAGGCATATTATTTATTATTAACTTTTCTTACGATACATACGAATACAATTCACAAGATAAAGTAACAATTTCAGTCTTAAATAAGTAAACCTTGATAAATACTGTTATTAATACAGGAATATAATTGTTGCACATGACATGATAAAAACCTGTATATATAAAATAGTAACAGATGTATTATTAAAATAATGCATTTATAATGTTAATTATATGAAAACGTAAACGTCAAGATGTTTATAATCTTAATATGCATAAAGATACAGGTTAATGTTTTTATTAATACATGTGTATATTACTTCGATTTTATATTTTTATTCTGCATAGGTACATGTCTCTAATAACGAATCATTATAAAAATAATGGTTTGATAAAAAAATCGCCTCCAAGTAAAGCCTGCAGAAGTCAGAAGTGAAGTAGAATATACTATAGACGAATATGTGTATTATACCAAGATATTCAAATACGGGTTGCATAGAATTAATACTCGTATCCTTTTATGAGGTTGATTTAAAGTATCTATAAAGTCTTAATAGCCATCAAACATTCAGCGGCTTCATTACGCGCGCATTGTCAATCTATGCGCGTAAGGACATCTCCGCCGGCCGGGTAAGGATGCCTGTCAAAATTCAGTTAGCCAGTTGGCGCAAGCAATGAGCTTAGCAAGATGCGAATTTAAAATCAGTCGTTTAATAAACTTGTATCCGTTAAGCTTATATCCAATTACGATTATTTTATAATATATATATTTTCTTTGGTTTAAACGATTGCCACTCATCTAATAAAAACTAAAACAACGGATTATGTCGCGTGTATTAACCTTCTTGAGTTATTTACAGCTTCCGGGCTTGGGGTACAGAAATGTATCTCATTTTTTTTTAAAACCCACACATTTGTGTGTAATCCTGCACCGACTACATATTTTTGTTTAACCCAGTGGTTGACTGCTAGAGAATGCCTTATGGCATTAAGTGCGTCATTTTTACCTTTTCTTTTATCGTGGAATAATGTTTAAATAAATAAATGTTGATACATTTTTGTGAAGTGTCGAGTAACAACAATCACGAAGTCGTTTTTAGGGACTTCCGGTTCGTGTCCCAAGATGGCCGCATGCGTTTAAGTTTAGTTGTTCATTATTTATTCATTTTAGTTGTTCAATGTGTAGTATTGATAGCGTATTGTGCAGTGATCTAACGTATGAGTGAATAGCTAATGAAGAATTCAACTTGAAGCGTTCATAGCCCTTCCTGGATCAAGGCCCGATAGTCCGCGTGGTTTTTTGTAAATCGCTATCACTTTACAAAAAGCACGATTTTTTCAACTCACCGTACAACGTGGTATCAATCCTCTATCTAGTCGCCTAGTGCGATTGGCAACGAGACATTGGCAGTAATGGTCGCCTAACTGTGACCGGTTGCCATTTAAAAAAAAATAGAATAGAATAGAAAGTCGTTTTTAGGGTTCCGTACCCAAAGGGTTGATCACGACCGCTCTGTAAAGAGTGAAACGACTAAGAAGAAGACCCAAAGGGTAAAAACGGGACCCTATTTCTGAGACATCGCTGTCCGTCCGTCCGTCCGTCCGTCTGTCACCAGGCTGTATCTCAACAACGGTGATAGCTAGACAGTTGAAATTTTCACTGATGATGTATTTCTATTGCCGCTATAACAACAAATATTAAAAATAATATAAATATTTAAGGGGGGCTCCCATACAACAAACTTGTTATTTTTTTTTTTATAAATATCAGACAACCTCACACAAATCATGTTATAGATTATATATATGTATAGGTACGGAACCCTTCATGTGCGAGTCGGGCTCGCACTTGCCCAATTTTTTGAACTCGCAGACAAATAATATAATCGAATATGTGTTTTACGTTTGATTATAGATTTGAATTCTGGTCGTCGGATAGAACTATCTATCATTTTATGAGGTTGATTTAAAGTATCTATAAATTCTTAATAGCCATCAAACATTTCTGCGCGGGTGCAATACGCGCGCATTGTCAATCTATGCGCGTAAGGATGTCTCCGAGCGACGGCGATGTTAGGGAAGCCTGTCAAATTTCAGTGAGCAGTGAGCACCAGCGGTGCAAGGAATGAGCCTAGCGAGACAATCAGATTTATAATCAGTCGTTTAATTAACTTTCTTATCCGTTGGCCTTATTATGAATTTTAGCATATTCGGTTTCCACAATTTAAATAAAACAATACAATTTAAACGAATTAAAGAACACAATTTAAATGGATTATATTGAGCGCACGTATTGAGTGGTTTAATTACAGATCGCGTTCAAGGGATAGATGGGGAAAAGACATTTTTATTTTTCCATCCCCATGTATTAATGGAAGAGCGGGGTCTCCTGACACAAGTGAATTTGTCACTTACTAGGAGATTCCAACCTATTCTTGTAAACCCCTAATATGTATAACTGAATAAAACATTTTTCATTTTCATTTTTCATTTTCATTTTCATCCACACTTCGTCCGCACAGAAGAAAAGGTCAGAACTGTCTTCATTCAGGTAATAAGTTTCTGTCGAAAATGACATTTTAGTGGCAAGCTTTTATAGCCGACTGTACTTTTCTTTGGATATCCATCAAATGCTCACTGAGACGATTCTAAAGAGCCCAAGCTCGGTAGGATTGCTTTTTCTATTATAGAGTTCCTATGGCCACCTTCCGGCTCCATCATCAGATCAGTCCCATGGTACCATATTATTGTATTGTCATCAAAGTTAAGTAACTATGCAAAATTTCAGCTCAATCGGTTGACGATATTTGCTTCAAAATTGAGTTGCAAGATTTCACCCGAACAAACATACTTTAAACATACCATGCAAGCTAAGTAAAAGCTTGTAAAAAACCTCCTATCCTTGTATTAATAACATACTACTTCTGAGGATGCCCAGCTACCAGTGTACCAAAAATAGTTGATATCAGTCGAGCCGTTTAGGCGTGATGAAAGAATACCGATACATACATAATAAGCTAAAAATAAAATCTCGCAACATACATGCAAATTAATAGGCCAATTATGAAGGCAAATTAAAATACTACTCCATAATTTTGTTAGGATAGGACAAGACCTGATAATAATGCGCTATTTTTCGCCGCCCAAAACGTATAACGCTATATAGTATTTTCTGCTTTTGGATCGTTGCCAAACTTTAACTTCCTAGGCGTGGTGTTCAGCTCATAATTAGGAGATATTTTGTGCGGTGTGGTCTAAATTCAAAAACAAAATCTTTTGACAATGTACGTTTCATTAGATTAACAAAACTTTTCACACTGCATAATAAACGTGACGGGGGATGTCGATTATTAAGACAATACAGTTTCGGGAAATAAATTTTATATATTTTTTTTCAGTTTTGCCTTATCTTGTGGTCTACTAAAACTTCTAATAATGTATTGCTGCCAATTTCAAGCACTTAATCTGGTGTACCTTGAATTCTGCTCAATTAAGATGCCTGCCGTTGTCTTTTTGGAAATGGATATTTGTTAGTTTGCGAAAACTAAATCTTACTCGGTATGGAAAATCAAATGATTTCGGAAAATTTTACATCATACTTTTTCCTATTAAGCTTAGTTAATACTCAACTTTGTATCTAACTTACATCAACCAAAATATTCGCATTAACGAGCCCTAGGAATTTCCTGTAACTTGCGGCACATTCCCAGGTCTCGCACGCAAGCGCTGTCGCGCAGCGGGTATCAAAGTCGGCGGCGTGCTCTGTTGTTACTTGTTAGCTGGACGCGCCCGCGCATCCGACCTCGTTACCGCAGTAATAGTCCTTTTACTTTTAAATTTTTAATTAATGGCAGTCGAGAATCGCCATATGTTAATTTTTTATCGATATCGATTGAATCGGTTTATCGCTGCGGCGCGTCATCACTCGTATTTGAAGAGTTTTGACACTTTGTACACGTCTCGCTCTGCTATTATTTAATGCGAAAACATCAACTTCTTCGTTAATGCAGTGTTATTTTCCAGTTTAATTTTTTTTTTACTCATAGGAAGTGTTTTGTTTGTTATCGAAACTCAAGACCGCTTGAGCAAGTACAAGTCCCGACCTTTAGTGGCTAAACTAGGCAATCTGGGTCTTATTAAGGTTGTTAAATTGGGTGTCAAATGACGCTCAATTGATTTAGAACCGTATAACCGAGTTGTGAGTGATCACCCCGCAAGCGGAACTTAATTACGGCGCCCCAGGGGCCCGGCGGCGACACGACGGCATTTGTTGTGCATGCCGGTATTGTACCCACTCTGTTATGTAATTGCCGAGTACCTCGCTCTTTGATGTAGTCTGCCCCGGACGTAAAGGTTGTCTATGGCCCTTTATCGCGCAGCGCCCGCCATTTCTCTCCGTTTATCTTTTAGCAAAAAGCATTTCCCTGTACATGTGACTTAATCAAATTTGGAACCCGCCGCAATCCCGGATGTAGATTTATTTTATACAAAAGATAAAAGCTTTATAAAATATAATGACCCTCATTGTCTACTCTTTCTCGAAGCGTGAATTATACAGTCCGATATAGGCGCCCCGATAGTCCTTTAAGAGGACATTTTAATAAATTTAAAATAACGATTATCGTTGTCTGGCGGAGTCGTGATTTCGTTAGGTTCGTGGTTCGGTCTAGGGCCGGAATAAGTCGTCACGAGCGATTACTAAATTAATTAGGACCTAGCTCGGATGTAGATTGCGCTCGAGATTATTTTCCCACACGACCCGACGTTTAGATCTTAACGTTTTGTAACTATTGTTTACTACACAAGTTCGCTGACGGGATAAATTTGCATATAAAATGCGAGCGACTTTTTAATACCGCGCTTCGAGTCACCAAGGTATCATAAGCCGTCAAGACGTTTTTTTGTGAGTAATGTAGAAGATAACCTGCGGACAGGAGCGCGAACGGGGCTGTTCCGAAATGAGACAATTATATGTTGCGCCTACACTAATTGCGGCGCGGGCGCGCATCTGCGACCCATATCTCACGGCCCGCAGTTTTGTAATGCTAATGCGGCGGGTGCGACCTGTGTGGCGCTGCTTTGTATTTTGGTTGCTTCTGCTTGATTGTGTAAGGAGATTTTTAATGGCGTTTCTGTTGATTTAATGCTCACAAACAGTTTCTTTATTAAAATTAAGTTTTATATACACTGTCAGGTTCATGTTACATTAATTCGTTTAACTAAGGTGCTTATTTATGAATCCCTTTTTTGATTTGTAAATAAAATGTTATCGAATCACATTTGTCGAAAACACACTTCAAAAATCGTATTCATAGTCCATATCGATACTGAGACTTCGTTCCATCACTAAATAAATCACCCATTGCGGCTCCACAATACACGTGGCGTAGACCGAAGTATGGGTTTTTTGGGAGCCGCAATACGATTTTTACTTATGGGGACAAATTTAATCAAACTTGCCAAATATGGACTCCTAAATATCAGGAGTACAGAACAAACATGGAGTTTCGTGTCACGTTTGTGTTTGAGGCCATCTCTCGGCGTTTTTATGAACTTTTATGACTGTCGGAGGCGAAGCGGCTTTGAGGAGAATGGGAAAGTTTTACTGATGGACTATTGTAATGGTTATGTAAAATTACTGCGTTTTCTCCAGATTCACACAAATACTACATTTAATTTGAATTAGTTGAACATTATTTGTTATAATTCAATTTTAAATAATGTTTAATTGAAATACTTGTTTGTCTTTACTATTGAATACCTAGATGGGTGTATTGTATTTAAGGCAAGTTAAATGTTGCAACTACCAGTTGAACTTTACTGAGATCAAACGCGACTGTTTAACCGGCCAAAGTACCAGGAGTTCATGACAATGCGAGAGGTTGCGCCGAGCGTCCAAGTTGGAGCGATCCTCAATTTGACTACCGCACGCGTAGCGTTAGGCGACGCCCGCGGGGTATAGGAGGTCAAGCTTAATTGGACGGCGGGAAGGGAATGTCTGGCGCGTTGGCCCGCCTCCCAACACCTTGCTCGAACGCCTTACTGTCATGCGAGCCTAGTACCTCGCGCTGCCAATCTGCAGCGTAGTCAGATTCATCAAGATCCGTTTGTTTTTAGTTTGAAATCCCACGTGAGAAAGTTTTATCGCACGCCGTAACTTACGGCTATCAATCGTATTGCAAATCCTTACGCCCTAGCTGACAAGTTGTCATTGTCAATAGTTAAACTGATTAGTCTGGAAGATCGACAGACTGTCCCGGTGCCGTCGGACTAATCGGCCGATTTATCGGCCGCGCGGTTCGTTAGTCGTCGGTCTTTATCAAAGTGTTTTCGAGACTCACGACCAGAATGTTTATGGCGCGGTTTTTCGAGAAAACTCTACATAAAACACAAGTATGAGCACGATTGCGTTGTATGGGCATTAAGTCCAGGAATGTTGATAGATCACCGAGCCAAGTCCTATTTCATTGTGGTACCTACATTTCATTACACGGATCTGAATTAGAAAAAATTCTATCAATATTAATTACCATTTATTTGACATTTCAAAGAAAGATTATTGTCATCGTGGCATCTACTAGTTCCTTACAAATATTTATTTTAAAATAAAAAAGTCGTATTTCACTTCTATTATGTTGAATTAAAAATGTGAAATTATTGTGACCAGTTTGATGAGGCCTGTTAAACCGCTGTAAAGATTATCTATCGCTTGTGGGCAGATCTTTTGCACCGAACTAATTACTAAAACACTGTGTAATTGCTAGATTGACAATCAGCTAAAACAACTCAAATGCAATCAGGTCAGAGCCTCATCCGAGATCGTGTCGTGGTTAACGTTTTACGTTTTAATTCGATGACATGATTGAGTTTATGTACTACTGATAACAAATCATCAAATATCATAGTATTAGGTGATTCCGTTTTTATCGTTCATTACATAATATATACTCGTATCGTGTATAACATGCGCATACTGGTCAAGGAGTTGTATTAAATGCTTGATGATTATAATAATGTTTGGGTTTCTTATAATGATAATTTGTTAGCTACTAAGTACTTGCTGCGTTTCTTCGGATTCCTCACATTGGTAGTGCTCCATTTAGGGATTCTGTATTTCCCCTAAGAACTAAAACTACCACTGTAGCCGTTAACGTTTTGTTTATCTAGCATGTGAAGTGAAAAAGTAAATAAAAGCTGTCAAGGAGTGATCCTTCATGGTTGTCCACCAACTGCATTTTAAAATGGAAGTTAATTGAAAAGCGCGAGCACCTGATATAAACACCTTTGTCATTAATTTTGATAAGTTCATGTCAGTAAAAGAACTGTCAAGAACTTGACACAACAGACACCATACTTGAAGGGTTCTGTAACATAGATTCTGAAAAAATACAGTTTTGTTTTTCTCGAAATGAGAATCAATATTTTCAAATAAGACCAAGATTTTTATTTTTAATTTCAAGCACTAAAATATATCTGCCTCAGAATGATTTATGTTTACGTTTAATCGAGGTCAAAAATTGGATTGTAAAAAAGAGTTTTAGATACGTTTAGGACTACTTGGCAAAATAGCCTAGAACTATCTGTTTTAAGACACCTAATTCGTATTTCATAGGTAAATAAATGAAATTCTTCTTATAATCATACGTATAAAATTTGTGAATTTTCAAGTTCATAAAATTACCAAGTTTAAACGAAAACTTTTTCATACCTTTTTTCCAGACAACGGAATGCTAAAAACAGTAACCGGGTGGTTGGGCAAATGGGCAACGTCTAATTGAAGTGATAAATATAAGCTTCAAAGTATCAGCCCTTTCCATTTAAATTTCAAATTCGGTCTGACGTTTTAATATTGTCAGCTTCATCAGTGCCAGTATCATTTAAAATTGTAATTCGGATAGTTTGAATTTCTTTATCATTGCAAAGTGAACATTAAAGGTTACTTAGTTTTTGTCGCCCTTTTTAAAGTACCTTTGCTTAAGTGGTATTTTTAACATTACATTTGGATTATCTTCTAATTGACCTTTTTGTCAGTTTGAGTTCTTTAGTTACATTAATTACGATTAAGATACTTTTTTGGACTTACTGTACCTGTTGTTTTGTTATCAGAAGTATATATCTCCTCAAATCAATCTGATTAACAACTTTGTTTTCCATAACATTGAACAAGACATCACGACAAAGATTATACTGACTGAGTCAACCGTAGCTGTAAAGTTGCCTAAAACTTCAGGAAGGCTCAAATAATGAATATGCGCCATATAGTCCGCTTAAAATGTTTTATTTAAATGTGTGACAGTCGCAGAAACCGAAGGAAATATTAAAAATTATAATAGTTCTTTTAAAACCCAAATCAGGCCAATAAGCTTTACTCGTACAATTGTGTCCTATCGTTTTATTTGTTATTATGAAATCAAAACAAACGATTGCATCATCTTATTAACTAACCTAACCTGACTAAATCTGCAGAGCTATAGTTGTCACTAAGAGTTGTGATACTATCAATAAGTTTATCACGCGTAAACGTGATCAAATATGACCGTAGTAAACCTTCTATACCTACGGTGTAACAGCAAACGATGGTAGACTTCGTCATCCATTACAGTTAAAACTAGTTTCATCTCATTGTGAGAACCATAAAGCATTTAGCAATAAGCGGTACACACACGGCGTAGTCGAGCGCAATAAATTCCCAGCACCCTTAAGCGCCCTTCACACGCACCTGCGCCCGCGCAGGCAAGTAACGAACGACCAACCTGTTGTACTGAAATAGGCAGCTGTCGACGCCCTATAGATTCTATAGATTTTTCTTATCGGTACTTTTAATCGTGTACAGCTATCTTGTTGCGTTTTTTGCAGTTACTCTGTAAAATTGAAATTGTCCTTTAACTATTGAACAAGATTGCTTGATGCGTAGGTAATCATTACTGTAGACAAAATATTTCATAAAAGTTATAGAAAGATGGAACGAATGGAACAGTATTTTAAACCGTATCCTAAAATTTCAAGACCTTATTGCTGCATTGCATAAAAACATTCTGTTTAAAATTACAACTAACATATATTTAAATATTGTATTAAAAGGACCACCTTACCTTGTTAAAGTTAACGAGGTTAAAAATAATTCAACGTTAACTAAACCCATGTTATTAATTGTAATGTCTGATCATCAGCGCAGCAATGACCATTTGCTATCGCGTCAATTATTGCGAGAATTAAGGTCCCATGTAGAATATCATTCAACGCAAGTTCTAGTTAAATATTATTTACTTAAACGACTAGTGTAGTATCTATTCTAAATATTATTGCCATTTGTAGAGCTTGCGAATAAGTAAATATTAAATCGACCCAATAATATATAAGTGGATCTTACTCTGTTTGCTAGGCTTGTGTTGCTTTGCTTATGTTACAAAAATAACTTTTCTAGTTACAATTTCACGTGTATGATTATTCTAGTAGGTTTATGTAATGTTGAGGTCAAAATACTTTAATCACTTTAGATGTTATCGTGTCAGAAAGCCAAAAAACGGACAACCGAACTGCCATAGAGTCCGGCTGGTTTGTCAAATTTCCGAGCGCAGCGGCCGGCCCATACATTATGTATAGGAACCGGGAATTTCATACATAAAACATTGCTCTGTAGGTTTTTATTTGATTGCCATTCGTAAGCACAACGAGACATTTTTTAATCAGGTGGAAAAAAGCAAACGATCCCGGATTTCGGTGGGAAAGCGTGGGTTTCGCGGTCGTTATCATGCAATTGGACAATACCTGGTTTTTGTGTCCATTGTGAATTTTAGCGGAATCTGCTATATTTTGGAATGGAGCTGGATTTTGGTGAGGTTCCGCCGCGATTGAGAAGGTTTTTGTTGGCACTCTCAAGGTGTGAGTTTCGGAGGTTTTTAGTCTGTCGATCGGTTGATAGATGTGGACGACGTGGTGCACTGATCTCTGAATTTTCGAAGCCGGAGTTGCTAGTAAGAGATACAGTTTGATGGAATTTTAAGAGGATTCTCACTGAAGCTAGAGCGTGTTTCATCACTTTGCGTAGAATTATTGCACTTTGCACTCACAATTGGCAATCAGTCTTGGAGAGCGGTTTGCAGAGATGATTGTGTGTTGAGCAACGTCAATTTTGGCATATACGAACAAGTTCAGTTGCCTTCTGGTGCATTTGAAGACATTGTGCCCCGAGGTTTATATGATGCGTGCAGGCACTCATCCGTGTCCTCAGTGGAGCGACGGCCTCCCACGCGAGCAGCCGCGTCACAAACCTCAACCTCGACACGTGCGCGCGCCCACCAGACGCCTACCGACCCACAACATTGCGAAAAAACCAACCTAACTCTTCCAACCTTGAGATTTAATGCCTTCGTTAAATTACCGCATGTGGGCTACTTAGGGCCGTATCATAAGTTTCGTCCAGTATCTTTTGTTCATTGTATTCAGAGAAATAAAGCTTTTTGCGTTTTGCGGTCGCGCTGGGAATTGAATGTGATACCGAGACACGGCTCCGCACATCTACATCGAACATAATTAGAGGAAAGATTGTAGTCTTGTTGGCATTAAGATGGGTATAAACTAGCTCTTAATGGTGCATGAGCATCGCGCGGCGCCTCGCCATGCCGCTGTAATGAACCATTCGAATAATCGCAATAATTCCCGTGTCGCGTGTTAGTCGTTAATTAAGCTATTTGTCAGGTGGCACGACAATTTACATTTCTCCCGGGTCCAGGGGATTCTCGGCCGTGGCTCGGAAACGACGTATTATTATCCTTTTAGGGAAGCGGCATCCTCAGAGGCGCTGGCTTCCGAACCTTTTATTGGGACCACCTGTGTTTGTTGGAGACGTCTGAATTGTCCGTAAATAAGGTTAGCGGAATATTCCCCTGTTCGGGCTTAATGCTATTTAGTGGCTATGTTGTTAATTTGCATAGGATAGGGAAGGAATTAGCATTTAACGCGGGCCGCCGCCGCCGTTCATCTCTCGATTGTATTGCCGCGACGTCAAATTGAATTAGATTTTCGATCGACGAGGACAGCGGCGCCCGACATAAAACTGGAGGCGGTGGTCAATACATTAACATGTAAGCAAGGAGTACGTCTTGTCGGACAGAGGTATAAAAATGTCTCGCGCAACACAATTCATGGGAACGGGTTCGGGACGGCGACAGGCATCAACCGGGTCCGATGCAGGTGAAATGTATTGACAACTGGTCTTCCTTGATGCGTATCGGCGTGATGGTATCGAGGGGCGGCGTCTCAGTTGCTGCCCTGGACCAGCATTGTGCAGATCATAGATAACGCTTGTTTATTTAGCGCTAAAATTTATTCAGCAATGAGAGACCATTAAGGTAAGAATTATTAAGAGCCGGACAGGTTTATGTTCATAAGCTCTGTAATAGCGTGTTGAGTTATGTTTGTTTTTTTCGCATCCGTTAATGAATTGAACGTTAATATATTTATTAAATTCATGTTCTCGCTACCTAGTATAAGAATGCAATTTACGAGTCGGCAGTCCACGCGATGCTCGATACTACAGGATTTGTACCTACAATGTGCTCAATGAAATTCATAATTCAAGGTCGGTCAAAATGATAGCCTGCACGGACAACATTCGATAAATGGTAATAGGCGAACAGGAAACTATGGAAGTCGGGCGACAATATATTAAGGGCACGGCCACTCATTCATAAAGCAATCTCGGTTGTTTATGAATGAAGCTGGCAACGGACTAGGCGCGTAATTATCACAGCTATTGATAGCGCATTTACATGGTCTCTGGAGCCTAGCAAGTCTAGTATAAGGTATAGCTAGTAGGGACGATGACAATGTGTTATTTGTTTGTCGTGACTGCGATGATGAAATCAAATATGAGGATAGTAATCAGAGAGAATACTTGGCGTAAAACTTATTATACATGATGTTAAGGTAAGATATGATACTTTGTCCATTCGTTTCAATTCAATCAATCAATAAGTCGTTTATTCATTAACAACATGATCTATATGATATTACGTATAACTTTCGAGGTATAAGAAAAATATTTCTTCTGAATATACTTTTTATATCTACATATCCAAGGTTAGACGACTCCATAACGATTTTGTTTCCATTTACTGCACAACGCTGGCAGTGTTTCTAAAGTCAATTTTCTTCTCTTTATGATGGTTGACTTTTGCATGTCACTTAACTGTTGGTGTAATCATCCGTTTCACATTCCATCGTTTTCATGGTTAAATGGTCAGGGTTATTATGTTCGGAAGGCCTGTAGGCGTAGACAAATTAATAATTATCGACGAACCGTAGTCGCAGCCTTGCTCGCGTCATATCTCTATGCTATCATGTCAATTTTCCCGTTGCTTCATTATTTCAATTAGGAGAAACAAATACTTTATTATTAATACTCATAACCAAAAATCACACTAATCGTTAAAAAATATGATATAAACACAGATAATTGAAATCTATAGAATTTAGTGAGCGATATTTAGTTTTTTCAACTATAACAGACACATGCGTATTCTCTACTAGTTTACCTACTAACTCTATCTGATTAGTCCCATTAAATATATCTACTGCTGATGTATTTTTATCTTTATATGTTATGTCCATTTTATTAACGTCTTTATTTTTATGACCAGGCTTGACATTACCTATAGGTAGTGTTCGTAAAAACTCATCAGATAATCAAGAGATCTTCATCGACAATCGTTATGATTATTGCTTTTAGTACAAGCTGTATCTTCAATTAAACATTATCTTTGTGAGCTCAAACGTACTTAATAAAGCGATATATGTCATTATGAAAATAAGGTATTAATGCGATACAAAATGCTATAGTGGACTACTGGAGTTACGCAGAAAGTGAACTGGTTTAAAGTACTAGCATGCTAAATATCGTTCAGTGTTAAATAATCATAAATCGTAATATGAAGACTTGTAAATTGATATAAATCAGTCCTAGAAATCGAAGTTTAATTTTTAAGTGTGAAGTAGTTTACGTGGAAAGTAGAAATCGCTAAGTAAAACGATAAAGCCTACAAAAAAAAATCCATTACAGGCAAACCTAGATAGTTGATGGTGTGTTCTACCAGTGCACTGCGTATTAGTTACGTGTTGTCAGTTTAAGGGTTTCGACGCTTCACTCAAATGTGTACATAATTTTTTTGATAAAAAATAATATAAAAGATAATACAGTAAACCAAAAAAACGTTTTAAATTTAAGTTATATAGACAGATTTCGTTTCACTGTAGTAAAATATTAACTTAGTACTTGTAGCTACGTTTTAAGGTACACTACAGTTTGGGAGCTGCTAAAATGTTCACCAGATTTATACCTATCTCTTTCGCATTAATGCGTTCGATTTTGAACCTCTCTCATTTCACCCGGCCCCGAGGCCTATTCTAACAGCGCAAGGACTGCAGTTTCCAAGCGAATGATTAGAGCATGCTTCTTTTTTTTTCATTTCGCTCTTATCAAAACAGTCATGGACATCATGAAAGTAGGTTGCAGTTGTCCGAATGTCTGGCCATCTCGTCCGGTTAGTGCCACTTCTGGTACAACACTGTCCACAACAGGCTTTGTCAGTCCATCGATTGTTGATGCCACGTGGTGTAGACCCTAAACAAATAACTGCTGTTTGATGCCAAGTTCTTGTAGTATGAACCATGCTAGCACCTCGGTAATTATTGTCTAAGCGGCGTTTAAACTAATCGGCGCCGTTTGACGCGCGCGCAGCTCGATCGCCGCGCTGACGCCAGCTACTGAGGTTACGCGCAGTGTTGCCAGGATTTTATTAGAAATACCTACTAGATGACATTTCTTTTCAAAAAGACTTTTGCCATCATGCTATACAAAACGAATGCCATTATTGATATCTGGCACTGGTTGTCGACGTTAAACCTGTCTGAAATCACTCGTTTATACACAATACCGCCTATTTTTTATCTCTAATTGTAATTCCTGTTAGTATTAAAAAAAAAATCCTGTTAGTTTAGTAAGGACTGCAGTAAAAATATCCGTATATTAAGCGGACTAGCGATCATCCATCTTCCATCCTAATAATATTGTATTTATTGTAACTATTTATTGTAATTAGGGTTCGCCCATATTTGTTCGCACAGATCTGCATTGCACAAATATTGCATTAAGGTTTTCACCGGCGAATAGATGTTGGCGTACCCTTATATCTAAACGACGTTCGCGGACCGAACGGCGCCTTAATATAAAGTTTATTTTATACCTAACGGGTTTTTTAAACTTAAATTTCATGTCACTTAACTTCCTACATTCCATAAGCTCGTTAGTTTACGTAGAACCGCAGTGAAATTAGTAAGAATGGCAACATTAAACGCGTGACAATTTCAGTCTCGTTTACTTCGGAAACAACATTCACTTTGGCGCGATCCTTTATAATTACCTGCTAACTCTCAATTGATTAAACATTGGTTGGGCCGGCTGGCGATTTGGTGTTAAAATTGTTGGTTTGTTAAATAATGATGTTTTTACTTCTCAGAAAAGTTGCTGTCGCTTTACTTTAATTTACGTCTATTTTATATATTCATAAGTTTTGCGTTTCGTGGGTTTTTTTACAAGTCAAGCCTTTTTATAAGGCCTCTTGACTACGTATTCATCAATATCTAAATCTTTCCTTCATACTGTTAAAGCTTCAACATGCACATTTACAAAAATACTCTGTTAACATTTATCTCTATTCACACGTGTGCCATTATCTGATTATACATTCTTGCCTTACCTGCGTACACACAAGGTGATTTTGTGACAGATTTTCGCTCGATTTCACTTGAACTTTGCATTCTTTCGCTCTAAAATTTGCATTCTACATATTGTGTTTTAAAAAACCTCTCGTGTGTCGCTCTTATCGCACAAAGCCATTTACATGCGTCCCGCTATCCGAGGAAGCGACTGGTTCGCACTGAATCATTGCTTTTTTTCCCGTAATCAAGTTTTCGCTTCTGACGAGCTCTCAAAACAAACAAGCCGCTTTAGCAATCTTACGTCTACCTCCAACAGAACAAGGTTCCTCGGACTATAAGCCTTATTCCTTGGAAATAAAACAAAAGGATGATGATGCTGCCCATTTGAGTGTAAAATGACGTGAGGTTTTCTTTTTAAAGTAGCCAGTTAAAATCGTAATTAAAGTAGTAGCTTCGCAGACTGTAGTAAGATAACGAAGCCTGTTCGATACTTTCACTTTTCCATCATTACTCGGACATCGCAATCGTTTTAATGGGCTCGAGGGCTTGGCAACCCCCTCTGGTGTAGCATTCGTGATTTACGGTAATGTTTTTAATTCAAAGTTGCGAAAATGTACTTTAAAACGAGATTTTTGCAGAAGATTCTACCTTTAACACGCGTTTAAATACCTATTTCTGCCGTTATCTTTTCGCGTTAAGTAATTAAAAAAACGTTTAAGTACGCATTTGCTTTTAGCTTGAAACGTTTTGAATACGTAAATAGAATAATAAATTTTGACAGTCATGATTTTACAGTTCGCATGCATGCCAAATTGTAAGTCAATCGAATAATTAAATGTCACTCAAAATTTACTCTTAGAATTTGAACTGCGAAAAATTTCTCAAAAGTTTGTTTATGTCTACATTTCTAAATTCGATTGCATGTGAAATATAAAAAGTCATGTATTCTTCTATTAATTAGTCATTGTGGCCAGTTCAAGTATTTATTTTGCCAGTTGGTCAAAATCCTTCACTCCAACTTGAAACTGTTATTACAAATATGTAACGTTATATAACACTCTTAAGAGCACAGAACTCGATGACCTTACTGTCAAAAGCGTAAAAGGATCCTCCATAAGGAGCCGGTGACGTCGCAAACAAATAAAGCCACGTGCTCAGGTAGGCAAAGACGATCTCGGCCCGTTTAAACCTTTTACGACTAATCCAGTCGGCAGCAACAAATATGGCAACCTGGCCTTTCATAACCTGTTTTTGGGGTTTCCTTCCCTTATCCGATACGCCACGTGCTCTTAAAAGTTCAACGCGCTTCAGATTTTAGAACGATAACGCTAAATAAATACGATTTCTTACAACCGATGCGCTGTGGTGGTACTATGGGGCTGTTTTAACTGCTATGAATCAATAGACTTAATGTAATGTTAGCATTTTCGCTAGTTTTAATGATTATTATATTAATTAAATAAATAAATAAATATGTGAGGTTGTCTGATATTTATTATTTATTTATTATATTAATTGCCTCAGAATTTCTGAGTCAGAAATGGTTTACTTTTCAGGATTAAAACAAACCGAACCCATTACTCTGCTCGATAACGTTAAATGTTAGTCAACTTTGTGAATCTTTACAGGATTTTCGAAAAGCTTATCTAGCAGAGTAATGCGTTTTTACTTTCAATAAAATACGAAGGGTACTTAATCGTCCGCTGCATGTCACAGCCTACATGAATCAATTATTGCAGATGAAGATATTGTAATGTAAGGCTGGTGACAATCTATCTTAAATTAAATGTCAATTGAATCATATTATATTCGCCACACATAATCCTGTTGCAACCGGTGTTTCCTGAAAACTAATAAATGTTAATAGTAGGCATTTAGCCTTGTACCGTCACCAACAACCTGTCCTATAACCCAGCTGAGTCCACATAGCTCATTTCCATAGGAATTGCGCTGTCTCGACGCCAAGCGATAATAGGGTAACGCCACTGACACCTCGGGCTACAGTGAAAGTGGATTCGAGCTAAATAGTTCAGAGACTTGACGATATAAACGACAACATTCAACGCTTCTGCGATACTATTATACACGAAGTATACGCTAGCTATCTTCCAAGACTCATTAATGATTTATCGTGTACTCCTGTTTTTCCGTTACATTAAACATTTACTCGCACGGTAGATCTTTTAATAACGACTTTTAATATTCTTGTATGTGCGTGTTTATAATGAATGTTAACAACTTCTTGATACTAATGTGTGGCGGATAATGTTCAACATAGTTCCCTTAGCTCGTAAGCTTCCATAACTATATAGCCAACAATATCCTCCTCGTTAAACTAAGAATGTACAGTTTCAACACTCATTTGCATTTCATTAACCATAACGCATCTGCGAGTTAACGTTGCGAAGATAACATTGATACGGTTAAATTTAATGGCGATTTACAGAAGCTCGCTAAATGTGATAAAAAATACCTGCCCACTGATGATGATGGCTACTATGAAGTTGTTAAAAAAACCGGTGAAAACACGGTATTAACCAATAACATTAAAAGGTCGTAAAGCGTTGATGGCGCTGATACGAGAATCACGGAGTATTCGTAATATTGTATTATTATTAGTCGGTTATTATGTTTATGCGTTTTCTGGTTTTGGGTTCTCGGAACAGTGACTGTTAGTGTGACGGGTTGAGTTTAACAAGCCAGAGTTGTAATTAAGGTCTGCTTACCGGGCATTAATTTTTGGCAATAAAAGAGGGGCGCGCGCGCAATGATCGGTACGCACGCGCGATGCGCCGTGGGAAAAGCGGTGGCTTTGTGCTCATTGTAGTCGCAATTAGTTTTTTCGAGGACGCATGTGGCACTTGCCGCAGAAATGTCACGACGCGTAATGCCTTGTCCCGAATGTTTTCCATTAATTTGCGAGTGCGTTCATCACCGGCGCCGGCGCTCGTCGCGGCGGGGTTCTGGTTCTGACCGTTGGCAAATAAATGGATACGATTTAACGCATGTGTTACCATGTTAATTTTGATTCGCATATATGTTCTTGATTTTTTCCTGTTATTCTATACTTCATATTTTCCTCGCTTTCCCCAACTATACTTACTGCACTATTAATCACCATCACCACTTACTTTTGATAATCGTAAGACAAGGCACCTACGACAATTCAGATTGACATTAAGGCATTTGAGTAATATTATGGTTGTAAACTCGTGATACGACTGGATTTTTCCTGTTAAAGCGCAATATTGATAAGTTGTCAATTAAATGTAAATAGAGCACACCGCTAAGATAATAAGTAAAATAAGTAGTGGTGGTATTTCGAAAAGGGGTAGTTGAATAACATCAAATTAATGATGATTAAAGGGTTCTATTAACTAAACAAATCAAACAATAGTCCTTAACTTGCCTTTATACTAAGAGTACACAATATCTTTACCAAAAAAACTAACCACAATTTTATATGTTCGTAAATGTTTGTATGATCAACAGTTTTTTGCAAATCATAAGTAGTAATTCATGTGCGAAGGCACTGACGGACGTTTTTCATTGTCAGTCAACCGTTTAAAATTTCTCCTTGCAACTTTTGTATTTTATTTTTTGATGCGCAATTTAGTTTCTTTCGGTGTTTCTCACGATACCGCTTTATCGATAATGTCTATTGTCGTGGTCCCGGGTCACAATGTAAAGTAGATTTTAGCTATAGCAATATTCTTCTCATCTTGCCGTTAAGCTAAAATGACTGCGCTATTTTGCATCACGTTGTCTTAAGGGAGTGCCGTTATCTAAAGACGCTATTGGTTCATTGATGTTGTAAGAATGTCTTTTTTTTGTCTTACTATATTGTGTTTATTACTTGCCTGATACTCTTTTTCACAACGCACGAAAAAATCGACCAATGTTTCCTTCCTTACAAGTCAGCATCAGGAATTTGTTTTATTTGTTTTTAAATGCTAGTACATAAATGTTTGTTTAATGTGCAAAGCTTAGTTGACATTTTCTCGATTCATTAGCGAAAAAAATATATCGATTCACATTGGCAACATAACTTTTCGATCTAGTTTAAGTTTTCCACATATTTAAATATAACATTATCACAAACGAATTCAACTGAAAAAGAGCATTGCGTCACACAAGTACAGTGTGTCTGTCGGTCATAGGGATGTATCTTAGGAACTGTAATAGGTGGAGGCTTGAAATTTTTGCATAATGTATAAGTATGTAGGTGCCGCTGTTATAACAACCACGTTTTTGGTTCTAACGGTTGATTGAGAAAAGGTGAAAAAAGACATTTGCAATTTTCATCGAATATTTATTGCCGTGGCCGCTATAACAACAAATGCCAAAAAAGTAAAAAAAAAAAATACTACGGAATCTTTCGTCCGCGCACTTGACCAGTTTTAATTACATTAGGCTCCACTGAATACTGGCCTTAAATATTTACTAATGCCTCATAGCAAACAATATCACGATCGCATACTTTTTGTGCAACTCGCTTGAAAAATGCTAGCCATCGGTTAATTGTAGCAAGCTCATCCATACGGCATTTCATGCATCCGTCGCGTGGTTTCCCAGCGCTAACTAGCCGATCATCTTGTTTATAGAGCTATTAGTTATCGTGCCATCGGATTGTGTATCTGATCTCGGGCCGGCAAAAAGTGCCGGTTTCATCGCCTGGGCTCGAAACGCAAGCGCCGCGGCGACAGGGCTGGGGTACTGATATTTTAATAATATTTATCCTACATTACATCCATATTGTTGAATTACTATAACAAATTCAGTTTAGACATAGATAAGACTTATGACTATGCAGCCGCGGCGGTGTGGCATGACGGATCAAAATCTGTTTAGTTATTTCACAGCAATACGATATATGATGGATTGACGATGTTATGGCGACCACGCCCGCCGCTTCATTAAATCCTCCGCTCCGCGGGAGTTGCTGGTGGCACTGAGTACTAAAACGGAATCTATGATATGGCGAGTCCTCTCATTGGGTATGTTACTGTTGCATAAACTACTATTATGAAATAAACAGTTTATACGGCTTTCCAGATTAATTAAACAACTTAAATCCTATACACTAACGTGGTGCAACTTCATCCACGTATTCTGTAACTACCATTGGATGTCCAGCTATCTTTGTACAAAAGAACGTTGTAATAAATGCCCAATCGCCCATATGAAACAAAATAACACGTGCATCGTGCTGTTGTGATTTTTGACCGTCACCGTTACCATGACCTATTTATTGCTAGTTGAATTATAATCTACGGTTGAATGTTAGACACGGATCACATTATGTTCTTGTGATTAAATGTAGGCGATTCGATATATGCAATTAAGATTCAATCAAAACAACAGTCGGTTTTATTATTTATATCATTACTACGTTTTTAAGCACTTAATGTACGTACGTGATAAGTTATAAAGTCCGTAATCAATTAAATAAAAATTATAAACAGAGTTAGAGACGATCTGTTTAGCTATTTATTAGGCTCTTAATTTATTAAAACCCTTAGTTTTTTTGTAAAATATCATTATTAACATTTGAATTCTAATTTTAGTAATCATAATATTTAGACGGTTTTATAATATTGATCGTATCATCACTCTTAATCCGTAAATTTCGTCTGGCGTCCTGAATTGCATAAGCGCTCGGTTTCCTGTCTTTTACTCGAGTATTAATTTTGACACGTAAACCTCTTACGGCGCTACTTAATTCATAAGTTGATAATTAAATTTGTAAAAGCAATCACGCATGTTCGTAATGACACTTAATTTTGACAGCTACAGATTGACGTTCTGTTTTTGAAATTTCGGCTTTGGGTGGAGTCGGCAGTTTCCGTATCGAATCGTGCGCACCGAACTGGTTCCGAACTTCCGAAGTATCTGGAGCGTTTATCCTGTGTTTTTTGCTTTAGATAAATCGCCAATCCGTCAATCTTTACTAGTGCAAATATGATTTTCGCTTACGGATTATTACATCAGGGTATTACTCGATAGTAATGTCCTCGTAATGAGATTATAGAAATTAAGTCACTTAATTATTGTTACATGAAACTTTATAAGTGAAATTGCCTCGCAAACATTTTGTCTTATTTTCAGCATGAGCAAAGAAAGGCCTTGAATGCTCATTTTGAGAGACTTTTGTCTGTGCATAGATCAGAGGTCTCCAAACTGAACCAAACGACAATAATACAAATGAAGGCCTAAGGGCAAGAACTGGCTCAGTCACATTAGGAAAATTGAAATCACTAATTCAAATTGATAAGTACAAAAATCGGGACTCGGCGAGTTTTACCCCTGTTTTAGATAGTCATCCAAGAATTTTTTTTGCATATAAAACATCAATTTGAAAAATGCACTAAGCTAGTACTTCCCCTCACCCCTTCAAATGTCAATCTTCTCCAACATTGTCTTGGTATTTCGTAATTTCGTTAGAACGCCTATTTTCTTTTTGTGGCAACCCTATGGCGGGTCAATGCTGGAGTCAAACGAAGGTTAACCGAGCTAATCATGTTTAATCCTATTATTGGTTTTACTTCGACAAAGTCATTTATAATTTTAACTGGAAAGTTGATCATGACTCGCGATAAACTCGAATCGATTCTCTGAAACAAGTGTCTTTATCATTCCAGATTTTTCTCATCTTTTAACATCTATAGGTCCTTATTTCACATAACTTGTGCTATGGTTTGTTTAATATTTCTGCGCCTATATCTGTCATAAAGTACATACTATGTAGTTAGCCATTCATAAGTTAGCCATGCAATTCTGCAGCTCATAGTACATTGTTTCATTTTTAAATATTTATAGTACACATCCATGTCCATGTGTCCACCCTTGTGTACTTCACCGTTAATTTCATCTTGTTCCTTATTTTATTTCATATCTATCTGTACCGTCAACTAGATTTGTCAAATAAGAGTTATTCGTCAAAAAATCTTTACTGAATTCGAAAACTTCTGTATGGTGTTGTTTCGCACATATTCTTATTCCATTGGGGTCGTGTGTACATCAGACATTCCTACCGCTTCCTCGTTTATCATTCACAACTTGCTCATTAAAAGTGCATTTGTAATTGTCAATTTGTTGGCAATCCGAAAATCTGCCGACCGCCACAGTGCAGCCTCTGTGACCTTTAATACCTTTTATCAAATCTCATATTTGCTCAACAGGATTTTTATTGGTTTTGGGAATTTCGGGAGTAGAATATAGTTAATTATATGATGCATTAATCATCGACGATGGTTTTTGGGTGGAAGAGGATTCGCGTATTTTATCAGATGTTCTCGCCTTGTTATAAAAACTTGCAGGAATAGTGTTGGGGTTGTCAAAAGTGTGTGAAAATATAAATATAATTAAACTTACACTATTTTAAAGGACTATTATAGCAAAGTCGAACTTAATCGTCTATAAATGTGATATCTTTAATTACCTGGATGTTTCGGGTGTGGTGTACTACTAAATACGAAATATGCTATAGCAGGATAATTATAACGTTTTATGATACCTTTTATTGGTTGCAGTTGCTTTGACGTAACACAATAAAGTAGTGTATTTTATGTGAGTGAATTTAACTAAAGTCGAACAATTTCCTTATGAATTATGAATGTAAATTAAAGTTGTTGAATTTTATGCGGATTTGATTTCCACCGGATCATCTGTCTAAATTAAAATTGTATATAGGCGGTCACGTTGGATAGAACAGAAGCACGAAACTACATTGACTGACAGATATATCTCAAATGTAATCAGATGTTGTGTCGCTTTCACATCAAAATTGATATTTGATTGACCTGTGATCTTAGTGTTCGATTGATCAGTGATGTTGCACTTTAGTGTTCCTAAAATTTCTCTCATGGCATTTTGACGCTGGTTTCAGAAATAGGAACTAAGCATTTGTAGTGGTTAATGAATTGAATTATTGATATATTATTTTGGCGAATAGAAAAATAGTGCATAATCTAAACAGAAAGGTTACTTACGTAAACCTGTAATAATCGCAAGGAAATCAATTTAAACATTTTGGCACATTTTAACTGCTGAGGAAATATGGCTAAAATTCTGACGTTCTTATATCCAAATTGTCCATTGACACACATTTCAAGTTTATTAAAAACACAAAATGTGAACCAGCATACTAGAACTAAGAAACAATGAAAACAACTTGAGGACCAGACCAGACTATAATGGTTACCAAAGATCACTATCTCCTCTAGTGGGCGACCACTCCGAGCACTCATTACATAATCGAAAAGCAAATTCATACCAACAGAACTCTGCGTTCAGAAATCAACAAACACAATCGCATAGACCTGTATTACCCACGCACTAAGGTTAGCATTCTGGTTTACATCAATTTGAACATCAAAGGTCGAGCTACCGGAGTTTTGTCAATTGTCCGTGTCAAATTGCTATTTATCAATTTGCTGTCTTAGAACTCTTAAAACTTGAATGTTAGAATTCAGTTTCGATCGTGCTGAACGGAGGTACGTTAGTATTAGGAGGCGGTGTAGGCGTTCGGGCGCCAGTGGGTGTGATAATTCCTCCGGCATACACAAAGAGTGCCGTGAGATAGTGATATGCTCCCGAAAGTAGAGGTTTACTTACGTATTAGACGCGTGGGAGAGGTGAAGGGTCAAAGAAAATTTAAGGGTTACTACTGGGTGTTAAAGGTAGCCATAAAGGTTTTATAGAGTGAAGGAATCCTAGGATTCCGCCTTAAAGCTTTATGGCACCGACCGATCGAACGAGAGCCGATCGAGTAATCGCACGTGGGCGGGAAGAAAGTTTTGTTTTACGATGGAATCATGCAGATTCGCAGGTTGGAGAGATAAATTTTATTTAGCCAACGCGTGTAACATCAATTCTTTATCGTATCTGGTACTGTGACGTTCGTGAAGTGTTCAATGATGAATGCGATTTCAAAATATTAAGTTGAAATTTTCATTACCTCTGGAAGTGAAACCAGCCACTTACTTGGTGATGTAGCGAGTGGTGATATGTTTTTAATGTCTTTATAAATATTACGAAAAACTGGTAATCCATAATGGCTATATAAGACGGGATGTGGGAAGAAAGGAGGGGGTATTTGTTTTGATGTAGTAAATAACGACATCTTTTTCGTTCACAGGCGTATGAGCTGTCAACCCTAACGGGTACACAAGTGATGCTACTAGTGGCCTCGGAAACCGGGCACGTGTACACGTTTGCGACGCGGAAACTCCAGCCCATGATCACGTCGGACTCGGGCAAGCGTCTGATTCAGACGTGTCTGAACTCGCCCGACCCGCCCACCACCAGCGAGCAGCGTATGGCCGCCACCGGCTTCGAGGAGACTGAGCTCACCTATAACGTAGATAACGAGGATATGAAGGTGAGGCAACTGACATACCCGTCGCCAATTCAGTACCCCATAGAGCACCACCCGGGGCTCGCCCCGTCGCCACTACAGCAGTACCACCACCAGCCTTGTCCGTCGCCGCTCCCTATAGGCTCCCTCGGGCAACCATACTCCCACGCCCATCTATCACACCCCCACATGTCCCACCATCCTCAACGGTAGTTCAGATGGCACTCTTGTTAAGCCCAGTTTAGAGAATTGACTGGCGGTCTGGCGGTCATCGTCATAGTAGTCACGTTCTAGACTAGTTTGTATATTAGATTAGTGAATTTTAATAGTCTATTTGTAAATAATTAATGAAACGTTTGATTTACGAGGGTTCGCGCTGTGATTGCAATGTGCAGTGATGCAATGGCGTTCGACGAATCTGTCGGCGAGGGTGGTGTAAGTGATTGCGGATGGTAATTGACAGGTCGCAACCGATCGCGAGATACGGGCGTCGTCGTGGACGTGTAAAATGAGTTATGAGCTGCCACACTTTCTCGCTTCTGTTGAAAAATGTTTTACGGCAGGGGACCGATCGTGACGCTGCCAAAACTGCCAATCGCAAGGAATATCACTTGATTGATTTCAATCGAATAAAAAAACAATAATTTTAATAACGAGAACGGTAATATATTGAGTTCAACGCTCATTTTAAGCTCGTACGAGACGATTAGACGCTGTAATGGATCTCGCATCGCTCATTGAATTAATCATCCTAAAAATCCTATCAACGAAATTGATGAACGGTGTCGAAACGTATAGAGTAATATTCAGTAGTAAAATAATCAGATTCAAAATCCGATTATAATTAACGCTCGAGACCGGTTTTACGGTTTGTGTGACGCCTCGAATCGGAAATGGGAGCGGTGGTGCGCCACTACCGATTCATTATGATCGATGAATCGGCCTTTCATTTATTGTCAGTCAAAAAAACATTCGAAACGGGCTATAATAATCGCGATTATCCTCGAAATTGGAGGAAGTGATGCTCCAGAAATAAAACGTGTGTTTGTGAGCACTGGGACGATGAAGGCATGCTTCAATGTTCTTTTTATTTACTCGGAGACAGGACAAATTCTCGCCGCTTACTCGGTGTCCGTAGCTAGAGACAGTTTCCAATTATCAAGGGAGCGCGCTGTCGCCGCCGGTCCCTCGCCGTGATCCGGATTATCAAGAAACTTAATTGAAAATTACTTTCGGACACCGAGAGTGATTCTTATAAATTCCCCTGTCAAGGTTGACACGTCTGCTAGGACAAGCGATCCGTGTAACCCGGTAGCTTTCACATTTCGTGTTGCGCCCAAATTATAAAGCCCTCGATCCAATATTGATGCAATCATCGTTAATTTAACCATTTTCAGTATGTGCCGCGACGCGAACAGTTAATCAATGAAACGCGTAGTTGATCAAACACCCGCCAAATACGGCGTAGTAGCGCCATTCAGCGCTCGATTCATCCATTAACGCCGAACACACCTTGTGTTGCTAATCGGACACTATTTATTCATCGATTTGTACTCAGTAGCCGCTCTCGCTGCCGTCGCATCGATTGCAGCGAACGATTAATTCCAGCTCCCCATTTGCATACCGTTTTAATTTCGAACCCATCCGGCGCCCACTGCGCCTTCACCCCGACCTCGAATATCGCTTGTCAGCTCGATATGTAGAAATCGATTACGTCGATTCACTTGTTTCGCGTTCGAGTCGATAAAAATCTCTTGTCTCCTGGTAGGTCCCTCATCCTCGTTTGACGTACGGAAATAATACGGCGGCGACGATATCGATCATTATTGTTCAGGCGGCGTCGATAAGCAGATTCGATTGAAATATTCACGCGGTAATTACGATTCCAAGCGATAACTGCCCGGGATGGCCGCTCTTTAGATCTTTATCCGCTCTGTTTTTGTGTTCTATTCGTTGTACATCGTTGTACAATTCGTGACTACGGAGAATGTTGCTTGTTTGATATATTCTTTATATTCAAAGGCCGCGTCTAGTTGGACGTCTAGCACAGTTTCACCTGCCATCGGTGACCGCGCTCGTAAATATGATGCTTTGCGTATTCGCAGCATGCGGTTGAGGGCGTGCTGTCTGTTTCGAGCACGTGAAATGGCCGCGATATTACGGTCGTAGGATGCAGATGCTCCGGCGCATGAATTAGCGCTGTGCAGAAGTCGGTCAGTGCCCCCGCGTATCCCTAATCGAGCGACGGTTTCGTAACGGGGGCCACTCGAGATTTCGCTTTCGGTGTAGTCTGGTGTGGAATCCGCGGTGAATTCTTTAGTTCTATTTCAGAGCACGTCTCGTTCAAAAAACGACTGTCGCCACTGCAGTGGTCCGACACGAGTCGTAAATTCCTCCTCTTTTTTAGAGATGCGGGTCCCGCGGCTGTGACTCACGTCGCCTATAACGTATTCCGCGCGACGCGTGTCTATCCCGACGGTGTAATCGCTCGTTAGTCGTCTCGCGCCTCCTTTATTAACTTATCAATACCATTGTTTTGATAAACGCCGGGACGATTTGCTGACTCATCGCATTGTGCTCTAATGTTCCTACATAATTGTCCGACTGTAAGCCGATCGCCGCGCAACTAACAATAAAGCTAATTTGACTAATAGGTGCGTTGTAATCGTCACCGCGTGTGGTTTAAGGATTAGGATTATTCAGTCGGCTTTCTTCGCCGCTCCTCGGTCAGCTCTTAATGAACGTTGTTCTAAAGCTATTGTTCTACTCTTGTTTCTCTCGTCGTTTTCTAATCCCCGTTTAGTTTGTTTTGATTGAGCCAGTATCATACATATTATCTTTCATTATTGGTAGGTATTTGAACACCAGACAATCGCGGACCTTAATTTTGTAAAAAAAAAAATATAATTCCGGTATTTTGGCGAGGATTCTCTGCGCAACGCATCTCGCCGCGCCTGGCGCGATCATTAATTTATTATTCCACGCGTGAACGCACCGTTGCTTCGATTTTTTCGTAATTATTTAATGTTTGCAAAATTCGCATTAAATGATCGGTTCTCCCCTGTAATTAACATCCCGCCGACCACCCGCGAGAGATCGATGGTCGCCGTTAATCCGCAATGCCTCGTGTCGCCAGTGGACAAATGAAGAGATTCCCCGAGGAGTCAATTTGGTGAAATTTCCGTGAGAGCAATGGCCGTCGTAAATTCGATTCGCGCCGTCATTTAGGTAATGGATCAGCGCATTAACCGATCATGAGCCGCAGGACGATACAGCGACGTTGTGGCAGGACCCTGATTGGATATAAGCGGCGATGAAGCATGTCGCTCGGATGCCGTACGCATCGACAGCATCGGAATGAACGGCGCTTTGCAATCCTTTTGTGCCAGATTTAAAGCTGAGCAAGATTATGAATGTTTAGTACCGCATTTAGAAATCAGTGCACTTTTATTTGGCGCAGATGTTTTTATTAATCGTTAAAAATGTATGGGCGTTCCGGTGCGTGGCGTCCTGGCGTATTATTTTAGGCGTCGGCGCGCACTCCGTGCACTATTACAGCGGCCGCGCAGCCGCTGTTGCATAATGCAGACACGAGCCTTGCCGTTTGCATTCCGATACTTGATATGTGCTTTCACATGTATTTATGGACAAGATTTTGTGTCTCCGTAATGTTTGCCGAATAAATAAATTGTGTTTAAGGCATAAATACAATGGGCGCACAGGCTTCCCTCGTTACGTCGGCGACTGCAAAGTCCGGCGGCATGTCACCGCTGAGATACTTCGCTGATGCGTCGCTTATTTCGTTGTTTAGGGGCTTCGTTACACTACGCTTTATGTCCGCGCTTACAAATTGGCGTTCGATCGGCATCGGCGGGGGGCGCAAATCCAGTAAGAAATTATGCTACATTGTGCTTCATGCTCGAGACAATTTGACACATCCCACATTCGTATGCATCTGCGCCGACATCGCGAGCGGCCCTCGCGCGCATTAGGCGCAGGCCCGGATCTAGCCCGACATCATTATCTGCGCGCCGCATCATACGCAGGATTCCCCTCACATCTCACTTACCGCAATTCTAATGATTTGCAACGGAGAGGCTCCTTTGTATGCAGACGACGGGCGCTGAGGTGCGACGCTATCCCCAGGAATCTCCCTTCCGCGAAGTGCCGATGCTCTAATTGAAATTTATTCGTGGTCTCCAAACTAGCGGACGGCGCGGCCCGGGTGCCCAATGCCGTCGCCTTCTAATCCCATTAGATTAATGAATAAGTGCTCGGATCGTCCAGGTTGTTTAGTTATGTATGCGCTTGCGATCTCGTTTACCGGACTCGCTCGGGACGCGCCTCATCCATTATAGATTTAGTCTGGAGTGTGCCGTCCGCTGGATATGGCCGACGTCTATGTCATTTCGATAATTGGCCCGCGATTATATTTCCAGTTGCGCACTTAACAAACATCTGCGATAGATCTGTTGATTGGCAGTTGACGATTGCGTCATTGAATCTTGGTCCAATTATACAATTCAATTTGAATTATTCAATTCTAATGTTTTCTTTTTGCGTCTTAATAAGTCGGTATTACTGCGGGTTTGATTCGCCGAATACGCCGGCCCACTTCCTAAAACTAGACTGGGAGACTCAGAACGCACATGGTTAAAATTAGGCGAGCGCGCGCCCAGAATAGAGTAAAACCGCTCGCCGCGTCACCGGCCGACTTCGGAGATTGTGTTACACATATGACCATGTTGCAACCGATTGATGCAGGCGGTGGATTCCTCCTCCATCAGTGGCTCCATTTAGAAGCTTGTTCTATATATTATAGATGACAGATTTCTGTGTATAAAGCGCTATTAGTTAACTAGTTTATTAAGGTATGTGTTGTGAAGGAAATCATAAACTTTAGTAGTTAATTCCGATTCATATTAAGTTAATTTCTTCGACTCATTTTAAGGTCACAGTTCATTTCTTGAAGTGACATGAATCCGAACAATGTTCAACAAACAACGAAAGAAATAAACCAAACTTATCGGTCATCCTTTTGTATCGGCATCGCGATGCGCTTTGGCAGACCTATTACTATCATAACACCACTTTATTGTCCATCGACGGGTCTTAAGGGGATATCGTGGTGGTTTGTAGGAACTTGACTATTAAAGGAGCATTGGATAGGTTGTGCTGCGGTGTTCTCGGGTCTATAAATTCAAACTAGCGTGGAGGCCCGACCGTTAGCGCGTGGGAAATGATTGGGTCCGAGGCTTTGTTAGGCCGATTGTCCACTGGAGTAGATGCGGCGATAGCTGGCGGTGACAGCTACGTGGGAACGCCGTACGCATTTCGGTGCTGTTTGTACACTACAATGGCTAACGGATGAGCGGACATTCAGCAAGTGTACAGCACACTTTAGATTTGAATCTTCGTCTGCTAATATGCCGTTTAAATTTATTGTGATGTTAGAACTAGGGACTTCGTTCCATGTTGCTAAGTGTTTCCACACAATAAGTTATCGCTACTTAAAATGTTTCATACTCACAATTATACAAATAAATACGAATACTCTTTATTGCACACCTCGAACATCAAGGAATACATAATACCACATGAGATACATTAAAATAATAGGCAGAGGTAAACAACAGGCGGTCTTGTCGCTAAATAGCGATCTCTTCCGGATATAACAGAATATAATGATACCAATGAAGAAATCTGAACACAGTTTAAACTAATAGTGTCTTGCACAACACAAAATGATGTGCCAGAAATGTAAGACACTGGGGCAGCTCGGAAAACGGCCGGAAAATTCTATTTGCGGCATTTCCGGGACTCCATTTGCGTTCTAATCGCCGCTTCGAATAAAAAAATCAACAATAGAACGTATCGTGTTGTACGAAAGATTCTTCTCATTCAACATGGCCAAGATATTTGGCATACTGACCAAATAATTGATGTTACAAGAAAATCATGGTATTAGAAAGCTAGTAGCTTTAATTACAGCGTTTAACAAAATCCTCTCCAAAATGGCTCCCTAAGAGACTAGACAAAAACGACAATAAGAATTCGCTTCCTCAATCATCTGATTATGTATTGAAATTAACGCACTGTCGTTACGTTTAATTGCTTAAACAATGCGAAGATCGACAACTCTCAATCCTGAATTAAATCCAACCAAACCCAATACTTCCAAAAGGCTTAGATGCGCTATGAATCCAATGCACATAAAACCTTTTAATTCTGCTCGGATTCTATGCTCTTTGCATTCTCCCCGCGCCTGCGCGATACGCTGCGTGCAACACAATAATTCCGGCATACATGTAGTTAAATGAGCCGCGGCAGTCATACATAAATCATGCGCGGGATCAGGTATCGACGCGTGCGCGGTAGGCGATAGGGGGGATGGTTATGGTTGGACTACGATAATCCGATCAATAAGGCTTTTTTAGCTCTAGCTCTGAGAATTGTTTTGAAATCAGTGTCTTCCGTACATTAAGTGTATTAGTGTGTAGTGTTTAATATTTTACAGAATGATGACGTGTTTAGTTTGCTCGAGTAGGAGTCTGACGAGATGTTACTCGATCTAGGAGGACTAAATATTTGTACCATCGTCGGATCATTCATTTATTTTTGAAATATAAATATGTTTAGTACCTACCCTGAAGATAAGTTAGCAACCTGCCCTTAAAAAAGTATAGAAATAAATTTTAATGGTATCCTGTGGTCTCAAAACTGGTCAAGTCTTCTTGATCGTCTTGTACTTAGCTGGAACAAAGTGCGCCGAAATCCCACGAGCACTCCAAATGACAAATGCCCCGTTTCAGTAATACTAAACACAAGTATGTCCACTACGTGCCCAGAAATATTCCCACGTCCAAAATCTCCGGAACTAATCCCCCGCACGTACTAAAGATTAGCATTTGAAAGCTTTGTTTGTGTATGCTCGTCAATAGAAAAAGCCGTGATGGATCGGCGTACGCGCACAAAGAAAGATTTGTTTTCAGAGCTGAATAGGATGCGAGTTAGCGGGACGCGTGCGGAATATGTTATGCTCGCATATTTTTAAACTTGCTCATCGCTCGTTGGAAATATTCAAGTTATATGATAAACGAGTCTGTGCCCGATTTCTAAACAAACTTTCATCCCCTGTTTAACCAACTACACGTAAGGAGGTTTGCACTACTACTAAGAATTTTATTGCTACAGATGCGTGTGCCAGTGACATCGGTGCAATTCTAAATTCGCAAATACTAAAAATATTAATTTCTTAAAAAAGGATATTTGCTTCGATAAAAATTTGCATTGCCTCATTGGACATGTTTAATAACACGGTCTGGATATAAATTATGCATCCTTAAACCTTGAAATTAGCGCCCAAACTTAGAATTTAGTTAATTAAAAATCCCCCTCAGTTTTGAAAGAATCGAGTAAACGAGATAGTATTAACCAACTCGACTACCCGGGTTAAATTAATGGTTGTCTCGTTACTGACTTGCTCCAGTTATCCAAATTACTGTCATTAACTATCAAGTCAAGCGAAAAAACTGTATCAGCAGAACCTGTTCCTTTTCACTAGAAAACCCTCGGAAGGTCGCAGATTCGATCCCAGGAACTGTATGAATAAATTATCCATATTGTCCGTCTGTCCGACCTGAATTTAAATGATCGTTATCTGACTGCTACATTCGAATTTCAGAATGTACTTTCCAATTTAGGATATAACGATGCCGAAGCGAACTTTCATAATGATTTGGTAATGTCTTGCTAAATACATAATTTAACGCGTATTAATATTTTAATTCGATTTTTACTGCCTGAATTTCTTTATCGGCCTCGGTAAATATTTCTCGTAACATTTAATTAACCTTTGGTGTTAAAATTTAAACACCAGTTTTATTAATTATCATCTGATTTCCTCAGTAATTCGTGTGCCTTTACTAGAAGTGTACGAAAAATATAATATAATGAATAAACGACAAATTAAATCTATCGAGAATATTTTCTTTCTAATTTTTCAGAGCGTCTTGTCCTCTATACTCTATATTAGTTCATTACAATTTATACATCACGAGTATTATTCTATAATGTGATTACCAGTTAATATAAGCATGGTAGTCAGACAGGGCCCTAATGAAGCTTATCGTTTTATGAGCACTTTTTCTAAGTAATGTGAATTTGTTGTTTCTCTAATTACAAGCCGATCAAATCGAGTTCTATAAATGCTTCGTCAATGTCTAATTCGAAAATCTAAGACCAAAGCCTTATAGTTGCTTAAATTTCTAATACTTGTAAAACTTGTACCTACACAGTTACGTTTCTTCTGCTCACACGTCACGGTTCTTATCACTCGATTGTAATCAGGAAGTTCAATGAAGTATATTTCCCCGATCCCAGTGCTTATAGCTTGTTATCACGCTATGATCTGCTGTGAGATCCTGTTCGCTTCGCCTAGATATTTAGTACAAAAGCGGCGACAGTTATAGGCCAGTTTTATAGCCCGAACCGCGGCGAACTCTAAACCGTATCGACCAATCAACGCTCAGTATTTTACTAGATTTGCTAGAAGCGCAAAATAGACTTAAAGGAACCGTGACTGATTAAGTTCTGAATTGATGGCTTTGAAATTAGTGCCGATAAAAAGAATATTGCTTTTTAATTGCGTACAGTAGCAATGACTCCAATCTGATTGATATAACTCATAAATACATTCATTTGATTGCATGATAATGAATATCGGGCTCATCGAAGCAATTACACATGATGTTTATGGAATTTCAATACGTTCGGCTACATGACTCGTTTTCATTCGGCAGTAAATATACGAATCGATTGCGCCCGTATCAATGGAGCGCATGTGGCTAAGAATGTTTACGTCACAGAACCGAAAGTGGTCATAAACTGAAGAGCCTTGTTCCAATCTCTGACATTGCGGAATTACTCTGCCTCCTATTCCGTTTCTACTTACGAGCATTTGTGGTTGTTAGACAAGGACACGAGTGCGCTCTCACTTCCGCCCGCCCACGGCGGCTCGGGCGTCGCCTACGCGCCAACTTAATTTAAAAAAAAAAAAACCGCGACCGTGTGGCCCGCGTGCTACAATTGTTTTTGACGGTTATTCGCCTTAAAGTCTCAGCGAATTGAGAAATAATAATGGTGTTATTTTTCATGTTTTATTGTTTTTTGTGTGGTCAGTGTCGCAAGACCGTAGGAGGCACCGATAAGCGTTGCCCAACGTCCTTAAATTATGACTTAATTCTGCACGCCTCTTTCTTTCCTTTTGCTTGTTTTGTTGTAACGGTACACCGGCACTTGACTTCGTAAAAGTCACGATTATCCTTAATTTTAGTGTCCAATAAAGTGTCGTGATAACGATACGATCGCGCATACCTAAGTGTTTATACGAGCAAAGTTTTCCTATCATCTACAAAAAGAACAACAGTTAGTAAGTTACGTCTTTTATTTTGATAACTCCAACATTTTGAGCGTTGAACTTAATAAAGATATAAATAATCCGCGGAACCCGGCAACATGGGATAATAAATCAGCAAAAGCTGTTTAAATGAATCAATTACTTAGCTTAAACGACACAGCTGTCGCAATCAAGCATATTCATGTAGCTGTAACAGGAACCGACATTGTTTAAGATGCACGATTTGACGTAAACAATTTCGCAAGTTAAAATAAACTTCTTGAAAAGGTATATCCAGGTCGAATCCTCTTAAATCAAACGAAGTCCGTGGAGTCATTATCATAAATAGTTGATGGAGGAATACAGATGCAACTAGCAAAATGGCGGACGCAAACAAATATTGTACGGAACGTGACTCGGTTTACCAAATCAACGAGATGCGAGGCTTAGCAATAACTATTAAGTACGACGATTATGTACATTATGTTTATATCCCGTTGTTGTAAGGTTTTTGTTCTAATGCATTTTACTCATTAAGTTGCAGGCCATTAATAAAAGTGCCATCGTCTGTATAGTTTATAAGTACAACGAATTCTGAACGCAACGAATTCCATTTTCAAACCATTCCTTTTCCCGTTCCAGTGTTTTGTTTTTAAAGTTACGTTTAAATGTGGAAACTCGATGTTTTGGCGCCACCACTGACAGCAGATAAAGCTGACCAATCAGAATTAGGCTTCAGTGATGACGTCGTTTACAGTTGTTTTCCTATTGGTGCTAGTGTTGGTGCTGTAGTGACTTCGGACGTTCTCCGCTTGCGTGGGTGATCTCTGTTTACTCAAAGTAATTCTAAAGTTATAAATATTTTTAATCATAAATCTTAATATATATTTCTGATACTGTAGTTAGTTTAGTCGAGATCTGATGAATTCGTTAGGGTTTAACCGACGTTGCATGGATATTAGTATACATTTTTATTGTTTTTCTACATATTTGTACTTCTAAACGTCGCATCGGACGTGTAAAGTGGCATTTCATTGTCCTTTTATAACGTAGCATTTTTTCCTTATTTAATATGCATTGAAAATGTGTATTAGAATTCATGCAAAAGGTTAGCAATATTGATACCTGTACTTATCCAGTGTGCACCTGTGTTTGTTTACTATGTTGTGATCCATCCAGTATATGAAGGCATGTTGTGTGTTTGCTACGCGAGTAGTTGCTAATATGTCTACGACTCGATCACCACTTTTTTAAAGAGTAACTGTAACATTATGGCGAAAATATGCCAATTGGGGTTGGAAATTTGAGGTAACTTCTACACAACGTTGCAGATAGTGGTCGAGTCGTAGTACGTTCAATTTTTTCAGTCAAATTGAACAGATAACAATAAATTAATATAAGTGTTAAGTAACAAGCATCTCCTCTAACGATGCGTGTAGTGCCTTAACAAGATTGTACTTAAATTCGAAAATGACTGTTAAATTCAGTATTATTACGGATTGTGGTCACAAAGTGAATTTATCCGTTAGTGTTTTATTTCAACGGGGAGCTTGGCTAGTTTTTGTAAACTATTTCGTTCAAAACATATTTGGCTACAATGAATTGTGTACCGAATCTCAAAAAAAAAAAAAGTTCGTGTCTGTTCGAAATTTGAATTAAAGAGACTACGATTGTTTTTGCATCTTTTTGTCGTGTGTGTGAGATGCTTATTTTTTAAAAGGTCTATAGTTGTTTTTGTTTTCTTTATATCCGGTCAGCATCCCCGCATTCTAAATGAAACAAGAAGGTTGTAAAGGAGGCTTAACTCGAGTACTTAGTTAACCAGCAAGACTCTGCGAATACTTACAGAGATTTGTTTTTGTTGTAAAAGATAGTTGTACAAATGATTAGAGAGCTAGACCACTTGACAATATTGTAACGCACTGTCAAGCGATGACTATGATTAAGCACTATGAAATTGAATCCTATTTAAAGTATATTACCCAACACGTAAATCAGATTTGTATTTTTTTTTATTGAGTTGTCTTGAATGTCAAAATGAGCCGTGCAAAGTCGCCGTTAATATTGTTCGGCTCTGACAGAATTACAAAAGGCGTGTAAAGTCGGAAACATATATTTAAATGCGAAATTAAGTTTTTTGGCGCGTGTTGGCGATTATTCACGCCCCGAGAAATGACATATTTTAATACTTTGGTAATAAAGACGTGTACTTTTGTAAGTACAGTTGTGATTTACATTCTAAAATGTGTTTTAAGGTAGATATCCATTCAATTAGTTTTGCATAGTAAAGAATTTCCAAACTAGTATAAATTGTACGTTTCTATAAATTGTGTAAAAATGGATATCTAACTACAAACCTTGTCTCTACGTGTCGATAAAAGATATAGTGCCTTTTAATGCGACTTGTGCCTTAAAGTGAATATATCTTATGTAAAACAGTGAAGTAAAATACGATACACATTTGACGGAGTGCGTTAGTTCTAATATGCGCACATATAGATGTAGGTCTCGCGATTTGCTCGACTTATAACGTAGTCACAATGTTTTACAATCCCAAGTACAAGCTTATACAGCTCTTATACTGCTAATTTTAACTGAATAAAGGCTAGGATAGGCTTTATACTTGGGATGTACCGACGTAGTCTTGCATCGCTTGGCTTGATAAAGTGTGAATCGTATTTAAACTTTACATTATTCCTGCAATGGTTTCGACTCAAAATAAAAACTGGCAATATTTATAAGCGGTTGTGAAACAACTGTGTTCAAATTGGGATACTGTATACTAGAGTCAATTACTAGTTAAATGTAATTTAGTTTAACTTTAAGTCACTCAGTTGGGACCAGTGGCGGGCTTCACCGCATATGAACTCTACGCAATTGTGTTTAGATCGATTTTACAACGGTCGAAGTGTAAAGACAATGTGATAGAACCTATACCTGACGATAGATCATTGTTACTGTTAAATACAGTTTCTGTAAATATGTACAATACTTTAAAATTGTAAGCAAGACTAATTTTAATACTAGATGCAATGTTATACAAGTTTTTTTCTATTTAAATATTTTTTAAAAGATTTAATCTACTCTATTTTTAATGATGACTTATTTTTATCGTTCCGAATAATTTATATATGTGGTTGTACAATGTCGCAGATGAAATCGGGTGAGACATTAAAAAAATTATAAAAAAAATAAAATGTTAAAATTTTTTGAACGCTCTTATTGTGTTTAGTTAAGTTCCCTTCAGTTCCACGCACTCTCCGACATAGCTCGGTTGTGCGGTACGTACACAGTCCTATGCTAAATATTCAAGTTCCAAGTATTTCTATTTGGAAATAATTTGAACCTACGGGTACCTTCACACAATTAAACGCACGCTGATCTTCTCTTGATATTCATATTTAAAATTTAAGCAGGCTGGCTGATAATTATACCACAGACGAGCTAATCTTTTTTTCTCTACGTCACAGATTACTGTTACAAAAGACGATGGGTGCGCGTTCAATTTTCAAAATTTGGTCCGTTCCATTTTCAAATTTCTGGAGCTCGAATGTTGGCATCGCGCGCACAATGTACACAGGGGCGGCGGTAGAAGGGGCCCCGATTAAGGTGCCTCACCATTCCTCCGCATTCACCACGACGCCTAAAGGCCTAAGGCGCCGTGTTCGCATACGTTGGAATTTTGGCGCACTTTAATCTTCCACCGCCGCCATCGGACACTACGTACCCCACTCCCATTTTATTACCAACATTGCCGTAAAACATCCGAATTGACGTTTTTAATTACATCGCGATATTAATACCGATGTTTTTAAAGGGTGTGTCCGATAGTGTTTGGCCTTTATCGATAAATAAAACCGTCCCAATTGAAATGCTCACTTTGGCTTTATAAATATATGGTTTTTGGGGGTGTTTCGATTGGGCCGGGTTATAGTTTAAGGCGCGTTGGAGCCAAAAGTTGCGTCGCTGTCGTTGTAATTACTTTCGGTGTATGCGAGAGATTATTACAATCATAAACATGCAATGATTGCCGCACGATCCTCCCTCGTGTGTCGATATATCGATACGCCCGACTTTCTTTTGGCTTCGGGTTATATTGCTCAAATTGACTGGACCCCCGCACGAAAAGTACTGCTATCCTTTGTTTCAGTAAGTATGAAGTTACTAGAGTTTCTGTTTAAGAAAGCTAACTGTTTGCATCAGCATTAAAAGAATAGCTTTAATATCGTTGGTACTTCTCCATGCAATGTGTACGGAGAAAATGACGGTAACCAAAGTTAGTAACGCCATCTATTTATATCTTTTTATCCTTTCTAAATGGTATCACTCTATTAATTTCCGTTTATTAAAAAAAATAGTTTATTCTGACAATGTACCGTGCGATTCGAGTCAAATTAAACAATTTGTTTTTATCTAGTGTAAGATTGGCCAATCGAAGTGCTATTCAAATTGACGATTTCGAGTGAAGAGAGAAGAAAGAATATCCAAGGTATGTACAGTTTTCTTTTTGGTGCTGGTACTAATATGACTGATTTGAACTAACGATTTTAACTTTGTGATTGTTCGTTTTTATGTGCTTTTACAGGATTACAGGTATCAATACCTCGGCATTCACGATTGGTTGACCATTTTACAATCGACTTTTTATCCAAGTTACCCGTGATTTTATACGTTACGAACGAGTATCTTAAATATATTTTTCTACTCCAGAACTTTTTTCTGTCATTTATATAGTTACTAACTCTAATATAAAGACATAAATTATGAAAGTCTGTAAAAGTCTATACTCTACTGCCCAAAAACACACTGCTAACCGATGTTATAATGTCGCCAAAAAAGCATCACTTAGTACCACAGATTACAAGATGAACAGCTGCATTCACACAATTTGCAAATTAAAAAAAAAAACTTATTGTACTAAGGCATTGCTGCCAACTTAAAAAAAAAGTTTTATCTTCAGTGCATGGATGTTTAGTATAGTGAACGTATACCTTTATAGATAAGTTTATTTTTTTGACAGATGTTTAGTATGGTGATCGTAACCTTTATGTATAAGTTAATATTTTTTTGACAGATGGATGTCAATAAAAAAAAAGTTTATCAGAGACAATTTTTCTTTTTAATTTTGTTGATTCCGAGCGGGAACATGTCATTATTTTCTTTGTTGTTTATTTGCATTTTATTTATGAAATGTCGAGTCGTAGAAAAAATATTGTATGCAACGTTGTATAAGTAGGTCAAAAAACGTTCGTGGCATCTTTCTTACGATGTTCGCTACGCTCACATCGTAACTCATGCCACTCGCGTTTTTTGCCCCCTCTTATACAACGGTTGCATAAAATACTATTACCTACTGCATTTTATAGCAGAATGTGAACTTCAAGTTAACAACACATTAAAACGAAAGAGCGGTGGAGATTTAAAATCATTCAATAGTTTCATGACTCAATATCTAAATGGGTTAGGATTACGATTAAAGTCCTCTGCACTCTGGTTCAAGAGATAAGTTAATAAAGACCAACAGTAACATTAAAAAGTAACATGCATTATTACTAGGTACACATTAAAAAATCATATTTTACCTTAGATTTGCGGAAACAATCAAACCTGATAAAGTTTTTCTGCAACACTTGAATTACTTTGTGCTGCAATAAAATTATTACGTCAATAACAAGTCCATACGAGTATAATGGAGCAAACTTATAAGCGATCAAATAGTGTCGCCAGGAAGAAAATAAACCATAATATTTTGGCTGGAACAAATTATACTATTTTGACATAAGATGTTAGGAAAACCTCTACATTTTAGTGGTGCAAGGAAAGTGTTCTTTTCGATTTAAAGAATTTTAATAGTCGCTTAAAAATTTCAATTACTAGACAACTACTACTACACAATTAAGTAGTATAATAATTTATAAGCTAGCATGCATTTCAGTACATGGGTTTTCTTACAGGAAAATTCATTACTTTATACATTGTACATATAAAGACCTATTACGCAGAAAAAAAATCTAAACATCATAAATAATCTATTTGCTTGACTTGTTTGCCTTCTAGCATTCATGATATTTATCTAGGTTAAGTTAAGTATCTTTTCGAACGGAAAGTATCAGACGAAATAATCGTTTAGCCCAAAGGAAACTTGAAAATAAACAAATTTCGAGAAACTTTCTCACAGCGTGGTGGCTCGTAATTCAACACCTTTTGTTTCTGTATAACGTTAGTCATTTTGCGGTTCGTGAGCGCATCCATTACTCCCTTCAATACTGTATAAGTTCATACATTCGCTTAAAATATCACCACGTTCAGTAATTTATTGGAACATATATGTCCAGACCCAGACTGAGATGAATATTCACGCGCCGGTATGTGAACAACTTGTTGTCACGCGGGGCCGTTACACATCTTTTCGTTTGGAAGTGCCTGCAGACAAGCTGAAGATTGCCAGGAACACTCAGAATTGGCCAGCTGGTGCGGAAGTACGAATGTTCAACGTTGTGCGTTCAAAAAACTCCACGGTACGCGGCGGCAAGCAAATACCGACATAAAAAACAGTCAGTTAGTTGTTGTTCACCAAAATGTTCGCTCAATTTGTGGCAAAACATCACTATTAAATGTACTGTGTAACAATGAGAAACCTCATGTGCTAGGATTGAGCGAAATATGGTGTAAAAATAGGGAAATACAACGAGTAAGGTTAAGTGGGTACGCGTTAGCGAGCTGCTACTGTCGAGTGCGCATACCTCACGGGGGCACCGCGCTATACATACTTGAAGGTATGCAGTATAAACAGCGCGCAGACCTGCTTATCTATGCTATTCAATATCATTTTGAATTTGCAGCCATTGAGATTATTTCTTTTAAATTAATTATTATTGTCTTATATAGAACCGGAAATGGTAATTTTGACATATACTTAGAGAATTTAGAATTATTATTAAGTAAGTTAACTGACGAAAATAAAAAGTTTCTCATTGTTGGTGATCAAAATGTTGATTACCTTTGCGATAATAGTATGAGACGTAGGGTTGATGACGTACTTAATAGCTATGGCTGCGCAAACACGGTGACCTTTCCCACTCGCGTAACTGAGGATTCTAAATCATGCATCGACTGCGGGATAGCGAATCACGTTCGAGACTGTCTTACTGTGACAGCGGTGAATACTGCTATTAGCGATCACAACGCTCAGCGCTATGTACTCACAATAGAGGGCACCCTCCCTGCGACATCACATGATAATTTAATTGAACGCAGGTTATTCAATAGCGAATCCATTTATTTATTTTATTCTGACTTTTCCAATTATAATTTTAATTTTATTTATGATGATACACTTAGACATTGATTTTAAATTTAGCAAGTTATTTAACATATTTAAATATTATATGGACTTACATTTTCCTTTAAAACAGGTAAAGGTACAAAAGAAATCATCCGTCCCGTGGCTCACGGATGAGCTGTGTGGATATATGCAAAAACATAATGACCTACAAGAAATAAGGCGTCAATATCCGAACAATCCTCTCATATCCGAATGTATTGACCATTACTACCAGCTCATTAAGTCAGAAACGCTTCGTGCTCGGCAGGCCTACATTGAGACGAAGCTAGTAGAAAGTAAGAATCCGTCCAAGGATATGTGGAGGGTTGTTAATGATGAGATAGGTAAAAAATCAAATGTTCATAATATTTGTCTACAAAATGATGAGTCAAATTCCTACTTATCTCACGATGAAGTCCCCAACGCCTTTAATACTCACTTTATAAACATAGCATCAAACCTCACGATACAAAGCGACGAATCATTGTCCACACAGTACGTTCGTAGTCACCTCGGTAGCTGCGATATGCCCATGTTCAGCCTTCCTACTGTAACACGCGAGCTCTTAGACAGGACCATACAGTCATTGTTAAAAACACGTACAACTATAGACGTATACGAAATATCATTAAATATAATATTAAGTGTCTGGCCGGTTGTGTCTGATATCCTGGTGGTCCTCATTAACGATATGTTTAAAACTGGCATATACCCGAATGTGTTGAAGAATACCAGGGTATGCCCTGTCTATAAGGGGAAAGGGGACAGGACTGATGTTAATAATTACAGACCTATCACAATTGTACCCACTATTTCAAAATTAATCGAGTGTATCATCTCCTCCTGCCTAATGACACACTTAGAATCGAATGACCTCATTACAGAAAACCAGTATGCCTATAGACAGAATAGGTCCACCACTGCGGCTGCCCATAAAATTACCGACTGCATAACGACTGGGCTGGATGACAGACACAAAATGGCAGCAATTTTGTGTGATCTTTCCAAGGCGTTCGATGTTATTAGTCACAGGTTACTATTAAATAAGTTAAGTCTGTATGGTTTTGACACTTCCGCTCACCAATTGTTGACGTCTTTTTTATCCAACCGGAAGCAGGTAGTAAAAGTGTCTACCAATGGCAAAACGGTGACATCGGATGCTGGTTGCGTACGTCTAGGCATCCCTCAAGGATCAGCCCTCGGGAATGTTTTGTTCACTATATTTGTCAATGACCTGCCATCGGCAATCACGACTGGTCTGTCGGTGCTCTTCGCGGATGACACTACAGTCATAGTTAGCGCAAAAACGTACGAACAGCTAGCCAATAAAATCCATGATGCTTGCGGGCAACTCCAAAAGTGGTTCTCGTCGAACGGTTTACTCTTAAACATAACGAAGTCCAATGTCATGGTTTTCTCGGGCCGCCACACCGCAGTGCCCCCATGTATTACCAGCGTCCCGATGCCATTATGCACTGAATGTAGGTTTCTCGGCTTCATGATAGACTCAAACTTAAACTGGAAGTGTCATGTCGACCAACTGTGTGATAGGTTGGGTAGTGCCGTCTTTGCGTTAAGAAAATTGAAACCATTAATATCGAATAATGCATTAAAAACTGTATATTTTGCGCATTTCCACTCAATAATGTCCTATGGTTCAATTATCTGGGGTAATTCCACCGATGCCAAACGCGTTCTTATAATCCAAAAACGAGCACTTCGGATACTGGCTGGAGTGGAACCCAGACATTCTTGCAGAGATCTCTTTATAAAGTATCGCATCATGACGCACTACTCACTTTACATGTTTGAGGTTCTAATGTACGTGAGAAATAATATGCCAATGTTTGCGCGTGTTGAGGTATCGGGCAAACAAATTAGATCCACAGGAAGACTCAGGACAGTTCCGCGTCGCCTGGCGCTTGCCTGTAAAAACCCGCGCGTCATCGGTCCCACGTTCTATGAACGTCTACCCGCGGAATTACGAACCGAGCCATCTGACGACAGTTTTAAACGACAATTGAGAAACTTTTTATTGGATAATCCATTATACTCAGTAAATGAGTATATGGAAACGTAATTTATATTTGTATAATTGACATTGTTTTTATTTATAAGTACTCCAGTTTTGTTAATTATGACATTATATACTGACAATACCTAAGTTCCTGTTGACCTTATTTCTAATTATTGCCTTATTTGACTTTGTTATTTTCAGTTTTATTTTTATCGTGTTAATTCTTGTATTTTGACAATCCATTTATGAGCTACTTTGACATTTCTATCTGTTTGTTTAAAATTGTGACATGTAATTATTTAATCTGTTTTATTATTAATTCCGCTGTTTTTACTATCAATTTCATCACATTTTATCTGTTAATATTAATATATGACGATCATAGTATAAGTGCATGTAAATTGACTTCGTGTAATTTATATTGACATTTTATATTATGAAATAAATAAATCTAATCTAATCTAATCTATAATACTTTTGACGACACGGTTGGTTTGTGGTAATGCGGTGTCTCCGAAACCAGCAGTCCTGGGTTCAAATCCCGGTGAGGACAAGTATCCGTGTGATGATTTTCGCGTACGGTGGTACAGAATCGTTTGTACGCGAGTTCGACTCGTGCTTGATCAGTATTTACATTTAAAATGAATTTAAACAAACAAATAATACTTTATGGACTTTTCAAGATGTATGACAAGTAGAGACTGAAAGTAACGAAGTACAATATGATTAAAATCAGTTAACGATTCGGCTTTTCTCGGGTATCATCGCCTCAATCCGGAGACGGAAATGACACGAAATACATTACCGCGATTTCTTTTAGGTAGCATTCAATTTGAAGTATCATAAACGCAATGTATAGCACCTGCCAAGATGACATTACTAACCGGTAGACCTAAGAAATTTATTATGCAGAAGCGACATGAATTTTAACATTCATTATTAATTTATTAAAGCTATACTTGTAGGTATACAATATATAAAAAAACATATATAAGTCAATATTTTACTGTTTGATGTAAGTAACAGTACCTACGATATTACGTTGGATTAATAATTAATAATAATCACCAAATAAAAAAAAATATAAAACCGATTTCAACCGATTGTTGTTGATATTTCATAAACTGCTTGACCAATTTTGATAAAATTTACATGGGACCATCTCGGAAGTATACCCTATCAAATACAAAAAGAATTTTGTAAATCGGTCATAGCTGTAAATTGATAATTCTATGTGAGAGATGAGGGATTCATGACAATTACCGAGGTTGGCCGAATCGTTAACTGATTTTAATCGTACTGTAATTAAATTACCTACTTACATATGTAATGAAACACATCACACTGAAGAGAGCATCATATAATCCAATTAAATAAGGAGGTACTATGTTATGTTTACTCGATGGCATTGAAAATCGTGTCCTTTATTCAAAATTTTACATAATTGTAATTTACGAAATGGAATTTCAACATCGTAACTAGATTATGTGCGTATATAACCAGGTATAGTACGAACTAAGATGGCCATCATATCAATAGAACGAACTCAAGTCACCTCAAGCCCAGATCGTGTGTCTAGAACTGTCAAGAGGTCAAATCGTTTCTCGAAATGACAGTAATCAATTCCGTACTCTAACGCCGCACCTACGTGGGAGGTGACCTAAGTTTGTAATCTACCTTTCCGACAAGATTTGTTAATAGATATAATACAAATATCACAGGCTATGTAAAATTTTCCATCCTCATCTTTCAGATTTCAGATTTTGACCAGATCACAAAGAAAGCCGTGTAGCTTTTTGTAATAACTTTACATGTCCGCATAACCCAAGTAAACAAACCCCGTATATCTCGCAGACCAACAAATCATTCATTAAAACCATGAATCTCCAGCCAGGCAAACAAATTCAATCAACCATTGTGTGATCTGCATAATACAAGCGTTGGGACAGACTGACGGATACGCGGACACAAGTCGTAAATCTGAACCATTGATACGACTATCATTGGGAGAAATTGCTTGACCCCACGTCTGGCAACCCGATGTGTTAAAGGGGTATCACAATATCCTGTATCAAGTATAGATGCCTTGTCTGAGGTCAGGTTATACACTACTATATATATACATGTAGAGAAAGGGAAGTATGTTATTAGGAACCATGGCGTCAATTTCAGATTTAATAGAACTGTTTTTTTAATCTCATACATAACTGGGAATTGAGCCTGGTTAAATTTTTGTAAGTAATCGCATGTCGTATTTTTATTTTATCATTATGATATTTACAGCGATTTTCATGGGGTTAATTTAATGCAGTGTTTATATTAAATCTAAAATTGTTTTAGGCCTTTTCACGCTAAAAGACTAGCTACCTACTCGTAAACGTTGATACAGGAATAGAGCTGGACAGGACAACCAAAAATGGCTTTAACAAACTTTACCCAACCACGGTAACTAAAAAGACGTTTTATGCAGACGAAGTAGAAGCACAGAAGAAGTTAGACGCGGAAGAAGGCAGTATACTTATAAAAAAACTCTAGAGGTACTGTAGTGTTCACTAGGGTTTCCTGGGATACTTAAAAAATTGGGCAAGTGCGAGTCCGACTCGCTATTGTTTCCGTAGGTACCATAATCTATAACAAGTTTGTTGTATGAGAGCCCCCCTTAAATATTTATTTTATTTTATTTTTAGTATTTGTTGTTATAACGGCAATATACATCATCTGTGAAAATTTCAACTGTCTAGCTATCACCGTTCTTGAGATACAGTATGGTGACAGACGGACGGACGGACGGACGGACGGACAGCGAAGTCTCAGTAATAGGGTCCCGTTTTTAGGGTTCCGTACCCAAAGGGTAAAAACGGGACCCTATTACTGAGACTTCGCTGTCCGTCCGTCCGTCCGTCCGTCCATCTGTCACCATACTGATACTAGACAGTTGATAGCTAGACGGTGATAGCTAGACAGTTGAAATTTTCACAGATGATGTATTTCTATTGCCGCTATAACAACAAATACTAAAAATAAAATAAAATAAATATTTAAGGGGAGCCCCCCATACAACAAACTTGTAGTAGATTATGGTACGGAACCCTTCATGCGCGAGTTGGACTCGCACTTGCCCAATTTTTAACCCTTTGGGTACGGAACCCTAAAACACACTAATCGGGCTTTCAGTAAACCTGAAGTGCGTCCGCCACCGGTGACGTCTGTCAATGTAATGACCGGTAGCTGGCGGATCGAGGGTACATTTATTATCTATAAACGCCTATATACTACAAATACATGGTTGCCTCAGGTTCTAAAAACTTTGCGATCTTTAGCACGTCAATACCTTTAGATATGTTTCCTCGATATCGAACCCGTCTTCACTACGTAATAGGTATCGCCAGGGCGCGTTTTTTGGCCGCGCGAAAGAAAGTATCGTAATGGCCGGCAAACAGGTCTCACTGGATGAACAGGCGAATGGATATTATCGCATTATGTAAACGAATAGCGTGATAGCAAATGTATTTAAACACGTATTGAGTGCATTTTGTACAAATGTGAAAACAGTTTATAGTGACGAGAAAAATATCTATATTCGATTCGTATTCTTCTTGACGACGCGGTTGGCGCAGTTTCTAGTGCACCTGCATACTGAGCCGGCGGTCCTGGGTTCGAATCCCAGCCAGGGCAAATATTTGTATGATGAACTCGAATATTTGTTCCTAGGTCATGGATGTTACCTATATTTGTCATGGCGGTCATAGATGTCATGGATGTCATGGATGTTATATTTATATATTATACATATATCGTCTAGTAGCCAGAGTACAAGCTTTGCTTAGTTTGGGACTAGGTCGATTTCTGTAAGATTGTCCCTTAATATTTATTTATTTTATTTTATTTATTTCTTTGTCGTCAACCTCTTTGCAAAGTGGTCGTGGTCGTCACATCAGGCGTGGTGGCAAGCTTGATAATCCGTATTTTTTTCATTTAAAGTTTTTTTATTTTATTTAAAGTGGCATTCTACCCGTCCTTTTAGGACAATACAGGTTGATTTATAATTATTCCATAACGCGTAACACATTGCTTTCTCCGTAAATAGTTTGTGAGATTATCTTAAGTCATGTTGTTATCAGTTGTCAGTCGATAACATAAAGTTCAAAGCACAAAGAGAAATTGAAGTGCATTCAGTTATTTTAATTGGTATGGAAGTTAAAAGCGCGTAAGCGCGCGAAGAACTGGCTTAGGATATTTTTTTTGCGTACTTATAGCCACAAAATTTTGCTAATTGTTTTTCTATATTTTTTCCTAATCTATAATGCCATAAAGGGATTTTGCAAATGTGGCTTAGCCAGTTCTTTCCCTTTTAATGGAAAAACTGTTTCCTCATAAATTACTTACCGACAGTTTTACTTTGACTTTAGCGACTGTCGTGTACCGATTAGCTTACAAGAAATAAACTAAAGACATCGTTGTCTTTTCCAAAAGCTAAAATTCTACACTTTTATTAAGCTGATTGGTTCAGTATTTTTATACGTACGCGATAAAATCGTTGAATTATATGCTAAGTTTTTGTAAAACAACACTCGTAAATGCAGGAATATTATGTTTCGGTAGCAAAAGTATCAGCAAACCGTTTTAGCTACTGGCATTTTGCAATACAATATAAAAAATGTGTTAAAGCGGCAAAAACATCTTAATGCAACTGGTTAGTACAGTGACCCCCCCTTATCTGTTATCATTACGGTAATCGCTTTATTCGATTAAGTTTCGAAATTTTACGATTTTTCGGTATCGTTCCGGTTTTGAGTGGCGTCAAGCTATTGATTTTTGTCAATTGAGCGCGATATGATCATGTAAATTGTTATATTATAACAGGTTTTGGTTAAATAAGATCAAAAAAATATATAAGATTTAATTATGGTCATGGCATACATTGTAATTTTGTTCGGTAACTACAGCGAGTTTTCTACTGGCTATTTGTAATTAATTATTATATTTATTAAAAAACCCTAAAAAATATACTTGAGTTTTTTAAGCGGTTGGCCGGAGCATCATGTGTAAGTTTCCAATTCAAGATAACGCCTCGATCTCGTTTACATTTCCCGTATAAGTATGGTGGCAAACGCGTATTTGCTAGGGGATTATACGAGACGTTATTGCGTTGAAAGTAAACTAACACTCGAGGTTCGTATGTCAACAGATCAGATATCTCATTATTCAATGTGCCAGTAAAATCTTATTGAACGAGCGAGCGAGCGAAGCGTTCCTGTCTCAGCTTCTTCAAAATTTCTAACGTTATGTCTAGATGTTTGGATTATCTGTTATTCTCGCCTAGAGGTCACATTTTCTCAACCGATTCTCGTGGAATTTTTGAGTTGTTCGTTAATTATGTAGATTTTTTGTAGATGGTTTTCGAATTATTCCAAAATGGCGGAGATATGGGCGTAGAAAACATTAAAAAAATACAAATTTTATCCATTTCGGAACAAACTCGCTTTACAGCTTTCAGTCACTAGTTTAAATGGAAAACCATGGTATAAGAAAATAAGGTATGCCACAGGCAGACTTTTGATTGGTTGATGATTGGTTGGTTGGTTCTGAGGTTCTGCCAATCCGTTTCTGTGTTGCCAGTGGTGTATCATAATACTCCCCGATTCCCTTGTTACCAGTCTGTACCTGTACCAGATGTCATTAAAATCTTGAGTGTTTTAAATCAATTATTACGACAAAATAAAACTTAGTCAAAGAAACTGGCGGCAAACATTTCTTCGTTACAATTATTTTGTTTCCATAAAGCGTCAACTGATCATGACGTAAAAAGTATAACTAGCCGGAGTGACATAGGTACCTTGTTTTTTTATACCATTTAGAAAACGTAAAACCAATCGAGGCGTTTCGTTGCGTTCGTTGCTAACTTCCACTTGAGGTTCAGGATTATATTATCCCACCAAAAACATTTCATGTAAAATTGACGGCCAAGACTCACATTCTCATAACGCTTTCGCTGTAAAAAAGTTATCAGATCCCAGGAAAAGCCAAGCCCCTAAGCCCCGACTTTACTAACCCCACCACCTTGGTTTAAAAAGTATGGCATAACTGGCTTCAAGCCCCTAAATCCGGAGTTTACTAACCCTACACCTTTGTTTCAAAAGTATGGCTTGGCCGTTTCATAGAGTACCGTAAATAAGTCCAACGGACCGTCTGGCCCATATGGTATCAAGAAACTAAGTTTATGTCTTTGATAATATATACTTATAAACTTAATTCCTTACGATATAGGCCGGACAGTCCGCTAGACTTATTTACGGTAGTCTATGAAACGGCCAAGCCATACTTTTGAAACAAAGGTGTAGGGTTAGTAAACTCCGGGTTTAGGGGCTTGAAGCCAGTTGATGCCATACTTTTTAAACCAAGGTGGTGGGGTTAGTAAAGTCGGGGCTTAGGGGCTTGGCTTTTCCTGGGATCTGATAACTTTTTTACAGCGAAAGCGTTATGAGAATGTGAGTCTTGGCCGTCAATTTTACATGAAATGTTTTTGGTGGGATCTCATTTCTTTTTGTAAGGTGCTTTAGTTTTTTTAATTTTTTTTGGGCTGTAGGGTTTCTTGAGCGTCAACTGAAGTAGACAATTGTGTATTTAAGAAATACTTAAGTTTAGCCCCATATATATATACACTTTTATCCCCTATTATGGGAAACCCATACAAACTTCCATCCCCTTATTTAAAGGGTGGGGGGTGATTTTTTAAAAGTCCTACAATATGTATTTGATTTATAACAATGAGTCCCTATAGGTTTCAATTTTCAGACCTCTAGTATCAAAATTTGCGGAAGTTTCATACAAACTTCCATCCCCTAGTTTAAGGGGTTGGGGGGTAAAAGTTCCAAGTTTTAGAATTATTTTGTTGTTTGTGTACTAATACTAGCTTACATACCAAATTTCAGCTTTCTAGGTCATCGGGAAGTACCCCAGAGGTTTTGATACGTCAGTGAGTGAGTGGCAAAATCGGCGTATTTTAGGTACCTATAAAACCTAAAGTATAAAAGCTAGATCAATTAAATTTTGTACATTTTATATGTTTGCTAACTGCATCTTAACCTGAGAATTTTGGCGCTCTAGTGTTAACTGGGACGAAACTATGAGGGTATGAATATGAGACGAAACGGTTCGAGAAAAGGTAGGTAGTGCCCCCTTCTTTTTTGTTCGTCTTGGCGGGGGCACTACCGTGCCCCCAGATACCACCAACATGCAAGTTACATCTTCGTAAATAAATCATATAACATTGATGGCGTTTAAGACTCGGGGTTTTTATCGGTGCATCTCTCTAAGTTATAGCGCTTTAATTACACCTTTATGTCACTATCGCGAACACCGTTTATCTTATTGCCTGAGGCGAAAACATATGTCGAAAGGTACCTACATGAGTTTTTTTCGAATTACGACATACTTAGTTCGGAGTAAAGATGGGTAAATCATGTTGATCTTTCAACTTATTTGCATTATGGGTAGAACTCGACACGCTTTAGAATTAATGTGGATTTTCGTTGATCGGGATTTAGACTGCGTTTCTACTGTCATGGAGTTGGTGGGAGGGGGGGTAGAGTGAAGTAAAAAAACAGCGGAAAGTGTTGCCACTGATGCAGAGCTGAGCTGAGTGTTTTATTTGAAAGTCCTCTCAGCCCGAGATTTAGAATCAGAAAATAATTTATTGCTACAAGTTACACTAAGAATTACAAAACAAAGAGCACAGTTACAAAACAGAGAGAGACAGAAATAATGAGATAACATAATTAACAATACACAAAAACTATTACTTTGACAAATATGAGGCAATGGATCTCAGTATCCGCGTGTGTTGGGTAAAAAAGACCAGCGCTGGTTTTCAGAGTAAGCTCTGTTATTTAGTGCACTGTTATTGGTCAAATCACGGTTCTTTCCTCTCCATTCCATGATTCCACCCAGCACCGTATCAGTGGACACGCGTCCTTATCTTGTTGCGATGCAGGGGCACTTGTAGAGGCGAGGAGATTGAAGGAATTGCTAACTTTCCTCACGCGTTTGCCTTGACTTAAGACCAAAGTACCCAACATTCATAGTCATAAAAAAAAACTTTGGATCTCTGACATTCCTCCTTCCCTCTATCCTCAGCGAAATCCTGTCGTTAGAAGTGCAAAACGAATTAAGGTATTTTGAGAAGCAGATGAGTATAGTTGCAATTTTGAGATTGTAGCGATCTACCAATATAAAATTCATATTATATTGGTAAGAGACTTACAATACATTTTCGAGTACATCATTTTATATAATCGAATCGACATCCAACATTACCGCGAAACCGTAAAGCCGCCTTCACACGCACACTAAATCCCTAAAGGCGTCCGCACACGAGCACTTTCGGCGATATCGCGCGTTACATTAATGCAAATGGTCGCGGGTTCGCGTTATCGGGCGTTTTTATATTATTTTATACACGCCGACGAGAGCGCCATTATGAAGAATAAGCCTGCGGTGTACGTGTGAAGAGTCCTCTATTTATGTAGTCGCTAATAAGTGTGTGTTTTGCGCGTGGAAAATTGTTGTGGCGGATTTTCGAGGGAAATTGTAATGTATATGTAAGCATTTTGTGTCCAGGTAGTAAAAAAAAATTAAAAGAACATCGTGATGCTTTTTCTTTTGTTTCTTATAAGAATTGATTTATCTTCGTCCATCGTCTCTTACAAATCTTATCATTTTTTTGCGGGTTTAAAACAATTATATTATAACGACTTAACGAAAACCCATTTTAGTACGTGGAAGTTGCATAGCCGAACATATTAGAGAATCCAAATAAGTATAACTCTGAGTACATTAGGACCCTGGTCGGCCGATATGAAGGCATTTATGAGGGCCCTGTCGCCTCGGTTGGTTCGCGTCTCAGGAGACCCCAGAGCTGGCGCATACCTCTCACAGAGGATCGCTCTTGCGATCCAAAGAGGTAACGCCGCCAGCGTAATGGGAACCATGCCGCAGGCAGACTTGCTGGACGGGGTATTCTTTTTATAGAAAATGTATATTTTTTATTTTATTTTCTAATTAGCTTTAAGCCATTGTACATACAATTATCCTTTCTTTTATATTTATCTATAGTTTTTATTACCTATTGTAAATATTGTAAGTATAACTCTTATTTTCTTATTTTATTCTTCGTTTATACGGCTTTTAGTAGACAAATCGTCGTTTAGTACCCCTAACACAAATCTATTTGAGCGTACATGTTATGTTTGACTATAACCCGAAACCATCTAATATTCAATGAGATTTTCATTCAATTATTTTCCTCCTATTTAATCTTGGTGCGGTCGTGTGTGAAAATTTCAATACCAAGTCAGAAATTCATTTCAAAATTAATTTGCCGGAGGGCAAGTATTATTTTTCAGATAATTTTGATACAAAACATTTTCAATTAAATTTTGACGCAGTAATTTCATGCAAATAAAACCACTGTCTGTGTTTCGCAATAAAAGTTACTTATATTTATTTTATTCATATGATAAATAGCATTCCTTTCTCTTTTGCAGCAGAGTGTTAAGTTAGTGTAAATATTCCCTGAGATTATCTTGTTTCGGTTGAACAGTTAATGTTAATTCTTTGTAGGAGGTTTGTTTTTCATTTCATATTAAATTATTTGCTATAAACTTTACAGTTGGCCGTTTTGTTGGTTTTTTTATAGCCCAATTAGGTGTTCTACTTCTGGGAAAACACTTTCTATTCTCCACTTGATCCTATTATAAGTGTGTCTCGGTCGCTCTTAGAGAATAAGTATCATATTATTAAATCTTTCGTGAGACATATTTAATTATTGTATTAAGTGGAGTGACGAAGTTATCGCGCCACTGTACGGGTCCCCGATGAAGAGCTCCATACGAGTTCGAAACATGTCGGGCCGTTACTGACAATTTCACGTGAGTGTAAACCGCTTAATATAACAATTATCATATTAGTACCTAACTAGCGACCCGCCCCGGCTTCGCACGGGTGCAATGCTATATTTTGCATGTTTTATACATATAAACGTCCCTCTTGAATCATTCTATTTATTAAAAAAATGCATCAAAATCCGTTGCGTAGTTTTAAAGATCTAAGCATACATAGGGACAGAAAGAAGGAAGCGACTTTGTTTTATACTATGTAGTGATATAGTGACAATCGCGATAAAAGTCTTTGTATGAATTTGACAGTTCTGATGACCTTATTCGATACTAGCGCCTCTAGCGGCGAATTAGCGTTATAACCCTCATAGGTGTCTGATCATTTATTAAAAAACAAAAACTTAGCAAAATACATATCACAGCATCTACAGGTATTATAGTGCACTGTCCAACTACTCGTGATCCCAAACCTACGTAACCGAAAACTACGTACTATCGAAAGTTGCCATTTTATAGGCTTTTAACCGAAAACTCGGATGTACATAATGGCATCAGTTCGAACGGAAGTAGTGGGCTAGCGGTGGGCGTCACGAAGTGCAGGCTTCGAGGCCAATACTAGCGTCTTGTTCAAGATCATTGATGCTACTGTGTGAGGCAGATGAAGATGTAAACACTTTGTTATTTATTAACAAAGTGTTTTGTTTACATTACAACATCAAAACAAAAATCTAGTTAAACTTCAAAACTAAAAATAAGTTTTTATTAAGAAATATATATTTTTGATGTCAATTGTACTTTTTATACGAAAGTAAAAAAAAGTTCAAAGTTGATGAGTTTATCTTGTTAAGTTACTTACTTACTCCACTATGAAAAGAGTTTCATGACACCACCTTTGAGCCCAAATATATTGTCTTAAAAGTTTACCAAAGAGCCCAATGGAAGGTCAGAAATGCTTCTAATTTAGCTTCCATGATTTGACATAGGAATTGTACAAATATATCAACATACAAACACGTAAACGATTAATAAAAGCTTGTAAAAATCCTTAAGTTCAGATCAGCAACGTACGCTTCGTCATGTGCGTTGCAGATCATAGCATAAACCAAGGCCCTATTGCTATTTAAGTAACATGTCTTTAACCTTTTGACCGCCCCGGTCGTCATATCACGACATGGTAAATTGTGCCACTGACGCCAATGTCGCCTAGTGGCGACGAAATTTTAATGATCAAAAACTTTGTAAATCAAACAAGTGTTTATCAATCCCTGTAGATTTTGGAGCTATACCTTGCCATGAGTTAACGTGACTGTTCTCGCTAGCGACTGCGTAAACAATTTGTATGGAGAATAGTAGATACAGCGCCCCAGCGGTACTTTGTAGAACTACAATTCTCCATACAATTCGTTTACGTAGTCGCTATTAGCAAATACAGTCACTGTAAACGCATGTTAAGGGTACAGTTATTTATTTTACCGTTGTGACTTCTGTATTTTAAGGCCATAAAACGGGGCACGGTGAATTGCTTCGCCGCTTGGCGTTCAAAAGGTTCATGGTATATGGCTCCACATGTCATGCCGAATTAGGCCCCAGGTCTGTTTAAAATATCTGTCTACATCTCTGCGCTGCCAATTACAATTAACTGTTGGTCATTCAGCCACCTGAAATCAATGTTTATCAATCACTGTATTTTTGGGTGTTGAGAAGGCAAAACTTTCGTTCGAGCGTTCAGTTCAACTTGATCATATAGGCTGAGATCCCACTGCAAATGTGTACACCAGTCTGTTTTCTATTTATTTTTTCAATACCATAGTTTTGATGAATGTTTATAGATATAAGCTAAAATTACTATAATTACTATAACAATTTATTATAACAAAACGGGACTTGATCACGTTCATATAAGTCCCTTCGAGACCAGGAAAGTAACATTACTTTCGAAACGTCGAGGTAATTAAATAAACACTTTTTGAACACGAAAGACCCTTTTAATTGATTATTTTTGTTATACTTAATAATGTATGAAAATCGTGTAAGTTTAAATCAATATAAAAAATGGCTCATGTCAGATCTTACCATAAGACTAGTTGCGTTCTCCCTTTTTATTGATCTGTTTCTTTGAGCAAAGAGGCCAGTCTTATGACTTCAAGTGACATCTTTTTTATTTGATAGATTGCGCATAATTTGGTGGGCGCGTGAATTCCGTTGGTCCGTCTCTATTGCAAATGTCGCAATACTGTGTTTATTTTCTATTGGATATTTTAATCACTAAGTTGAAACAACCATGGATAAGTTGCTTGAAAACCGCCATCGTTAGTAGGTAAACGTCAAAAAAGAAGAGAAGACGCTGAACCTATAGAGAACTCAAAAAACACCTGAACAGACGACCAAGATCACATGACTTGCAGAGAAGTGAGGAGAATTGATCCCAAATAATGGTATACGGAGACGATGTAGAAGAAGATTTAAATCACAAATTAGGTACCTACCTATCACAATTGTATACAGATATGTGCAGAATTTTGCAGTAGGATCTTAGCCTAATATAATTACTTAAAAAAAAACAGTCGTAACCACGTAATGCGCGCAATTTCGCGCCAGAACAAACAACGGGACTCGAACCCGCACTTATCGTAAATAGAGACCTGTAACCACTCATTTGCTGCGTCATAATTGATTAAATAACGGGGCGCGTATTGGTTATGTGACGCTACTTTCGAAAATTGCTGAAATTTTTTAAAATTTATTTCGCTTATGCGGATAGCAAAATCTGTAAATATCGGCAACATCATGGACATACGAGTATACACCCTGGGCCAAAAGTATGAAAACAAGCTTATATTACGATACAAAGCTTTGATTTCCTTATGCAAATTTATGCTTATGAAAATTGCCAAAGTGAGTTAGTTTGTATGGTTTGACAGTTCATTTGCTTGGAAGAGTTACCGTGGTTTGACTATAATATTGAACTGAGAAATTTTGTGACCATAGGCTTACCCCTTCACATGTAATCTTGATAAATATGTGTTTGTCTCTAAACAGTTTTACGAACAGACCGCTTAGTTTCATCAGACATGCAGGTGACTGTCGGAACCTGTAGAAACCGGTATAAACCGCTTTAATTTTAGCAGATGCGCTCGTCATCGCGAGAGTGTGTCAAAGATTTATTGACATAATTACACGATCCCCCCTCCCCCCTCCCGCCTGCCGCGCCCCTCTCCCTCCAACGCCGTTTAAATGCAAAATCGGGTAACGTAGATAATTCCCCAGATACCGACAGGTTTTGTTTTTAGGTTCACTCGTCTTGGGCCCGTGAGGCGAAGACAATTTTTCCGGCATTAAAGGAGATTTGAATTTGGAAAACTTTAATGGATCAATATAATGGCTTAAGTCCTTTTGTTCAAGAGTAAAGTTTTTTAGATGAACTTTATAAGGGTTGTACCAAGATTTAATCAAGAAACTTGGTTTAACCTAAATGTTTACAAATGAAGCGAAAATTGAAAAATTTAATGATTCGGACAGGATTCGAACCTGCGTTTCCAACGGCTTTCCGGACCAACACGGGCGTCCTCCCAATTCGACCACCGAATCAGATGTCAGAGCCATTGAACCAGTTTGGTTTAACCTTTTGAGCGCCAAAGTCGGCAAATGACGTCAACGGAAAGCTGTGCCCCGAACTACCACATCATTTTACCGCAATGCAATGTTATGAGGTTTAACACCCTACCGAAATATGTGCCACAAGATAGTTTTTCTTAAAAAAAACTTAACTTACATGTATTGGATAAACAAAAACACAATAAAGTATTAATAAAGAGGACAGGAAAGAAAGACAGATGTAGAGGTTAATTCGCTGGATCGGTAATCTAGAGGTACCGGGTTCGATTCCCGATCTCTTCGACCAAGTTACGCATTTCAATTTATCTTAATTAATTCAGGGATCGTTACCGGTATTTATTCAAATTCAAATATTTTTCTAATTTCAGGTTTTATTTCAAATGCTACTAAATTTAATTTAGGTATTGATAATAGAGCCTTGAAATTAGCTCACTAAAATATAGAAATTTGTAATAATAAATAAGCGAAATACCCAAAACGTATACCGGTATTTGGTATGGAGCTGAATACCGGTATCCGATCCCTGATTTAATTAAATTATTTTTGCAAATATTAATACGTGTCGATTGTCAATATCGTATAGCGTTCAATGAGGAACATGGTTTCACCTGATAATTTGTGTAATAATTTGTTTAGGGGCAATTTTCGGGCGTCGCCGGCGCCGGCGTGATGGACTGCGTATACGAGTACGCATCCGTGCGCGTTTTCGCAGATCGCCATTTACGATTTATTTACGAGTATTTGCATTATTTAATGAGAAAAAGTATTATACTTTCATTATTACTGTTTCCCGAATCTCTGTTGGCTGGCTATGGCCATAAGCTATTTTCAGCGTATGCAGGATTTGTCCGTCGATATGGTTCTTAGCTATGTTTGGTGGAAAAAGGACGAGTAGTTTCCAACATATTCAGCTTTACTCCTACTCATACTCATACTCATTTATTAATAAAATGTGAACATTTTACAATTACTGTTAAATTTTAAAATACTAATTATTAAAAAAATATTAATTATTAACTACAGATTGGAATAAATAGTTACATTATTAGTATTATTACGTATGGCATCCGGAGAACCCAATAAACAAGATTGTCCTTTCATTTGTCCGAGCGCGCGAAAAGAAACAAGAGTATGCGTTGGCGGGCTCGGGCAAGCACGACAACCCGCGTATATACCTACATTAGTACCTATTTTAATTTTAATTGGAACTAGTGACAAGATTGGCTGACACCAATATTGAAGCTAAGAATTCCAAATATTGTAGTTATTTTCAGTTTTAGTAGCATTTTGTATTTATGACTCATTGATTGAGGGTCTCCTGATCAGCTACTTGTGTCGGGGATGTTGTGATTTTTTAATTAATGTTATTTTACAAGCTTTTATTTAACTTGCAGTGTATGTATGTAAGTACGTTTTTTTCGGTGGCATATGCAACTCAATTTTGAAGCAGAGCAATATCTTCAACCGATTAAGCTGAAATTTTGCATACCTACTCAACTTGGATGACAATACAATATAATATGATACCATGGAGCTAGTCTGATGATGGAGCCGGAAGGTGGCCCTAGGAACTCTGTAATAGACTAAAGCAATCCTACCGAGTTTTGATAATTGATAAATAAATAAATAAATACATATTATTGGACAATCTTACACAAAACTCAAACTCAAACTCATTTTATTGGTGAAGCAGATCACAGGTCATTTTAGTTATACACAATTACAAGATTAAAATTACGATAACATTTACAAAAAATTACGATCTCAATAGAATTACTTATTAATATCACTATTTCGGGAATAATGTCAAACAATACATTAAAATTAATATTCAATTTAAAATAATATTGATTAACACAAATCCATATACCAAAATTAATTATTTAATTATTATGGATATAATTTCCAGTGTCCAGAAATTCCTCGACGCTGTAATACGCTCGCTCGATAAGCCATTTCTTTAATTTTGATTTAAATGTCGCTAAACTAGTTGCTGCAGTGATTGTTTCTGGCAACTTATTGTATACTAGCGGCCCCATGATGTGCGGCAACTTCCGATATTTAGCGAGTCTTCCAGGGAGTGACGCTAGCTTGTGGGCATTGCGAGTAGCTCGACCATGAATCTCTCCACGAGTGCGATATTCAGAGCGATGTTCAAACACATACAATGCCACCTGAAGGATTACGAGAGACGGGAGAGTCAGAATTCCCAGTTCCTTGAAATGAGATTTCACGGATTCATCCTGCGGTATCTCTACCATCGCTCTAATGGCTTTTTTTTGCATTCTGAAGACGCGTTCCCATTCTGCCGCGCGCCCCCAGAGCTCGACGCCATAGAGTAGTAAAGTATGTACAGTGCCAAAATAGCAAGACCGTGCAGCGTCAAGTGAAACGGAGCGACTGACGCGTCGCAGTGCGTAGCAAGCACTACCTAGCTTTCCGCACAACTTATCAATGTGCGATTCCCACGTAACACCCCGACCCAGCTGGAATCCCAAGAAACAGGTAGAATCTGTCTGACACAATGTGGTTCCTTCGATGCCAAATCCACCTATTTAGTCCCAAACTAAGCAAAGCTATGGGTACTAGACGACGATATACATAGTATATAAATACATATATATACATAACATCCATAACTCGAGCACGAATATTCAAGTTCATCACACAAATATTTGCCCTGGCCGGGATTCGAACCCAGGACCGTCGGCTCAGTAGGTAAGTGTTTACAAACTGAGCCAACCGCGTCGTCATTGACAAATGTCTTAAGAAAAGTACAATCGGCTATAAAAGCTTGTCGCAAAAATGAAATTTTTGTCAGAAACTTATTACAATAACTAGTTCAAATGAAAATACATTTTATTCGCGTTGAAATCGGTTATTTTTGTGATAAAGTGAATGTTGGAGCACCTTGATTAAATTCGTTCATAATTCATAAGTTACACTTGCAGTAACATAAATGTTATTATAATGTGTTCCTAAAAATGATTACGCTGTTACTTTTGGCATTAGTTGAACTACCGTCGTTTGCATAATTTTATTTTTAATTTTATTAGTACTTAACTCTTATCTGAAGCGACAACATCACTTAAAGTCGCAAAACCTTTCAAATTGTGGTACATTTGTCTGGTTTTTACTGTACACATTCATTTTGCGGACGCGTCCGATTTTTCTGTGCTTTCTGAGTCATGTTAACTTTAGTATTGATCTTTTGATAGCGAGTAAAAAGTTTATTTTTTACGGAATTAAAGCGGTTTATCGAAAAAACATTCATGTACCTGTTGCGAAATTCAATTTGAGCAAATAAATAAGGACTTCTGGAAGGAGGATTCTGTGGACTGAATTTGAGCAAATAAATCTAACTTATACCCCTTTTCACTTGGAAAGGGGTATAAGCAAGATATAATCTAGGAGCGAAGGAGCTTAAGTCTCACAATAGACAAATAGTGTATAACACTATAGAGTTATGACTTATGATGACCTTTTGTTTCTGGTTAGTATTCGAATTATCAAAGTCTAATTCTGTGGCCCTAGTGAAAAGGGGTATGTATAATTCGAATAACCAAACCAGAAACATATCATGAAATTGTCGACACTCACTTCGCCGAATTTCACTTCAAAGTCAACGTTTCATGTATTTTAATTTCGTCGACAATTCAGTTCGTGTAATGGTCATTACAAGTAATTTTAAATCGTGTATTTTTACTTGTCGGATGATTCATTACATAGTTGTATTATGTCATGGAAAACGTTTTGTGATTTATTGTCTCAAGTATTTTTAATTAACATACAAATTATTACATTGATTGGCGAAGTTTTATTACCCACTCGATATAGACCTCTGCAGCTCGCTCGCTTGACTCGCTCGTTTAGGGTCGCAGTTCAACCTAACACTCCTCCTCGCTTCGCTCGTCGTCGTACCTAACCTCAGCCAAGTCGGAACGGCCTTAAGGCGAAATAGGTAATGAAAATCCTATTTTTCGACCACTCGATATAGAAATATTTTGTAATGTAGCTGTAAAATTTCGAACCAATGAAATTCGTTGTTTTGTTATTGTGCCGTTTAAAATTGCCGTTCAAATAATATTCTATGAACAGTTATTCTATAAAATAATAAAAATTGGAATGATCTAGGCATGAAATAAAGTTACACCGAACAATAATTTCGTGAACTAATGTTACTTGAAACGAAATTCGATGAAAAGTTTGTCGACAAAACAAGGGACACCCTTAAATCTGACATATACGTACCTTGATCTCGTGTCGTGTCCGTTGGTTCTAAGTACGCGCCCGCGCGTTGATGTCGTTTGTATCGCCATTTCGCCCGGCCCCCAATAGAGCGATCTTGCTTTCTGATCAACTTAATCTTATTTATTCGCGGCGCAAGATTTATAGAGAGAGAGGGGGGGTCACAGTCACAGAGGATATGACCCTCCTAAATTCGTACATGTCAAAATGAAAAATCTTTAATAAAAAAAAAACAACATTTATTTTTATTTTGTGATCCTCTCCAAAATTTGTACCGCGCCTGGCAGTCTGCATACAATAATCAACGAATAAAATCCTACAAAAGGTTTTTAGGGTTCCGTAGCCAAATGGCAAAAAACGGAACCCTTATAGATTCGTCATGTCTGTCTGTCTGTCTGTCCTTCTGTCCGTCCGTATGTCACAGCCATTTTTTTCCGAAACTATAAGAGTTATACTGTTGAAACTTGGTAGGTAGATGTATTCTGTGAACCGCATTAAGATTTTGATGCAAAAATAAAAAAATAATAATAAATATTGGGGGCTCCCCATACTTAAAACTGAAACGCAAAAATTTTTTTTTCATCAAACACATACGTGTGGTGTATCTATGGATAGGTCTTCAAAAATGATATCGAAGTTTCTAAAATATTTTTTTTCTAAACCGAATAGTTTGCGTGACAGACGCTTCCAAAGTGGAAAAAAGTTGGTCCCCCCCCTCTAACCTCTAAAATAAGAAAATGAAAAATATAAAAAAAAACATATGATGTACATTACTATAAAAACTACCAACGAAAATTGTTTTGAACGAGATCTAGTAAGCAGTTTTTTTTAAATATCTTAATACCTAACTTTGCACCTAATTTATATGGGGTGCTATACATACCAGGTGCAAACTTAACTTAACCACTTAGGGATGGAAAGTGTTTGTACGGAACCCTCGGTGCGCGAGTCCGACTCGCACTTGGCTGTTTTTTTTCTGATCGTCGCGAAAGCCGCTTGAGAACTGTATTTTTTGGTTGTTTCTGAAAAATTGCGAGGTTTTATTACAGAATAGAGCTTATAGAACTTATGTTCTTCAGCATATTGTAGTTATAAATATGAATTGCTCAATATTTGTCATGAAATAAGGAACAAAAATTGGAATGTGTAATTTAGAGATCTCTTCCGTCATGTTACGTATTTCGATTTTATGATTTGTATCAACGGTTCAATAATTTTGCTTAAATCGGGTAGGTTGAGTTGAATTCGCCTAAGAGTCCTAAGTCAGGATGAAGTATAAACAAAGCTCGCACTAAGTAAGAGCTTGTCAGAACGCCGTCGCTAAGTTATCGCCACAATTTACCCTTCAAATTATTAAACAATAAATCTGAAACCATACCGGCCGTCACTCCTCCGACTCTAACACATAATAAGCTGAATGCAACTATTTTGTATTTGTAAACGCTATCGATATTGCTATAACTGTAAATCAGGGCGTGTCATTCATGTCAGGTCATTAATTTTTCTTTACCATGGGTGTTCCGAAATTTTATTTAAAATCGTCAATTTGACAGTTCTCAGTAGGTAATAGGTCGGTGTAATTATAACCTACATAAGTGGGGCATCTCTGCAACTGCAGCCTGCGACTGTGGAGCGCCGAGTCAAACTGTCCGTCACATAGTTGAGGAGTGTCCCGGGAGACGCTTCGCGGGGCGATTGCAGGATCTACTGGCACTTACACCGGAAGCAAGGGACTGGCTACTTAATCTAGATATAAAGTTATAATATAAATTGCATGTAATGTATACATAAATTGTAAATTTATAGGAATAAAGCCATACGATATAGTGGCTGAAGGAAGCAATCCTATTCGATTAAAAAAAAAACTAGTCGATGGTTGACATTTGTCAATGTCAAACAGTTGTCATTGACAAGTGTCAACCATTGGCTAGTTTTTTTTTTTAATTAAGTTTCGAATGCAAAGTTCTCTTCAGACACAATCATTGAGAACTGTCAAATTGTCAATATTAAAAAGTTAATTGGAAAAACCACCTGCAGCTTGTAGATAGAAAAAAAAAATTCAAGGTCATCCAAAAATTGTACCAAGCACCATTCTAAATAGTTTTTCTATGCGATGTAGCAGTAAAACAATTACAACTGGCAGTGTGTAAGCACGGATCAATGTTATACGGAAGGGCCAAAGTTATCCCGATTGACGGTAGCGCTTTTTAATTGAACATGGAGTAAAACAGTGTCCCGAGACTATAAGAGCCAGAGCACACTACGGCTTCTTGTGGCCGCGACAGTACATCTGTCTTTTTCCCACTTCAAGCGTCCAAAAGAGGTATATATTTCTTCTTGTAGCCGCGACAGTATTTAATTTAACCCGACAGTCAAATAGCCTATCATAGCCATTGTCTAAACGTAATAGGGCCCGGAGCAGAGCAGCGCTTGATTAAAATGGCGGGTCAAACGTTTGATCCCGACTCCGCGCGGACGTGGGTTCGGGGCTGTACTCCGAAGTTACTTTTCCAACGAGACGAAACAAGGTGGGAAGAAAATTCAAGTGGTCCCAATTCTACCAAAAAATGCAAATCCGTAGCAGTGCGTTCCACGCAACGTATTGAATTAATGAACGAGTGAGAGAAGCCTATGTTTAGCAGTGGACGTCCTGTGGCTGAAATGATGATGATGATGATGATCAGCCGCGGCGCGGTGACAGCGCGGTTATGATTCGTTCATTCGTCCAAAAACATTCAATCGAGTGAATGTGATTATAGCGGTGCGACTTAGTTTAGTGACATATGTACGTATCACGTTACATAATATCTATCGCATCCTCAAGGTAAAGATAGAGGCAAACGAAAAAGCATTCTCAAGCAATGATCAAACCACAGTAATAAGGTTCAGTGTTGAATGGAAGAGGAGGCTACTGCTCACCCGTAGTAAACTAAAATGGAATAGTAAAAAAAAACAGGCCAAGTGCGAGTCGGATACGCGCACCGAAGATGTTCGTGTCGTAGTTTGCGTTACCAATAGGTTGTAGCAGGATTCTCTTTCCCTCCCTGTGTCGTGCCTCTCATTGCTTGCAGTCACATGAGAGGAATAGGGGTGTGGCCTGGGTTAAAAACACGTAGGTAATTCTATTTAGTCCGTCAGTTAGAATATTGAAAAATATTAGACACGTATTTTTTGATTTTTCATATTAATAAAAAATTACAAAGATATAGACCATCAAAGTTCTGGAGTGGGGGTTTGTGACGTCATTTGTAAGTAAAAAAATGGTACCTACAAGTGACGTCACGCGAAACTTCAAAGCTCTGTATCGTCATTTTTTGTTTGATAATCAAAAGAAAAACGTGTTTATTATATTTTAATAATCCAACCTGCGGACTACACAGTTTTCTTTCAGTCCGGTTTTCTATTGTTTTGGACAATCGCTTTCCGCTTGTTGCGGTCTTCGGCAGTACTTTTGCTTTGCTGTTGTCATGCAGCGGTAAACTTCGGAGTAATAGTCTGCTTAAGAGCCCATTGATTATGGCGAGTTATGATTAGCATTCATTTAATCGGAGGAGCTTAAGATGAAGGTTTATAACCAGTGTGTGGTGGCAAGAAGACGACCCCATTCTCAAAATGATCGAGTCACTAAACTATTTGAACGACCCAAAGTGGATCTTGGCCTCCGACACCAGTTCACGCCAAGTTTTGCAATCCAGCACGACTATCACAACTGTGACACGCGACAAATACTACCTGTCACTCTCAATACCGTAAGAGCAAGACAGGTGACGCTGAGTCGCGACAAGCGAAGTCACGGCAAGATATGTTAGCCCCGCCCGTCTTGCACAACTATGGTTCGGGACTCATGTCGCGCGTAGCATCACCCCTCACTCTCTCAAGATACTCTACAGAAAGGGATAGGTAAACATATCTCGCGCGAGAAAGAGTATTCAAAATTGTACTAGTGTTGCTGCTGAGCCAGCTGCCAGTTACGGATGGCATGACTGTTGACATAACCCGTTAAATACATGTGTAAAAAGCATCAATTTATTCAATAAATTGAACAATTTGCGGGCGGAAACTTAGCACTTAATGAATTCCCTCGCGGACGGAATAATGCAGTTAACGTCCTTGCTAAATACCGCGATCAATGCTTAAATAGCGTTAAGTAAATTATCCAAACACGAAAGGAAAGAGATGCCAGTATAGGACCAATTTTTATTTTGTTGTCGATTTCTATTTTTTTCTCAGAATCAAATTTGGTGAGTTGGTAAAGTTGCTTCTACTGACCATGGTAAGCCTAATTTCAGGCTGTCATACAATTTTATCTCCATTGAGTTACATTTACATAAATTGGCCCATGGGCCATGGCCAACTTTTATTTTGTTGTCGATTTATTTATTTTTCATTTCGAGCTCCTCATTACTTACTACGTTTTAGTACAAGATACGAAGTTTAGTTACAAAATTTCCATACAACTCAATGGAAAAATTTGTAGGATATAGCGTGAGACTGAGCTTATCATGGTCAGAAGAAGCAAGTTTACCAATACCAAATTTGGTTGCAATCTGAGAGAAAAAATAAATCGACAACAAAATAAAAATGTTTGGGATTAGGTTGATTTATGTAAGATTGTCCCTTAATATTTATTTTTGTATATTAATATTGAATATTAGTTCATGCATTACGCTTTCAACTGTGACTAGTACTTCCGTATGACTCAACTATTTTTGCCAACCGTTTCATTTCGCAACAAATACTTTCTTCATCATTATTGGGTTCGTGCTCATCACTGGTTACAGTGGTTACTCTTCCTTACTATAAATAGAAATAGAGTAAATATTTCTACTTATACTGACCAATAAAACAAGTGTTAACTAGACCATGAATGACTATCTCCCAACGTTCATAAAAAAACTTATAACCGATGATCCTCCAAAATAATCCGGCATTAAACAAATAACCGTGTAACGAAATTAATTAAGCAATTTGGGAGCTTCCATCCATTACGTTGACGTACTAATATTTGCTTTGAACGTGAGTCGGGCGTAAAAATAAAACCAATTTTACGCGCGTTATAAAGCACTTAGTGCTTCTACGTTAGGGCTGTTAGACACTACGAGCGATAACCGGGAGATATATTTTTATTTACACCCATACTGTTAATTTACTATTCAGTTCAGATATAATAGGTAAAGGCCGCTGCATAGTAAGCCTATGTAGCGGTGGTGGTATGGTATGGAGGCGCAAAATCAGAGATGTTATTTCATAAAATTACGATATAATATGACGATATTGGCGACCTTGCCCTTCCTCCGCGGGAGTTACTGGTAGTAAGGAATACTTCATATTAAGGGACTACTACTACTAACTAAAAGGCCTTATACATCTTGACCGATGATTTAGAGCGTCAGTTTGCGAGAGGCAACGCCTCTCGTGACTATTTAGTCCTATCCGGGAGCAACATACACATTTTCTACATGTCCTTCATGGATATACACGGACCTCGCCGCGGAGGAATATTACACAAATCGACCTAGTCTAAAACGAAGCAAAGCTAGTACTATGGATAGGTACACGACGATATACATAATATATAATAACATCCATGACCCAGGAAAAAAATATTTGTGATCATCACACAAATATTTGCCCCGGCCGGAATTCGAACCCAGGACCGCCGGCTCAGTAGGCAGCTGCACTACAAACCGAGCCAACCGCTACGTCATATCAACTCAGTATAATCAAAAAGTAGTACTGACGATTAGTATAGACATATTATGTTTTATTGACTTTTAATATTTACTAGAAGATGCCCACAATTTTGGCCCCGTTTAACTTTTTTTGACGTAGTCGGGTAAAAAGTATCCCATAACCATCTTTGGATGCCCTTGTATCAAAATTGGTCGAAATCCGTCCAGCCATTTCGGCTTGATGAGCGGACAAATAATGTGGCTGTTATGATTTTTACTGAAATAATGAACCTACACAGAAACTGATTTTCATTACAATGTTAGAGTTGTATCACTACATAGTATAAAACAAAGTCACTTTCCGCTGTCTGTCTGTCCCTATGTATGGTTAGATCTTTAAAACTACGCAACTGATTTTGATGCGTTTTTTTTAATAGATAGAGTGATTCAAGAGGAAGGTTTATATGTATAATACATGCATAATTGATCAGCATTGCACCCGTGCGAAGCCGAGGCGGGTGGCTAGTTGTATAATAGTATAGAAATGTTGCGTGAAAAGTTGCACAGAGGTTGCATAAGCGCTTATACAGGCTTTATTCAGCTTAAATTAGTTATATAACGGGTGCCTAGTATATTTATTTATTTATTTATTTAAACTTTATTGCACAAAACAAAAGTCAGTACAAATGGCGAACTTAATGCCTAATGGCATTCTCTACCAGTCAACCATAGGGCCAAACAGAGATGCTTCAAGTGGGTGCAGAGTTGAAAATTAATCGTTCGGAAAGCATCTAAGTACAAGTGAATAAATGTATATTATATAATAACTTTACCATAAATACAATGATACATATATTTACATACTATAAGATATATACTATATATAATATAATAATAAATACGATGAAATGTCTACAATGTCTGTATATTATAGTTATCAAAGCGCATTTTATCCTCCAGTGTACCCACGCCTTTACAGTTCATATCAATTAACCAGGAACCGTTGCGTTTAGCATAATATTCGCATTAGTAAATGTCGAGCCAGTCGCAAATAAAGGATTATCGCCGTAATAACGCAGAAAAGTGGAAAATAATAGACAGATAGCTTCCCATCTAACAGCGTGCAAAGAGGTATTTTAAACTAGCATTTGTGAAACGTTATCAAGGCCAGCTGCAATATGTTACATGCTTATAACCTCTGATGAGAAAAGAGTGGTATTATGACTTTAAAGTGTGTAATGTAATTGTTTTAAATATCATTTACGAAAAAATTACTCACTGTTAAGTTTCCTTCGGCGTTCTTCTCAACAGCGGTCTCCTGGAAAATGCCGGTAGAGTCACAATCCGACTTGTAAAAGTGCCCTTGTAACCTACATACTGAATAAATTATTTCATTTAATTTCATTTCAACCACTTTTGTGCTGGTGTACGTGAACTAAGATAAAATTTTATGTTGCTGTGATGTGATGTGATTACTAGGTTTGGACTGTTGGTGGCAACCGTGTTTCAAAAATCCACGGCGTCCTTAATTTGTAAACAATTTCAAAGTCAAAGTTTAAAAATATACCGTTACTTTTAGGCTTTGACTTAGATTTTGTAATAATTAGCGTCTTCGTGGATTTTTAAACCATGGTTGCCACCAAATGTGCCATCCGTAGTGAGTTCTATAGATTATAACAATTGTAGCAACATCAAAAGTTTTGATACGAGCTGCAGACAACCGTGTTGTGTGTTTTGATTCAAAACTTATTGAATGATTGTACTGATTTAAATTTGAGGATAAAAAATATAAATTAAACTAAAATGTCGCTTTTTATTGTACTCCCCAATAGCTGGCAGTTAAAAAGTGGTTATGTGGCTTAAAAAAAACGATTTAAACGGATTATATCGCTTGTATTAATTATTTGAGCCTCCCTGACGTTTCGGTAACTTTGCAGTTACCATAGTCAAAGATTGACTTAATAATAAATATACGCGATGCAACATTTAAATCTTTTATTTAAATGTGTTACAGTCGCGGAAACCGAAGGAAATATTATGTTATGTGGTTTGTAACACCACAAGATTTAATTCTTTTTCACCAGTATCCCACCCTTTTATCGATTTAACAAAAACTACCGCAAAAGTCACACAATGCCGACAAGAACCTATTAATGCGATACTTATTAAAGTCATACAGAAGTCATATAAAAGACGAATGTCGCTCGCCGCGGATCCGAAACGCACTCAATATCGATCGTTTAATAGTTTTTACGGCTACCGCGTGTCATAATGTTGCATTACAATTGGCGGGTATTATGGATACATGAGCCTTTACTGCCTGAGTGATTGAGGGATCCGTGATGTAACGTAGAGGTTGTAGATCATAGGGAAGCAAATAAATAAAACAATAAGCCATCTGATGTCCATGAGTACGATGAAATTGAAAATACAGGAGGCTTTAAAAATAGGGCTATTATTTTCTGCTAAAATCATGAACCGGCAGATTTTACTTGGCATCTAAAATAATAACTTGGTAGCTAAAATAATACCTTGTCATCATATTGATTAAAACATCTAAACTAACTATTAGAAACTACTATAAAAAAAACTCATAGAGACTCAAAAATCCAGGTGTTTTGAAATATAAAAGGTACTATGTTCAGGACCGATAGGAGGAGGAAACGATAATTTAATGTGTAATTACATATGTGTCGATTTTGTGAATCCTAATGTTTATGAAATGAGTTTCTACTAAATAATTGGCCGTTACTTTGTACGACGAGAAATTACTTCCAGAGGCGATCGTGCGCTCAGACAACAATAAGGCTGCGAAAAACGTATCCTTACCGATGCGAATCGACCGGTTCGATTATCGATAATTTCAACCACCAAAAAAGCCCAAATACTGCAGGCATTTTCTCTCGAATACTTCTATAATGAAATGACAATTACCTACGACAACCGCGCGTTCCTAACATTACACGTCGAAACAGTACTACGCGAATTCGATGCCTTCTCCCTACCTTATTATAGGGCTTTCGATAAGACACATACGTGCACGTCCAGAAAATAATTGTTTTAGTCTCTTTTAATATTTTTTACATACTTTTATCGTTACTTTATTTAGATTATAATCGTAGTTTAACTTTTAGGTATAGTTTTAAGCGAAAATATTTTAATTGTAAGTACTTTTAAACTAACGTCGATATCAATTACTCCGACACAAAAACAATGCGACGGTAAAAACTGAGGCAAGATGCGATAAATTTTTTGCTTGCTTTCCGTAAAAATGTCACCGCGACTGTAGTAGGAGCCCACATTTATTGCGACGACGTTCGATTGTTTTATAAATAAAGAGTTCGCAAAAAATACTATCGATCAATCGTGCGAAAGCCCGCCGATGGAACTCGATAAGAACGCAACTCGAGAAATATCACTCTTAACCACCCTATGTCAAGATGCACCTTTCTTCATCGGAAAGTAAAGTGCACGGGTTAACATTAAACATATAGATCCACAGTTGGTTATCGACGTTATTCGACAGTTAACAGGGTCGGTAATATAATGTTTTGAGCAAAATAGTAACGCGTCATATTCGTGCGTTGTGAACGTGAAAGATTCCATACGAGGCTGTCCAAACATTTTATACTTTCAAATCCGTGTTTATCTCTAGTGATGATCTGAACTGCTTATCTCTGATCAGCCCACCGGAGGTTCCCTTAGATCTCTATTATTATTCCTTCAATATTTTGATGCAGCGTCAAATTATGCCATTGTTTCCTGGTCAGTTTATTTGAGATTGAAGGACGGTTGACATATTTATTGGAGAGATCCCATATTGATATGATTATAAAAGCTTTCTGACGTTAAGGCGATAGAAATCGAATCGTTATCGTATATCACTTGATTAGGATCTCATGAAACTCAATGGCAACATGTAGGCTTACTTAACCTTTTTCACGCGCAAGCCGCTACTGAACTGTGCCCTAGCCGCCAAGCATTGACCAAAGATGCAGTTCAAGAATAATCATGTATTCTACGTATAGTAAAACGAATAAAACGACCCAATTTGTTTACGTTGAATCAGTAATAATAATCTGACCATGGATAAATTTATGAAGAATATCGAGAAGAGAAACGTTATTAAGGAAAACACATCATTACCTACAATTCCAATTCAATTTAACATCAAGAGAATGCATAAATTCGAGAAAAGGTAGGTAGTGCCCTGCTTTTTTTTGTTCGTCTTGGCGGAAACTACCGTGCCCCCAGATTATTAATAGAGATAGATGTGCACCTGAAATGGTCTCCACTCAGCAATGCTGTTGGCTTTGCTAGGAGCAATGCCAACGGTGCTGGTATTTCGCTGGTAATTTGGAACTGTGTCTACAGATCCAAATTCCCAAGCTCGGTTAATTTATAACAGCTAATTACGTCTGTCAATCGCTCGATTGACACTTTGTCGTTCGCGTAGTTAGTCAACCATTTAACAATTGTAATCTACCGTTAATAATTGTACTTTGTTACGTTAGACAGGTCCTTTGAGTAGCCATTGGCCTTAGAGTACCTGTATAAATAATAATAAATAAATATCGGTCAACCTCACACAAATCGATCTAGTCCCAAATTAGGCTCAAGAAGGCTTGTGTTATGATGGGTACTAGACGACGATATACGTACTTATATAGATGTATACTTAAATACATAGAACAACCATGACCCAAGCGTAAATATTCGAGTTCATCACACAAATATTTGCCCTGGCCGGGATTCGAACCCGGAACCGCCGGCTCAGTAGGCATATAGTTATAATTTCTACCATTTGTCTACTTCTTTTTAGGTTGTCACATCTTGGAAAATACTGGTCCTATTTCCACCAAATATAGCTAAGAACTATTTCGACAGACAAGTATTTCGATAAAAAAAAAACTATTATGGCACAGACAGACACACAGATACACATGTAAAACTTATAGCATCCCTCTTTTTTGTCAGGCGTTAATAATAAACTTGGTACGCAGACTTTTTTCTCGCTTATAGGACGCTCATATTATGTCACCGTTCTGGTTGTAGAGAATATTATGTTTCCAAAATAGTGACGACTGTGACGATCTGTGACTCGATTTTAGAACGTAAATTTTAGACAGCTTCGTGCTAATCGTATGAATAATATCAAACGAGTTCATATCAAAACATATGAATAATATTAACGATTTTTTCGTTTTAAATATGAGCCTACCTAACCTAACCTAACAGGCCTAGTTTGGGTTTGATTTGCGACGGTTTTGTGGAGTTATGTCGTTTTGGTTCTGAAGGCCGTAGCGGCGCCTGCGACGAAGTCGAGTAGGTACATTCGTCACGGCGCCGGCGCCCACGGCGTGGAGAAATCTGTTTAAACATGACCAATTTTATAAACGTTTTTACCCGACTGTAACAGGAAAAGAGTTATGTTTATAAATTTACTAGCGACCCCGGATCGCACGGATGCAATTCTATATTGTGCATGTATTATACATACAGATCTTCCTCTCGAATCACTAGCTATTAAAAAAAAAACCGAATCAAAATCTGTTGCGTAGTTTTAAAGATCTAAGCATACCTACATAGGGACGGACACAAGGAAGTGACTTTGTTTTATACTACGTAGTGATGAAACATGTAAGGTCAAAATTTTTTAAGTGTGGGTACGCACCACATTTTTATATTAAATCATTGATCCAAAAATCAAAGCTTAAATGTATATTAATAAGCTATTGTAACGAAAAACAAGTAAAAAATAACAGAAATTAACTTAACCTAAATAGAAGTAACTAGCTATAAAACCGATGTCCGCCAGATCATGGCCCTGCGGCAGGGTACCCATGATGCCGGCTACTTTTGAACATTTCAGGCCTATTATAGTCGCAGTATTCCTCAACTGAGTAAAGCTTAAATAAAAATTGAACCGGGAATCGAACCCTGGAATTCTGGAACTCTGGAATTCTGGATTGCCCGTCCAGCGCGTTAACCTTTCCGCCAACTTATCTCACATTCGCATTTGTCACTTATCATGTGATAACTATTATAAAGCCCACCAGTATGATGAATTATTTTGCTCGCAATGATTTTCAGTTTAAAATAGCAAAAGTCAATTGTTTTTTTTTTAATACTCATGTATCTCATCAGTTGTTTTGCATCACCTACTCAATTTAAACTTTTCTTGATCTACTCCGCTACATAAAGGTCGTATGTAAGAGATCGCTACTAAGCAATAAGACCGCCTGTTGTTTACCTCTGTTTATTTTTTACTGTATATCTCTCATGTTTTGTTTCCCTGTGTATTTGAGGTGTGCAATAAAGTGTATTTGTATTGTATTGATTTTTATCTTACGTCCATAAGATTAGCCCTATGATTTTTCCAAGAATTGAGACTTCAGATAATCACGATCTTCAGTCATGAAGTAAAGACCAAGGGGAGACAGATGACGATATCGCTAAAATGACAATATCGATCAAATTCGGCCCCTCTGTTTAGAGCATCACAAGCAACAGGAGATCGTGTTGAATAGAACCCGGCCCAATAAAGCTATCAATTAAACGATATCGCCTACACATCGAATATAACATAAGTAGATACGTCATATAAATATCACAATGTAGTTATACGCGTCAAATGCGCCTACACATACCAAAGGTCAGTATGACATAGTCCAACGTCTTTGAGGTTAGGTAATCGGTAGTCATGTCAAGGGTAAGTCAATAGAAAAAGGAAATTACCAATTTCTACTTGCCCCGTCTGCACCCACTTGAAGTAACTCGGTTTTGGCCCTATGCTTGATAGCAGAGCCATTTGGCATTAAGTAATCATGTAAAAGGTATCCTTTTAACCATATTTGGATGTTTAACGTTTCCTGCATCATAATTGGTTAAGACACGTCCAACAGTTTTTACATTGTACACGAAGGATAAAAATGCCCGGAAAAGTTTTTGGTCTCGTGTGCTTTATGCCAGAACAGAACAAAGTACACCTTATATTTTGTATTTATACGTGTATTACATACAATGACATTGATACTTTTAAATCTGTTCTTGTACAATACCTTTTCACATTGGTTTTCCACCCTCACCTACATTGTACATCAGGAGTTTTATATTTCTTGGTCCATCGCTAGAATCCTTGATATCCCGATCTAGTGTCCATGACTTTCTATCAGACATTTTGAGGTAACAAAATACAGATAGCATGGAATTATATAAAAATTAAGTAAATGTCTTTGGAAAAAAGAGCGGAGGTCTTTCATTGGTGTCACTTTTCTTCTTTCTGGGATTGATTAAATGATTTTGTTGATGCATGTCATATAGTACTATTCCTACACCACACCACCTACACATTAAAGTTACTAACTCGTTAGGATTTTGGCAGATTTGAACGATATCTTAATTCGTGTATCTAATACGTTAGACGGTCAAAACGTACTTACACAATTTCGATAGAACATACAATTTTGGGTATTTTGCCAGTTTCCCGAGTGATTTTCCGTAGAAATGTTAGTTGCGCTCGTGGCTCTGAGTAGGAGGCTTCTACAAAACTATCCTAGTTCTATCTATCTATCTATGTTCATATACAATAGATATAAAACTAGCACAAGAAACAAGCCATTACAAAAACAAATTAAGATCTGCGATCTTTTTCCAAAGGGAACGTGTTTTTGCCTCCAGACATATGTCGGCGGTGATGATATGTGACAAATGGGCTTAAATACGGATACATTACTGCTGATCTAACTAATAAGGACTTAAGCGCTACTGGAAATGGAATGTGTTTATGTCGTTTTAGAATGATATTGTAGATTAGTGTGATTGAAAGGTAGACCAGATAGATACGCCTAGACATATAGACAGAAGATAGGGAGATAGTGGCTATAGTCGGGCTTTGAACATGCGGTAGTTTTTGCGAAGTCTTTTGTAAAATCTATGTGTACTTACAATAAATGGTTTTATCTTCAGCAAGATTGTGGTATTCTGCTAAATAAATGTGTGTGAAATGGTAACCCAAGCTGTGTGAGTCATTGTGTTGAAGTCTCACTCATACCATATTTTTATAAATATATCGACAGTGACACAATTACACGCTAAACGTAATAAAAAACATGGAGTCAAATAGTTGCGCGATTCCGACAGATGAAGGAAAATTAAAAGCCTGAAGTTTAACTTTAGTCTCACCTGCATACATAAAAATAGGTATACCTAACTATTTTCAAGGGTGCCTTGCCTTACCCGCGGAAGATGAGAAAGGCATTATGCTGTGGCAACTTCTGTTGCAGAATAGCAACTGCAAAGGATAATTTAAAAATACCAATCCTTTAATCCCGCTTTCTAACTTCTGGAATGCACACGGTTAGAACCATATTTATAGCCAAGCCGCCATCCACGCCAGCAGCAAATCAACTTATGACTTACAGTCCAATTTATCTGAAAAACAATCGCTTATCGGCCGTAAGTCAGCTTTCCTCGGCTCTTATTCAATTTGCGCCGGACAAGCGGTAACAATAAACGGGAGCTACACGAGTGAGCACTACCTACCATTACGTATTCCGACCACGATCCTATCTCGACACAGGCCGGCCAGAAAATACCTCGACCACAACTTGAAAACTATTTACATTACGTGCGTTGGTCAGTAGTCAGTGGAGAGTAGGATAACGAGAGAAGCAATGGACGTGCAGGATGCGGGATAGTCGTTGGATGTACCGGCGTGCGCAAAAGCAACAAAAACGCACGCAAACGTCATTTGCTGATAATTGTCGCTCCATGCACCACCGTATCGCCCTAGATAACCCTCCATCGTATTGTCCAGAGATAGCGGCCACAATGCACGGAATATTACTAATTAGGTTCAGTTTATGAGCACAGCCATTGTTGAAAGAATGAGATAGTTATCTCAACGTTGTCTGCAAATGAGATTTGCGATGCTTTGTCGGTTAGGTTGGCGAAATTGTAAAGAGCTTTTGTTTCATCTGAAATATTATCTACGGTAGAAACGAGGTTGTTTGCTCGGACGCTGACAAAGTGCACCGCTGTGCAGGTTTTTTTATTGTTGTTGAGATTGCGCTGTTTGCAGTGACCCCGTTAAGAAGATGCTTCCTTTGTCGACCTGATAAAAACATAAAGCCTGTATCTTGTTACTTTTGCCGTTATCCTTTAAACTATTTTAAAAGAGGAAAGAATGACAAAGTTGACCTTCCACTTCTGTTTCTTTTGATGTGGTACCCAGTCTTTTTTTTAATCCAGCATGGGTTATTTTGAATGATATACCTTTTAGCACTGAGTTTTACTTATAACCCTATTTAAAATAGAAGCAAACTTTTGGGTGCGTCGTTATGATTATACTGGAAGACTAAAACCAACTAAAACTGTAATGGTAGCTAAGGTAGCAATAAAACGAGCAATATATGTAATCATATTTTATTGATCAAAGTCGTTGTCTGTCGAAGGCCGCCGGGATTGCCTGCAACAAAAACTGTTAAGCCGTAAAATTTCTGCGGAGGTGTGCTCTTAAAACGCCACAATTAAGTTCGGATTATACGACATCCTCTCAGTGTTAGTAATGTTTGATTCGGTAGGTATTACACTTTACTGATAAGTCGTCCAGTTGAACGAGGCGGATAGATATAGTTCAAATTAATGAGGCGGGTTGTAATCAACATCAAATATGGAACCTCTCTTATCCTCTCCATCATAATCGCTTATGTTTCCGAAGGTAGGGGATATTGGCACGCAAATAATGGCTCCAGTAGATTCGATGACCACTAGCTTTAAGAGTATTTCGCCATCTCGAGTCTCAGCAATATCTAAAAGCTTTATCTGAAAGTATTAGGCAGCAACTTTTAGAAACATGTCTGATTCTGAATCTGAAACAATGACAAACAAAAACTTTGACTACAAGATATCATATCAGTAAAACTATAGGTATATTAAATCTAATACAATGGATAAATCACCGGACACTTCACCGGGAGATGGGAGATGTATTACCGTCTGGAGTCCATAACGAGCACGGTGCGAGGGGTACTTCAGTGCGTCCATTTTGGGATCCGTTACATTTTCGAGTTTCTGCACATAGCAATGCAAATGACGCTCTGAGTGGAGTGTTTAGTTAATACAAACTTAATGTTTAGAGATCGTCTAAGCCGAAATGATGCGTTCTCGACTAGTCGACCGCGTTGTAAGCATACAGATCATAGTTCACAGAACAGTCGACGCTCCCACACAGATGAAGTGTGGTTAATAATATTTCGCCTGGTGACATCCAAAACTCACTAAAATTTCTGCCTCTGCTCTTCAAAACCTCGTATCTACTTAGTAAATTGATAATAAAATAAGAGCTTTGTTTTAAATACGTATTTGTTACTTAGTGAGTCGTTGAAAAATGTGCACTTACATCTAAATCAACTAATTAAGTAGACGAGGGACGCCTCGTTTCAGCTTAGACGATATCTAACCCAGTCTTTTCCCTGAAGCTCGGGTACAAGTGGAAATAGACGCTAACTTCAGAATACTTACTCAATAGCATGATCAGCTTTACAACTCGGATAACGTCTCAAAAGCGTAACATTCTCGCAAAATTTTACCGCCCTCGCTAGATAAAATCGCGTTTCGCATTTATTACACAATGAAATGTAGCATTTTATGTTAATAACAACGGTGTGGGCGGGGATGTCGAAATACTGACTAATCGAGTCGTGGGTTGTCGGTGGAAAAAATGGCAATTTTAAATTATTCATGCTTCCCACATTGCGCGTCCGAAATCAGTTCTTTACTTTATGCTTCTAGTTTGTTAATAGCTTAATTACGTGTGTAATTTAGCGTGTTTCCCTGCCACATCCCGCTTTTAGGATTTTAATTTACATACTGTAGTCGGTCAATTCATTCATACGTTTTTATTGATGTCAAAAAACGGAAGAGGTTCTCAGTTCGTTTGATGCTTTTTTTATATGTTTCCCTATTACTCTATAATAACTAGATTGATTTGGAAAATATACTTTTTTTTGGATGTATATATTTTGTAGTTGGTCCCATTTTTGTGGTCATGATCTGATGATGGGGACTTGGAGAAACAGAAAACGTATTGATGTTTTTTAAATATTAAAAACCGAAGCTGCCGAATTAAATTTGCACATTCGCCCACGGCTCTTCCTCATTATAATTTATTGGCTTATTAATAAATAGCTATAATTTTAATAATGAGTTGAAATCTCAGTTAAACGGCGCTCTATTTGGCTAAGCCTCGTTAGCAGTTTGTTCGGTAACTTTTTAAGACAAAAACTTTTTTATGGTAGTAAGTATTAGTATACTGCGATTTATTAACTTTAAGTTGTCGCCGCTATTGCCGGTAACCATACAAATGAATGCAATATAAATACAATACATATTCTGATAATTCCACGTCTCAAATGTGCAGAAAATTAAACCATGCATGACATGAGACTTATAATAAAACAGATAGGATAAGTGGATTTATAGCTCAACGACGACCACTTCCAAACAAAAAATTAATAAACAGTAGGTGAGCGTATTAAAAAAAAAAGTAAACAATATATTATCAGCAAATTTATTTTGTTGCATCATATAAGCAAAAAAGTGTCCCAAAATTTTCTATAAAAACATATTTTTCCACTGCATCGCGTTTATGGAATAAAAAATAACATTCTTACGAAACCGTGTGTGTATCTATATGAGGTTTGAATTTCAATGTACACGAGCCTAAAAATAAAGTTTTTAATAAAAAAATAAGTACACGACTACATGTAGGTACACTTCTTTCTTCTTCTTCTAGAAATGGGAAGTAGGATAAATTAAAAAATATTCGTAAAGGCAAGCGACTTAAAACAGTTAATATCCTAATAAGCAAACGCTTATAAAATCATGTTCACGCCCATGTCTGCCTCCGATGGGTCAGACGGTATTGTCCATTTGGTAAAACATTTGTTTCTCTAATCACGATTATTTACGACCGATTTTATTAATGTGGTATACCGTTTTTAATGAACTGTTGAAATTTAGCTGGTACTTATTTGGAGTTATAAATTGGAAAGTTATATGTAGGCTGCCCACTGCCCAGTAGTATGACATAAAAGGCACTTAAATAATGCTACTAATATTATAAACGTGAGTTTGTGAAGATGTTTATTACTCAACTGGAGGATGCCCGCAAATTCGTCCGTGCAGTCGGGTAAAAAGTATAACCCAAGATTTGCTTAAATTCCGTCCAGCTGTTTAGGCGTGATGAGAGGACAATTTTTTTAACCAAAAGATTGCGCTGTACGGCTGACGCCGCGCGCATACGATCCCTGCGTCACGCTGGTAAGATTTCCCTGAAATAATGACCCCTCTCCGAAGAAAACTAATTTTCAAACTTTAGAATTGCTACGCGTGTCTTTTCATCACTTAAAGAAAGACGAAGTGTCCGTCTAGCTATGAAGAAGATCATTCAAATTAAACTCAATGTCTTTTAGTCTATGTAGGTATCTCTTTATGATTACATCGCCTATATAAGTTATAAATCAAATATTTACATACCTAAAATAAATTAAAAAAGATGTGAAGAACTCGCTGAATCGTAATGCTAATGCGTTGTTTGAGGAAGCTGCCAGCTTTTCGATCCCAAGTAGTTTCTATTAAACATTTACGTCTTTATAAAGTTTGTTGGCGCTGGGACCCCACGGACCTAAGGTCTTGACCCTGAAAGGAATCAAATTATATTCGGGGCCGAGACCTCTATACTCATTAAGTTTAAATTTTTCGGCCGCCTCTGCTGCCGCCCCTGCTCTGTACGATGTTGCATGAAGGTGAGATGGAGCCAGTATGTCTTTATGATTTAAGCTTTAAATGCTTACATTTCACATGAAAAAAATCACTGTAAAGGCTTTATTTATCTCAAATGTAATACCAAACCTCAGTTCCTCACTAACCGTATATTTCCTAAGTAGCATCGTTACAATAATGACTTAATAAGGTCTTCGCACTATTCCGTTCTCCAAAACCAATAGGTATCAAGAGACTGAAGCATGTATATAGTTCTTGCGTTTTTGGAACGGCAGCAGTGAGGGCGGGGTAGCCAGGGGCTTTAGGCAGCAAACAACACCATTACCTTTATGATTTGTAATTCGCGAAGTCTCACTTTCCGAAGTGTTGTGTCGATAGAGGAAGTGTTAAGGTGCTTACGCATTGAAATCGATCCGGATGCGAGAAAATAGTAAGTACGCGAATCGTTCGTAGTTCGCGGTACACTGTTTTGTTTAAAATTAAGAAAACATTGAGACTTCTTGATAATGTAAGTACTCCAAAGATTTTCGAACTAAACCACTAAATGGATACTACAGATAGTGAAAGAGTTCGACACAATACCAAGATAGAATTTCAAACTTCGGAGTATCCTATCAGTACAGGTGAACTACACGACACAAAAATATTAAATTTAAGTCAGTAGGCTTTGCCGCTATTATTATGATTGCCTCCTCCTCAATATTTTCCATCGTATTTATAATATTGCATAATTTTCAGAATTTATCGATCGTTGCTAAACCTTAACACTTTCCAGCAATTTCGCGTTCCAGGGAAATTAAATTTCACGCTTAATTATCACTTTTGCGCGTATATTCGGAGTATGTCGTCGCCATAACTCACTGCGTAATAATACGGCGGCCATGTTGGAAGATGCGCCTGCGTCGACCGCCACAAGTCACAGGCGCAGAGACATGGACAGAGGTTTCGTTGTGCGGCCAATATGTCATCTTACTAATAATAAAATTGGAAATGGTATAAATAAAATACTTTGTTCGTAAGTTAGGTTAGGGCTAGGGGTCAATAAAGGTCAAAAAACGTGTGATAGATATTCTGGTATTCTATCCCAAATTTTTTTTATTTTTCCTTGAACATATTTAATAAGCCAACTCACGCAGCAAATTTGAACCATCATAATAGTACATTACTGCAGACGCCGGGAAATAAGGGCTTGCCGGCTGAGTAGGTATAGACGGCCGACCGTAAGGGAGGCCGTCTAGTGATACGAAACCGGCAAGCCCTTTTCACGGCTAAGGCATGTATAGTGCTTTTCTCAAACATATGCAATGAAATAAAAAAAAACACCACTCAAAAAACATAATTCAGCTGTTCAGCCAGTTCATGAACACAGACGCCATGTTTAAAAAAAGTATATTTAATTTTCCCTCCAATCCCTCTATATTTTTTTCTTTAATAAGTCCACGTGTGTAGTGTGCGAATATTAGGGCCATTATACACAACCTGATAATAAGAATCTTAGTTTCTATAATAAGTAAAATAAAGGCAGAGGATTTTTAATATTGTCTATGGTCTCTGGTGACTTACGTATAGACGGTATTTTCAGTTCGTGTGTACTAGGCATTAACACGGATATTGTTGGTCCGATGGCTGAATGGGTAGCTACTAGAAAAAATATATATATCAGCTGTTCATACACACAGACGCCATGTTTACATTAAAATTAAAAACAAATTACTTCCCGGCTTAGGCCTTCAATTTTGTATGAAATTCCTTTACAGTTCTCTCGAATTGTTCCGCCCGAAACTTGATACTTCGAAGCCTGTTCTAACGCACGTTACGACGATATTTCATTGCATGTTTGAGAAAAAATATTTGCCCTAGCCATGACTCGAACCCAGGCGGAGCCAACCGCGTCGCTATAATAGGATCACGTCCAGCATACTGTGACACGCGAGTCTTTGCCCCACGACAAATATAGTATTTCGCTTGTCGACTTGTGACTGCCACTTTTCTTTTAATACCGTGGGAGCAAGACAGGTGACGTTGAGTCGCGCGACAAGCGAAGTCGCGGCATGTCGTGGTAAAATATGCTAGGTCCGCTGGTTGATATGCCACGCGGCAAATTAATCACAGCTAGTTTTGCTAGACCAGCTGAAGCGAGCATAGAAACGCCCTCTGCACGTCAGAGGTGTTTTAGGACAATAACTAAGTACGCGCGCGGCCGTCACTTACACAACACCGTAACGCAACCGTTCATTAGCGTCCGGATAATTACGCGCTGATAAACCGAGCAAATTGTCCGCGAATTATCCGCGGTGTGATGGATATCTCCCCGTCCCGACGCCTCCTGGATTGTCACTTTAAAAGTACCTATACCTACTGACTGAATTATTCGAGCGTTTCAACTGCATCACTTTCGGGGACACATTTTTGTCGAAGCGGATTTCTAATAATAGGAATAAGTCTGGAATTCATCAAAATCTGTAGGAATTTCTACAAGAGTAGATTCACTAAAGTGACGCGGCATACAAACGCTCGAATGATTACCCCGGTACACATCAGATATTTGCAAAATTTTAAATAGGCAACATTTCAAGTTTCAAAAGTTTTAAATAGAATTCCATTTCGTTACTTAACTCATTATCTAGGAACCCAAAAACATTATTCTTATTTTTGTATGGCTACTAATTTTAAAGATGTTCGATAAAATGTATTGAATATAAAATATACCGTACATTTTCTTTACGAGTACTAAATTTTCGGGAAATCCCGGGACCTCAAAACCTAATACGAAGAATGCTCTCCTGAATTCACCACAAAACAAAACGCACCCGCGGTGTCTTCAAATATTTAATTGTTGCAAAAAAACTGTTTTTACGGAATTTGGGGAATTTGCATCTGATTAAAGTTCAGGTTTTGGCGGTGCGCTCTTCCATTGAGATTGCGTTTGGGCTGATAAGATAATGTTAAGTAACTTACGTTGGCGTTGGACTCACTCATGGTTAGGATAAGCGAGGTAGTTGACCGCGACAATTATTTAACATATCTACATACATTATCCTTACTAATTGGGGTACCTACATACATAATCCTCTTGACAACTTTTCAAATATTTAATAAGTACTACAATTTTATTACTGTTCTGTATTCAGCTTAGAAAGAGGACTTAATCAGTAATCACTGTTTTTATATTTTTCCTGAAATTACAAATGATTATTACAATACAATACAACAATTATTTATTGCACACCAACAAGAATTTTTAAACCTTAATTTATAAATGGTAGATAATCGGCGGTCTTATCGCTAAAGAGCGATCTCTTCCAGACAACCTTTGGATAGAAGAATGAGCAAAAATAAATGAGCAAAACAAACAACAAGTAGGTGGTGAGATAAAAAATTCAGCAACATAAATACCTAACATAAAACATAAGTCATACACATATTTATTATTAGTTTATTAAAATTTACAATTTTTAAATGTATGATACAATGTTTACTTTAGTCTGGTGTCTAATTAAAAAAAAGTTGTTTTCGTAGACATCAGACAAAAGTTTTAAAAAAACGAATGACGTGAGGCTTGACAGGTTTTTTTTTGCGGATAGGTTGAAGACTATATAAACTTTATGCAGGCATAGTTGTCGGAGAGTTTCTTACACAGAAAAATAAATTCAAATATTTTTTAGGTACCTACACGACGCAAAGCTCTCTCGATACCTATCTATATTAATTTCCACCTGTTAAAAATATGTAATGTTGTCAATTGTGATAATCGATCGTAATACTGTCAGACAATCCCTTGTGTGTGATGTCAAAAAAGAGAGCAAAGATTTTTTATTGGAGACCGTCGAATGATAACTTCCACGTATTTACAAAATAAAATCTTATAGCTACTTAAAACGGTTATTATAAAATTAAAAACAAAGTAGGCCACACTGGAAACACTCGTCTTAGATGGTCAGAAATCGATAAAATTTGTCGCGTTTTTAAGAAATACCTGATAAAGTCAATAAGGTACCTCACGTTTCCTGATAAGCTACCTTATTTGAAGCGAGGAAATAAAATAATTGTTTATTTTCCTCGATTTGCCGTAAAAATACTATAAAGCGGGTGACAGTTCTAATTAAATAATCGTAAAATATCAGAGGTGGCTTTAAATTGGACAATTACAGGCGTGAAATTAACTTATGAAAAATAAAATGGCGGTTAGTTCTTACAAAGTTCGGAAATCGAACTGGGCAAAATTCGACGAATACAAGTCTCTTTAAAAAATACAAACTATATTTTTTTCTTAGTTACCTACTAATTTTTAGCTAAGGCGAGTTTTCATTTCGTAATTGATCTCATGTGCTATAAGATTTACGTTATCATACTAATGTTATAAAGCCGAAAGTTGTTTAGTGTGTTTGTATGTTTGTTAGTTCTTCACTCTCACACGGCAGGACCAATTTTGATAAAAAGGTATGACACTTTTTATCCCGAAAAAAATCAGTGTTTCCGTGGGATGAGCGGGCAAAACAGCGGGGCGAAGCTTGTTATTTAAAAAATACGTAACTACATTGTTATTGTTCACATTAAAGATTTTTTTTAATAATTGTAAACTGTTTGAGATACGTTTTGCTGCCGCACGTGTCAAATAGTGTAGTGTTTTTTTCACTAATGAATGTATAGCATCTCTATACGATACAAATTCAAACACAATGCAAAATGACTAAATCCACCACCCTCTAATAACCGCCTTTGACAAAACTGGTAGTGAACTCGCTCCCGCATGGCAATTTATCGGTATTAACTAATAATTATGAATATGTACTCATACCTAACTAACGTATACTTTTTACAAAACGTGTATGCAAAATGCATATTTCTTATTTTATTTTTATAAAACAATACAAGATACTTTTCAGATGATTCTAATTAGGACTCAAAATTCAAGAAGGGACATAAGTTTACGACTTTGCCGTAAAATACGACCACTAATAACATACCTCAAAATCACAGCACGACTGTTTGCTTTGAGCAAAAAACTGTTAATTTTGCCACCAATTTATTTTTATGAACTCATACGGCTGTCTTTATCTGACTACCGTAAACCGATAAATGTTTGGTGAGATGGCCTATAATTTGAGTGGAATGGTAGACAATGTAAAATTTTACGATATAATCGCGTAACGAAGTGAGAAGACGTGTTTACTTTACTGGAAGTGATTATGTATGCAAGGAATCACGGTGTTATATTTTATGCGATATTTATTTACTACTAGAAAGTTCCCACAACTTCATACTCATAACCTTTATTACCATAATCAGGTAAAAAAGTATATTATATCCATCATTGGATGTCGAGCTATCCCTGTATCAAAATGGATTAAACTCTATTCAGCTGCACTGGCGTGATGAGGCCGCAAACATATTCAGACCGATAGATCCAGTGAGGCGACTAACGTTAAAAATAGAACATTCGAGTTACAAAGAAACAATTGGTAGCTACAGACGTAGCTAATAAAAATATATAATGTATTTTTTACGTCTTTTTAATATTAAATTCACTCCTTTTTAACATAAATATTTTAGTTCGTTAGGTTCTTAGTTTAAAGTTAGTAGGTATTTGAATTTCTGTATTAATGTACCTAATTCATACAGGGTGACCTTTTTAGTCGTGAATCAATTAAAAGTTAATTCATAGATTCGAGATTTCGTGGTTGTCCCTATAGCGAAAGTTGCTCAGCGTCACCCTCCTCATCACCTACTAGCACTACCATTCACGACTAAAAAGTCACGCTGTATACTTACGTTAATTGTCCTTCGATACCAGTAAATATGGTTTCCCTATTGCTATCCTTAGTTGGGATCCTAGCCCAGGATAGTCGTTCTTTTAATGGTAAAACTTTCTCCTTAGCGACGGGGAAGTTCGGTTTGACCTACGTGCCCCTAATCTGATAAAATACTTTTACCAACTTCGACGAGGCTAAAACTACGCTTATGTGTTGCTAAGCTTTATACCAGGGCGGGACTGAACTGGCACAAATTGGTTTTAGCTAGTTTTTTGGATTCCGTAGTTAAACCTTAAAATTTCGCCTTATCTTTTTGTCTGTCCTGTCTTGTAACTTGCACTATGTCTTTTTCTATCACATCACAAGTATAGTCTGTCCGATCTCTAAGAGCAAATGAAGTCACTTTGGCACAAGGTACAAACAACCGTGAACATGTAAATTTAAGTTCGTTTTTCACTTGTGCTAGTGTGACTTAATTTGATCTTAGAATTCCGGATAGGCCAGTGACAAAATGCGAGATACCAATAAATATTATGGGACACATTTACACAAATTGATCTAAGCCCAAACTTAGCAACGATATACATAATTATAAATACGATTGGCGCGATTGGCGCAGTGGTAAAGCAAACTGCCTACTGAGCTGGCGGTCCTGGGTTCGAATCCCGGCAAGGGCAAATATTTGTGCCTGGGTCATGGATATTTTCTATATATTTATCTATACAAGTATGTCTATCGTCGTCGCTTAGTGCCCATAACACAAATCTACTAGAGCTTACTGTGGGACTATCGATTTATGTGAGGTTGTGCGATATTTATTTATTTTTTAATACTAACGTGACCAATATAAAAACATACATGACTCGTTTAAAAAGATACATGACCCAGAAACAAATGATTGGACTATTCACACAAATCGTTGCCCATGCAAGGGTTCCAACCTAGGACCTAGCTTCGTAGGCAATTGGGATATAAGAATGTTTCACGACCATTGTTAATTTTGAAACCATTTCTGAAAATTAGGCTCTTATACAGCAATAAACAATTAGATTGTGATAATCCACCTGTGAAAAGTAATAAATGATGATTTGTTCGACTTTTACTTGTCCTTGCAGTACAAGTCAATATATGACATCTTTACAAAATACTTTCAAGGGAAAAAAACAATGTATCTAAATTGACAAACGGATGAAATTATTATCTTAAATTGGCTTATACTTTACGATTTAATGAAAAAAAAATGGTTGTCTTTTCATTACACTTCGTCGCAATAATAAAAAATGGAGCAGTTGACGTCATTCGAGTATTCTGAAAAAAAAAAACGATATCCTTTCCTTGATCTTTGGCGACCTAAGTTTGATATATTTCTGGGCATTTAGGACAGTTAATACATGTGACCACGCACTGCACAATAGCACAATAGTGGGACATAGTGAAGCGTGTTTCGGTACAATGCGGTGGTCCGGTCGTGTATACCGGCCTTATGATGATAAATGTTCGGTTATATTGTGCGAGCCTGTCACAGGTGTAGCGTCGGCAGATATTCGAATCCGTGATAAAACATAAAATAGGTAAAATGACGTATTTCATGGCTACGAAACCTAAAAAAAAACAGTTTTTTTGAATATACTTAAGTATGTAGGTATGTGTACGTGTCATAGTAGCTACACCACGTGAAGATGACTTGTCACAGTTTACCGCAGTTGGGTAAAAGGTATTATGTAACTATATACTATATGTCGATTTCCTGCAGTCCCTGTACCAAACCAGTTAAAATCCGTTTAGCCATTTTGGTGTTATGTGATTAGAATGTAATATAATAATACTTTATTAGAAAATTGATTAGAATATTCTTAAGACAATCAATGCGTTGCATGCGTTGTAATCAATGCGAAACAAAAGATTTATCCTGATCCATGTCAACATTAAAATCCTTCTCATAAAAGCTCGTTTTGCAATACAATTCAATAGATATCAAATATAATAATATTAATATTACTTAGGTTGCGCTGCGGACGGTACGCACGTGTGAATCGTTTATTTAGAGCACTGTACAATAACTTTTCGGAGGTGACCGGACTTTGTCCAAGATGCGTCCGTCATGTCATGCTTGGGGACGGCTTTATGCAACAATACTCTAATTATTTTGGACACGAATTTCAATTAACGGAAATAGATTATATAGATTTAATTTACTGGCGTTTCCGAAATTTTAGCTAATGCGTGGACCCCGTGAAAAAAGGCTCTAAAGCTTGCAAACGTCCAAAACTCTAATTAATAAATTTGTTCAAATTATTTTATGTACCAAACAATTTATAAATCACGAAAATCGAGAAGAATGTTAATAGTTATTATTTTTTATTAAAGCCTAACGTCTAACGCGAGTTCGAATCCCGCTCGAGTTCAAAAATATTAAGATTGATCATGTGAAAACAAAAAAAAAACTGTTTTGTCTACAACTTAGTGCGCAAAGATAAAAACAAAATCTTCCTTTTATAGGCCATGCCAGGCTGTGCTAATGTTCACACGTATGAATTAAGCTGACTGCATTAATAATAAGAAGCATAATCTTTGTATCACAAAACCTAGTTCTATTTATCGAATTGTCATATATTGTACGAGTATGTCACGACGTCACGTCCAACCGCTACAAAGTCGCAATGCTTACAAAGAAATTCACTATCGCATTCATAATATTATTGTAGCAGTTAAAATTTGCATACAGCACTAAAGTATACAATACTAACCATAATTATAAGGGATAACTAATATAAAAAGCGTAGAAAGAGAAAGAGTGTACCAATAGTAAATGCTTCAAAAAACATTAATTAATGTGTATTTTTATTCCCTCATTATCGCAACTTTATGCAACAATTTACACCAGCAAATAAATTTGAATATTTCACTCCGTTAATTCATATGTAATGGATTCTAAATATTACCTGGACATACGCTATTACCCTAACACCTGCCTCAATGCGTCCACGCAGATCACTTTAAACCAAAATGTAGTAAGTCTATTCAGAAACACGTTTAAATTTAATATTTATTACTAGCTGCGTGTAATTTAAAATAAAAGAAAATGTATGTGACTATGTTGTTACGAACGGGTATAGGTATTATAGTAATGTGAGACAATTTGCGTGCATTCATTATTTCTAATAGCAAAACAAATTAATAAAAACCCGTATCTTTTTCCTTTACCTTGTGTTTTTAATTTTAGAGTAAATAAATTTCCATGATATTGCTTTTTTTAGATTTATTCGCTTGCCTTTCTTGTCTAAGCACCATCATATTACCAAATGTGTAAAGAAGTATACTATTACCTTGTTAAATATGAATTTTAATGAACGATGCTTTCATTTGAACAAGTAATATGACGTTCTCTAATTTTATAAATTATTTGCCACGTTAAATTGCGTATGTATGTATGTATTTTGGTACGTTATTAAAGCTTTCAGCATAGCCATATATTACATATATATATATATATATACATATACATATATTACATGTATATATTTGTCTCTTCCGTAGATCAGTAAAATGCATCCTATTACAATTTTGACACGTTTGTACATAAAAACATTTTGAAATATCAGGTTCCATAAATATATACATATTTTTATTGGTTCTTTGCCTTTTTGTTGAATTATTTTTCATCGAATGTTTCATTTCGCAGAAGTGACATATCGTAGAAAGCATTTTTCTCGGAAACCTTTAACAATTTGAGATAACTATAAAATAAACCGAGGAATTCGGCAAAATGAAGCATTCGACGAAAAATTATTCTGCGAAAAGATAGAACACCATTTTTAATGTGAATCTGTTTCATTTTTACAACTTTAAATCATACATAATGTTACACTTTATTATAATCGTTATAAACACGGTTGTTGCGCTTACGCATGTCACTTTGCAGCCACGCCCATGCACTATTAAAAATGACGATAAATTGCTCGTTATTACTAGGCATCAATATTAATGACAAAGTTTTAATGACATTTAGTTGTTGGTTTATTTTATTTAATGGGTGGCACGGCTATGACAGGTTAGAGTTGAATGCTTATCGGATTTCGAAACAAACACTTATTTGAAGTTATGTACAAGTTTTTCTAACATTATCACAATATGAAGTAACATAATCGTCCGTAAAGAAAACTAAAAAAATAACAGATACTATCTTATCCTTACTGTTTTTTTTAGTAAAAATATCTTAATTATTTTTTAATTTGTACCTATACACCTTGTTTTCTTCTGTCCGTATAAATATTAGGTATTTATTTAATTATTTTACATATCGAGAGTTTCAAAAACAACGAAAATTAGTCATAATTTCGGGCAGGGTTTCAAAATACAGATAAAATTTACACCCCATTAAGTCTCGTTTTCTAGAGATACATGTGCTGCTCAAATATTCACCTCCTATTTTACTTCTTTCTTAATTCCCTCATATTTTATATATGATAAAATTATATTTATTTCATTTTATATTTTCAGGTCAGTGATTGCGTTGGACGTCCCAAGGTCGGTTGAGGCATGTGTGTGATTGCTGTTTTTTTTCACTTTGATTGTTTACGGCCTGGTAATATATAGAAACTGGATTTATTGAAAACTAAATTGCAATAATTGACTGCTATTGGCCATATTTATATCGTACTATTTTGTTAGGATTTATGTATTTGCGGTATTCGTGGTTTAAACAATTTTGTTAGATATACTTACTTTATTTATAAGATACTTATTTGTAATGTCCAAATCAAAATTGCAAAAAATATTGGTCGTGAAGAATGTTTACAATTTGGTTCATTGTGGCATAACTCATTCTCAGTTGACACAATTACTGGAGGCGGCCCACGTGCTTGTGTTGTGTTTAGGGAAACAGTCCACTGGTGCCTATGTAAGTATGTAGCTTTGACACACTAACTGATCAGGGCGTTCGTTCCGCGCGTTGAGTTCCTATTTTACTATAATTTTATCGCAAAAAATTGTTAGCTCATAAACATTCAAGACGAATAATATGATTTCCAGCGATTGAGAATTTTGAAGAAATACAGACTTCAACCATTGCTGGTGCTGGACATAGGCTCCCCCCAGTACGCGCTATTCTACACTATCAGCTTGTCGCAAGACTTAAAAATAAATATATCGCTGAATCTCGCGGTATTCTTCTATACAGTGCTAACTTATTATCATTAACTAGGGATATCGCAATGCTTAATCGAATTCGGACCCGGGGCCCTAATTCCATATACATCTCTGATATTTCGGAGAGATCTCCAAAGTAGGGATAATATAAAGACCTAAGTATATCGCCACAAATTTCGGGAAAAAACCCTTTCGCCAACCCGGTCACTTTACATTTGCGCCTCATTTATATGCGACGCTATAGATGTCGGGCGCAAACTTAACGCTACCGGGTATTAATGTTTATGGTCCATTATGCAGCTTGAATTCTTTTAACATTACCCCCGCGTTGACCGAAGTATTGTTTCTATCACTGAAGTGCCTCTCCACATTCATGTTCGCCCAACCTCCGTCAACTTCGCGAGTAGTGTGCCGGGAAACAGTAACAGTAAAGGCAATATACCTTAGACATTGCTTATTTGGCGATATCTCAAAGTACACTCGAATTAGCCCTGGAACCTAATTCGAGATTGACATTTGAGTGATCGCCAAAATCTCTATTAGATAACAGTTATATCGCCATTGAACTGTCATTTAAATGCGATGAGCTTAAAAGTGACATATCTCATCTCAATTTTGGAAATAGGAAGGCGATAATGATTGTCAAAAATGTTATTCATGTATATGAATTTCTGTTTTGAACGAAACGTAACGGACTAATTTCACGTACTACGCGGTCAATTTAAAGTATGCGCCTGTTATTTATGCCGTCACATACAAAGGAAACGAAAATTTTGCGCGTCCGAATTGACGAAGTTGCGATGTTCTAGGGATATCGCCACTTGTCAAGTAGGCACACGTCAAAAGTGACGGATGGCGATGAAAAGGAGAGATCTCTATTATATCTCTAAAATTGGTCCAAGGGTTTGCTTCAAATTAAAAGAATGTTGGTAACGACTGCTTAATAAACGTAATAATATAGTGGTGCTCACATTGACATCTTTGTCATTAACAGATAATAAAAACGCATAATCAGACCGCTATAACGCAGGTAACTGTACCAGCTATATCTTTAAACATTATAGGTATTTATACATATAAATACAAACTATTAAAGTGTGCTTAAAATGGCACCGCGGCGTGCTCCCGTTATTTCTTATTTAGCAAATACCGCCAATTATTTCCGAACTCGTAATGTAATATGCGATAGTATAATAAAGTGAACTGTTTATTTTGTTACCTTTAATCAGCACGCGCTTGTAAAACATATATTTTTATAAGTTTATATTTGATGGAGTGTTCGGAACGGTTCGGTGAGAAAAAAATATTTTAGCTATGATTCTCTAATCTGACTTCTCCTATATCAGTTGAAGCTGAAAAGCTGTACCATCTAGTCGATTTAGGCTAAGACTGTCCATGTAAACGGTGCGCAGAAAATAAACCAATCAGGCTCTTTATGAAGCTCATAATTTGCGCCCAAAAGCAAGGAATATGATTGGCCTATTTTGCACATATCCACCTTGCTCTGTTCCTGTGGACAGACAGCCTTATCGTTACCTAGTCCTGATCAGTAAATTCACTGAAAAAAAAAAGATTTGTCAACAGTAGCCCCAATGTAAGCTGCTAGTTACATAAATCGGAGGACTGACAAACTGAGGGCAACTAGTAACCAAAATCAGTTGTGTAAGTTACTAATTTGTTGAAAACACTAAATTAGCTATTTATGTTTGCAGTGTTGCTTGCCTTGTTAAAATAGTTTTACAGTGCGATGTGGTCGCTCACCGACATAGCCCTTTTACTAAAAAAACCGGTCTAGTTTGAGTCGGACTCGCGCACTTAAGGTTCCGTACAAACTATGAAAGCACTGCATATTGTTCTAACCGTGGTTCTAACGAAAAGATAAACTGTACTGAGTGACAAAATTAACTTTACCGTCGGAAAACTGTTTTACGTACTTTAAATAAAAATATTTTTAGGATTTAGTTACAAATATAGTTTTCAGATTTGTTGAGATGAAGTTTTTAGAATTTAGTATCGAGACCCTAGAGGGTCAAGTAGGCTTGTAAGACGGTTTTACTTGCCTATTCCCAATCTCAATCGCCAACTGTTTCATACGACAAATGTGTAGTTTCCCATTTCTTCAGAACTAAAGCAAACTGTTATGTAATTTTTGTATAGAACTCAGGGGAACTCATCCCACCGTGCACTCTTCAAAATGTATTCTGAAATCAACCAATTTAAATACAGTACAAAAATGTATGAGGTATTCACCACTTTTACCATGTATATGTATGTTTATGGGTTATAGATTCGATTCCGATATATATGTATATACATACATATATATTAAAGGGACAATCATACACAAATTGACCTAGGTACAAATTAAATAATGCTTCAGGCGACGATATACATAATATATAAATATGTAGATAACATCCTTGACCCAGGAACAAATAAATAATAACTAAATAAATAAATATCAGACAACCTCACACAAATCAACCTAGTCCCAAATTAAGCTCAAGAAGGCTTGTGTTAATGGGTACTAGGCGACGATATACATTTTACATAGAAAACTATCGTGAGTCTCAGACATATGGTTATGGTTATGGGCTCCGCTTTCCGCACTTAGCCCGTGTATGTTCGGGCCATTGTGCGTACAGATTTGCCGGCTAATAGTCTAGCCAGCCTAACTCCGTCCAGAAGCGCAGGATTCTCCTGGTGTCTCCACAGGCTTCACGAAGTGACCTCGGTGCTTTGAGGATTTCAGCCCGTTGCTTAGCTACGGCAGTGCATTCCAGGATCACGTGGGTAGCTGTTTCTTCGGCCGACAGGCATCCCCTACAAAGGGGGCTATCGGTCATTCCTAGAACATATAAATGCTTGTTAAGTGTGCAGTGTCCAGTGATAGTGCCTACTACTACTCGCAGAGCGGGCCTGCTTAGCGATAACAGGCGCTTTGTCAGGCGTGTGTCTGGGTATGGGACTGTTTCCCGGGACTGCCTGCATGTACTGGTTTCTGCCCATTGATCGGCGTGTTGTGATCGTGTTCTGTGACGAAGCCATGTACGCAGCTGATTAAACGCCAAGGGGAGCATAGGATCTGGGCCAATTGCCAAATCATCGGATCCTCTCCTAGCCAGCTGGTCGGCTGCATCGTTACCTAGAGAGCCACTGTGCCCTTTAATCCATTGCAACGTGATCCGATTATTCATGCCGATCGTTTGCAATGCTGAGTGACACTCTAGTATGAGCCCGGATTTGATTGTTTTATTCTCCAGAGCTCGTAAAACTGCAGCGCTGTCGGAAACAATACGTATCTTTTGGTCTTTGATACCTCGCGTAGCAACTGCCTTGGCAGCCTGTGTGATGGCAAGACATTCACATTGGAAGATGGAGCTATATTTTCCTAAGGCTATTGATATGTTTACGTTTATTTCAGGTGAGTATATTCCAGCTCCTGTACCTGTTTGTGTCTTTGACCCATCCGTATATATGCGTATTTCATTTATATCGGATCGATCGTAAGGTTCTTCAATTAGCTCGATTTCGTAGCTCTTATTGAAGTAATGCTGTTTGGGTATCTTGTCGTTGGGAGCAGCTATCATTGGCTCGTGTCTGATAGCCTCCTCAAGTATTTCGGCATGACCCCCGTGTGTTACACCCCAGAGGTTAAGTGACTTCAGTCTGATAGCTGCTGACGCCGCCTCTTGCTGAATGAACAGTTCAAGGGGCGGCAGTCCTAGCAGTATCTCCATTGCCGCTGTGGGTGTTGTTCTCATGCAGCCCGTCGTTGCTACACAAGCAAGTCTTTGAAATTGCTGCAGTTTATGTTTGGCTGTTGTCAGTTTGGTTCTGGGCCACCAAACCACAGCGCCGTAGGTGATAATAGGTCTTATCACCGCAGTGTAAAGCCACATTGTGATCCTGGGGTGTAAGCCCCAGGTTCTACCAATTAGTCTTTTACACTGCCAGAATACGACGCAGGCTTTGTTCAATTTGTTTTCTAAGTGTTTGTTCCATAGTAATTTGTCATCCAGGATGACGCCCAGATACTTTACCTCTTTGCTGAGAGTCAGAGTCGTGTTTTGGAGTTTTGGCAAGCGACTGATTTTTATGTTTCGCTTCTTAGTGAACAAGACTAGTTCTGTTTTGGCTGGGTTGACTGACAAGCCTTGGTCAGAACACCATAGTTCGACGATTTTGAGTGCCTCTTGCATAAGGTCACAGAGGGTTGCCTCAAACTTTCCTCTCACGAGGATTGCTACATCGTCTGCATAGCCTACAGTATAGAAGCCCGCCTCGTTGAGCTTCCGGATTAATCCGTCCACTACGAGGTTCCACAGGAGTGGTGATATAACTCCACCCTGTGGGCAGCCTCTTGACACGATAGCTCGAGTTGTGCCGTTCACTGTTACCTGTACAGCCCTTTGTCTCAGCATGTTATCAATCCAACCTGCTACGGTCTGATCTGAGTCTCAGACATATTAAAATACTTAAACGGGTTTACTCACGTCGTAGAAATCGAATAACGCTCGACATGTTTCGAATCGGTACGCGATTCATCATCAGGAGAGACGATCAGTCGCGGCGGCGGCCAATGACGATATACATATTTATATAGATAAATAAATACTTAAATTCATAGAACATCCATGACCCAGGCACAAATATTTGCGTTAAACACACAAATATTTGCCCTTACCGGGATTCGAACCCAGGACCACTGACTTTGTAGGCAGCTGCACTACAACTGTTCCTATATTTTTTAACAAACTGTGTAAGCACATGATATTGCACTTTCAATAATATTTTATAATGTTTATGCTGTTTATCAAGTTCAAAGTCTTATACTTATACTATATTAATTACTTTTGCAATTTAAACAAGTCTAAAATAATTTTAACCCTTTTTAATGTTTAATTGGTATCTCGCATGTATCTTTCCCATAGTTAGCCGCAAAGTGAGTTACTTAAAATTCTGATCTAATGACGGGCCGCGGACTTAGAAATCCTGACGAGTGGACTTGGAGATATGTGTGCTGTGTTCAATTCAATTAGTTTATTTATTCATAAAAAAATATTTTATATTATTAGCTGCGCGGCGCTATGTTACCAGCTCATCCCACAGGACCACTACATTTCTTCGGGATAAAAAGTAGCCTAATGTTTTATTAATCCAGGGTGTGAGCCACCTTCGTACAAAAATTGGTCCGTTTGAGCGTGAAAAAGTAACAAACATACATGTAAACAGTCGCAAACTTTCGCCTGTATAATATTAGTGTGATAATTACATGTTATAGGTACACATAATTTACATTAATAGTATTCGAATCGATTATTCGAGTAGATAGTGTAATTATTTATATTGTGCAATAATAATAAATATTGAGGGACAATCTTACACAAATGGATCTAGTCCCAAACTAAGCAAAGCTTTTACTATGGATACTAGACGACGATATATGTACATAGTATATAAATACATGTATAGATAACATCCATGCTCTAGGAACAAATAAGAATAAGAATAAGAATATTTTTACTGAATAACTGTGTACCTACATAGGATGGAAAAGATCGATATCGAGATAAAAAAGATTTCGAGTTCATCACACAAATATTTGCCCTGGCCGGGATTCGAACCCGAGATCACCGGCCTAGCATTAAAGTGCACTACAAACTGCGGCAATCGCGTCGCCAAAGAAAATAATTCACAAATGGTTTTTTTTGCTCTTTATAAAGTTATTTTTCCTTTAAGTAAAAAATGAGCTAACTTAAGAATTTAAGGTAGTTTCCCTCAAGGGTAATTTTTTTCACAGTGTATAAGATTTCACACCAAATATCATAATATCGATGGTAAAGATAATTGGCCAACTGTCGCATCGCATCTATGTAGATACATGCAGTCAACACATCGCATTTATGTAGATGCATTAAACTCAAACGTCTTAATCAGCATTAACTCGGGCCAGATTAAACAATAACGTTTTTAACAGCTCTATAAATTGTGAACGAACTAAATGCGACAATTTTACGCCCATGTACAGAAGCTCATAAAAAAGATATAAAATTACTTTACTTTTGGGTAGCGCAATGACGGGGCTGTTAACAGTGGGGTGAGAATTTTGCAATAGTTGCCAATATTTAAAAAAAAAAAAAAAAAAAAAACATCATCACTCCTGTGACGCAGAGATAATCCCATTAGCGGGTTCTACTCCCACACATAATCTGACTCATTGGTAGTGAAGTGAGGGCAAAATAGGCCGGATTCAAGTGATGTAGAAAAAAATTAGGCTCATATTACTCAATATTGTTTGTACATTCAAACTTCATACACGAAAAAAAGTGTTCAAAAATATTGCACGAAAAAATATCTAGTGCGTCACGTTCATTAGATAGATATATAAAAAAATATTCATACAAAAATGTGACGACCTGGAATGGCAATTTTTGGATTATTTTTGTTTGTCGTTTGAATTTACAAACAATTCGGAGTAAAATAAGCCGAAAGAATAAATATTCTGAAAAGAAAGCTTGATGTACCTACACTTTTTTTGGGACACGCCTGGAACTAGGATCCGTTTAGGGTGAAGAAAAAAAGGAGGGTTACGCGGATGAAGTTGCGGTCACTTTCAAGTTAATAAATATTTCGATTTCCAAAAACTTTTTTTTCGATAGTTCCTTGACTGTAAAGCTTTAGTATAAAAGTTAATTGGCGACACGGTTGGCGCAGTTTATATAATGCTGCTGTGCTTTCTGACCCGGCGTTCCTGGGTTCGAATCCCGACAAGGGCAAATACTTGTGTGAAGTCTGTTGTATATATAAGTATTTATATATTATGCATATCGTCGTCTAGTACCCATAGTACAAGCATTGTTTAGTTACTAGGTCGATTTGTGTAGGATTGTCCCTTATTATTTTAATAATTCGGCATGCATATAAATTTGCATACTTCCGAGATCCGTTCGAAGTTATTAGTTCTTTTATTGCTTTTTAACAATTGTATTTTTTTAAACTTAAATCTCTGTTAGCTAAGTTTTCTACGGGTTTATTTGAAGTAGTGTTTGCCACAGCGCCGGCGCCACTCAAGGCCCGCAATTACCCCGACATCTGGGTCACTTCGTCTGAATATTGTTAGACCCAGTCGGTCTTCCCTCCGTTCGCACATCCATCACGGGTGACGCTTGTTCTTAATTGTTAGGTAATTCATGATACGTACATCAAGGTGGTATGAGGTAATTGAATTCTCTTGTCTTTTTCTAAGCATTCCTCTATATTGCGATTCTTTTAATTATTCTCTTTTTCAACTGTGCTAGTAACACGGATATACTTCACACTCGAAGCGCTGTCGGCGATGTTTTCCCAGGGAAACACGCAAGCCGCATTTTTGTCTTTTGAAACCAACTTAAAAAAAGGAGGTGTTCTCAGTGCGTCGATTAAAAAAATTGCTTTACACTTTTGAAGGATCTTATGATGGATTCCTGGAGATCTCGAGGAAAATTTTCTTTTTTTTGTGTTACCCAAAATAATATTCTAAAATAATTTCAAGAAAGCAAAAAAGGAGGAATAGTATAGTTATATGGAAATCAAAACTAAATTTTATTATAAGTAAAAATATAAACAATCACGTAATCTTGTGTCAAATTTAAATGTGATTATAAACCCCTAAATTTTTATCAGTCTGTTATTGCTAAGATAAGGACGACATTTCCTTGAATATAAAAAATAATTAAAAACCCTACTACTTAAATATAAAGGACATAGAATCAACGGTCCTTATTGCACGCATTATTTTTTTACCCAAATTTCTCCTGTCACGAGAACAAGTTTTTCTCAGTACCTACGTGATCCCTTGATACTTTTTACTGTGCTGGTAATACCGTGCAGTAAACCTGTCCGATTGTGATGTTCAGTAGTGATGTAAAACGGCAATATTGCTGGTCCTGGTTAATTTATTTATTTATTTTATTTAACTGGATTATGTCAAATTTCATACTAAAATTGACAGCTACTTTTGGTGTTGACTTTACCTACAACAAAAAAAACCTTTAAAAGTTTGACCCAATGAAAATTTTGCAGTAAATATACAAGCATGAATGCACGAGGTAGGTGCTGCTGAAAATATTTTAATCGCTTTATCTTTAAGAATAGTAGTAAGGAATATTGGCATTTTTTACTATTTTTGCCATTGTTTTATTATTTGATTTGATTTGTTTTATTGTTTCTTTTTTATGTACATTCAAGGAAATTGATACACGTACCTTTTTCGCTCTTGTCACACTGACAATAAGAGCCAAAAAGGTACGAGTTTTAGATTCCTTCACTGTATATAATTGTTTTATGTTATTTTTTATGGCATTTAATGTAAATAAATGTATTTTATTTTTTTCTTTCTACATACATACTACGTACATATGACGTAAGTGAACAAAATGTCTAAATCATAGTGTTTCTCGTATAGAGAACATTCCCGAGAAAGAAAATGAAAAAGCAAAAAAACTACACAGCTACAGGTTCAATACTGAGATGGCCTTTAGGCGTTGGTATATTTCCAATTTCAATAAAAAAATAAGATATCTGGAATATCGTGAAAAATAAAATTAATGTATGTTTTTATAAGACATTAGGTATTTACTATGTTTCAATCAGAATATCATGAACTATCATAAAAAGTATGATATGTTATATGATATAGGCGTAAAAAATACAATGAATATGTTGGTCCATAGTACCGGGGAGGAGCAACACTAGTGGGCATTATGTGTACAAGCTCATATCATATCGATTGTGCATTTGTAAAAGCCACCTTATGCTTTGGAAATTATATTCAAATTTAATTGGAGACCCTATAAAGTTGTGAGATAATGAAATTTAATAATTTTTTACGATTATCGTTAATCACTGATTCGTTATTTGCCGAACATCATTTCATTATTTCGCTAATGAAAATAAACTGCGCTGTAGTTTAAGTTATTATTGATTTATGTTCTGTGTTGCCGAGCACCTATTTAGCACGTTTACATTCGTGGGTAAATTCAGGTTTTTCTCCCGGAAGGGAGAAGATTTAAACGAAACTATTCTAAATATTCAATTTAGTAATTCTCAGCTTTATTTTATTTTGTATCGAAAACCAATCTTCGTGATAGAATCAGAAACGAGGATATTAAACAGTTGAAGTGACAATGGGCTAGCCAGCCCGGAGAACGGATGGCCGTTGGAGCAGCAAAGTCCTGGAGTGGTCGTATAGGAAAGCGCAGCGTGGGATGGCCCCCGACTAGGTAGACAGATGACCTCGCTATAGGCGGTTGTCACACTGCGACGGAATCCGGACGGACGAGCGGTGCTGCGGATTTTTAGTTTGAGCGCAGATGCGGTGTCAGTGTGTTATACCCTGCGGTTTTTGAGTAAAAATCAAGATTCTACAGTAACAAGTTAAAAACCGCAACACTGGACGCCGCTCCGATGTGCGGAGCAGTGTGACAACGGCCTTAGAGTCGCAGGGAGTCGATGGATTGTGGCGAGCTATGGGGAAGGCCTATGATCAGCAATGGACGACTGTGGCTGATAAATAGAAGTAGATACAATTAATAAGGAAGGGCATTCTATTCTAGATCAATATATTTTAAAAACAAACATGGTTGTCTCTGATTACCTTTAACGCAACGCGTTGAGATCTTTATGTAGGTTTTGCGCCAGTCGCTCGACCTAATATAATACGTCCAGCGGTTTCGGCGGGATTTTAGCAGACGAAGTATTTTTTACCAACACAGCCGGCGCTGCACGGCTCACGCAGCGCGCCCGTACCAATCCTGCATCGCGCTGTAGATTTTTAGTTTTAATTTAAATAGCATGGTTACGGTTGATAACAAAAATGTAACAAATATAATATTTATTAGACTAGAAATAAGAAATACATTTTAAGAACTATTTCAAATTGTTTACAAATTCACATGACTTCAGTGCTTTTGCAAGGATTTACTTAATTAATTTATTTATAACCAACTTCAAAAAAGGAGGAGGTTCTATATTCGACTGTATGTATTTAATTTAATTTAGTACCTAGATTGACTTTGATGTTGCGAAAGTATTGATTATATTGCTTTAAAGCTTAACACTAAAATGTCTAATATCGGATGGATCATAATAAGCAAATAACATAGCTTAAGAAATACTGTTCTATTTTTTATTTACATACCAGCTTAATATAGAAATTGGCAATGACTGTGTCTTTCATATTAAAAAATATTGTACATCTAACTGGGCTGAATTTGGAAAAATCAGGGTTTCTTTGATAGATTCTGAATGCTTGTGAAAAGACTATTATTCCTACTTGATCCAGTAAAGGTTAAAAACTTTTTTAAATGTATCCTTTAAATTTTGAACTCATTCCAGTGTACGGTGTCATGTTTTGATCTCTTTGTGCCCTTGTACGATATAAACTTGTTTTCCGCTTTCGTTTTATATTCAGAGATCGGACAGATGAGCATTTCTGTACCCAGTGTACCTACCCAGTTATGTGGATACGAATCCATCAATATATAATAAATTGATTGCTTATTTGTTTGTATACAAATATATTAGGTACTTGCTTGTGTTCAGGCACAGACAACCCACACTAGACGGAGCATGTAAGGCACATGTAAGGCGACCCGCGCGCACCAACGATATGGTACGGCAGAACATTAAAGTATCAACACGGCGGCCACCGTTTAGTTGCGTCCATGTTTATGAGGTCTCTCTACACCACTCACTACAATTTACCATGTTATTTATTTAATTTCTTTTTTCGTTGACGTACGCATGGATCATAAACAAGGACGCAACTAAACGGTGGCCGCCGTGTTGATACTTGTGGGGGTTGTCTGTGTGTTCAGGCCAGCAATTCATTTATTAATATTTGAACTCATATCGACATTTTTGCGCGCAATGACGCCAATCGATCTGGGGGCCTGTGATGGTTGCGTTTATCACGTTATAAATAAGTGACAAAGCATCTGTCACTCACACTCGCATCTTGTCAAAACGGGATGGATGCTTTGTCACTTATTTATCGCGTGATAAAATCAACTATCATTGCCGCTGATCTCTGGTTATATTACAGTTTAGTTAAAAAAAACAGTCACATAGGGAAACTAATATGATTTTAATTCATCCGAACCTACGGGATGTGTTGCTTATCTAATAATACTAACAGCTTGTTTGTTTGTTTGTAACAGGAGGACCCGACGGGGACCAAAAATTGCAAGGTAGGTCCCGAAGATGATGAAAGCGATGATGGTGATGACTGATGCAGGATATGGACTTACGAAATCAGTGGGTCACGTTTATCGCGTGCTAGGTAAATGATTAATCATCTGTTACTTTCACCCATATATGTTTGAAAGAGACAAAAGCTTTGTTATTAGTCTATCCCGCGATAAAAGCCCAACAGAAGTCCGCCGTTTTATGTATAGTAGGAATAAAAGTGGACTCAAAACACCTCCCGTGGTAATCCACATTTACATTTTTACGCGTTGATAAACAAACATGTTATGTTAATTGATTTATCATGTTACCATGATTTTCGTAATTTTTCAAGTGAAATTAATCACAATTTTTTGTATATTACCTACCAATACAAAGATAGAAATATTAAAAAAAATGTAGACCCTGACCAGATTTGTACTTATATGTTATGCCATGCCGGGGCGATACGCTCTGAAGTCAAACGAAATAAGGTTTAGGTACTTTTAAACAAAGAGAACACAGATGTTGGTCACTTCGTAAGTGAAAGAGCAGTGAAGTTCCTATCGATGCTTAGGATGACGATGAAATTATGAGATATAATGAGTATTGTTTATCGGGTACAAAGCTAATGGGATTCGCTCAAGAATTAGAATTATGTATTTCTATACTAAATTTTCTTCACTACCTTACTTACTTCTATCTTTGTATTTGTATTATGTTATGATAATTACTAAAATAAATAGAATTGTTGCAGCTACCTTAAATTATGTAAGTGTTTTTTTAAAGCATCACACCATTACCAGTCCATACTTAAGTTAGAATTCCCGCGTGTAAAATGTTCGATTCTAAACTTGACAGACCTAACGTTTTTATGCGCTGTGCTTTTACAGTATTTTTTTTTGGTAAGTTGAATTTCATGTGTCAAGTTAATACCGACAATATAACGAAATAGAATCATGAGTCAGAATTATTCTCCACATATTTAATGTAATAGGAAGGATTTTAGCACCAACGGCAAAACAGTATTTTGGTACCTACCCATTTTCATACTACATACATAAGTTCACTTAGTTGATACACGTTTATAATGTCATGTTGCTTTTAATTAAGAAACAAAGTAAGATCTCACATTAATAAATAGATACGTAAGTGATAACTTGATGCGCTAAAAAAACCTAAATTGACTTAGTTTGTTTCCTGTATTTAGTTTATTAACATTTCATTTCACAACTTATAATCGGTACTTTGATTATTGTATATTTCCCTTTTTTAATAAATCTAGTTTATCTACCTAATCTTGTTTACCAATTATTTCACTCTCCTTTTTTTGTGTCTGCTGTCATTTGTAAATTAATTTTATGTTCATATATCAATTCTTTACGTTAGTACAACTAGCTCAGCGTTCGTATCGCAATTCGCAACACTAGGTTGCTCTTACTTACTTGATTCTTTGTTGCTGGCATGTTCCGTCGTATATATTCTTTGTATGATGATTAGTAGTGATATTTCTTAGAGGAAATGGTGTTGAATCGCATGTTTATGTTGTGTTCTGTGTCTAATTAAAGTACGCTGTTTTGGAAGTGTTGCTGTTTTATTTTATTTTTTATTAATAGAACATAAATAATGCAATCGTCTGCTATTGATCTGGTTATCTTAAAAATAAAGTGTGGCTAGGTCATGGGTCAAAATTAAAGTAAAGTGAAACAAAATATATAATTGATTTAGTTAACTTTATGTAGATGAAATCCACACAAGTAATTTTGCGAATTATAGCATGAATATAAGTTAAAGTACTCCACAGCTTTCGACTGCTCTGGCTACACATACATCCATGAAACATGAGTTATAGCGCGAAAATGAAACATCGTGAACTCGAACAGAACTTAGTTAACGAAAGGAACAATGTTAAAAGCAATTCCGATGTAATGACAGCCGTAACTGAGGATCAACTCGCGCGCATTACGGCGTAATGGAGACGTCAGGGAGAGATAAACGCGAGTACAGGCTGCATGCTGGAGCCGCGACTCGTACAAGCAAAAATTGCAGCATTTGTATGTATTACTAGAAGTTTCCGCAACTTCGTACGCGAACAAAAACAGATAACCGCACAGAAATTGATTTAGTCCTAAATTAAGCTCAAGAAGGCTTGTGTTATGGGTACTAGACGTATATACATACATAGATAAATATATACTTAAATACATAGAACAACCATGACCCAAGCACAAATATTCGAGTTCATCACACAAATATTTGTCCTGGCTTTTTAGTAAGTCGATCGCTCATTGCTCAACAGCCTGGGAAACAGCGGTTTCGGGTTCGACTCCCGGCAAGGGCAAGTACTTGTATAATGAACCCGGATTGTTTTTGTATCTCGGATATTTTCTATGTATTTAAGCATGTGTATTGTGTAACCCACAATACCTACATATGTAACTTACGAGTAAGTAATAACGGTCTATGATACGCATCAGTTATGTTTCACCGCCACACTACCAACCAAATCTCCCACAAACATAAAGCCACATTCCCTAGCAAATAAACTTATCAAAGTCCGCAAAAGATTAACTAATCTCCGATCATGAAATAGAACCTCTATTAAACAGGCACCTAAATTTCCCACCATCGATTTGCGGCTTAACAAAGACGTCGGCGCCCGCGTGATAATCTTCGGCGGCCATTTTAGAATCACGAATACAAAATGGCGGGACATGAAAGAGTCTGTGTGGTTTTATCTAGGGTTAGTTTGTTAGGAAAGTGAGTTTAAATAATGTAATTGAATATGCTGGAAATATAACCGGGAATGACCTTAACGTATAGATAAGCGTCAACTAATTGACTTAGTTATTTAAATAACGGCTCTTACACTTAATGGCTTTTGAGATTACTTAGGATTATTAAGCTTAGCATCGAATATGTACGAAAATTTATTTTTAATTTCATAATATCAGCATATCGTTCTAGGTGAAAAATAAGCAAGCGTATTCTCTGATGATATCTGATAATAGGGACATTTTGAGTTGCTGAATTTCGTAACATGCGCAAAAATCCAGCGAATAAAAAGTATAAATTGTCATTTAATAAATAAATTTACCTTATTTTCAATATGATACAAAATTCACAGTTCATTGAAAAATTCCCTTGTTTATAGAGCCAATAAAGACCGCGTATAATTCCCTATGTAAATAGTAGTGATATATTATTTTCAGCACATGTCCCTCAGTGGACGGGATAATGGTCACCTCCGCCATCAATATCGTGGCGTGAGTCTCGACAATTTGTTGTTAGCGTTGTCACCGTGCGGGCGAGCGGGCGTGTTCGCGTTGCACTTTACGAATGATATATTTTATTGTTGTGTTGAGCTCAATAAAAAAAGATACTAGGATAATTTTGCGAAAACCTGCATGTATCTTCCTGTTGCATCGTAAGTTTATAATGAATTAATCTTAAGCCATAATAAAATTTGCAAATATAAATATATTGCGGTTGTCACCTATTAATGTATAGTTACGTATTAAATTTGTCCCTGAGCGCTAGAACACATACTTAATTGCCACTGTTTTTTAATTTGTTCTCGACTTATAAAAAATGGAGACTAAATTAGAATTTTCTGACTAGTTTGTACTCTAAATTTTGCTGTCATCAAATACCACAAACCGGCAGTCATATGCTGTGTTCATTTTATCAAAGGTAATTGGCAGATTCAGATTCAGATTTATTTATTGATAACTATACAAATTAATTACATGTCGGAATATAATACAATTAAACATAAGGATTCTATACAATAAATTAAGAATGTCACATTTTAATAGGTCTAACATAATAGGTACATAACATTTTAATAGGTTTAACATGTGTGGCCGCTCCTACATTATATATAGTTTGTCATTCAACGATACGACAAAGTATAAGGTTGTATGGACGATATGTTATTTTATTACCGTGCTTTGAAATATCATAGCGGATTAGCGGCAGCATACGTATACGCGCCTTTTGGTTCCCTGCTGTACTGCTGTGTTTTTTTTAATGAAAATTCATAAAAACGACCATTCTCGTATCGTGTGGACGGCGACAGTGGAACCGCGCCCCCACTTTCCACCTGTACTTGTCGAATAAATTCCAAATTACCCTGAGAGCGTTTCGGTGTCAGTTTTTGCATGAGTTTTAAGTTTTATTACAATTGCACGTCGGTAAATAAATATAATAAAATGTGAGATATTTAAATTTGTACGGTTATTCCTGATCGTGGAGGAATTATTGGCTGTCCGAGTGTTTCGCTTCGTTAAATGTCAAATAGTTTGAGCGAGTACACGGCGAGAGGCAATTCGTCATTTTGCTGTGTTTAAACAAACATTTTATCATTGGAACTAGGGGTTATTAACAGTTACCTGTATTATTTTACAGCGCCATCTGTTTTTTTTAATTTCTTTGTCGGCTCATCATTACATCAAATTTTGGTCCAGGGATAGCTGGACATCCACAGATGGTTAAAGGATAGTTTTTACAAGCCCACGCGGACAACGTTGTGTCATCTGTATATAAATAAATATCAGACAACCTCACACAAATCGATCTAGTCCCAAATTAAGCTCAAGAAGGCTTAAATACATAGAACAACCATGACCCAAGCACAAATATTCGAGTTCATCACACAAATATTTGCCCTGGCCGGGATTCGAACCCGGGACCGCCGGCTCAGTAGGCAGATGCTTACTAACTGAGCCGCGTCGTCATTAAGTATAGCATAAAATCTTCTATTACGAGGTATTTTCATAAATACGAGTAATTAAGACAACGGGATACCGAAATTAAATTCCGATTATTTAGTATTAAAATATGACGGTAAATTGTCTCTGTTCTGATCAATTGTGATATGATCCGGATTAGCTAATAACATATCTAGATAGGTACATATATAATAGTCTATAACTGTAATAACTATAAGTGTCGATATAGTTAAGTTAAAATATTATGCAAATAAAATCATTAAAATTAGTTATTGGGGGTCACTGATACGATTGTTTTTGTGATTGTGTCTTTGCGGCCTCATCACGCCATGGTTATATTATAAGACACTTTAGCCGACTAAGGTCGAGAAAATACCGAGTGTTATAACTTGTTCTTACTTGCGGCCGATGCGGGTGCGATTGAATATAACACAAATAAAAAAATCAATTATTAAATAAGATAAAAATACATATTTTCGAAGGGTAATAATCGCTTTGCGAGTTTAATTGGGAATTTATAAATTAACAATCGTATTGCTGACTTACTAAAGTCAATTGAGTAAAAAAGCCTTAAGTTATTTAAATTATCACCGATCCTCTTATTTATTGAGCTAGTCGACCCTCCATTAGCATGTAATGAGCACTTCTGTCTGTCTGTCTGTGTATATACCAAACGTATACTGGCGTATAAGCAGCTGCTATCGACTTTCAATTAAAATGTTACATTATTTCATGGTTTTTATGGTAAAATGCAAGTAAAATATGTGCATAAGAAGTAAAGGTGTGTAATAGATATCTTAAAATATTTTTCTCATTGCGTTTTTACGGAGTGGCTAAGTTTTTCGTATGTACCTATGCGATTTGGGGTACGTATTACAATCCCGAAAGTTCATAATACCTACAGTTGAAATACCGATGGTCAAAATACCGAAAGTACAAAAAGCCGATATTCGATATACCGATGCTCAAAAGACCTATTTTGAAAAGATCGAAAGTTCAAAATCTCGAAATTTACAATACCGAAAGTTTAAAATCTCGAAATTTTATAATCCCGAAAGTATTCAATCTCGAAATTTTATAATCCCGAAAATCAACCATTGTCAGTAAAATGCCAATGAAAAAATATATTTTTTTCTTTCTAGAATATGATCATAACTACAACGAAAGGAGCGTTTTTTAGGGATATAAAAAAAAACTAACCTAACCTAACCCGGCCGAGTCGGATCTGCTCTGAAAGGTGAATCATTTAAAGTTTGAGAATAGGTTGAGGTGAATCAATCACCTTTCAGAGCAGATCCGACTCGGCCGGGTTAGGTTAGGTTAGTTTTTTTTTTTATATCCCTAAAAAACGCTCCTTTTGTTGTACTTGTGATACGTATGTATGTGAACTGTAGGAATTCTAGCCATCGGGATTACAGTCTTCGGGATTACAGTCTTCGGGATTTCATCCTTTCGGTCAAACGTTCTTTCGGGATTTTAAACTTTCGGTCAAATAAACATTCGACATTTTAATTTTCGGCCTTCCATCCATAGGTCTTATGAAATTCGGTATTTTGAACTTCGGCATTGTAATACGTACCCGCGATTTGAGAGGTCATCCTTAGTTCAACTTAGTTCGCTTAGTTCGTCGAAAAAGAGTCGCCTCGATGCTTAGACGCGTGAGGAATAGCAGTAACGGCATCCTGAGCATGCTGGCTGGACGTCTTGATTGCCCTATATTGATGTACTGGGTGGGCATCTGTACGGGGCGGGTAAAATAATTAATTTCAATTTTAGATATAATAAATACTAACAACTGAGTAGTTTTGTAAGTCCTAGCTTTTTTATACATTTTTAGTTTTTAGTTTGATTTGTTACTAACACAATATGGATCTCGCATCTGAAATAAATGTTTTTTTTACATGTATTTCTATGGATCGGACTAAGAAAAAAACATCTTAAGCCATAAAATTGATTAGTTTCTCTTATAGAACTCGTACCGTATTGGCACTTTGCACGTTTTATAAAAATGATAAATCGAAATGAAAAATTCTGAACGAATGTTATTTTCTTTTCTTCTTTTCTTTTCGGGTTCTTAATATTTAAAACTAGCTTTTGCCCGCGACTACGTCCACGTGGAACTTGGAAGTATGGAAGTATGGATGGATGTGTAAGACCAGAATTTAAGTAATCAGGTCAATGAATTATTGGTAACTGCGAGATAGGTATCTTTTAATTTAACACATTTCTGTAAACAACGTTTTTTGTCTTCCTGTCCTTTACGTCTTATACCTAAATATTACATTTAAAATGTGTAACATAAACAAAACAAAGGCCTATTCGAACCGCCTCCAACTACATATTGTAATTTTCTCACCTATAAAATTGCAGTAACATTCTTTGTTCTTCTCGGGGTCTATAACTACCTCCACGTCAAATTTCATCAAGTTATACCGGGTCAGAAGTTTAAGCGTGATAAAAAGGTAACAGAAAGACAGGGCAGACAGAGAGATAGTTATTACTTCCATATTTATTATTATCAACAACCTCATACAACACGATAGATATCCACCAAATCACCTTAATCAATAAAAGGGATTATTAAATGTACCTAAGCAAATGTAAGAGCAATTGTGCTTTTGGTCTAATGATTACACTTCCTACAGGGTCATCAATGTCATCATGAATTACCGCACCCCAACAGAAATGTTCACTCATATTTCAATATTTTTAGGGATAATTTCCAGGATGAAAACTATCCTATGTCCTCCCTCGGATCTTAAACTATCTCAATGCCAAATTTCATCAAAATCGATTCAGCGGTTTAAGCGTGAAGAGGTAACAGACAGACAGACACAGTTTTGCATTTATAATATTACTAGTACTAGTACTAGTACTAGTACTAGTATTACTAGTACTACTAGTATTACTAGTACTAGTATGGATTAAGTATTTCTCTGGACTTTAATTTAATTGCGCTATCATGAAAATTATAATGCAGATATAATTATAATATGAACTTTACTATACTCTAAGTTTTTCCTTGTGTTCCAATACTTCCATTGTCATAGTCGATTCATTGTTTAACGACAACTTTTTTTTTAACGAAGTCATAATCGGGGCCCGTTTTCAGTTTGTCGCAATGTGTGTGTTTTTTTTATGAAATGAAATAATCAACTTAATCCTGTCAGTAGGCACTTTTACATGTCTAAGTCTAATTTCATTCTAAAATAATTTAACCAGTGTAAGACCATTTTGATTGTAGGTCTGATTTGCACGCCAATCTTTTTCGTCTTTAGCTTCAAATAAAAAGAACGAAGAGTGAGAGATTCAAATCTATAATTTCCTAATCTACAAAATAAACTTGTCTGCTTGTACACATTCTATAGTGTCTGGTGCCGCTTTAATTCGTTAGCGCGAACCGTTTACGTAAACTCGGGTGTTAACATAACCGTTATCAACCAGTCAGTCAACTTGTCCGAAGATTCATCATAGTAATTAATCTGCTTCTTATCACTTGAAGCGCGACGACCTTACCCCGTCAACGGAGAAAACGCGCGCCATTGAAAATCCGGTCTTATGACGTGAAAAAATAAGGTGCTGAAATATCACTTGCGATCTTATGGAGTGCGAGCGTATATTGGTTTACCGATTCCTGGAAAGTTTCTTTGATGTTAAAGTAAGTTTTGTATTCTATATGTTAGGGTTTTATACCGGTTGGGGCAAAAACGATGTTTCGGAACATTGTTATACAGCCTGCCTCTGACTATGGGGCTTTAAACGTAAAGTTTGATTATGCTCACTTAACTGATCTAATTTTTATTAGACCACGAAGTTTCATCGTTAATTCAGTGTATTGTGAATTTCAATTATTCATTTGAAATTTGACGTCTCAAAGCTAAAGCTATACTATCAGTATGCTGTTATAATCTATCCGATCTCTAAGATCATATTATGAAGTCACTTTGGCACAAGGTACAAACGACCGTATAGGTGTAAGTTTACGGTAATTTTTCACTTGAAGCCGTTTGACATAATTTGATAGAATTCCGGATATACTATAATTTAGTATTGGAATGCGTACCTACATTGAAAATAACATTTAACTTGTATGAAAAAAAATAAAACCGGCCAAGTGCGAATCGGACTCGCGCACCGAGGGTTCCGTACAAACACTTTCCACCCTAAGTGGTTCAGTTAAGTTTGCACCTGGTATGTATAGCGCCCCATATAAATTAGGTGCAAAGTTAGGTATTAAAAAAAAACTACTTACTAGATCTCGTTCAAAACAATTTTCGTTGGTAGTTTTTAGGGTTCCGTACCCAAAGCTTCCTTCTATTGCCGCTATAACAACAAATACTAAAAATAAAATAAAATAAATATTTAAGGGGGGCTCCCATACAACAAACTTGTTATAGATTATATATATGTATAGGTACGGAACCTTTCATGCGCGAGTCGGGCTCGCACTTGCCCAATTTTTATAGTAATGTACATCATATGTTTTTTTTAGATTTTACATTTTCTTATTTTAGAAGTTAGAGGGGGGGGACCAACTTTTTTCCACTTTGGAAGCGTCTGTCACGCAAACTATTCGGTTTAGAAAAAAATATTTTAGAAACCTCGATATCATTTTTGAAGACCTATCCATAGATACCCCACACGTATGTGTTTGATGAAAAAAAAATTTCGAGTTTCAGTTCTAAGTATGGGGAGCCCCCAATATTTATTATTATTTTTTTATTTTTGCATCAAAATCTTAATGCGGTTCACATAATACATCTACCTACCAAGTTTCAACAGTATAGCTCTTATAGTTTCGGAAAAAAATGGCTGTGACATACGGACGGACAGACAAACGGACAGACGGACAGACAGACATGACGAATCTATAAGGGTTCCGTTTTTTGCCATTTGGCTACGGAACCCTAAAAACAAATTAAGACTGGAGAAGTGGAAATGTTTTTAAAAAGTTGCAGAACAAAACATGCTCAGTTTGGAGAGTTATTAAACCTTGCATTTAACCCCAAAGTCAGAGACACCCTGTATAGATCCCTCGATAGGTAGTGCCATAAAGTAAATTGTTTCACGTTAATACTCTTAAATTTTAACGTCTTGTAAGATTTAGTCAGTTTGATTTGCATTTGAATGATGCGGTGCTTTTGCGAAAATATGAGTTACGGTGTTCTAGTTTGTTTATTTGCAGAATTTTGCTGTCTGAATTTTGTCGGGTTAGATCAAAACACAGATGTATATCTGGGACTATAAGGTTTTAATTTATGATCTGATAAAACTAGGCCAAAATAGCGATAGTCAGATTTGCGAGTAAAACTTGCACTACGAGGTGTTGGGTATATTTTAGTAACTTTTACGGTAATCTTATTAAGACTTTCGTGAGAGATATTTAATTATTGTGTTTAAAAAAATCAGTGATGAAGTTACCGCGCTGCTGCTGTACGGGTAGCAGTACCAGATGAGAGCTCCATACGGGTTCGAATTTGTAACTAGGTAGGTAGGTATAAATTGTGCATTATTATAACAATAGTAGTAATTAAATAGCAAATGGAATATTAATAAAGGTTATTACATGTAAATTGGAATATTAATCACAAGCACACAAAACGTCTTCAAAATAAAGACGTTATTTTTTAATGTTCAAAAATAGTATCGTTTAGATTTAGTCACAACACTATAGTTGCTAAGTACGCAATGTCAAGCTAGTTAAGGTAAGTGTCGACACGGCTGTCGGGACTCTCGAGTGATCCCGACACTAGGCTAGGCTGTTCGAGACATTTAATTAAGCTCTTTTACAAGCGAGTTAGTGTAAGTGGTTTATTCATCATTTATTTATTTATGACGTGCACGCAAATTGCAGTCGGTTGCTGGCGACAGATAAGGATAAATATTGTGAAGTGCTTGGATTTTGAGTTAATATCGACACAATATTTATAAGAAATCGATAGTTTTCGAATCGATGCGAATGTGTTGTTTTAATACCGATTATAAATCAATTCATAACGGACTACTATTGGGATATTATATTAACTTAAAAATTGTACGCTTTTTTTTAAATTAAAAGCATAAAATAAAGGCCAATGTAAGAAAATAAATTTTACGCGTTTGCGAAGTAGATACGACTAATTGTTTTTCTTCCGAGTAAGTGCTTGGTGATGATGTCACGTATTGACTTGACTTGTATTGTAAAACGGCAAGGACAAGTGAAAGTAGAAAAAAAAACATGAATATCTTTTCACAGGTTTCATACCGTAACAATCAAATTTTTTATCGGTCATAAAAGTAGATATATCTCAATTAGCCTATAACTTGCAATGAGCCTATAATCTATATCATGCCTGCGTGATGCATGATGCAATGCTATAGATGTTTACTTAAATAAGCGAGAATCACGTTTAAGCTTGATCTAAAACATATTTTATAAAATCAACGGAGTCTGTCAATTTTTAGTACATACCCGGAAACTGTATCGCCTGAATTTTTATTAGAACCTCCGAGAAAATATTCTCCTGGGTGATCTTTAAAGAAGAAACAGAACGCGAGAGAAAATAACAGATCTGATACCAAACTTGCTTCACACCCACAGTCTCTTTAAATAACCAGTTCCATTATCATTTTCGAAAACAATTACAAATTATTACTATCAGCCCATCGTGGGCAATAAGTCCCGTCGATAAGTATCGACTCGATTGAGTCGATAAATATTGTCGATATCAAGTGCCGGTAGCACGCGACGCAGCACTAATTCAGTCGCGCCGGTGATTGAGGTTATTCTTTTTTGATTGAAATCGGAAATTGTTTTGCTTCTTCAACGTGAGAAAAGTATAGTCTACCCGTCTACCGCCTTTATCTCTAACTTTTTTCGGCGCTCGATGTACATAAAGTTTTTAGACCCATTGTAACGTTTGTTATACGTAGAGTGTTCATGTTTTATTTGTATATAATAGTAGTTCACTGAATTTATTTTATAAAATCCACATTTTTTTAATTAAATAAATTTCAGACAACTTTACACAAATCGACTTAGTGTCGAATTGAAAATAAATGGGCACTAGACGACGATATACGTACTTATATAGATAAATATATACTTACAGACATAGAAAAACTAAGACCCAAGCACAAATACCTACTCGTGTTCATTACACAAATATTTTCCCCGGCTGGGATTCGAACCCGGGACAGCTGGCTCAGCGTTTATATCCGTTGTGAGTTGTGACCTCCAAGTACCTTCTTGAAGAACGTAATGAATCATCATCATCATCATCAGCCAAAAGACGTCCACTGCTGGACATAGGCCTCCCCCAGAGAACGCCACCATGAACGGTCCTGCGCCTCCCGCATCCAGCGGACTCCAGCGACCTTCACCAGGTCATCAGTCCACCTTGTGGGGGGCCTACCCACGCTGCGTCGTCCGGTGCGTGGTCGCCACTCAAGAACTCGATGGCCCCAGCGGCCGTCGGTTTTACGAGCGATGTGCCCTGCCCATTGCCACTTAAGTTTTGCTATCCTTCGGGCTATGTCGGTTACTCTGGTAATGAATAGACGTAATGAATAGATCTAAATTAATCTTATGTGTACAGTAAGTATACAGTGTTGTTGTTGTTGATATTAGAAGATTAGGCACGATTACCAGAATAGGTAGTGCACTAGTGCAATTTGGGGTGAATGACCTTAAATTGTATAATACCTAACACTTATAAAAAAAAAATTTGTATCAAAAATAAATATTACACATTTATCTTAAACATCAATAGAAAAATAAATTCCCAGAATCCCGAACACATCCATGTTAAGTATGACATTTAGGACCATTCACCTCAAATTGAAACATTGATAATTTCATAGGAATTAATTTGAACGACTTAACCCAACGAAAATGTTAGCGAAACTTTTTCCATTTTTTTCAGTAAGATGATTAAACTTTCATGTTGAGTTATAATTGTTATGTGTGTTAGTAAATATGTACATAAAGGTTTATTTAAAAAGTATTATTGAAGTTAAAGAAACTAGCCCATTCGCTTGTACTATAAACTATAATATAGTAGGCGATCGATCGTTCTATTGAATGCCAATGACTTTGGTTAAAAGACGATATTATCACAACGGTCTCTTCAATCATACGTCCTTACTTATTGCTCATATCATAGACGCTACCGTTCGATGACGTCACAAGAAAGAGACAGAAACATACGACCCAGTGATGTAAGAACGGATCAACCGAACGGTAAAAACAAGCTGCCTTATTTGGGATCATATGTGGCTAAATTTTGCCATAAAAGTGGCTAGCGGGTAGATAGGTGGTTGAAAATTCGCTTCCATATTGATTTTCGCGCAGGTTTCCTTTTTAATAGCGGTGGGGGGTTTTAAGTTGTGTGGGATGCGCGGGAGTTGACGTTTTGACGACATGTGGCGCGCAGGTGCCATAGAGATCTGATGAAAGTCGTTAAGCGTGTTTTTTTATAGTTTCTTGGATTGTTAGAGTAAGGTCAGTGGCAATGAATGATATGTTTTAGTGACTGTTGAAGTTAAATGGGAACATGTAAACAATATTGCATGACTAAATTTTGTTTACATTGTGCGCAAGATCGCGCATCTTTTTTAGGGCCCCGCATTTAAATTTGGAATGCTTTTTAGTGTTTCTTTATCTGTGCTTTAGCTATAAGTATTCATATTTAAAATGTTCATGATATTTAGATAAACCCCAATTTAATGATGACTAACTATATTAATTATCTATGAAAAACATATACATCATATATTACAATGCGTTTTATCGAAATAATTAGAAATAATATTACATGTAAGTATGCGTAGTGGCAAAATGAGTATACTTAGTTTAGTAAAATTGACTAACTGGTGTGGTTTTGACAGCTTACAATACACACTTCAATACAATGTAAACTGTTAACGTAAAATTTAGTATAATTTGCGAACATGAAATCGATTTATTCGTTTATTTATTTAATGGATTACAGCGTTGGTGCCAAAAGTTCCATAAACGTATCCGTGTTGATGTATTATTAAGTATAATTGTAAGTTTATGTCGAAGTGTTGTATTAAGGCCTGTATAGAAGAATCACGGATTTAAAGTGGGTTTTGCCTATGGGTAAAGGACCATGAAGTATGATTGAGAAGCATTCTTTGTTTAAATGCCAAAATAAATAATATGCAGAGTAAGTTTAGTAAGCTTATTTCTGTTTTGTAATGAGTAGAGTTATTTTTGTATGTGTCATTGTATTTTTAAAACCCTGACCAAAAGAGGGGTGTTATTAAGTTTAAACTACATATTCCGATAATTTTAAATAGTTATGTTCATAAATATATGAACAATTTTTTTTTTTTAGATTTTTTTGATAATTTTAAGAACTTGACTGTACCTACATGACTAGATCTAACGCTCATCAAGAAGTGGCTTTGGATGGAGTAGAATATCGTTCTGTTCAATCCATAAAGGTGACTGCATATTTTCGGCGAACAACATTTCATAACCGCACCAGTGCGTACTGGCCCTAACCCAGCAGCCGCGGGCGCAATCATAAATATCTCTTAAATCTACACACATGCGTACTAGCTAAGTTTATTACTCTGGCTGCCGATATCATACTTAGATTTCACTTAACACCTTCTCTCTCAATCTAAACCCAACCTTATACATACTTTTCAAAGTTGGATTTACCGTTCTGTGGAATGAAGGAGTTATGCTCTTTTGTGGTAAGAGTTAGGTAGTTAGGTTTAACAGATCGAGGGGAATAGATTTATCTCTTTTCAATATTGTGTTAGATGCAGAGATTAACATTAGAGCTGGTTGGTAGCGTACATAAATGAACGATTTAGTGGTTTTGAAAGGATATTTCTTCATTTGTTTTGTAATGTGAAAGTGTGTTGACAGTTAAGATATTAATGTGATGTATTTACTGGTTTTCATAGAATTATGTTAACTTATAGGTACTTATGTAGTTGCAAGCTTTGCTAAATGTATGTTGATACTAGCTGCGCCGCGTGGTATTACCCGCTCTTCCCACAGGAACACTTAATTTTTCGGGATAAAAAGTAGCCTATGTGTTAATCCAGGGTGTCAACTACCTTCATACCAAAATTTATCAAAAATGGTTCAGCCGTTTGAGCGTGAAGAAGTAACAAATATGTATACACATAAACACACTCACAAACTTTCGCCATTATAATATTAGTGTGATTGTGATGCTTAAAGTATTGAAGGCCTTTCATATTGACCACCAAAACTGGGAAAAACTTGCGGAGAAACGGACGAAGTGGCGCAAGCTCACAAGGGTCCTCCTAGACCTAATTTATATTCGTGTTAGTTTCTATTTATTTATTTTTACGCTGTGTTCATTAATATTGTACTTCTCGCTAATTATTTTTTTATTTTTCTATGACATGACTGTGGTTTGACTTAATAGTATATATCGCGCATTGGACTAGTCTGTAAGTGATATGTATCTTTTGTAATAAATAAATAAAGAAATAAAATAAATACGCGTTGTGGGGTTACAAGTTAAGCGACGAGACTTGTCAGGCCTGCGGTAGAATATGTCGATCTCGTATCGGTTTAGTTAGCCACCAAAAACGGCGTCTCCCGAACATTACACCATAAATGAAATGTAAGTACATGGAAAGAAAATCTCTAGTCACCTTAGCAACTTTTTGAGTTATCGAGATTTGAAAGTTTGGAACGATATAATTATCCATATATAATTTTCGTACACATAAGTTTTCATTTTTGAACGGTATTTACGAGTAAATTACGAAAGCTTAGTTTAAATGAAACAAAACAATATTTTTTTATCAAATTATGTTTTGTCGCTACTGGAATTTCTAGAATGGTGCATAGGTCATTTACTGTAAAATAAATTATCACGTTATGGTCTTTAGAACAATTCCATAAAACAAATAAAACTGCCACTCGCGATGAATGTGACCATAAATTATGGCGCGCAAAAAGCTAATGCTCGTGCGCCTGAACAGCAAGCATTATGGTTTTTACTAAATTTACTGTCATACCTTTGTTTTAATTACTTATAATGCAGAATCTTCGATAGCCATTGTTCGCACTGCAAATGTTAAAGAATTTAAAAATCTGACTTATAGATAGGGTTGCCATTTGTAATCTATCTTCTATATAAGTAAATAAAATGAACGATTGTTCTCTCAGCTTTGCATTCATTTAGGGTGTGTAGTACCGGGAATTTTTCGTATGACAGTCCCGGTAATTCCCGGGTTGCATACCCCTCCTTGAAAATCTGTATTATATTATAAGTGCGAGTACTAAATACTTAACTGAAACGAGAAATTGAATTATAGTAATTATTGAATTAAATATTTTTATTGGTTTCCGCGATTGTCATAAAAAAAAACAATTTAAATGGACAATTTATAAGCGATAGTAAAACGTATGCGATATCCGGTTAAATTGTTTTATTCCAGCTTACAAAATCACGAGAATCGTTTGACAAATGCGACCTGTAGGCGAGAAGAGCCGGAAATCTGGACATCCGGAATTCCAACTTACGGAAGCATTTTGGACCAAGTTGAAACGGAGACGCTTCGCTCGCTCGGTTGATTAGATACAAATTAAATTGTCACATCTCAAAAAACAATGTAAATGTTTCCATTCTGTTCGTACGCAATCGCATATTTGGTCAAATGTACGGCAGTTAACATTAATATGCAACATGTCGTAATTTACTTGTTAATGTATTTAACGACGAGAAAAATCGCAAAACTTCCAAACTACGTCGTTAACGGACGACACGCATTGTTGTCGTGTGTTCGGACAATATCAATTGTGTACTAAAGATTTATTCGTACAAAAATATTTTTTGACAGAATGTGTGATCATTGATTTTGAAGGCTCTCACGATTTTATGATCGTTTTAATTGATGAATTGAGTATTGTATGGTTATTTCAGGTCGTCACGTTGGTTGTTTGTATGTATTTATAAGCTTTTTAGGTTGAGCCAGTATTTTTCAAAATCTCAATTAGTTAAGTTACTCTTAAACCTTCGTTAATTCATCATGTTCCAAAATGGTTGTTTTAATAAACCAGAAATAATTTATCAGTTATTTGTAAGTCTAACTTAGTTAACATAATAAATGTCATGGTACTTTTTTTTATTTAAATTTAACCCAGTAGACTTACGGACCTATTTTGTAAATTGTGATAATAATTAATTTGACTAAGTACATTTATACTATTATTATTTCTTTGCATTTCCATTAAACTTTTTTTAATTGCAACAAAATACCAAATATTTTCTGAAAAACTGTTACATTATGCACTATAAGATGTGCAGTGGCCATCAACATTTTCCCGTCTACACCTGTTTACAATAATTTAAACCAGGTTGTTTTAATTAGAGAACCCCTGAGGTCTCATGAATTGTTAATCCATTTTTAATTAGACTTACAAAATTAACATTCATGCATAAAAAGTGCGTTGCAGTGTGTTTTTTCGAACAGCCGGGAAATTAGTGAAATTCTCGGTTTTTTCGGAAAAGCGGCATAGGTTGTTCGGGCGACGGCTGCACTAAGTAGTTTCCTGCTGGGTGGAAAAAAGATAATGGAAGTTTTGCAATCGAAGCACGAAATTAATGAGCTAAACGGGGAAGGAGAATGCTAATTAATGTTAATGTATTAGTAGTATTTCTTGTATACTATTATTTATGGTTTGTACCCCGTTCGGCGAATAACCCTGGCCAAATGACATTTCTAAAATTCACCTTGTAAGAGCTACTATGTCACATCAACATTTTTGTAAGACTGATAAAAAAAAATCTAGTCTAAAAACTTCGTGAGATGCGTAACCTGACGGAAGATACGGGGATATAGTCTTCAAAACGATTACACGAACTTTCTTAACGTTACTTTGTTTCCTCAAAATACAACCCTAAAGCAGTAGCCTTTGCTTTCTTTTTTTAACGGCTTCGCCCGAATAGCAAAAATTAATAGATTACCTAGTGTTATTTTTTTGTTATTGGAGACAAATCAATATTTTACGAAATAACTTAAATTAACACATCAGTAACTGCACGTCTAGCATAACTTTGACGGTGTCAAAGTGACAAACACTACCTGTCACTTTTCTTTTAATACCTTACCTACCTACTCGAGCAAGGCAGCTGACACGGAATCGCATCAGGACATCAGGGGCAATCGAGGTTAAATGCATGGCTATTTTGAATAAAAAAAATAAAAAAAAATCGCGCGACAAGGGAATTCGCGGCAAGATGTGCTAGGCCCGATGTTTACGTTTTCATCAAAAAGGGATGTATTACGAGCCCGAGCCGTGACGTGATGCCCGCGCGTGTCATGTTGCAATCGACACTTCTCAGTAGAGTGACTGCAGATTTTTGTGATATATCACCGAATTAAGGGGTTCGCAACATTTTCATCTTACTTAATTTCTATGTTTTATTTTAAGGTGTTGGTATTAAGTTCACTGTCCTAGCATCTACCTACACATGTGTTATTCGTATATCATGATAATATGTCTTTGGGCTTGTGCACAAATCACGTGAGGTTCAATAGGGGGGGGACGGGGTCACCAAAAAATCACGATATATCACGTTGGGGGAGGGAGGGGTATAAGGAGACCTCACGTGTATTTTTCTATAATCTAATATCACCGGGGGGGGTCAAAAAGTAGCCGAAAAAACCTTCTTAAAACTAAAAAGTGGCAATATGAGTAACTCCAATTTTCTTTACCCCGGAATCTTGACTAAGTACGCTATTTTGAATGACTAGGGCGCTGAGACAAAATAATAGACCAGTCCGTCTAGCCCAACTACGCTTCGACACAGCATCGCCCGCAACTCTTTTACCGTACAGCGATGAAAGAGATAGGTAATATTGGGTCCATATTGGCTCACATAAAATTGATCCTCCGAATTTTTCTTCCACTACCGATTTGTAGACAGTTTTGACAGAACATCGCAATTCATAATGTCGTCACGAAGATTATGTGTGTACTCATAATGCTGATTTTCATATTTCTTTCATTCAGAATCATAAACTACAATAAACTTGTCAATCATAACATTTAATTATCGATACAGTTTTTCTTCATATGTTTTTTTATTCATAATGCTTGTTTTGAGTTATAGTGAGTTAAGTGGACATGCAAGCAAGCATGCAAGCATTTTGACGCTCCGCTCGCTTCGCTTGCTCCGCTATACGTGGTTACAATACAAACCTAACCTAACCTACAGTTTTCGCTTTTGGACCCACGCTTCATTTTGGCGCAGCTCTTCCTAACGGTATACTTTAAATAAACTTTCTTCCCAAATCCATCCTGGCTCTTTTGCTTATAAAAAAAATATTTAATATTAGATTATTTACAAGTGTTCATGCGAGCAAGCATGTAAGAATTTTACCGCTCCGCTCGCTCCGCTATAAGTGGTCATAATACAAACCTAACCTAACCTACAGTTTTCGGTTTTTGAGCCATGTTCCATTTTGTCGCAGTCTCCTTATAAAATATTGTGGAGTTTATGAGTACAAACCAGTCTGCTTAAAAAAATTATGCCAGTGAAAAATAGGATCAAAAACAGTTAAGATGAATAAATGTATGAAAATAAAAAGTAGTATTAGAGATATTTATGATAATTGAAATTATGATTTTAAATGGTTCGGAGTTATGATTAGTAGTATTAGTGACTAAGTATAAATAGTGACTATTATGATGAAAAATTGTATGAGTAACATTTTCGGAGTTCCAATAATCGGGGTTGAAAAATTATGTGAACTTTGGCGCACCCGGTAATATTTCTAGCGCAAGAAACAGTTGCGTGTTATAGTTATGATAGACGTGCTGGAGGCTCTGCAAGTGCGTTCCTAATTGAAAATATTTAAACAGATTTTTGTAACTTTTTTGGCCCGGTAGTTTATAGCCTGAAATAATGCTACGTATTTCAAGATAAAATATAATCATTCAGATCTTTCTATATGCTATAGACCACTGTTTTATTATCATTACATTTTACTAACCGTGTTTTATTATAGACACGAATGCTACTTTAATTGATTGATATATGTAGGTACCCAAATCACGTTGAGTTCTTGTACACATGTAAAAGAAATGAATATAAACAAATTTCGTCGAAAAATAAAATCAGAACAGGTTGTCGATCCCTGCAAATCCGCGACCGAATCGGCTCCGTGTCGAATAGCATTAAAATCAGTGGTGTTATTTCAAAGATATTTTACATTTTGGGGTCACCACGCGTCACCTTTGTCAGCGACAGGAGATGTCTAGATTTGGTGCTGACTGCTGACATTACATTACTCCTTTATATGTATGTAATTCTGTATGTTTGTTTGTAAATGCTTCGTGTAATGTACCTACACAATTGTAGTGTACCTACACAAAACAGTAAATGGGAAACTACGAGTAGGTACATGTCAGTAACAACATTTCCTTTATAAAGAAGGAGCTGCTCTGGGGCCGAAGGGTGTTGTTTTTCGGCGTTTCGGAAGCTGGCTAGTTGTCTCCAGGGGGTCTGTGATGGTTGCGTTTATAACGTGATAAAAAAGTGAAAAAGCATCCGTCACGTCGACAAAATGCGAGTGTGAGTGACAATTGCTTTGTCACTTATTTATCACGAGATAAACGAAATCATCATAGGCCCCCAGGAAGCGTTACACGTCGCTTATGAGTTAACGTGTTTGTGTAAGTGTTTGTTTATTTATCTGATATATATGTCAGTTTTAAGGTATTTATTTATTGGCCACAGTTGCCAAATATAAATGTTTTTAATTTCATTTAATTTCAAAATACAGTGACATCGCCTAATTTACGATCTCACACACGCGTTAACTAAATACCAACCCACTTTCCGTTAGATTAAACATGTTCATTTTATTCATTTCTTTAGATTTTTTCTTAGGTTTAATACAATGTCCCACAAAACCAGTGGCTAGTTTGACTGTATTAGGTAGGTATTCAATATCTTGTAAAGCATACCAATGTCTACTTTCATTATTAGTCATTTAGTTATTCCACACATACACTATACAGTGTTTTTAAGCGGAACAAACCACAGTTAATGTTTAAATCACAGTTTTAAACATCTCCCAATAAAAACTAACATCTTAAACGTGCCTTAACAAAACTCCCACCGTTCCGGAACCACTACCGGCGCACAGCACGGACATCGTCGGCCTGCTTGAAATTCCTATCTGGAATCAAACCCAGATCTATAACACGGCCTTACGGTGCCCGAGACTTCCTCTAGTCCACCCCGTGCCCTTTTACGATGCCGCGGTTCACAAAAAACTGACAATCTTTAACTTAGATTATCCAAAGGAATACGCGTCTTATTCTGAGGAAGGAAGGTCGAGGGTGGGTGTTGTTTTGACGGAAACGGCGTGGCCTTAGGTTGTAGTGTCATTTTAAGTTACGAGCTAAAGGCGGTTTCCTTGTTTGGATGTTTAACCGAGAAGGTATAGTTATGGTTTGACATGACCTATGCTTTCAAAATACTTCATGTCAGTAATAAACCACAGCAGTTCTTAGGACTGCTTGTTTTTTGTCATTTATTGCGTTGCGCACGGCGCCGCGCCTTCTCGTGGACGATTGGACTCTCAGACTTCTAGACTAGCATTTATAAGTATTGAGAAATATAAATAGCCCATTCGTCAGTTAACCTTTTAACCAGTTAGGGCAGCCTATGGACGCTTGCGACACCAGGAACATCACAGGCGCGTTACTGACCCTTTAACTTTAAGAGCCTACTTACTCCACTCTTGAAGAACCCCATACAGTAGCCTACCGGGAAAACGGGAGCTCATTCCACATGCACATTTTCAGCGTTAAACGAATTGATTTAAACTCACGCGATTTTCTCATGATAACTGTGTAGACATAGACAGGTTTAAATCTAGATCACATTTAAGCGAAACGGTGTACGTGTACGTGTACACCCGAAGCTTATTTTTGGACATGACTTGACCTGAAATAGGTCTACCTAGACCTTAACAACGGCGAGTCGGTCTTAGTGTACTATGAGTGCAAACTCACAGGACTTAGTGGATAAAGCGAAGCGCCATCAACCTCTGATGCTATATTAACCTTGGGCGCGGCAACTTGGATTTTCATCTCTTGTGGGATGGTATGTGAGGGTGGTCTTCTTATCCTCTTGCCGCGCAAGAGAAGCTCAAGTGGAGGCGCTGCTAGGGCCGTCTCTTTCTAGCCCTAATTCAAAAGGCTATTTCAACAGCTCGCGGACTTGAACACGCTTCCGCCCCTCCCTCGTGCCACGGGAGCGGCGCACGCGCACACAGGGAAGTGACGTCACGGCGCGCCCCGGCCTGAGCTCGCTCCAGTTTGCGACCACTGGGTCAACGCACGTTAGGACACCATAGGTATCGTCGGTTCAATTCACGGCATATTTTGTTGAACTTATATAAAAATAATTATTGGTTTTAAGTTAAAACTAATTAGTCTAATTACTTGATTTTAACGAATAAATAAAAAAAAACATACCTAGAAAAGGAACAAATTGTAAGTAGTAAAGTAAGTCACATTTAGTAAGTAGTATAGAAAATACTTTTTTTTATTTAATAAGTCTATAGGAATGTCCCACTGCTGGGCATATGCCTCTTCCTTTGATTGTCACATGCCCCTGTTTGACGCTTCCTCTGACCGTTGCTGAGTAACGCGTCTATATAATGTACGCCCAAGAATACAATAAAATTCAATAATTAATCAAAATTTGGTATTTCCGAGGATGACTGTTAAAACTATTACATAGTTTCAATTAGAGCTGGATTTCTTGAAGACGATTGCTTTGATTTCTACTAAGCATAACCTAAAAACCATCTAAATTTCATGTCAAGATTTTAGATTTAAACAACCTTATCGGTTTATTTGTTGAGGAGATACCAACTTGACTGAGACAGCGCCTGGTTTTGTCCACTGATTGATTCGGGTTGTTATCAGTTCTTTCACTTATAAATTAGTACCTAGTTGGTTGTCTGTATCTGAAAAGATCGATTACGATTAAACTCTTGCCAAACCAGTAGTAGCCAACGCCGTTCGAGATACCAGTTAAATTCTACCCCACTTCAAGTTGTTACGTGTGAATTAAATTGTCCAGCGAACTTGAATAGTTGCCGACAGACAGACATACGGACGGACAGGCGATGCGGGCCCAATCGCCCGATCAAACAACAAACATGAGAAGTACTGGTTTTTAATGATATTCTCAATTCTGTATTTAAAATATTTTTCTGAAATGGACACCACAGAACTTAATACTACTTACCACCAATGCGTCCAATTCATATTACAATTTTTCGGTATTTATCAATTTATAGATACTTATGTATGATACGTGACCTGAGCCTGTTTGTATGCTGACACAAAATAAAATACTAAAGAAGGTTCTTTTTTTGATCTTCACAAAAGCTGCTGGAGAATAGTATTTTACTGGTTTATTTATTTCTTTGATTGTCATTGGATAAAATGTAGGCACCTATTTTTGACTTGGACAGTATTTGTTTTTAATTATAACATAGTACAATATCTTTACAAATATTGAAAAAGATCGTTAATGTTTGCCAAGGTGTTTGGATGTTTATTTCGTAATAACAAATTAACTGTCAACCGAATTTAGATGAAATCACATACCACTGGAATTGAAATATATGTACTTCAATTCAAGTAGCCTATAGGTTATTACTTACTCGTACTAGCCGGTATTGCGGGCAAAGTCGACGGTAAATGCATGTATTCAATATAACCGTAAATTTTACAGAACTAGTCCGTATCTGAAACTTTAAAAGGGCCTTTGCTTCCGGACCAAGAGTGTGCCACTTTGTTATAATTAGCTGATAACGACTTTTTTGTTTCCAACAAATTAACGATATCTTTAAAAACCTCTTAATGATTATTCCTGAAGGTAAAAAGCGGGCCAAAATTATCCACTTGTCAGTCACATGTCCGGTCTAAAACGAACGGTACAATGTCTTTAAAGACAATTTAAGTATTCAAGTAAATCGGTAATGAGTCAAAACTGGAGCAAAAAGAAAGGGGCTCGATTGAGATATCTCGAAAACCTTCTTTTTTAAAATGGTTTTAAAGGCAATGTTACTCTTATTGGACAAAAGCCGTACTTAATTGATTTTGAGAAATATTTTCTCTCTTAAAACGAGTTTTCCCTGATTGGAGTCGTTGAAACTGTATCAAATGTTTTTGGTTAATTATTGCTGAATTTTTAGGTCATTGAAGCCTGTGGTGTCAGTATAACTCTGAATTTAGGAATTCAGGCTATTACTGCGTTTCACTTGACATTCATAATTTAGCATTGCAGATGGTCACATTCTCTACACACATTTGCTATATTTAATCGTCATAATTGTTCTGTAAATTACGAATACAATTCATTCGCTTTGTCTAAGCAGAGTATTATACGATCTGCCACGTGCTAAACTATTCCGTAGCACCTAGACTGGTATATTCATCCGATTTTGAAAAGCCTATCGATATTGTAGTGCAGGTGGCAAAAGTAAATAATCTTAACCGACCACGAAATGACGGAGGGTAGTGAATTATAATTCCGTAATTGTACTGTTAGCTCTCAAGATAATAATTATGTATCTGACGAGCAACTTAATAAACTATTAAAATCGTTCCTTATATTTTTAGACCAAAAACTTGTCGTAGCAAAATGCTGCGTGGTGTGCTGATCCCTTTCAATGACACGTGTTTTCCATGATTATGCGTTGAATAAACGTGTTGTCTTTATTTTTTTCCATATCATCAAAAATTTCACCACCTTCAACAGTAAATTTTCGCAACCGATTGACATTCGGCTGTAAACACGTCGCAACATGTTCATCCGTCTGTCACGGCTGTTGAATTTTACATGAATGTCGCTTCGCGCTTGACGCTTCTCAGGTGCGAAGGCGATTTAAATTTATGCTTGCTGTAAAATTGGACGCATGTACATTGTACAGTCAGCTGCGGACAAACGTGGCCTTTCTACCGTACTAACATGTATAACAGGGGATATATCGACTGGTAACAACCAGAATTAACTAAAATTTCTGTCACTGCTCTTCAAAACATATTCTAGTAAGTAAAATACAGAGATACGAGGTTTGTTTTAAGTAGGTATTTGTTACTTAGTGAGTTTTGGTTCTCTACAGACGATATAAGTATCTGTCCATCTGATTGCAGATTTTTGTAGACTAAGTAAAAAGACAAACTACTTTTGAAGGAATTTTGGCACTTCGGAGCTCTCTCCTAGAAATCAGTTTTACAGAAAGTACTTAACAATTGAAGTGATGTTGATAAGCATCATCATGAAGAATTAAACAATGTGTGCCAAATATGACCAACTCAAGATCCGAACTAGACTGTCCACGACCTGTCTTCGCAGGGTTCTAGAATATTTTTGTTACATTGCCAAGAAGGACATGGACAGTTATAACCTAGACTGATGATGACTGGAAAAGTCGAAGGCAAGCGAACAAGAGACAGGAGCCCGACACGCTGGACAGACCAGACTCGCACAACCCTTGGCACGACAGTTCACCATGCTCTTCACACGGCTACTGATAGGATAGGAGCAGATGGCGGCGCATCATCGGGAAGAAACTCCGAGAAAATGACCACGACCCTCAGCAATGAGGCAACCGACGCAAGGAGGAGGAGGCCAAATATGAACCCCAAGCTTCACATATCTGATCAGCATGTAAACGAAAACCCACAATAAAAGGCGCACCGATGTTTCCAAGCACATTGTAAACCGATAGTGTTGCCATAAATTAGTCATCATAATCTTATCACCGCATTCTCTTAACTCATGTCACATCCCTATACTTAACTGAACTTTATTATTAAACTATTATTTCACACAATATTTTTTTATTCGGAAAACTCGACTTACCGCTTTTGTTTTAGGGCTGATAATTGAGCGTTTTTTGTTTCGTTAGTCTTTTGTCGATATGCGTTGAATGAGCTTCGGTGTCTCGTAACAAAAAGGTCGTATGTTAAAAGCTGATATGCGTAGGTTGTGCTTTTTTGAGGGAGTAGGGAATTTCGGGTGAAAGCAGATTTATTTACGGCGGGATTCTTTCGCAAGAGATGCGCTGGCGCACGTGCGGGTTAATTAAGGCGATTAAGACGGATTGTAATTTGCATCTGGGGTTCAAGAAAAAAAACTTATTCGCAATGACATGCCTATATGAATACATATTTATATATGAAGGTGGGTCTATATTGACTCTTATAATTATTTTTCGCCGAAAAATCTTTTCATAGAAAGCATTTTGCTTTGCAACCGTAAACTATTTGAGTTTGTTATAATTATAAAACAAACCTAACCTAATCAATAGAATGATACGTTGCCTGTGAGCTTAAGGCGCGCTAAATCTCTTGTTTCTTTCAAAACTCAACTGAAAGAACATTATCTATCCCTTTCATAATTCGTATTTTATTCAAATGGTCCTAATATCTGTTGGCTGAATGTATGTATGTATTTATGTATTTATTGTTTATTATATTTATGTATTTATTTCTTTGTTTATTTGTTTTTTATGTTTATATTATTATTATTAATTTCCGATTTTTGCACCGCCTAATAACAAAATCTTATTTTTCAAGTTCTCCACTACCCAAAGGTTGTCTGGAAGAGATCGCTCTTTAGCGATAAGACCGCCTGTTGTTTACCTCTAATTGTAATTTCTTGCATTGTATTTCTCCTGTATATTTTATGAGGTGTGCAATAAAGAGTACTTGTATTTGTATTTGTATTTAATACGTGCAAAAAATACGAAAAATATATTTTCCCTAGTCGGGATTCGAACCCAGGACCGCCAGCTCAGTAGACAGGCAGGTGCATTACAAACCGAGCCAACTGCGTCGTCGAAATAAGTTTCTAGGAGTCAAATAACTATTATAACAACATACGCGTTGACTCGAGAACCTTCTTCTATTAAAAGTCGGTTAAAAAACGAGCCTTAGTAGTCCGCCTATCCATACATTTACAAATCAGAAACCTAGGCATCAAGTACAAAAGCAACCTTGGCACATTACATAGAATCTTTTAACAAAAACAAACGACAATCATACTCGGAATCTGAGTCACCCCGTATTTACATACGGATCACGTACGGATCGGATAGTTCCATTGTTTACTAGTTCTGCTGCATGGCTTTACTTCACTCACCCGTTAATTTATGGCATAGTTTATCATGATTGCAGGTTGAGAAAACGGAGTCGCATCGCGTAACTGTATCAATAATGGACGAATTAAGGATCCTCACTCTCCGTTCCTTATGTTACAAGTGCCAATATTTAGGTAGGTAGTCTCCCTTAGAGATACCTACCTAAATACCTACCTAAATATTGTTCACGAAAACGCTTTCCGATTTGTGGGGGGAAAGAACGTTCTTGGGAGCATGTCTCATACAAAATGAGGAAAATTTTCCGGAAATTCTCGGAATCACTACATTGCTAGTGTTCCTACGGTCAGACAGGGTCACTATACGCAGCGAGCAGCACTAATAGCCGACGCACTATAGTACGCAAAGCTCGACTCCACCTTGTTCGAACTAAACTAAACGCGTTTGTAGCTAGTCGTAGACGTGCACTGATGTTGATTGACGCTGCCAATTATTTTGTATATTTTTTTTATGTCCAACTAACGACGCAATTATTTCACTTTAACTTACCAAAACCACCCAGAACGTAGTATTATTTTTGGTTTATTTAAAATCTTCTCTCTAATCTCTCTAAATTCCAAGTCTTATTGTTATCAGAACTGAAATGCTATCCACGAAGAATTGACGGAACTCCTCAACTGTTCTAATTTCACCAGAAAATTTGTAGTTTTCTAATACACAAATAATGTGAGCGACGAATAGGGCTACCATCCGTTCGAGTTTCCCCAGATTTGTCCTAGTTTGGATGCCCGGCCGTCCGGGAAAATCCCGGAGACTTTTTATGTGAATGAAAAGTAAAGCGATTATTTTTTTTTACGGATAAGTCCGGGGAAAAATGCGATTTACGCCAAATGTCCGGGTTTTTAAAAGTCTTTGTCCGGGTTTGGCGAATTTAGATATGACAGCCCTAGCCACGAAAAACAGTAATACAGTGATACCATGTTTTTCTCATAAAGAAAGTTTTAAACCAACCGTGCCAGTAACCGTTAAGCGCGCCTACGCCAGGAGCAGCGATGCACGCCCATAAATTACATGAACACTTTTAACTTTACTTGCAAACATGCTATATACATTTGCGGGCATTTTCGAAAGCGGCCAATACAAAAGAAAAAAAAAGCGAGTTTTAATCGCGTGGATACAGGGTACGAAAGATTTTAGACAAACAAGCAAAGCTTTCTCTTACCTCGTAAGCCCCAAGGCACCACCCACCCATAGGACTTATGTAAGTAAGCAAGTATGTAAACACTTTAATGTACACAAAAGCAGTTAAAAATACATCCATTACAAAAAACATAATCACAAAGGTGAACTTATAACCTAATGGTCACTGCAATTCAGATACAGTTTTTTCAACAGTTGTGTAGTCATAAGCGTACCACGATCCTACTAGTGATATTTATTAAAAATCACGAAATATTGTTTTTAAATTTCACACTAATCTAAACTGACGTATCCGAATCCCAACATAAAAGCAGTCCTAAGGGGTATAAGGTCTGAACGAATATAAAATATTAAGTATTACGAGATTACTAGTAGGACCATAGTTTGCAGTGACTATAATAAAATTAAAATGTAGCTTTTTGCCTTAGAAGGCGAGTCGATTAGCCGTTTTTTCGCGCTAAGTAGGACGTACCAAAATAATAACTAAGACAAAAAAACACGTGTATATTCAATTTGGATGACGCTTTTCAAGAGGGCATCTCATTACAAAAAAAAACAGGCACTGTACTTAACCAAGGAAGGCTAGCTCGTATAGTTAAGGTCATTAGAAACATCGGTTTTAGGGCTAGTTCTGTGATTTCTTTGAATGTTCATGTGGGGCGATTACTTATCAAACGACACAGCATGAAAATGTCCCCATTAGTTTACTATATTAGTTGTATGATGGCAGCATAGGATACTTGCTTGGGTGAAGCTTTGTCCGCCAGTGGACGTCTTTCGGCCGACATTAGTTAAGTAACTAAGTCAGTAAGTAGTACAGCGACGTAGGAGCAAATCACTGAAGAATTAAATTTTAAATAAGAGTACCTCAATGAGTTTGAGTATGGCTGTTATAGTGGAATAAATGTGTTCAGGTAGACGCCTTGACGAAAGTACCAGGGTTTCAGGACAACAAAGGGAATTAACAGAGGGATTGGCCCCGTGCTAATGGACAGCGCACACCGCTGCGGTAACTGTATGCATCGAGTGGGCGGGGCATGGGAACCGAGCGCTGCTACCGTTTTTCACACTTGGATTTGTGGAGCGCAAGTTTGAGCAGGGCAGCGGGTCATTTTAGTTAGATGTGTATCAGCCGCGTAGACGGTCTATAGGCTACGCATCAACTCGCACAAGGGTACCCAGGATGTAACCACCCTGGGCAATTAATTTATTGTGTGGTGCCCTACAGAAACGCCCTTTAGAAGCCAGTGCTCCTGGTGGCCACCCAGGTCACTCTCCCCTCTTCTCTACACAGCCACCATTACCCGGCTCAAAGTATCTTAAAGAACATCACTACATAAACTACATTTTTTTGAATAAAACTAATCACTTGTAAAAATATCTGTGACATATACAGTATGCTGCTCATTCTTTTGTAATTGAAGACCTCATTGCTGTTTATACAGCCTTGTCTTGTTCTCTTTATTTATTACATAGAAAATGGCTGTGCGCTGTTAAGTCTTTATTTTATCTTTTTCTGCGCGCCTCCTTAGGTACTATGCCTGAGCTTGACATTTGAAGAGCGCATATGAGTATATCGTTTTCAAAAAATATGTATCTATCTGAGGGCTTTAATTAAAACATAACTCAATTTTTTTCCTTTGAGTAACTAAAAATATCCATAGGTATATTTTAACTAATTATAAAAACGGTATAAACTCACGTAAAAAATGTCAGGAACGGCCCGACATGTTTCGAACTCATTTGGAGCTCTTCATCAGGGGTAGCTATCCGTGCTGCTACGCGACTCGCGACCCACTGCACTATTAATCGCTCTTCTTGCCGCCCTCTGCGCACGCGCAGATAGCGCGGCGCGGGGAGGGCAGGGCTCTTGCGCTGTCACCACTGGACTGTCTGTCACTGCATTTTCACTATTACCCACTGATACCACGCACACTTGACTTATTGTATCAACGAGATTGTCGGAACGCGAGATGTTTTTAACGCCGGAATCACAGGTTTCCATGCTGGAGGTAGAGCCCAACCACCGTCTCGGTTGAAATTCGGGCGCCGCCCAATTTCGATAGAAAGAAAGAAAGAAAGAAAGAAAGAAAATACATTTATTCAACAAAAAAAAACAAAGTTACATGAAAAAAAACGAACATAAATAATCATCGTTGAATAGGACCCCACTCAGCATGATGCCACGGCGAGCCGGGGCGCTGGTTTTCAGTGGGGACCTGCTTATAACTACTTAGATGCTAAAAATACACAAAATAAAATAATAATAACAAATAAATATGTAAATAAATAAATAGGAACACAACACAACGAAGTAGATAAAGAAAAAAAAAGAAAAAATAATCAGATAGGTAATAACAAATTGACAAAAAAAAATGTATACACAAAAAAAACTAAACCGCTAACAAGAAATCTGATGTCCAGCCATATCACGTATCTTCCGTTGTACACAGCGTTTCTCACGAACCAACAACCGTGCCTTATCGAAACGTACGAAATGGGACGCACCGGCCTCGACAACATGCTCCGCAACAGCGGAGTCTCTCGTATCCATTTTTCTGATACTGCGTATATGTTCAGACAATCTTGTAGAAACATTACGTCCCGTATCCCCTATGTATGCCTTGCCACACTCACACGGTATTTCATACACCCCAGGGGTTCCAAATGGATCTCTATCTTTAGGAGACCGTAGCAACTGCCTCATCTTAGTCAAAGGACGGAACCAGGTTGTATCTACGGCGTAAAATGTGTCCGATGGTATCCGTCACACCTTTGATATAAGGTAAGTACGCAGGCGCTCTCTCTACAGTCTGCGGTTGTTGGTTCGTGAGAAACGCTGTGTACAACGGAAGATACGTGAAGCTATCGAAATTGGGCGGCGCCCGAATTTCAACCGAGACGGTGGTTGGGCTCTACCTCCAGCATGGAAACCTGTGATTCCGGCGTTAAACAACATCTCGCGTTCAGACAATGTCGTTGATACAATAAGTCAAGTGTGCGTGGTATCAGTGGGTAATAGTGAAAATGCAGTGACAGACAGTCCAGTGGTGACAGCCCTGCCCTCCCCGCGCCGCGCTATCTGCGCGTGCGCAGAGGGCGGCAAGAAGAGCGATTAATAGTGCAGTGGGTCGCGAGTCGCGTAGCAGCACGGATAGCTACCCCTGATGATGAGCTCCAAATGAGTTCGAAACATGTCGGGCCGTTCCTGACATTTTTTACGTGAGTTTATACCGTTTTTATAATTAGTAAAGATGTCTCACGATAGTTTTAATAACATTATAGGTATATTTTCTATGACTATGATTAACTTTCGTAAGACAAATTGACGCGATGTAGATTTTGCTTTCATTATGCTATTTACTACGAGTATGTTAGAACAATTTCCTGAAAATGCATCTTATTATAGCACGATCTTCCCTCTTTTAACATCGATAGGCGTCAAACATAGATGAAGCACATTTTCACAGACGTCAAAAAATGGAGTAAGTTTTCAGTTCTTTGGGGATTTTCCTTTTGTATTTATTTTCGTTTTTTAAGTACCTACATATATTCCCCGATTTCTTTCTCACCTCACGGGAATACTAAATTTTTTTGGGATAAAAGTTCCATATGTGTTAATCCAGCCACCTTCATACCAAAATTTATCAAAATTGGTCCAGCCGTTTGAGCGTGAAGAAGTGACAAACACACTCACAAACTTTCCCTTTATAATATTAGTGTGATTACCTTCTGAAACAGATTCGCGAAATCGCTCACAGATCAACTAGTTACTTATACACGTGTCGGTCACTACCCGCTGCCGCTTATAACTCGGCCCAACATCGCAGGTTAAACTCTAATTGCACAGTAAACCGATGCAAGTGGCAAACGAGGGGAGTAATTGTTTTATGTACGTACGTCGAACAGCCGTCTGTTTGTCCATTTGAACGATGTGTTTGGCTTAACGTTGTTTTCTTTCTTCCAGGTAAATTGATGTGGGTTACGAACGAGCAAACAAGTAAGCTAGGATTAACTGGATTATGAATGAGACTATGGATTCTGTTGGTGATTGGGCCTTTGTTTTTAGTGTGTTTGCTAGTTAACGGTATTAGTAAGTTATATTTGGGATTTGGAGTGAATGCTTGTGATTATCACATATTCAAGATAACTAATGTACCTCTACGAAGGTTTTGTGGCGGAGTGTTTTGTTTCGGGGTTTCTGCGGTCGGATATCCGACACCACGGACTTGCGTACCTGATACATCGCAGAAAAAAATGTAACCTAGTTGTTTAATTGTATTTATTTAATATGTATATTAGGTACGTACTTATCTATGGGCTGTAGTTACGAGTAGGTACCTGAAAATAAATAATTTGACTTTGAAAATGAGACAGTTGACCAGCAATCAGTGTCAAAAGAAAACGTGCAACGTGTTGTTAAGATTTCTTTGCAATCTCTTACTTAATACAATTTTAGTTTTATAATAGTCTAATTAGGTTAGTTTCTACCCACGTGCGTGACGTGTGGATCATCAGCGCAGGCGCACCCTTGACCGCGTGAATCATGCGCGAGGGCAGCGGCCAGAGATATGTCGTCTATGAGGATAAAACTATGTGTATATAGCTATCATATCGACTCACTATCTATACTCTATAGAGTGCATCGTAATTATATAATTATATGTGTGTTAATTACAATACTACCCCAGAAATGGTAGTTGTAACTGTTCCATTTTCTAGCTTACACCGTCGTAAGCCGGTATTGGTTTTTTGTTTGAAGCACACACGCATTCTGTTAGTCACATCGCCACACCACACAACCAGTTGCGTTTCCAGGCTGGACATAGGCATGGTATAAGGAAACAAGATATGGCATTCCAGGACGGCAGCGTTTCTACGTCACAGTTTTTTTTTTTTTTTTTTTTTTTTTTATGTCATAGGGGGCAAACGAGCAAACGTATCGCCTGATGGAAAGCGATTACCGTCGCCCATAAACACCTGCAACACCAGAGGAGTCACAAGTGCTTGCCTACCCGGAGGACGAAGATATAATGCCTCTATGCTAGTAATTTCACCGGCTATCTTACCCCCACACCGGAACACAACAATGCGAACATAGCTGTTTGGCGGTGGGTTAGCAGGCAAGACGGTAGTAATTATATAGTTGCCTCTTTATGGTAACAAAATAATTATAAGAAAAAAAATGTTCAACACCAGTCGTACAAAAAAAAACATTACCATTGTCATGTTCTTTGAATAACTGTTTTTTGTCGCAATAACTGATTTTAAACACATTCATACAGGTGCCAAGGGAATCGGGGAGTATTATGATATACTACTGGCAACACAAGATCAAGCAAGCCCCGAACAAAATAAATTTAAAAGAATCCTTGCGTGACCTCTTCATTAGCAAAATGGAGAAATCTTAGCATATCTATTTTGCTTTTTAGTCCATATATATTTATATATGTATATATAATAAATATATGTATTTATCTATTACAACCTATCTAAGTTAGTTGCACCGCCCACAACTTATCTGCTTTGCCCGATAGTTGACTGGTAGAGAATGCCCTATGGCATTAAGTCCGCCTTTTGTACGAGCTGTTTTTCATTTGTGCAATAAAGAATAAATAATTAAACACAGAAACGGATTGACAAACCCAACCAACCGATCGTAGCATAATGACGTCACAAGTCCGGCCTGTCATTCCGGAATACCATACCTTGTTTTCTATACCACGGGCTGGACTAACGAGCAGAAACAAACGAACACGTGTCCAGTGCCCACGCGCACAATTTCTCCGCCGGCTAATTGTTTAGTAGCGTTTACGAGCACAATATACGCTGGACATTTATGTACCTACAGCATTTTAACTGACCGAGACGGTCAGACACCTATCCACTCCTAGTTATTCCTTAAGGGATTATAAAATATTAGCGATAATCTTCACAAATCGACCTAGTCCCAAACTGAGCAAACCTTGTACTATGGGTACTAAATGACGATATACATAATATATTAATACGTATATAGATAACATCCATGACCCAGGAACAAATCGACGCTTAAGATAAGAATCAATATTGTCTAAGTAACAAAAAAATATTACACGATTATGGCATTCGATTCGTTTTTTAGGGTTCCGTACCCAAATGGTAAAAACGGGACCCTGTTACTGAGACTTCGCTGTCCGTCCGTCCGTCTGTCACCAGGCTGTATCTCAAGAACGGTGATAGCTAGTCAGTTGAAACTTGCACAGATGATGTATTTCTATTGCCGCTATAACAACAAATACTAAAAATAAAATAAAATTGACCCCGATGGAGAATTCATTCTCTACAAAAATATGGGACAAAGGCTAGGAGGATGATGATGATGACTAAAAATAAAATAAAATAAATATTTAAGGTAGGCTCCGGTACAACAAACTGGTTATAGGTTACGGTACGGAACCCTTCATGCGCGAGTCGGACTCGCACTTGCCCAATTTTTTCTGAACCTTAAGTTCATTAAAATGTGAAAATCGTCAAAAATGTTAGTTAGACGGTAATTGATTCTTAAGCGTCGAAATGTTCGAGTTAATCACGCAAATATTTGCCCTAGCCGCGATTCGAACCCAAGACCGCCGGCTCAGTAGACAGGTGCACTACAAAAGGCGCCAGTCGCGTCATAAGTTAAGTTAGTTAATAAGCTAGGGTTAAAACGCCAAGTCTGAACGGTGTACCCTGCACGTCTACCGTAATTGTGACACGCTACTCTTTGTCGCGCAAATGCTACCTGTCACTTTCCTTCCAATACCGTGCGACTCGTGCGAGCGAGACAAATGATGCTGAGTCACCCGAGAATGGACGTCACGGCAAGATATGCTAACCCTGCTGGTCTGTTTTCCATCTTAGGTCTGGCTAAACCAACGTGCTTTCGTAGCCCCTCTTAGAGACGCGCTCGTATCTGATTTCGTCGCAGTTCCCAGTCGGCTTTTACATAGCTTAAAAGAGAGAACCATCTATAGTTATGCTTTTCGACCTTACAAGTTATTTTCGTTTGTATATAGGTTCGATTGCTCGGCTCACGAGCAGAAACAAAAGAACATTTATCCAGAGCGCACGCGCGCAAATTCTCCGCCAACTAATTAGTAAGTAGCGTTTACGATTACAATAGACGCCGTGTTTATGTAGTTTTTGACTAACCGTGACGGACGGACATCCTAAATTATACCCAGCTCATAATTTAGCATACTTACTTAATAGGATAGATACCTCCGTCCGCCACTCGGAATATCCGATCAATCCACGTCTACTTAGTCCCTGATAACTTAATGCGTGAATTTCCCAACATTTCCTGTTCGCGTCACTTTTAGTTTGGTAACCGCAACCTGTGTCGATGACAATGACGATTAATTGGAGATAGTGATGTGCCGTTTCCCGAAATTCCCGGAATCTTTCCCGATTTTGACGACGCAGTTGGCTCAGTTTGTAAGCACTTGCCTACTGCGCCGGCGGTCCTGGGTTCGAATTTGTGTGATGAACTCAAATATTTGTGCTTGGGTCAAGGTCATGGATGTTATCTATATATGTATTTATATATTATGTATATCGTCGTCTAGTACCCATAGTACAAGCTTTGCTTGAAGCTTTGCTTTGTTTGCTTTGTGGACTAGGTCGATTTGTGTAAGATTGTCCCTTAATATTTTTTTTATTTTTTTAGCATGGGAAATGTTCTCGAAAACGTTATCTCTATACAAATTGGAAAATGGTTTGGAGAACGGCGCATCACTAATTGGGGAGATCCGCAGATACATATTTGTAATTGGCAGGATAACTTCGAACACTTCTTTGGCTTTGTGTACCTTAAGCTATCTTTTATGAAGTTTTAAGTTATCTCGTCCACTCATCCACACGTCCAGTTCTGGACGAAGGATTAGAACGACCGGTCTTGCACCACCCTCACTATATCGGCTTCCCACTGTCCTAACCAGATTGTCGGTCCATCTTGTTCAGGGCCTACGCTGCGTAATTGAATTCAAACAATAGTGCCTATTTAAATACTACAATTACTCTCAATGTTAACCTACATATTTTTTCTAATACACATTTTCTATATATCATCATAAAGACTTTTGTTCTCGTAACACTAATCTCGAATCTACTACATAATTATACAAAAGGTTATACAAACAAGAGTGATAGTGACAAACGACTCATTGTACACTTTCGCTGATGTACGGACAGACAAACATACAAAGACACCTACAAGTACAGATAGCATCGACAGTAGAATTAATTACCTGAATTCGGCCGACTACTGTTGGAGCGACCTGCGTGAACAATATTGTAACTAACTTTTTTAACCCACATTATTTTATTTTATTTACTGTACTCTATTTCAGATAGCTTTGTGGCTGTGACATATACATATATAGCATAGCTGACATCAGCTCAGTACATTTTAGTCAATTTTAGGTTACAAAATGTACTGAGATCACAGCCACTACAAATCCATATAAAATAGAGTGATATTTCTGATTGTTATACTTAAACAATCAGATATTTAGTTGATTATAAATTAGACTTGGTAATTAAACAGCACTTACATTAGAAAATACGTTTTTATCGTTAATATTTCCGTTTCTTTAATCTTGATTTATTAACACTCATTGGTTTTAACCGACTTCTTATGAATTATGACTCTGAACTGAACTATAGTTCAGATTAAAATAATTATCATTAATTCACCGTTGATATAAGCCACCTACATCTACATATTCACAATTTAGTGTTTTTGAAATAAAACAAATTTAGCACCATAACAGTATATGTGTTAGGTCTTCAGTATGCCTATTAAAATATATAGGTTAAATAAAGATAAATGAAATTTGTCCATGACATAACACCTGAATTCTTTGCGCAACATGTACACTTCAATTAAAGTTCAATGAGGCAACTTCTGTTTTCTTTCACATAGACTGCATGCGTGTTCATCACTTATTTTTTTAAGGTGCCGCACACGGAAATTTAAAAAACTCAGCTCCCGTCTTATGCGTGGCAAGCCTCGCCCACGCTCGCGGTTAATACCGGCTCTAATGTGACGTTATTTATTATTCCAGTGCGCGGCGGCCCTTATCCGGCCGCTTTGTACTCGCGCTTTATTACAAATAAATATCAACTCGAATTAGTTAATATGAACGCTCTATGGCTCAATTGTTGCCACCGATCATAATTCTAAAGTTCTGTTACAGGGTTGGTTGTTGTTGTTGGGATTTGAAATGTTGCTGATGTTAATAAGATAGAATATTTCAATTCCCTATTCTATAGACTCAGTCTGTATACCTCCACGATTTCGTATTTTGATACGAATAAATTTATTAAAAACTTTGTCCTGACTCGAAATCGTATGTATCTTTCGAAAAGATGCTTACGTGATTGTGCTAATCTGTTAGCATATAATATTGTAGACGCCGTCATGACTAGCATGACTTGTGATAGTAGTGCTAGGGTGAATCTTGCGTTGCGTTGTAGCAACGCGGGATCTCCCGGGACGGAGTCTTCGGGTGATTTAAACTGATTTCTTCGACAACGTGTGTCCCCGCCGGCTCTGCGCTCCCCGACGATTTTAACACTAGTAGTAATTTTGATAATAATGCGATTAATATAGTTCACCAAAATATACACGGTTTTACTAGTAAAGAACTTGAAATTGGTTTATTTATAGATAATCATAATATACATATCTTGTGTATAACTGAACACTGGCTTAAAGGTCATGAATTTATGTTCAATTTTAACAATCATAGTATAGTAAGTTCTTTCTCTAGAGAAGTTCACATCCGCGGCGGATCTTTGATTATGGTAAAACATGATTTAAAGCATAAAGAACGCAAAGATATTGTTAACATGTCCATTGAGCGTCAGATTGAACTTTCGTGTATTGAATTGGAACAATTTATAATTATATGCGTATACAGACCCCCATCAGCGGACTATAGTTTATTTGAGTCAACTATGGATGAAGTGCTCAATAGTATATTCTCAAGTAATAAGTGTATTATTGTGTGTGGTGATTTTAATGTTAATTTGTGTGAAGAATCATCTATGAGTGTGAGTTTATTGAACACTTTTAATTCTTTTGGCTTAGTGAATTTGTTTTCTGAGTCTACCAGAATCACAGCTACCAGTTCAACGTGTATTGATAACATATTTAGTAGTGTTGATGCGATTGATAAATCTATCATAAACAAACTAAGCTCTGACCATTGCGGACAATATGCCTCCTTCTACTTCAGTGGAAATATTGAGAGTGATCCACAAGACGCCATGTGCAGACCTATCTCTGAAAATCGCTTAGATTTGTTTAACCATAACATTCAGAGGAGACTATGTTATCTTACATTTACTCAAGAGGATGCTAACTGTATGTGTTCGGCCTTGTTTAACTGCATCAAAAAAGAATTTGATGCCTGTTTCAATTTAAAGAAAGTACAAGACAGGGTTAAAACTAAATTCAGCGACTGGGCTACACCTGATATTCATGAAAAAAGACGTCGTCTCTACGATCTTTATGAACAAAGGACAATCGATAAGAGACCGGAGTTCCTAGAGTACGTGAAAATGTTTTCCAAATCCTTTAAGCAAATGTGTGCCGCCGCTAAAGCTGATTACTTGTCTAAAAAGATCACAAATTCCTGTGATAAGGTAAAAACTATTTGGAAGGTAATCTATGATGAAACTGGGAAAACGAAACCAAAAGATCGCCATTACAGTCTTCGAATCGACGATACTGTAATAAGTTCCGATGTTGAAATTGCCCATCACTTTGAGCAATTCTTCTGCAATATACCTGTAGAGACAACAAAGTCTTTAAATTCATCGCCCGATGTTGCTGAATTACTATTGAAAACGAATGTAACAGAATGTACAACTATCTTTAAATTCATTTATGTAACCCCTACCACTATTATTAAAGCGTTTAAATCGCTAAATTTAAAGAAGACTGAGGATCTGTGGGGCCTATCTGTGAAAGTGTTACATTCAATTGTTGAATCTATTGCACCATATTTAGCTGATATCTTTAATAAATGTATTGATACTGGAGTATTTCCTGATTTGATGAAGCATAGCAAAATTATTCCCTTATTCAAATCAGGTACAAAATCAGACCCCACAAATTTTAGACCAATATCAATACTACCAGCACTAAGCAAAGTTTTTGAGAAGATTATTCTTAATCAACTTATATCTCATTTCAATCGGAATAATCTACTCCACAGCAATCAATTCGGGTTCACTAAAGGTCGCTCTACCACTGACGCTGGCGTGGTACTAGTTAAACATATCTTTGATGCCTGGGAGAAGGCTCAAGATGCTATTGGAGTTTTTTGTGATCTATCCAAAGCATTTGATTGCGTTGATCATGAGAATTTAATACGTAAGCTAGAACACTACGGAGTCAAAAACAATGCCCTTGACCTTGTCTCGTCATATCTTTCAGGCAGAACGCAACGGGTAGATATCAATGGGACTCAATCGACTGGGTCAGCTGTTGCTATGGGGGTACCTCAGGGTTCAATTCTGGGTCCCTTTCTTTTTCTAGTGTATATTAACGATTTACCAAACCTTGTGCGAGATAAACATGATATAGTACTATTTGCAGATGACACATCTCTTCTTTTTAAAGTAAAAAGGCAAGAAAACAACTTCGATGTGATTAATGATGCACTGTCCTCTATTGTGGATTGGTTTACTGCAAATAATTTACTTTTAAATGCCAAGAAAACTAAGAGCATTAAATTTACTTTACCAAATGTGAAACAAGTCAATTGTGCTAAGGTAAAACTGAAAGGCGAAGTACTGGAATTTGAAGAAAAAACAGTATTCCTGGGTGTTACTTTAGACTCTAAACTGCAATGGAGTGCGCATATAGCCACTCTTGCAGGTAAGCTTAGCTCCGCGGCCTATGCAGTTAGGCGAATCAGGCAGCTGACAAACGTCGAGACGGCAAAGATTGTATATTTCAGTTATTTCCATAGTGTTATGTCATATGGAATTTTATTATGGGGAAGAGCGGCGGACATCCAAACCATCTTTGTGCTACAAAAACGAGCTGTACGCGCAATTTATGCACTAGGAGGTCGTACGTCACTAAGAGAGAAATTCAAGGAAACAAACATTCTCACCGTAGCATCTCAATACATTCTTGAGAATATCATGTATGTGCGGAAAAATCTCCATGAATTCAAGCTCAACAGTGACATTCACCACTACAATACGAGAAGTAAGGACAAGCTCGCAATACCTGCCCACCGTCTCCGTAAGGTTAGCTCGTCGTTCGTGGGGAACTGTGTACGCTTCTACAATAAAATACCTATTGATGTAGTAAAATTGCCGTGTAGCAAATTTAAAGCGCAAATAAAACGTCACTTATTGAATAAAGCTTATTATACTGTTAATGACTTTCTAAACGACGGTGATGCCTTTAAGCCAGTAGTTTTGTGTTTTGTGTCAATAGTAAATTTTGAAATAAGCATTATTTTGGGGGGAAATTTTTAATGTAACATGAGAGCACAATTTGTTGTTTCTCACCGGGCAAATAGTATTAGTCAAGTATGCCCGGCAGCTTGAGCATGTCATGCTCGCTTAAAGGTCTTTGCTTACGGTGGCGTCGTTGATCGGGTCGCAGCCTTCCCTATAATATGGTTGAGAGAGGCGATGGCTGAGATATGCGTCATACTCGTGAACGGGTGCCGTTTGTGGGGTCCGGTCTGTTCATGCTAGCAAGGGCCAAATTAAATATGTAGCAACCGCATACTAGTGTTAAATTAAGCAAATGTGAGAAACTTCATCCTGTACTCGATTGAAGTTATTCAATGTTGATTTTAACTTTTTGAACTCTTAGAGACTGTATACATCTCTAAGAAACAGCTTAGTGTAGTATGACACTCAGAGACTTTATACATCTCTGAGGAAATTAAATAATTTTAAAATATTTTATTGCATGTTATGACGCCTAGAGACCATATACATCTCTAAGAAATTTAGGTTTAATAATTATTTTCTAAATTATTCACGTTGACGCCTAGAGACCTTATACATCTCTATGGAATTAAATTAATTAAGTAATTATATTTTATTGCATGTTGTGACACCCAGAGACTTTATACATCTCTGGGTATATTTAATATTTTCAATTTATTAAATTTTTATTTTAATGTTCCTACTTAACATTGATTTGGAGTATCTAACATCTCCATTACGTGTACCAGTGTAATTAGTTATAACACAAATGTATCATGTAATCGTTTTAAGTATTATTTACGAAAAAATGACTTACTGTTGAGTTTCTTTCGGCTTCCTTCTCAACAGCGGTCTCCTCTTGCGAAATGCCGGTAGATTCACAATCTGACTTGTAAAAGTGCCCCTGTGGCCTACTTACTGAATAAATTATTTCATTTCATTTCATTTCATTTCATTTCATTTCATTTCATTTCGTTTCATCTCCGGTGGTCAGTAATCAACTCATGACTGGTTAGATATCATACTTATTATTTCTGTTGTTTTTTTTATCTTGTATGCTGTTTTAATTCTAATTGTAATGCCATGCATTGTATGTATATATATACATATACATGTCCTGTTTTTTTGTAGAGACAAGAATACTTGTATTGTATTGCATAGTTGTTTTGTTTAAGTAGGTACAGTAGTAGGGCGTTACACTTAAAAAATATATCTAATTTTGAATTAGAAAAAGTATGATAGCTACAGTTTTGTTCAAAAATAACTGATAACACACTTAATTATCAATATTACTTTGTTACACACTTATATATACACAATATACTAATAATACTAGGCTGCCCTCGTGTAAAATAGGATAAAAGTTATGAATAATTTGCGTGTCAAGTCAATAAGCTTTAATAAATCAACTCTTGTAGTCGATATTACAGTTAATGTATCTTTTAATTTTGACCTACTTCTGTCACAGCGAAAGGAGGCTCACATGATCAGAAAGAAACTTAATGCTTGTGTTGAAATAACCTTATTAATTTCTAGGATTCAATATATCAAGTTTATTTCCATGTCAGTTTTCAAATAATGGCTGATAATAAATTAATAGTTGAAACGTAAAAGGGCTTAACATACGTATTTTACTGTTACGTCATATACATATTTTTAATAATAAAAACAACTATCACATGACGTCCTTGCCGCTTTGATTATCATTTAAAACTAAAGCGCCAGCTTTCATTAAAAACGAATTTATATAATTTGCAGTCCACAAAAAAAACAACACAGCCTTTGATTTATCACAAAAACAGTAATTTTAAAGTTGGAACCTTTTTGCGTCCCAACCCACGCCCTCCTACGCTTCACTTGTTCTTTAACAACTAAAAACCAGGCTTGGGCCTTCCAAATTCCGAATATTTAAAAGGGCATATGGGTGATTTAGTCACGAATATACTTATGTCGTTTTTAAACAATTTTTTTTCAAATTAGCGTTTGAAAATGGTTCCGCTCTGGTTAACTTGGATTACTTTCGGTTTAACATTTATTGGCAGTGTCTATTGAGGTAATGTCAGTTCACAGAAGGAAAATTGTAAATTTGAAGAGTTATTCGTTTCAACCTCGAACTCTTTTAGTAGGTCTTCATGAATACATTTTATGTGAAGATATAATAACGGTTACGATAATATTTGTTCGTCTGCCTTTAATAGTTTATTATAAGTGAACTACAATCTAAGAAATACAATGCAGCGACCACTTAAGTGAAGTCAAAGCACATTGCAATATGTTCGCCGCTAAATGCTATAAGACTGCTTTGTAATAGTTTTTCCACACATTAGATTCTGATGGGAGTGATACTATCAAAATGAATTATTTACAAGCAACAAGCTTTACAATAGCAGTAAATTGTAATACATCAGAACAATCATAAGGCAGCGATGGTATCTCCTCGTCGCGGTAACACGATGTTAACTTTGTAGCTGTCGCCCGCTGTATTGTACTGTCATAATAATTATGAATCGCGAGCGTTAAAGAGTTTGCAGTTGCGGCCGTGTGCGCGACGGGCGTTTCTACTGTTGTTAACGAAGAAGTGCAGGGAATCAGAGCAACATCAAGTTCAATATCTTTTGACCATAATGAAGTTTTAGTTTTTGTTCAGTTAAGTAGATAAGGTTCTTTTTATGATATGTATGATTTATATTAGGATACATATTTTTTAAAAGCGAAACGGGATTTTTGGAAATTGTTTATCAGTGATTTGAAATATGGCTCTTCAGGAGCGAGTTGTCGCAATGATATTCCAGTGAGCCTTAATTTTTTTAATGACGGCACCCTAGTAACTGTGTTTTACCTATAGTTTAATAATTTGATTAATAAAGACTTCATATTATATATAATTGTTACAATCTCGTTTTTTTAAAGAAGTATATCCGACCTTCTGCAAGAATACGCATCTTCTAATATGTAGACGCATCGCATCTTCTAATATGTAGACGCATCGCATCAGCTCGAGACAAATGAAACGCGTCCACATGCGTAGAAAAATCACAAAAAAAATACAAAGAATGAGACACAATAGTAAAACAAGCATTAACCCAAGCGCCGGTGACTAATCTTTCAACTTTACCATCGAATATCAGTCAAATGTAGCCTTCGAGTCTTAAAAATAAGGTATTTTTTGGGATATGTTTTACTAAGCGAGACAGGAAGTGAGGGCGGAGAAGGATGTCAAATATTGGCAGAGACAGTGTGCACAGCGGAGCAAATAGTACACGGTAATGAGACGAGCGAATTGAGGGTCAAGAAGTTTAACAGTTTTTAATTTATACTCTAAAACCTGTATTTCCCTCGACTTTTCTTATGTCAAACGGTTGTTTTTAAAACAGGTATAAATGCAGTATATACCGGACACAAGACGTCATCTCTTCAGTTGATCATCGGAAAAATATTCACACTTTTATCCAAGGGATTCCTGCAATTTTGAAAAGTTCGTTGGTTCACTTGTGCTGCCTACCTCGTGTACGTGCACTCGTTTTCGTAATATGGACTTATAATGTGCGGTAAACTGGGTCAGACTTTACTATAGGTAATTAGGGTTTACAGTATCCGGAAATTTTAGAATGAATTGTCCTGAAAATCCCGCGACTGTCGGGTTTCGCTGTACTAAAATTTCCCGGGACTACCAACTCTAACTGCAGTAGTAATCTCAAAAGAGATTACAAGAGAGCACAAGATTTCAGAGTATATAAAGAAGATCTTCGTTGAGAAAAAAGTTATGGAGCAGTAATAATGATAATCATAATAAGTATACCAGAAAGCAAACTAAAAAAATAAATTTGAAGATCTTTGAGCCGAAAAACATTTTTAATTAATACGTGCCTTTATAGAAAGTCAAAAATAAATTCCCACATTTCCAACTATATTAGCTGGGTAACTGGGTAATTCGGACCATGCGATACTTTTTCTCGGTTTGCTGATTACGGTAAGGAAAAACGATTATGACTCATTCCTTCACGCACGAATGTTATGAGCATCTTCTAATCGACTATATAATTATTGTATTAAGTGGTTTACACTCTCGTGAAATTGTCAGGAATGGCCCGATATGTGGCAAAGTTGCCGCGCCGGTGTACGGGTAGCAGTCTCTCATAAAGAGCTCCGTAAGCGTTCGAAACATGTCGGGCCTTTTCACGTGAGTGTAAACCGCTTAGCACATTAATTATGCGGTACTTTTTTTTCTAGCTTTCTTGATTACGATAAGGAATCAAGATTTTAACTTCTTTATTCACGCACGAACGTTATGGGTACATTCTAGAATACTCGACTATATCTACCGCGGCTTTTGTTAAACAAACCTTAGAATCCACCCTTTGATTCCACTGATTGTTAGAAACAACCTAATTGTCGTGCGCGGTCGCCCGCGCGGCCGCGGCGCCTTTGCGATGCCATCGCGATGCGACGATAGCGCGGCTTTCCCGAGGTGCAGCTATGTGAGGTGCATTCTTTATTTAGCTGTATAACAGGGTCAAAGGTTTACTACGAGGATCCCGTAAGTTCCTAGTGTATATTGACGAAACATAAAAAAAAACGAAATTTTATTATCCCCAATTTGCATAATTCCGAATGCTGTTTTCCGTTAATGACGACGCGTTTGGCTCGGTTTGTAGACACCTGCCTACTGAGTCGGCGGTCCCGGGTTCGAATCCCGGCCGGGGCAAATATTTGTGCAAATATTTGTTCTTGGGTCATGGATGTTATCTATATATGTATATCGTCGTCTAGTACCCATAGTACAAGCTTTGCTTAGTTTGGGACTAGGTCGATTTGTGTATGATTGTCCCTTAATATTTATTTATTTATAAGGTAATTGGGCCGTAGATTATTGCATATAAGCTAACATTAGCCAAGTACGAGTCGGACAATCGTGTGAAGAGTTTCACGCTATCGCAAACGAAATGACGATTGTGTCACTTCGCATCATTGCAATTACGCAAATAATTAATAAAATAATTTCTCAGGCGGCTGTAAAACTCAAAAACAGAACTGTATTCCTTTATTTTGTGATTTCACGTAGAAAAGTATATGTCATGGGCCCCTAGGGATTTACTCTCATAATATAATATACAATTCGATGAGTTAACTGTATGATTTTTAAATAATAAATCACCGATAATGAGAACAATAAGTTGTTCTTATTGAAGTCAGTTAATTTTAATATTTTCTTTGGTTTCCGCGACTGTCACACATTTAAATAAAACTATAAAAACACCGAAATCGTATTATTGTATTAAGCGGTTTACACTCACGTGAAATTGTCAGGAACGGCCCGACATGTTTCGAACTCGTATGGAGCTCTTCATCAGGGACGGCTGCCCGTACACCGGCGCGGCAACCTCGTCACTTTCACGTGAGTGTAAACCGCTTAATACAATAATTAAATATGTCTCACGAAAGTTTTAATAAGATGATCACCGAAATCGTTGCCTATAATGTTAGAGGAGTTCCCTTGATTCCTCGTTATTAAATCTTGGCCATTGGATATGCCTAATCTCTTACAAAAAGATAATTAATTGAAACCCTCCTCCTCTTTGAAGTCGGTGCAAAATAAATCGCTCTCGCATCTCAACGAAAGTTATGATACAATCTTACACTTATTCACATTATCACTGCAATGACTTCTTAAATATGTTGAGGTTCACATTATAAAACCCATTACCCTTCATTCTCGCAGTCGGCTAAAAGAAGCGCCAGAAATTGCCCAAATGCCACTGTCACTGACATTAAAGTTAACAGTGATTAAAGCCGATGATTATTTATAAAGGTTCGAGAGAAACGATTAAACGCAATCAGTCCATCCTTACATACCGTGAACTTTCGTACTTGCGTAAGACCACCTACGAAATCTCTCCAAACAACCACATCCTTATAATTAAACATATAAAGTTCATTTTAGGGGAAAATTCCATAAAGTGTAAGCTAATTTAATGTGAGAACCTTAAAATTAATGTACGTTTAATTCGCTAATTTCGGACCAAGTGAGGGAAATTAAATTCAAATTATTACTGACCCGTGAGGGAAGTTCAAAATTCCTGGCGTTCTTCGGAGGTTCAACGCTTCGCCTGTTGCTCTATTTGTAAGTAGGTAAATCTTATGACATTATATATCATGTAAAGCTAATTTTTAACTCTCGTCTCGTTACACATTTCTTAGCTAAAAGGGAAATGGAGTGTGCTAATATTCGGTGTTTCCTTGCGGGACCGAATCCAAAATTATGAGATACGCAAGAGAACCAAGGTTGTAGATATAGCTCAGACAGTCGCCAAACTTAAGTGGCAGAGGGCGGGACACATTGCTCCTAGAATCGATGGCCGTTGGGGTACAAAGGTTCTTGAGTGGCGACCGCGGACCGGAAGACGCTTAGAAAGGCTTTCAACAATGTGGACCGACGACCTGGTTAGAATCGCGGGCAGAAATTGGATGAGGATTGAGGGCGGTGCAAGATCGATCGTTGTGGAGAACTTTGGGGGAGGCCTTTGTCCAGCAGTGGTCTATCGGATGATATGATGAACACATTTTTTTATGGATACAATTTATAGTCCACTTCGAATAGAGACTATCTACTCGTTCTGGTGTTATGTTTAAAATACAGTCACGCGCCAAAGCCGAAGGCAGAGCTGTGGCTCTGGTGTGAGGTGGTGTGTAGGTTATTATTGCGGTTCGTGAGTTTAAATTATAGGTTAATAATAAAATATATTCTTTCACAAATCGACCTAGTCCTAGTCCCAAACTGAGCAATGCGTGTACTTAGGTACTGGACGACAATATACATATGTACATAATATATATACAGAGTGAAACAGATCGAGGAACTTTTAAGCAAACAGGGAATTTTTCAGCAATGAACTATGTCAATATTTCTATCCATTTTTAAGATTTTTTACACTAATGTTTAACAAACTGTGTTAAACATTAGTGTAAAAATCTGCACATGTCAACCCAGCATCTTTTGAACATCGCTAAGTTAAATCTGTTAAAGACAGGTGTCAATTTTAAATGTAAATAAAACCTTTAAATTAGTAGGGTTATCACTGATATTCAAATATTTTATTTGGATGACTTTTTTTACTTTTAAATCTAGCTATACAATTATAATAGGTCGATTGTAGATCACTCATATGACACTATTATGTCAGCCCAGTCTTTAGAAATGTTCCACCCTGTATAGATAACATCCATGACCCAGGAACACAATATTTGAGTTCATCTTACAAATTCGACAGGATTCGAACTCAGGACCACCAGCTCAGTAGGCTACACAACTGCGCCAACCGCGTCGTCAGATTTGTATTTTGGCCCTTTAGGTTTTGAAAATAGTATCCATACTTCCATACTTATACTTATTACTTATATATACTTATAAATGCGAAAGTGTGTCTGTCTGTCTGTCTGTTACCTCTTCACGCTTAAACCGCTGAACCGATTTAGATGAAATTTGGTATATAGATAGTTTCAGTCCCGGGGAAGGACATAGGATACTTTTCATCCCGAATAAATGTAGTGTTCCCGTGGGATGAGCGGGTAACACCGCGGGGCACAGCTGATTATTATATATATTATCCTTCAAACAGCATGACGTCATTAAATGTACCGTGTATATACTGTATGTAAGTATACTTTTGATTATTTGCGTAATACAAACGATAAAAATCCTAATTACTTAGTTGCCTATTGATTCAAACGCAACGGACATTCGAATCGACCAATAAAGCAACGGTGGCGACATCTGCATAAATCTAGCCTTTATAATTATTCAAAAACGGCCATTAAGGGCATATAAATCGGCCGTTAATAGTGTGGAAATGGCACACAATGCCACTGTGTATTGTGCATGATGGCTAAGGAAGCTACTCGGGTCAAAAATGGTGGAATTGGGATTTACCTTTTTTATGATCTACTAGCGACCCGTACCGGCTTCGCACGGGAAAAATGCTGATAAATTAAAACCTAAACCTCTGGAATAACTCTACCTACTAAAACAAAACGGAACAAAATCCGTTGCGTAGGTTTAAAGATCCAAGCATACATAGGGACAGATAGACAGTAGGAAGTGACTTTGTTTTTATACTATGTAGTGATGTCAAACAAGATGGTTTGTGCCATTTTCTTTCTACAAGGAGGACCGATAATCTTGCGAAGGTCACGGGAAGCTGTTGGATGCGGGTGCACAGGACCGACCAACGCGCAATTAAAATCTCAATTAGAATCCGAATCTTAATACGCATAGAATTGTATTGCCGAATTTTAGTTATACAAATTAAAACGACCTCTAACAATATTAAATAACTAATGCCAGAAAAGTAGGATAGGTTAGGTTAGAACTGCGATCCCAAACAGAAGATAGCATATGGCGTGAAGAAGATTCGGCGTAAATAAATTATGCTTAAATAGACAATTATGCCTAAATATGTGAAAATAAGGGGAACCGTCTCGATGGCTTCGGCACCCTATTCTACGAGTATTAACAAGATGACCCATGATCGAAATCTATCTTCCGCATTTCTCGTACCCCGCAGCCACCGCCATCGTTTCGTCGTAAATAGAGCGGTGTCACGCGCGTACAACGAACAAGCCACCCCGGGAGTCAGAACTAGCTGTCCGGGCCGTGCAATAACCAAACGCGACCAACGGCAACCAAAACCCAACCCTATTGATAAGAGAACCCGATCCGGATTGCGCGAGTCGAAAATTGCAGGTACGGCCTTATGAATTCGGCAGTACAACGAGTTCTATATTGTCGTACGTTCGGTTATGATAATAACGTAACTGAAAATTTAATCGATTGGGTTAAGGTAGCTTTTAGGTTTGTTGAGATTTGTATGGGGAATAATTAAATTTGCGTTCGCGATATGAGTCATTTCGTGTAAGAAATGGGATGCCTATGAAAAGCTAGGTATTGTGTTATTGTTGTTTGTTAATGAGAGAGATGATGTTAATGCGATGTTTTTGTAAATTAAGATGCTACATCTGCATTTGATTCAAAGAACAAGTTGGGTGCTTGCAAACTCTACCTAAATATTACTATGACTGAATTTAAAAAAAGAAATATAATATAATAATGTAATCGTGTAAGTTTTATCTCCAACTGGAGAGCTGTGTATGCCATTGAAATTAGTCCTACCTAATTAGTCCCCATCGTATATGACTGTCATATAACGGATATATGATATACATAGTTTTTTTTATTCAAACTGCATTAAATTGCAGTGACATGACAGTAACTTTTATTTAGCGAAATAATGTTAAATAATAGCAGTAACTTTTATTGCAGTGCAATAGTTATCAAAACTAGTATAGTTCGCGTCTGTCATGTTTATTTACAAATTTTATTTAATTGAATTTTAATTATTACTTAAACGATATACTTACTTAAATACATAAAAAAATATACTCAAATACGTATAAAATAGTTTACTATTGGTAGAGTAGATTATAGAACCACCCGTCAAAATGTTATAAGATGCTATTCAGTATCTCTTAATGCAGATGCAACATTTTGCATCGGAATGCAATTATAATCATAATACACGGTAATGATACCGTCGGCCGCTTTGTGGCTTGTGTTTCATACATTTTTGTATGTGCCGCGTGGACGCTATGATATGCGTCGTGGGTGATATTTCGTTGCTAAGCTTAGGATTTTTAGTTTTTGATGACGTGGTCTAGATCAAATGCTTCGTTTCTTCTCGGCTCCACCTCTAGCACAACTATGATACGCGACTATTTCTCGCGATATATTTATCTATCTCTTTCTGTACAGTACTGTGAGAGCGTGACGTGACGCTATGCCGACAAGAGCATAGTTGTGCTAGACGGGCTGGTTCATAATTCACATTGGGCTTTATCGTGTCGTGTTCATTCCGCGAATATCGTGTTATTGATCGAGCGAGCGAAGCGTCTCCGTTTCAGCTTGGCCCAAATTTTCTGGCTGTATTCGCCTAGAGGTTGGATTTCTCAACCGATTCTCATGAAATTTTATAAGTATCTGTCACTCTCTATCGCACATCTCTTAAAAATACGCCGCACCTATACCAGGCGACAGTGATTTTTCGATTTATAACGATCTCTTCCAGGCAAACATTCGAGGCTATAGAGGATATAACGGAATATGTGAATAATACTCTGTATTAAGTAGGCAATGCAAAGCAGTTGAGAATTAGCAGATATAACTGGCAGTACATATCCAAACAATACAGTAATGGCGCTTTACTTCAATTCAATAAATACTAAGTCAGAGTTTTCCGGTCCCATATTTTACTTAACGCCCCAGCAATGACTATTCCTATTGACCACTCTATAGGGTCACCGCACAGAGTAGCGCGTGATACAGTTACTGGTAAAACAATCCAACAATAACGCCTTAAATCAAACAAAACATCAAGCAAAACCCTACTTTGTATTCTAGGGAGAAAGGTTAGTTGATCTTTTGACGCTTCGATGGAAAGAAATTTAATATATAACACACTTTAAAGATAAGAATATAAGGTTGAGTTATACAGAGCGAAATGTGGTTTGAGACGTTCTGGAGCGTCTCAAGTTGGGTAAAGGAGATCTCCCCAGGCGGCTTAGGGTCACATAGATAGTATCGGATGACCGAGAGGTCCTGAGGCATCGTTTAATTGCAGTGCGGGTTCGAATCCCGGGTGGGCGGTATAAATGGCGGCGCGGTAGCTATGGGTGGCGAATGGGCTATGACCATGTGGGATCGGTGTTGTGGTAATCGTTAGTCATTTGTGCGATATTCATATTTGTTTATTTTATTTGTTATTCGAATGTCGTATAGCTAGCGTGAAAGAGTGTGTATTTCATTTAAGGGAAAAACCTAAAATAGAATTTCACGTTACCTGCGTTGTCGTGACGCCACCGAACACTGAACGAAGGTGTTGGTTTATTTTCGTAACGTAAAAATCTACGTCTAAAATAAATACTAATATTTCATAAATATTCATGACTCATCTGATATCGAAAGTAGCGACAACGATGAAATTTAATCTGTATAATTGACATTGCAATTTGGAGATTGGTAAAACTTTTATCATCGTCGTTTTTTGTATTCACTATCATTTGACAACCTTACCCAGGTCAATCCAGGGTCAACCCATGTGGCTTTTTACAATTTATTTGCGGTCTCTATATTACCCCACGATGATTTTTAGACGACACAAAACGTTGAATCTTCTTTGTAATGTTACAAAATGACGTTTTATTCGCAAATGTTTGTTTTTGGGATTTGAAAAGATTGTAATACCTTGTACGCATACTATGCAATCAAAAATTTGCGGGGTTTTGTAGATGTCATGAAAAATACCGTCAAAAAATGTCTTTTACCTGTCAACATTATCGTCTCATCATAAAAACTTAATTCCTCCACCGCTGATCCAAGCTACCACCGGACTGCGTACTCAAGATCGCGAGACGGCAAATTGTCACCAATATAGTTAACTTTTACTGCGGCCGACAAAGTGTCTAAACTAACCCGATTTAAGGATCCGCCATCTTCTACAGTTGATGGCTTCCGCCATTTCAACTACAAATTGCCCCAACCTCTTATTTAAATCACTGTTGAAGAATAAACTACTTACCGCTCAAGGGAGTAAAGTTCATGGTTTAATCACGGGGAGTAAGTTAGGAGATTCTGATAGGAAATCGGATTTTGTTTTATTACCCGAGCTGATCGGGGGCGGGAGGTCGGATGATCGAGTCGGATGGACTCATGCGAACGTCTGGTAGCAGTTTTACGATGACTTTAAGTTTTTAAACTTCGATAGACAAGGCTAATGCCAAAATTATTTATCAACCAAACTCCTTTCGTGTGATATGACTATACACCGACATTGGCGAAATATTTCTTTCTAAAATCAGTAAGAAGTGAGAGCCATGAAGGAGAAATAAGGAGCGTAGTCAAAACTATTATTAAAAAGGATCAGACTTGAATTTCCAGCTGTCGGTGTCCCAAATATAGGTGAAAGCTATTTAGCTGTTTTAGCACGACAAGGTCGCATACCTAAATATACATCCACAGATATATACATGTATTTTTCAATCAATATATCACCACCTCCACATAAACTATTTCACCTTTTCTAAGAATATCTGACCCCTATAAGAATAAGTGACCATAATAATAATCATTTTTTTAAATTTTGCTTAGGCCGTAACTTGCTATACTTACTTACGTAGGACTCGTTTGGCTCGGTTTGTAAACACCTGCCTACTGAGCCGGCGGTCCCGGGTTCGAATCCCGGCCAGGGCAAATATTTGTGTGATGAACTCGAATATTTGTGCTTGGGGCATGATTGTTCTATGTATTATTAGTATATATATATCTATAAGTACGTATATCGTCGTCTAGTACCCATAACACAAGCCTTCTTCAGCTTAATTTGGGACTAGATCGATTTTGTGTGAGGTTGTCCGATATTTACAAAAAAAAAAATTTACTCAGACAGGTAAAAGTGTCATTGTTGCCTACTTACAGAATGAAGTTTATTATAAATATAAAAAATATATAGATATAAATATCGGAAAACCTCACACAAATCGACCTAGTCCCAAATTAAGCTCAAGAAGGCTTGTGTTATGGGTACTAGACGACGATATACGTACTTATATAGATAAATATGTCGCATCATGGACAGCCGGGGCGGGAAACTGGGCGTTTTCAGGGACATCGGACATAGCGATAGGTTATTTGACTACGAGAGGAAAGAAACACTATTCGCACAATCACTGTATTTTATTTACAACCATCACTGTACTAGACACACCATTATTATAATTCACGATTATGCACGATAGACTTTAAACTTAATTAGCGTAACGGCCTACTTAATAATTGTAAGCTAAAAATTAACTTATGGCAGCATGGAAACAGACAAGTCTCTTGGCGGAGATGTTTACTCGATCACGAACCAAAGTAAAGTGTGTGCAAAACTAAATCCAACTCGACCACGTGGAGTACAATTCCCGCCAAGGGCCATGTCCAAGCGAGGGGGAAAAGCTGTCAGCCAATCGCTTGCGTTTCCAGTCTACCAACCTAACAAATTAGATTACAACCAATCACAAAAATAGAACGAACGGAAATCATACAGGTTGGCCAACATAATCAATTAAATGTTACCAGAAATAAAAATCGAATCAATTTAATTAAGTGTCATATGGTGTCGCCATCTGTTGGCAGCTTTAACGAGTAAGAAAGAGAATTTCAATGTCGGTGATACCCGCATTAAAAAAAAGAATAATCAAAATATTAAATCGTTGCCGACTGGTGGCGCCGCCCTCACAATTCGACACGGCCGTCTTGACCTTCACCCGTCCTCGGGTGTGTTATCTGTGGACAAAGAAATAATCGAAAGGTAATCTGTTCGGCTAACCTGACATAAACCCTATGAAATAATCAGTAACAAAAAAAAAACATTACAATTTCAGCCATCAAATTAGATCATGATCATGCCATGTGGGTAATAAAACACGTTAGCCATCAACCAATCTTAGCGAGAAAATGTATCCCATGTGTGGAATCATTCTTCACAACAGTAAAACCAAATTGCCAGTCCATCGGCAGGTGATAAAGTAAGATGTGCCAGTCCATCGGCACGAGCCAGTCCATCGGCACATGTTAAATTAACAGTGAACCCATCGTCAGAAGGTAACCATCACAGCCGCGTAAGTGCTACTCCTCGCAAAGAGTATACTGCACAGAAAAAGCAGTCAACGTGCACCTCTTACATGCTCCGGCACTTCTGATGCGGCCACAACAATACCCAGTCCATCGGGTGTGCTTTCGGTCCATTGAAAACATAGTACTTGTGAACAGTGAATCCATTAAAATCAAAACAATGATTATCATAATTACTCACACAACTAACTCGAAACAGTGGCATTATCATCATCGTCATCGTCACATACAATATCTAATTCAGTGGGAACTTGTTGTTCAGGAATTTTTCTGATTCTATCATGGGGATATTTGTATGTTCTATTCGATGTAAGTGACTTTAGCACATACCTATCTCCATCTAACACCTCAATAACTTTAAACGGTCCTTTGAATTTTGGATCAAGTTTTAATTGATTTCTCTCCTCATTTTCTATTAAAACATAATCACCTACTACACAACTTTGAATCTTAGCTTTTGTACTGTCAAACCGACTTTTGTCATATTCGGAACTTTCAACTATATTCCGTGATGCCTGCTCTCTCATTGCAACCAAATCAATCTCGTCATTGTCATCAATAGTCATTAAATTTAAAGGTCTGGCCACCTTACCGACTAACAATTCGAGAGGACTCGCTTTAGTGACACGGTTAATGGTAGAATTCATGGCCAACTTGCATCTTGCCAGGAGCGATCTCTACTGGTCTCTACTGACGTCAACATACTTTTTAGGGTACCCATGACTCTTTCGACCTGGCCATTAGCACGACTAGCACCGGTAGCGATAAGATGTAATTCGATATTGTGACTACTACAAAAGCTCGCGAATTCCTTACTAGAAAAACAACGACCTTGATCTGCAATAACCCTTTGCGGAGCACCGAACAATGAAATTGCACTCTTAAGAGCCCTAATACTATTAACGCTGTCGATGTTCTTGGAGTGGTTCAAAAGAACAAACTTTGTAAATGCGTCTATTATAACGAAGACGTATTCTTTGACATTATTCTTGCCGCTAAGTTTGCCAGAGGCGTCTATATGAATGGTGTGCCAAGGAATCGCGATCTTAGGAATTGGATGCATTTCAGCTTGGACTCGACCAGTGTGGGGTTTTGACACTTTGCACGTGATGCAGCTGTCAACAAACTTGCGCACGTATTTCGACATGCCTGGGAACCAATAATGGTCATACACTTTTTCGAGCGTTTTTTCCCACCCAAGATGCATGATCGACTCGTGAACGTTGTTGATAACTGCCCAACGAAAGGCACGAGGAACCATTGGGTTGAGCTCTCTGTAATCGACACACATGCGCTCCGAAACATCCTTCTTTTTGACGAGCAGCACCGGACTAGAGAATGGAGAGCAACTTGGCCTGATGAGCTCCGCCTTCAACAGCTCGTTCACCTTGCCACGAACAATAGCCCTTTCCTCCACACCTAACCTATAGGGACGCCTTTGAACAGTTCGATTGGGATCTACAAGACGAATATCTAACTGTCCCGTGGTGACTCGAGTAGTAGCTATCCCCGTCGAGAACGAAGCCCTGAACTGTTCCAGAGTGTCAACTAATTGCCCTCTATTCGCGGAAGGTATATCAGTCACAATGTCATCAAAAGAGATTGCCTCAGGATGAGAAGCGTTCAACGAGCATGCATTTACTTCAATACTGCGAGAAAAGGTCAGCTTGTCATGAGTCATGTTTACATTTAAACCCTGTGTTAAAATCTCACGACCAATCATTATGTCACTGTTAAGAAAAGAGTCGGGTATGACGTGAAAAAGAATTTCTATATTCAGGCCATCAATTTCTACTTGACAATCTATTTGAATCAAACTATGAACACTCGATTGACCAATGCCAGTTAGAGTCACAGTGTTGTTCGACCGTTTACCGGGAAATTTGGAAGCAATGGATTCTTTAATGAGAGAGCATTCAGCACCGGAATCATAGTGAAAAGAAAACGCCTCACCAGCAACTTTCATTAGTCCAGTAGGGTTGCTGATTGTGCACAGTTCCACCCGCCGCTGGTTGTTGCTAGTGCTGGCTGCTGCGGCGCCGGGATTGCTGCTGTTGCTTGCACCGCCATTGCCAGGAGCGGTCTTGCCCGGAGTGGAGTGTGGTGCACGAGGACACTTGTTGGCGAAGTGACCCGCAAGTCCGCATCTGTAACATGTGACGCCGGACACATTGGGTTGCTGTTTGGTTGAAGAAGTAACTTTATTAAAAGTGGAACGATCACATGACCTTTTGGGATCCTTGGAGCGGCAGTCGATGCTACGATGTCCCAACTTCCCACACGAGAAGCAACGTACAGGTCCAGCAGGTGCAGCAGGAGCAGGTCGCGGTCGCTTATGGTAGGATGCATCGTTTGAATAGTCGCTATTCTTCCTCTTCATGTAGCAGCTGGCTTGCAGTTCACGTTGCATTTGCTCTCTGGTCTTTACTTCAGTGGTAAAAGCCGTGCGTTGAAGTCTTCCATCAAATTGAGACACGTGAGCCAGTACCATGGCTAAGGTTATTTGCTCCGTCGTCATGTCTTTAAATCGAGCCATCAATGTCGTTGATAGTCGGGCAGCATACGACGCCATGTTCTCATTATCCTTGGGTTTGCTATTGTGCATGTTGATGAGGGTAGCAGCAGGGGTTTCGATCAATCCATATCGTGCCAGGAATAAATCTTTAAGCTGGAGCCATGTCATACCAGCGAAGGAAATCTGGGATAACCATTGTGAAGCGTTGCCCTTTAATGCTCCACTGAGTGCCAGAATCAATGCACTTCCCTGTTGTTCACTTTCAGTGAGGCACAAATCCACTGTGGTACACCATGCACGAGCATCAACATCGGCCTTATCGGGGTCAAAAGCCGGTAAAATATTTTTTCGGTTACTCACAGGTCGTATGGAGTCAATCAGAGCCATCATGTTCTTGTTTTGCACTTCCAGTAATGTACGCAGAAAATTTTCGTCAAAACGTCCATCGCTTTGTGTCCGATTGAATCCCACTTCTTCTGATGTCGCATCATGGACAGCCGGGGCGGGAAACTGGGCGTTTTCAGGGACATCGGACATAGCGATAGGTTATTTGACTACGAGAGGAAAGAAACACTATTCGCACAATCACTGTATTTTATTTACAACCATCACTGTACTAGACACACCATTATTATAATTCACGATTATGCACGATAGACTTTAAACTTAATTAGCGTAACGGCCTACTTAATAATTGTAAGCTAAAAATTAACTTATGGCAGCATGGAAACAGACAAGTCTCTTGGCGGAGATGTTTACTCGATCACGAACCAAAGTAAAGTGTGTGCAAAACTAAATCCAACTCGACCACGTGGAGTACAATTCCCGCCAAGGGCCATGTCCAAGCGAGGGGGAAAAGCTGTCAGCCAATCGCTTGCGTTTCCAGTCTACCAACCTAACAAATTAGATTACAACCAATCACAAAAATAGAACGAACGGAAATCATACAGGTTGGCCAACATAATCAATTAAATGTTACCAGAAATAAAAATCGAATCAATTTAATTAAGTGTCATATGGTGTCGCCATCTGTTGGCAGCTTTAACGAGTAAGAAAGAGAATTTCAATGTCGGTGATACCCGCATTAAAAAAAAGAATAATCAAAATATTAAATCGTTGCCGACTGGTGGCGCCGCCCTCACAATTCGACAAATATATACTTAAATACATAGAACAACCATGAGCCAAGCACAAATATTCGAGTTCATCACACAAATATTTGCCCTGGCCGGGATTCGAACCCGGGACCGCCGGCTCAGAAGGCAGGTGTCTACAAACCGAGCCAAACGCGTCGTCAATTATTATTATTATTTCATACTTTGGTATCTAAAATTGGAGTTTAGTATTTATAACTATGGTAAATAAAAACTGCAACTATTCAAACGGCTCCAGTTCGCCACTGCAAACTGGCAGCCAAAGTTTTTTTTCTTAAAAATAACAATAAAATTCTCACCTTCGATTTTCAAACCATCGAAGCTAACGAGCCATTCAATGGGATAAAGACGTATAGCGCCACAATTTTATATTTACGGGTTGTGAAATACGGCACTAGAAGCCCGTTATACAAATTTGTTTGAAATCATCGGTACCAGCGCCACTGTCGTCGGTAAAGTTAAGTTTGTCGTGTAACCGAAAAAGTCAGCTCGGTGCTTGGAGACCACAATAGGCAGTTTGTAGCGTTATTACTGGCAGAGCCTTTAGAGCCATTTCAACCTAATTGGGCCATCGGATATTAAATTTTATTAAGTGCATGAACATGATGAGATTTAAGGGTTGTTTTTTAGTGGCTAAATACCTATTGCGTTCTTCTCTTTTTGTTAATCAGCGAACTAAGGATTACATTGATGGTATTCATGGTATTAGGTTGGATCAATGTATTTATAACCAGTTGTTGTGTACAATAAAGTGTTTACTTACATATGTACATACATAATAAGTATAACCAGACGTATTTCTCGTTATCTTTACAATATCGAAAATTTCGGAAGCCTCCAAGGATTGACCGGTTGTGCGCATCCAATTCCAATGACCTTAACAAGAACATCAGTCTACCACTTAGGGTTTAGTCTTATGAAGCTACGCCTTCCGGATTGTGGTCGCCACTCGATCATGTGTTTTGGCCGTGATCGACTTAACTGTCGTCTTACCTATTAGACCACTGAACCATTGAATTTCGACCCTAATTTTTGAGCATTGAGTATCGAGCGAGAGCCATCAAATTTTTCAACCTTATCAATTTATTACATGACTTAGGGTGGCTCCTATCATACAAATATTTACTAACATAAAATAGTTATATCCGGGCAATTCCACGTAAGTGTAAAATGAAACTACAGCATTGCATTATCTATTATTTGCGGTGTAAATTTAGGCATCAATATTTCTCTCGGTAAAAAAATGGTGCATTTGGACGTAACTTAACAACTAAATTTGCACAATAAATAATAAAACATGCAATGATTTGGTCACTTTCATTACATTTACGTGGAATTACCCATATACATATATATAAATATATATCTACATTAATATTAGTAGAATAGCTTCCTTAAACTCTCTCACGCTGTCGCGCGACAAAAACCCGCGCTCATTAGGATGCGCGCGACACGCGGGCGCGGCATTGTCTGCGCGTGCGCAATTGCGCTTTTTGAGCGCAAGCCGCTCTTGCGTGATTTTACTGAGAATATTTGCCTCGAATATACAGTCTGACCAAAAAGAGTAGAAATTAAAAAGTGGCAATACTGTAGTGTCGTTCCTTTCTTATCAATCTAAGAAACCGGGGACGACACTACAGTATTGCCACTTTTTAATTTCTGCTCTTTTTGGTCAGACTGTAACTGTTTTTGGTTCTGTTTAGAAATATGAACTTTAATACTACCGCTACGTTCCTAAATATAAGTGGCTCGGTGAGCAATGCAACAAAGCGATTTTTTTTAAATTTCGGAAAACTGAATCAACAAAAATAATCTAATATTTTCTTCGGTTTCTACGACTGTCACACATTTAAATAAAACGATTTAAACGGATTATATCGCGTATATTAATTATTTGAGATGATGGTTTGGGTTTACAAAAAAAATAATCTGCTTATTAATATAATATATTAGTCTAATGTTGCTGTGATATTCTTTTCATTCTCCCTTTTTGTATGTATGTACGTTTATGTATGTTTATATATATAGATATTATTTGTGTATGTGTATGACCTATCTGTCTTTAATATTTTGTTTGTCGTTTATTTATTATTTCTCAAATTACTTAAAGTTCTTATCTCACCACCTACTATTTTCTGTTTAATTTTGTTTTCTCCGCCACCCAAAGGTTGTCTGGAAGAGATCGCTCTTTAGCGATAAGACCGCCTATTGTCTACCATTATTTAATTTATGATTTCTCATGTTATATTTTTCTTGTTGGTGTGCAATAAAGAATTGTTGTATTGTATTGTATTGTAATTGAAGCTATTCACGAAATTTCATGAAAATTGATTGAGATATTCTCCCGGTAGGGAACAGCCGAAAATCTGGACAATCGTACATCCGAATTATCCGAACATACAAACAAAATATAGATATGTTAAAAAAAAAAACTAGTTGAAAAATATATATTTTTAGGGTTCCGTAGCCAAATGGCAATAAACGGAACCCTTATAGATTCGTCATGTCTGTCTGTCTGTCTGTCTGTCCGTCTGTCCGTCCGTATGTCACAGCCATTTTTTTCCGAAACTATAAGAGCTATACTGTTGAAACTTGGTAGGTAGATGTATTCTGTGAACCGCATTAAGATTTTGATGCAAAAATAAAAAAATAATCATAAATATTGGGGGCTCCCCATACTTAGAACTGAAACACAAATTTTTTTTTTTCATCAAACACATACGTGTGGGGTATCTATGGATAGGTCTTCAAAAATGATATCGAGGTTTTTAAAACATTTTTTTTCTAAACCGAATAGTTTGCGTGACAGACGCTTCCAAAGTGGAAAACAGTTGCCCCCCCCCCCTCTAACTTCTAAAATAAGAAAATGAAATATCTAATAAAAACATATGATGTACATTACTATAAAAACTACCAACGAAAATTGTTTTGAACGAGATTTAGTTAGTAGTTTTTTTTTTATACCTATTAATACCTAACTTTGCACCTAATTTATATGGGGCGCTATACATACCAGGTGCAAACTTAACTTAACCACTTAGGGATGGAAAGTGTTTGTACGGAACCCTCGGTGCGCGAGTCCGACTCGCACTTGGCCGGTTTTTTTCTAGTTGAAATAGAAGAGTCAGAAACTTTTTGCTTTAATAACTGTTAATTTTGAGGCGCTTTTCGAGGCGCGTTCTTATCTCACCACCTACTATTTTCTGTTTAATTTTGTTTTCTCCGCCACCCAAAGGTTGTCTGGAAGAGATCGCTCTTTAGCGATAAGACCGCCTATTGTCTACCATTATTTAATTTATGATTTCTCATGTTATATTTTTCTTGTTGGTGTGCAATAAAGAATTGTTGTATTGTATTGTATTGTAATTGAAGCTATTCACGAAATTTCATGAAAATTGATTGAGATATTCTCCCGGTAGGGAACAGCCGAAAATCTGGACAATCGTACATCCGAATTATCCGAACATACAAACAAAATATAGATATGTTAAAAAAAAAAACTAGTTGAAAAATATATATTTTTAGGGTTCCGTAGCCAAATGGCAATAAACGGAACCCTTATAGATTCGTCATGTCTGTCTGTCTGTCTGTCTGTCCGTCTGTCCGTCCGTATGTCACAGCCATTTTTTTCCGAAACTATAAGAGCTATACTGTTGAAACTTGGTAGGTAGATGTATTCTGTGAACCGCATTAAGATTTTGATGCAAAAATAAAAAAATAATCATAAATATTGGGGGCTCCCCATACTTAGAACTGAAACACAAATTTTTTTTTTTCATCAAACACATACGTGTGGGGTATCTATGGATAGGTCTTCAAAAATGATATCGAGGTTTTTAAAACATTTTTTTTCTAAACCGAATAGTTTGCGTGACAGACGCTTCCAAAGTGGAAAACAGTTGCCCCCCCCCCCTCTAACTTCTAAAATAAGAAAATGAAATATCTAATAAAAACATATGATGTACATTACTATAAAAACTACCAACGAAAATTGTTTTGAACGAGATTTAGTTAGTAGTTTTTTTTTTATACCTATTAATACCTAACTTTGCACCTAATTTATATGGGGCGCTATACATACCAGGTGCAAACTTAACTTAACCACTTAGGGATGGAAAGTGTTTGTACGGAACCCTCGGTGCGCGAGTCCGACTCGCACTTGGCCGGTTTTTTTCTAGTTGAAATAGAAGAGTCAGAAACTTTTTGCTTTAATAACTGTTAATTTTGAGGCGCTTTTCGAGGCGCGTTCTTATCTCACCACCTACTATTTTCTGTTTAATTTTGTTTTCTCCGCCACCCAAAGGTTGTCTGGAAGAGATCGCTCTTTAGCGATAAGACCGCCTATTGTCTACCATTATTTAATTTATGATTTCTCATGTTATATTTTTCTTGTTGGTGTGCAATAAAGAATTGTTGTATTGTATTGTATTGTAATTGAAGCTATTCACGAAATTTCATGAAAATTGATTGAGATATTCTCCCGGTAGGGAACAGCCGAAAATCTGGACAATCGTACATCCGAATTATCCGAACATACAAACAAAATATAGATATGTAAAAAAAAAAACTAGTTGAAAAATATATATTTTTAGGGTTCCGTAGCCAAATGGCAATAAACGGAACCCTTATAGATTCGTCATGTCTGTCTGTCTGTCTGTCTGTCCGTCTGTCCGTCCGTATGTCACAGCCATTTTTTTCCGAAACTATAAGAGCTATACTGTTGAAACTTGGTAGGTAGATGTATTCTGTGAACCGCATTAAGATTTTGATGCAAAAATAAAAAAATAATCATAAATATTGGGGGCTCCCCATACTTAGAACTGAAACACAAATTTTTTTTTTTCATCAAACACATACGTGTGGGGTATCTATGGATAGGTCTTCAAAAATGATATCGAGGTTTTTAAAACATTTTTTTTCTAAACCGAATAGTTTGCGTGACAGACGCTTCCAAAGTGGAAAACAGTTGGTCCCCCCCCCCTCTAACTTCTAAAATAAGAAAATGAAAAATCTAAAAAAAACATATGATGTACATTACTATAAAAACTACCAACGAAAATTGTTTTGAACGAGATTTAGTTAGTAGTTTTTTTTTATACCTATTAATACCTAACTTTGCACCTAATTTATATGGGGCGCTATACATACCAGGTGCAAACTTAACTTAACCACTTAGGGATGGAAAGTGTTTGTACGGAACCCTCGGTGCGCGAGTCCGACTCGCACTTGGCCGGTTTTTTTCTAGTTGAAATAGAAGAGTCAGAAACTTTTTGCTTTACTAACTGTTAATTTTGAGGCGCTTTCAATAAGATTGTTGACATCTATTGTTTTTTTTAATCCTTTTGTAGTGACAGAAAATGTACAGTCGACATATTTTAATACATATAATGCCTCTAGAATTTGCCTTATTTATATCGCAAGTACCTACCTATGTTATACACAAACCATTCATATCACAGACACGTAACGACCACAGTGTAAAAAATGTGATCCTAATCAGAGCCAAGGCGTTTATTAACTGCCTCACATTTAATAATTCATATTTACTACCGAGCCATAATTCGAAGAGGTATTGAGATGTTCCCGATTTAAAAATATGTCTGCTTTATCACTAACATTTTCACCTTTTAAAGGTGATACGCCTCAAAATATCAATATTGAATATGAATACTACGCTTTCGCCTATCTTTTGGATCTTGAATTTTACCTTCATCGAAGTAGAGTTGTATATCCATATTAATAAAAATATAATACTACTGCGGTTACGTCGATTAGAGTATATAAGGTAAACGTCCCTGTGCTCGACATTGTCCCAATAGTTGCCATCTTGAATGTTATGTCATTATCAAAAGAGGTGACAGCATGGTGTCAACTATTAGGCATTAGCTCGTCGCGCACAGGGACGTTTACTTTATATATCACTTAAACATATTGTGGCAAGATGTCGGACATATGTCGGTTGAACTGTCGAATTTAACTAAAGTTTTTACGTTTCAGAAGCGAATTTCATCGTCTTTATTACAAAGACATTAAGGTTTAATATCAACATAATTACAGAATAACAATGTAAAATTAAACGTTGAAAAATGTGTTTTTAAATTAACGCTTCATTAATAATCTTTTTTTGATCCATTAGAATTCAGGACACGGGTGTCCCAATGACAGTAGTTACGATCTATATTTTTCCTCTTATTTATGGTTTAAGAGGCCTTATTCATTTTAAATTTTATTGTTTTCATATTATGATAATAATAATAATAATTTCAATCAACTTTTTAAAGTAAATAATACTTTCCCTGAGTTCTATAAAGTAACATAGCTATTTCATGCTTTCATTGCGCGAGTCGAAAATGAGTTGAAAAAAAACCAGTAGTTTTTGAAACAAAAATTATCAATTAAAAATTCAATGTAGGTTTCAATTGTATACCAATAAATCTCAATAGCCCTGTTCTTTGTAGTAAAATTGACAATTTTATGTTAAGAAAACGTACAAACAATAATAAAGAATTAAGAGTACAGAACTAGGTATATAACGTGACAATTTGATAGCATTTACTATCCCCTTTTATTCTCTAGCTCTAGATCGCCTAATAAGACAGTTGAAGAAGATTTAAAAGCGCTTTTAATTGTATAGAAATTAATTATAATTGTTCTATACAATCAATTAATCTGTGAATGGAACATAATATTATAAAACACAATTATAGGGTAGCATTGAACTATTACAATTAATTTCTATACAATTAAAAGCGTCTTAAAATGAACATTTCCTGATAACCTTCCGATAGTCAAGAAATAGTAGTTCAGGGTCAAACGCACATCCTCTTAGGAACAACCCGCACCATCGCTCCCGCTAGGCCTCATCTCCGTGTCAGTGGAACGTCCGGCAGCGCATACCTCGACGTGTTGCGACCGCCTACGACTCCATTACCTTCGCTACAAATGTTGTTTTAGATGAACCAGGTTCTAGCTTAACTTGGTACTGCAAATTATAGTCTATGCAACTGTAATGAGTCTTATTGTGAAAGAAACATGAGTTAGTTTTGAGAATCTAGTTACAAACATGGGATGTGTCAGGTGGTGCTTAAATTGTCTACTAAGGTGTTACTCGTACGCTGTAGGAGTTATAGTTGGCTTTTCTGAAGCGATGTGTGTTTAGTATGGTGGTAGACTGTAGGGCGCCTTGTTTCTATGAACGCATCCAGTTGTGGGGCAGAGGGAAGTGGCGGAACTGCGGATGGGAGGTATTTAGGGCTCGTTGGACGCTTGATCGGTTTTTTGTTGAAAGTAGTTAGTTTCTGGCGGCTTTGCCTTAGTGGGACTGCCGTAATAGCATCGTTGTCGGAAAGTGACGGCTAACGGATGGAAACAACTGTTTATTTCCACGCCACGACCAAGGCGGTCCGACGACCTGCCTATAGTACAACTAGGCTTCGTGACTCTTGTCGCGCGACATAGCAACAACCGTCACTCTCTCACAGTACTTCGAAGAAAGAGATAGGTAATAATTCTCGCGCGAGAAAGAGTCTCGTGTCACGGTTGTCTTAGAGGTGCTGGTTAGGGTTGCGGGGACTCCCTGGATGCAGATCGCTTCTATACGGCCCATGTGGAAGTCTTTTGTGGAGGCCTGTGTTCAACAGTGATCGACCTATGGTTGAAATGATGATGATGATAACTGTTGCTTTATTATGAGACCTCTACTTCTACAGTTGACGAAAATACCTCTATCTGAGATTATACTGTAAGTTTGCTTTTATAGCAAAAAATGTCTGGAACTGTGATAATATTATTTATATTACAGAAAAAACGAGATATCTAGATTATAACAAATTGAGCTAAAATAATGAAGATGTGCTAACCACACAATTTTACAGCCTCAAATAGTGAGATAGAAGACATGATCATATTATGTATAAAACTGTTTTTTTTTTTAATTTATGAAACATATAATGTCTCATTTTTTTAATGTGGGTAGGTACACCACAATTTTTATTTAAGCATTAAATACAAAGATCAAAGCTTAAAGAAAAATTGAAAAAGGAGCTACCTGGGGGAAGAGACCGGGAATCGAACCCGGTACCTCTGGATTGCCGGTCCAGCGCGTTAACCATTTCGCCACCATTTTGCTTTGTGTGTCGATCTTTGCATTGTTCTATTTGAAAGGTTTTTACACCTTAGCGACCTCTATGTGAATACGTTAATATTCATTTTTTTTTTTCATAAATAATATAATCACGACTGTCTTCTTTTGAGTTCTTTCAGCTCATTAGCTCCTTTTGTGAAAGGCCGGTGGACTAAAACTTGTAAAAATTACCTCGTGGCTCCGGTTACAGACCATAAAGGTGCGCCCAGACCGCCGCTTAAAATACGGTGACGGTACGGAATCGCAGTGACGCATCGTATCCGTACCGTTTTTATCGCATGCCCTCCACACCGCCGCTTAAAATACGGAGTCGGTACGGAATCGCAGTGACGCATCGTATCCGTACCGTTTTTAACGCATGCCCTCCACACCGCTGCTTAAAATACGGAGACGGTACGGAATCGCAGTGACGCATTGTATCCATTGTATAATAATTCAATGAATTACGGAGTTTGGCCTTACAAACGGTCCAGAAGTTTTGAATTTTTGATAATATGTTGTCTAGGATGGTTAGTGTTTAAAATGCAATTTTTTTAATAAAAAAATAACTTACTTCAAAATAACTGAAAAGCCGAAAATAACCCGTTCATGTACAGATTACATTTGAATCACTTTTTGAAGTCGGTGCCAAACCTCACGTAAACTAGAATATAATAATATATAATATCGAACAAAAATTTGCGCGGCATCATTTTTCATAGTAAAAGTTGAGTGGTGGGTTGGATGTAAGAAAATAGATTCGGTAAAAAGTCAACAAATCGCAGAAGCGTGTTCTTCCTCCCGCCACTCCCGCTAAGATTCTTTAATTAAAAACATAAAGAACTTGGATGGCCCGTGGGAATAGCGGCCACCAACGCTGTGTCTACGTGTCGTACCGCTACAATATATAATTGGCGATATATAATGATTTCCTGACTATTTATACAATTTATTAGATTCTTCTTCTTCGCCTTCCTTTCATAGCAAATGTATTTTACACAAGCATTTTTTTAAAACGGCACTTTGGGGTTTGGCATGCAACGCTGAATGAATCCTTTTCATCTGGTTCCCTTAATCAGATAATCAGCCCTCTTTACCATCCTTGCTGCAGATAATTCAGGATAATTCCCGTACTTGTTCGCCATTCAAGAACGTCGGTATCCTATCACAACTCCGAGATATTGTTACCCATCAGTAACGTATCGCCAAATTTTTATTTGTCCAAAAGTATTTTTTTTCCTGAAACCCGTAATATTTTCAAGATTTTATAAACATCGTTTTAAAGAACCCTTTAGGTAAGGTTAGGATTCTTTTATAAATATTCTCAAAAATTAAGAGTTTTGGAAAAAAAGGGCTTTTGGACAATTGAAAATTTGGAAAAACATAACAGATGGGAAACAAAAATTAGTGTTTCAGATAAGTAACCAAGAACTTCTTGGTCCCTTCGATTCAAAGACAGGTCGGTTCGCAGACCACTTAAAATTAAGACCTCTATATATCGGACATCGGTTACTTTGGTTCTTCCGTTATTTATCAATTCATTTGAAAGAAGAAAGAAAGCATTTCTTTATCGCATAGGAGCGTCACTAAGCATTTTGTCACATTAAACCACCAAAGCTCCTATATTAACTAAAACGCAAATGTAGAAAAAACGGTTTATTAGTTTTTTTACCGCGCTGTGGAATTAACAAAAGCACTTTTACTTGCTGCTAATTCCACAGGCAATTTTACTTGTCATTAATCCTACAGCTACTTGTAACGCGATGCGCTAATTAATATATTGCTTTTAAAACATTTTCTTCTTCAGCATTCCTACCATGCGCACAGACAATGCAACCCCGGACCAGAAAGTCGTATGTGCTGTTAAGTTGTTATGTTCATACGACTTTTATGATAGCAAGATGGGAGGGACATTCTTGCGCGTGCAAGTTTTTGCGGCGTGCCGACTCAAAACTTACGATATTTATACTAGAGTGCCTGGGAACTGTGTGGTTTCTAACAAAAACTGTCTATAAAAGTATAGGTTTAAATCAATGTCATTGGAGTGGCCACGACGCAAGACTGATGCCTGGAGTTCGACTCTGGACATGGCTTGTTGTACATCATGGGCACCAAAATAAATTCTTACTCGTATTTTTTTCCTGCAATTGCACACTGAGTAGAACAAACTATTTGAACTCGGAGCCATGCCCTAAGTAAAACAATTAATTACCAACTGTGCGGAGTAGCGGGGGTGCCGCTTAGGTAGAGGTTTATAGTAAAATAGGGGAGTTTTATGCTTTTTTAACATGTATTTTAAAAGAGCCTTGAATACATTCGTTCTATATGAAAGCTTAGCCCTGAATACTCGGCCCTATTGGCGAGTGATAAAGATGGCCATTTCTATTATTTATGTCAACTTCTAATGAGGAAGAGGATCTCAATTCGACTGTATATTGTTTTTTCTATAATTTTCATTATGCCAACCCTGCTGTCTCAGACAAAGAAGGTCTATACAGTATCTACCAGTTGGAATATCGTTGTGGTCTCATTTCGCCAACAGCTGGACAGACTTTGTCATTTCTACACAGAAGTAGCATATAAATGCTTTGAGGCAGTTTTATCTACACTACCCTACCGTGTTGTCGTTTGATCTGTCTTGGGATAAATTCAGTTTTTATGAGGTCTCAGGTTATATCCTTATAGTGGTGTATAAAAAATACAGACTGTTTGAGCCGATTCAATAGTATAAGTCTCCGAAATCTTTTTATTTCAAAACACAAAACAACACAAGTACTTAAAAAAAAAAAAAAAAAAAACTTACTAAATAGGGACCTAATACTAAAATATAAATATAATTAAAATAGACTCTAAAGGTTGTAAATACCCGCCAGGTCGCCTTCAGTGGATATTGTACCTAGAAGGCTGGCAGCGTTGCCTCTTTGGATGGCGAGGCTCAGTCGCTGTCCAAAGTAGCTGCCAGCCCTCTGGTCACCTGAAGCTTCGACCAGGCGTTCCGATATCTCTTTAAAGAGAATCTTGGCACCTGGTCCCCACGGGCCGAATGTTTCAACTCCAAAAGGCGCAAATATGTAGCCCTCACCTAGGGCGGCATACTTGCGCCTCTTGAGGTTTTCAGCCGTTGCGGCTGCCGCTCCGGCTTTGGAGGACGTGGCTTGAAGGTGGGATGCGGCCAGTGTATCGACGCAAGTAGCGTCCCAAATGAGCGTCCGGCCCAACCTCCACGGAACGAGCGTCATACCATCAGGTCGCTTGCCATCGTCGCGTGCGATACCGTTCGGCTCTAAAATGGCCGGCACATTGACGGAGACAAGGGCCCTCCGTATGACGTCGTTCAGGGAAGCGTGCCGGGATAAGCGACCGGCGCTCTTTTGGCAGCATAAGCCATGGTGGCCTAACTCTTCCACGGTTGAGCCGCAACGGCAGCGGTGAGGCTCGGTGGTTTTAGTGCCGAGTCGCAGACTTGTTGCCAGGGTGAGAGTTGTTTTATCCAGCAGCGTACCAATGTTAGGTGATGGTAGCGCATGGAGCCAAAACCCCGATTCCGGTTCCGCCACGGCAAGTAGGCGAGCACGCTCTGTCGAATTTTGTGCCGTATCTGTCAGATCTTTTAGAAACAGTTGACAGAGCGGCTCGTCCCTGCGATTTGGTGGAAACTGGGAATGGCGCATTCAGGCAAGCCCGCGTCCACTCTTCCCTGGCCTCGTTCACACAGACAATGCAGTCGTTGTTAGAAGATGGACTGAAAATTTTATTTGCTAAGTCTTGAGTGCTGTGAAACGAAGATAAGAAGGCCGGAAAAGCGACACTGACAACTTGCCTGATGCCCAAACCACCATAGCGTATTGGAAGGGAGGCCTGGTTCCAAGCGCGGCTGTCGAGGTTGATGTTTAAAATGGATGTGAGCGTGGTCTTGAGGACAGAATCTAGGGGCTCGATAAGATGTGGGTATTTCCAAATAGGGCTACACCTTAGAATATACGTAAATTTAGGTACGAATAGACAAAATTTTATAACTGCCAGAGCCATGTGGGGATTTATTTTTAGAAGGCGGTCCGAATAATCTTTATGGGTAGTTTGATGTTCTTTAATGAGCGGAGGTATAGATTCTGGAAAAATAGGGGCTCCTAAAAGTCTGAGAGTGGTTTTGTCGATGATTTTGATGTTAGGGGCTAATGAGTTGAAACGGTGAATGATATTGTTTGTATCTGAATCTGAAGCGGCAATGTTATTTGAAATGAAGAGCTCACATTTGGAAAAATTTAATTCAAGACCAATTGATGAGAATGAGTCATTTAAGATTTATTTGTGCTTTGAGGTAAAATATCTCTGCTCCTTACCTAAACTTTACTATTTTGATGTTCAAATGAATCCAAGGTATTAAATATATATTATTATCTTCGGTTTCCTTATTATGTCGCGGACCTATAATTCCCTTTGTGTGCTGGTCGTTTGAGAAGCTTAACTAGTTTCTATGTTCAAGGGGTAGGTACCACACGCACACGGATTAACTCAAATGAGCTACGCAATATTAACATTTTAGGCTGGATACAACCAAATTGGTATGAGGTTTATTTGGAGATAAAAAAAGGTAACAGAATGACATGAATTTGTGAGTAACTCTAGGATTAAACCCTATTTCGTGTTAGTTGAATCAAACGCAAATCGTTTTATTGAAATTCATAGGTTGTTTACAAGTTGACGTAATTGATAATAAAAAGAGACAAAAAATCCCATATGATTCAGAACAATAAGATGATCAACCAAACGGCGGTCGTGCGGTGTGTTCGATTGTTCTTGTTCAGATCTTTGTTATCTGTGCAGATACTACTGTAATGATTGTGTACCCGAGATACTGACGGCAGAACAATTTCATTTTTTGCAGACAGGAGTGTTTATATAAATAATAAAAAGCCGCAAAATGTTTATTTAAATAAAGCAATTGAAACCGATTATTTTGCGTATATTAATTATTAGAGCCTCCTTGACGTCTCGGTAGCTTTACAGTTACCGTTGTCAAAGGTGTGACTGAGAAAAACACAATTTTTTATCTGTCAAAGTTACATTTGTGCAAACTGCCCATTTTATAAAATAATGGTGTACATACATGCCAGATGGACTTAATAAGTAAAGACACCTCATGTGCCAGAAGGCCATTAATTATTTTAGTTAAAAGTATCTTCAGCGGTTTAATATAAATTGTTTTATTTAAATGTGTGACCGTCGCGGAAACCGCAGAAAATATTAAATATGTATTTATTCTTATTCGCGTGTTAATGTGTTAACAAACCTTGTGTGATCTTATCAAAATCTTAAATAATATTGTCGGCACCACAGATATCCCAATTTAACGCAACGCTACCGTTTTGCCTTGCACCAAATGTGTAGGAGTAAGAATTTAAACAACCCACCAAATACCAAACGACGTCGACCGTCCAAACAGTCGTCGTATGAAAAGGAAAATATCTACATTTAAACCAATTTACGCCGTTTTTACAACGTTATTAAGCACAATTTGACAGTAAAAATGGTGGAATTCAACAATAAAGTTTATTGCTAAGCCTTTATAAGGGAAATGTTAAGAATTTGCTGATTTTACAGTGGCACGAGCCCGCGATTACTTAGGCCAATTATCAAAATGGACTTGTGCAATAATCTGGTATTTTTCACCCGAAATGTTTAAAAGTAACGGGCCGGGAAAGGTGTGAACGGTCAAACAAACGCTCACGTTTTGAATGTCACAATTAATGCGATACGAGTATGAGGTTTGTGTCAAAAAGACCGGCGGCAGACAGGTGGATTTCGTTTTTAGTTGATTGAGGCACAGAAAAACTACACACACACACGCACAGACTTAAAAAGGTTTAGTCTTTTGATGTGCGCAGACGCCGCTGGAAAAATGTATTTTATTGGTTGTTAGTGTAAAATTCAATGAACTTTATTTTTATTTTGGTTTGTCGTGATTGAAAGTTACATTGTTTTTATTAACGTTTAAATACATATTGTTTCAGGTATGTCAAATTGGCAGTTATAGAAATCTGGTAAAAATGTATAATTATAATTCAGGTTTGTATCCTAAATCTAAACAAATGTTTGCCTGCTACACTACTAAGGTTTTGTTTTATAATCTTCGCTATGAAATTCGCCTAAGAACGACTGTAGTTTATTGTTTTTGTGTGTTTTATTTGGTGTTTGTGTAAAATTTAGTTCATGGGGCACGACGACACTACCGACCGATACTTGCGTCGCTGCAGGAATGGTTACGAACGTATCCCTACTTTTCCCCATAAAAAAACTTAGTGAGGTTTAACAAATATAATCTTAAGGCTTAAAAATGCTGATTGTTTTAGACATTTTTCTCTATGATCAAACATGTTTCTTAACATTTTATCAATGTTACTATTTAGAACAGGGCCATTGCAATTTATTGGTATATACTTAAAACCTACAGTTTGAATTTTTCATTGATAATTTTTGTTTTCTAAAACTACTCGATTTTGACAAAAGTCAGGAAGTAACTGTTTTTTTTCCTTATTTTGACTGCATGCAACGGAAGCATGAAATAGCTACCTATGTTACTTTCTAGAACTCAGGGAAAAGCAGTATTCATTTAAAAAAGTTGGTTGAAATTATCAATAGATTTGTCATAATCATAATATGAAAAAAAAATTAAAAGGAATAAGGCCTCTTAAATGGCACCATTTCTGTTAAAATCAGCAAAGAGTTGAATCGACAAAATCTTTATCAGGATTTAACTAACAAGCCAAATATGTATCTCTCACCGTCAAACGGTTTCGATTGAAATCTAGACCTGTTTCCATTTGTTTGCTGTCCTTACGTTAATTAATACAGTATTACCGTGACTTTGTTTTGTCGTGTTTGAGCGAGTGCCTTAAGGCGCAGTCGGGCCAAAATTATAATCTTTCAGTGGCTATTTATTGGTTTGAAGAAAGGGAATAAGCGTGGTTACGCCCCTTTTGATTGCTTTTTTTTCTATTTTTGCCAATGATACTAAGAAGGCATTTTCGAACGGGCCCTCGCTTTGCTTCTGACATAATCCTTCAGGAAATAGGATTGCCACTCAACGACTCATATTATTTACTATCTCTGTGTAAATAATCATGTAGGTCACCGCCCTGTTATTTAGGAACCTGTTAGGAACCCTTATAAATTTAATAAATTACGAAATAAACTGTATGTGGCAACCGATAGAGTTCACAGTATTGCACGATTGAAGTGGCAATGGGCGGGCCATATAGCCCGGAGACCGGATGGCCGTTAGGGCAGCAACTGGAGTGGTGACTGCGTATAGGAAAGCGCAGCGTGGGACGGCCCGCGACTCGGTGGGCAGATGATCTCGTTAGGGTCGCAGGTTAGTCGATGGATGCGGTCTGCACAAGATCGCACCTTGTAGCGAGCTATGGGGTAGGCCTATGTTCAGCAATGAACGTTAGTTTCTGATGTCTGATAGATAGATAGAACTGTCCCAAAAATTAATCGACCGATTTAACTTATATCTAAGAACAAAATTACAAAAGACCCTCACAAAGCTGCTGGATCAAGGGTCAGATACAGATACTACTTTTGAACTCTGAGTGCCTCGTCAGGATGTTCTTATCTCTGGAGTCTTAACCCAATGGTTAAGACTGTGAAGCTGGCAACATCCTCATTATAAAATGGATATAACATTATATCCTGTGTAAACTTCTTTTTAATGAGTTTATAATTTCTGTGTTTTATTTTATTATTATCTTAATTCTTGGGCTGTATATTTTTTTATCATAAAACCTCACACAAATTAATCCAGTCCTAAATTGAGCTCAAGACGCTTGTGCTATGGGTACTAAGTAACTAAGGCTACGCTAAACATAACTTACATAGATAAATTAATAGATACTTTAATACACAGAATTATTTACCCATGCCGGGACTCGAGCCCCGGACCGCAGGCTCAGTAGGCGGTTGCTTTACCAATGCGCCAACAAAAATATCTGTCTTCTAAGGTGCATTAATTGAAATGATCCTAGCGCGAAGAAAGAGTGTACTTATTTATGAATTCACTTTAGTTTCGACGTTGTATCGTGTAATTGAATAATGAAAGTATCCAGTGTGAGCGAATTTGTGGGCACACATTTTCATAAATCAGTCCCTTATTGCAAGTACATTGCTTGCGCATTATCTGTTTTGTTTATGGCTCTCTGAAGTTGTCCGCTCGAATTAAGTACAGGTGTGGTGAGTAAACATACCAACTTGTAATTGGGGATTTTTGCGACCGTCTTAAAGCAAGCGTGTTCTGGTATACCGTCACATTTTACGATAATATCGTCAGATTAGCGTGATATTTACAGATGTCGGCAAAGATAAACAAATATTGCATTTTAATCTAAAAATATTGTACAGTAATTCATAGAAATGCTCATTTAGTAAAATAGATAACGAGAAAATAATCCGAAGATACCTATAAGCTACCTATACACTTGCTTCAATTTGTCTAACTCTAAACGATTGTCGGGGAAAAAAAAACAGTACGAAAAGATTTTGTGACAATCAAATGCGAACTAACGTAGGTATTAATTTTTAGGTTCCCGACGTGATATACTCACCCACGAAAACCAAAATTTTACCGACCATTCTCATGTGGGATATGACAAAACGTTGACATTGGCAAAATACCTTTGGCTAAAAAAGGCTAGAAGAAGTGACAGTCAATACGATGTAGTGATTAATACGATGATTCGTAGGTACATCAGAAGAACTCAGTTAAAGCCGTGATTTCTCAGCTTTCTTTTATTCATAGATTTTTTATAAAGCCAATAGCTTATAATGTGAAGGATTTTCAGTAATTGGATTTAAGTTGTTGACAGTGTGTATGAATCCGTCAACGTGTTATATGTAGGTATATCGCCAAATGTGAAATGTATATCCAACGGCTGACATTGAAAAAACTTGTCCTTAAAAATATCAAAAACGCTATCTGCAAGTTATCCGCAGGATACAGATGTATTATAATTATTAATGAGCTCGGTTCGCTTCGTTATGAAAATAAGTACGTACTTACACACTCGTATATTTCCATTATTGAATTACGCTACGTACAATGTTGTTGCTTACCGCTACGTTGCATTATGGAATTACGAATTATATATGAAACGTGAATTCATTGGGGCTTTGTTAAGTTTTAGTGACACGGAATGCCCACTGCACAAATTGACAATATTTTATATTTCTAACACGTGGAAATTAATATAGACATTAAGAAAGCTTTGCGTCGTGTACACTGCACACCCAAAAAAATATTTGAATTTATTTTCTGGATATAAAAATATATGAGAAAATAACTGAAATCTGCGACAAAAATGCTTGCATATAGTTGTAGTTCGACCTATTCGCGAAAAAAATAATCTGCCAGTAATGCCAAGCTCATTTTCATTAGTTTTCTTTTAATTAGACACCAGACTAAAGTAACCTCCCTATTATGTCATAGTTTTGGAGTTACTACAATTATGACATAATTAGGTAATTTTAGGAAAAATATAACTAACTAGCTCTGCTCCGCATATGAAAATATGAAATCTTGTCAATTCTGCATTTTGACCGAGCGAATGATGACGAATCTACGTTTCGGCTTGGGAAAAGATACTTTCGTATTATGTCCAGATTTCCAGATGTCCGACTGTCGCTATTCTCAACCGATTTTCGTGAATTTTTACGATCAGGTTCGATATTAGATATGCGACCTGTGGGCGAGAATAGCCAAACCTTAGGACATACGAAATATTTTTTAGCCAAGCTGAAACCTAAACGCTCCGCTCGCCCGGCCAATTAGAACTGGCATTTTGCAGCTGAGTTGCAATTTAAATGCTGTCCGGCCGAAATGACTATAAAGAAGCTGTGATTTCTAGTCCAATTTGTCGTTTTTTACACTCCATTATCGACTTCAACATCACTGATTTCATGCTTATCCTACATAAAAAGAGGCACGTGATGAGTTCTCGTAGTGCCCGGCTGCGAAGGAATTTGACGATGATGTGATCGCAAATCTCAAATGAAGAGTCCTGGGGAAAAACGATGAGAGGCCATCTTGTCACGTTATTGGGTGTTTTTGACTGTAAAGTTTATTTTACTTGAGCATTTTAAACGATTCCGGAAGGTGGGAATTTTTTTCTTTCTTTTTATGTTTGCCGTAATCAAATTGAATGTCCATCAAGTTCTTTACCGAAAATGTTAAAAATCCGTGCAGCCGTCTTTTCGTATACCTACATATACATATTTAATATACTCGCATACTTACAGATCTATTATACTCGTATTGTACTTCATATTCAATATTCATATTCAAACAAAACAAAAAAAAAACTCCGTCATTAAGATGTTTTCGGAAATTTCCCATATAATTTTGTTTTAAAATTGTATGTAAGTATAGAAAATACACGGGGAACTACTATAGTCAGTACAGTATTAGATTAAGCAAAATAATATAATAGATTAACGTAGCGATAGTGATTCCAAATTCAAAATGCAAATCTTTATTCTGCAAGTAGGCCTCAAGGGAATAACAATAATAAAATATAAAATTATAATTACATCACAAATAGTAAATTAATGCAACAGACAAATCACTGAGGTTTACCGATTTGATTATTATTATGATAGGCATTAGTGGTTTAGATGGTTCAGCTTTTTTTAAAGTAGAGGCATGATTGATGCATTAAAACTTAATTTTAAAAATAGCAAGAAAAAAATGCAATAAAAGTCCTAAAATATCAAGTAAGACATACAAAAAAAATATTTAGTAAATATCTACCTACATCCACACATCGTAAATTAAGGGTGAAATTGGAGAAAGGGGCACTGCACATTTTTTGTGAAATAATTTCGAGCCTATTTATTTGACGACGCGTTTGGCTCGGTTGGTAGACACCTGCCTACTGAGTCGGCGGTCCCGGGTTCGAATCCCGGCCGGGGCAAATATTTGTGCAAAATATTTGTACTTGGGTCATGGATGTTATCTATATATGTATTTATATATTATGTATATCGTCGTCTAGTACCCATAGTACAAGCTTTGCTTAGTTTGGGACTAGGTCGATTTGTGTATGATTGTCCCTTAATATTTATTTATTTATTTATTTATTTATTTATTTATTTATTTATTTATTTATTTATTTTACGAACACTGAAAAATGAGCAGATCTAAAAATTTGCAAAAGTATACTCTCACCGTTTTTCCTCTGAACTAAAATCGTTTCTTGTATCCAGCCTGGAATAGCACTTAAAAGCGCTCAAGTAAGCTTAGCAACAAGTACCTCTACATGCCTTGCGGTAGGATAATGCAAACAGTGAAAGTGCCTAAATAAGCTTTCATTTAACTAAAAGCTTTATTAATCGTGTTCGTGTCGGTAACTGGTGCAAATAAATATCAATTAAGTACTGGACTTACAGTTTTGTACGGTGTTTGGTGCAAGGAGGAAATAACTTGGTTACTTTTTAAGTTGATGGACCGGATTTTAAAGATATACTTAAAGTTGAAGTATTTTTTGCTCGTGTCCACTTGCTTATAACCAATTAATACTTCCTCTCACTATCACGTAAACAGAGTGTAGCCAAACTAGTGTTGGTAGACTCAATTCCTTAGAGTCTTAATTTCTAAGACTCGACTTGGTTTTTAGACTAGTCATTGGATCGAAGCTTGAGTTCTTCTTAAGACTCTACTTACGACTCAAAAGACTTGGAAGTCTTTTAAGCTCCTGTAAATACTCGTATGAGTTAAGTTCTTACAATGTATGTCGACTTCAAGAACTTGAGTCTTCATCAAGACTTTGCCAAACTCAGTGCGCAGTAGGTAGTCACTTGTCACTTATACTGCGCAATGAGTTTGACACCGCTCTTTTACGTGAGATTAGGTATACTACTCGTACATATAGAATCACGATTAGCTCACTACGCGCAGCAAAACACTTTACTAGCCTACGCACTAGTACACCTGGATGTTGGGCTCCGCCTTCTGCGCCTTCGTAGCCAGTCTTAATGGCACCCACGCATTATTCCGCCGAGTCATCACGCCCCACGGATGCGTTGAATTTTACACAAACAACCAATAAAATGTAGTGTTCAGGCGGTTTTTACAATGATGAAAGAACCAGTAGGCTCTCTGTATACTATTATTTTCCACGGGGAATCAGAACCAGCTATAAAGCTACTATAAAAAACGATAATCGCGTGACACATATGTCGTTCGTGCAGTTGTGCTCTGAAAGTGACATACCGTTTTCTAATGAGACATTAGCCTAGCGTTATCATTATCATTAATGAGTCATTATCAAAACTCAGATCGCTGCCGCCTGTCCCTCACTGCACGCTCAGTTACGCAAAGGCACCGTTTTGTTACAATTAATGATTTTAATTAACAGAAAAGAAACTTAAACTGTATCAAAATCGCAGCTAATGAAACCTGCGCGCCCGAATTACTTTATCACCTGTATATCGCTGAAATAACTCTGATCAGGGCGATAAGGGAATTGGTACATGACATTAAGTAACAATGCTTTGGATTAATTAAAATAGCGTTTTAATTACAGGACAGTGTGACGGACGACTAATTAGGTGTTAAAATATAAAAGCCGGCTGCTGAAATAAATAAGTTCAACTTGTATAAAAGTCTCATACGTGATGGGACTTAGGCGTATCCAGATATTTCAATTAATTATATTTTCATGTATTACTAGCCGCGCGGTGTTACGCGCCCATCCCACGGGAATACTACATTTTTTTCCAGATAAAAAGTAGCCCATGTGTTTCAATGACTACACAACTTTTGAAGAAGCTGGGTCTGAATTACAATGGTATTTATTCCTTAAGAACTAGGGCTTTAGGAGGATACCTATGATCGTTTTACCAATAATTACTTAGAATATGAAGTTTTCTTTGCTCGTGCTTCTCGGTACACTGTCGAGCACCGGAACGACGCGCTTTTAGCGAACGACACGCGCGTGGTCGCCGTCGGCTGCTAGTGAGTGGCAGTGTATCGATATTCTATATTGTCGACGTGATTGGCACCTTGGAATTGCCTACGAAGCTTGCGATCCTAGGCTTGAATTTAATCAGGGCCAAAATGCTTACGATAAGCACAATCATTTGCTCCTGGATCTTGGATGTATTTATGTATGTGTATTATTGTGTCGTGTTTTACCATAATACAAACCAGGCCACAATTCGCACCGCCTTTTCACCCAAATCTATCTTATGAAAGCCACCCGGCTCCGATAAAACAAGGATTTGATTCCTAACTGGATCAACATTCAACTGGCTTATATTAGGGATACTATGCAAATAATAGGCGCAAAAAATATTTCTAATCTAGATATTCTAAGCCATCGTTTTTAAAACATCTACTCGTTATCGTCACTTAATGCAGTGCAAATAGCAAAAATGTACTGCTATCTTATGACAGCCGGGTCAGTGGTTCGGTCGAAACAAGGATTTGATTCTGAACTCGTTCAACTTAACTACTAACGGGCGTTAAGTTGGCGAAATTCCAATGTTACATGATATTCAGCCCCAGACCAGATATGCTATATCTCGGGACAAAATGGGATAACGCAATGTCATAGGAAATAAGTCCTAATGCTATGAATTGGAGATATTACAATGTCCTGTTGAATTTACAGTTGCACTTGTACCAAAAGTTGCAAATTCATGAAATTCTACTGCCTCGGACTTGAGATTGTTACGACAAAGAAACCAAGTACCAAAGTGCGTTTATAAAGACTTAATTATTGATAAAACAGTCGATAAGTTTATCGATATATTCCGATCCAATCACTATCAGTTAGTGATGCGCGTAAATCGGGGCGCGTGCGCGCCGTGGGGCGACTCGGCCGTAATTCGCGCCGCCTCTTCACCCACAACTATCTTATGACAGCTGGGTTTATCAGCCGGGTCAGGGGTTCAGTTTAGTTCACTTAAAACAAGGATTTGATTCGGAGCCAGTTGAACTGATGAGGGTACGATTTACCGCTGATTTTTGTTGATTATTTTTTTAATCGTTTCGCCCACGTGCTAATTGTACCTACCTATTTTGTTCTGCGACAATGTTTAATAATATCACCAAACTTTTATGTATACTATGATTATAAGACCTTATGACGTCACAATTATCTTGGCACGCCGTACGCAGTTTACAAAATCATTACCTTCGAACCTGTACTTAGCTTGATTTGCATTAAACGAAAACAAGTCTAGGTATTTTTAAGCACGTATAGGCTATACTCCACAGTGATATTCTCTACTCTAATGATAAAACCTATCCTTCGAGCTCGGTCGATTTCATGGTATATAATATGACAAAAAAGTCACCTCAATCAATTACAACTAACTTACTAATAATTCATTCATCATAGTAGAAGAGCAGAACAAACTTATAAACCCAAAATATGTGTTTTTTAGGGTTCCGTACCTCAAAAGGAAAAAACGGAACCCTTATAGGATCACTTTGTTGTCCGTCTGTCCGTCCGTCCGTCCGTCTGTCAAGACCCTTTTTCTCAGGAACGCGTGGAGGTATGAAGCTGGAATTTATATCAATTACTCAGTCAACTGTCCCTTAAAGCTGTGAAAAAATCAAACTTCTAAGCCAACGCAATCAAAAGATACAGCCGTTTATGCCGCAAATTTTCGACACTTGCAAGGGAATCAAAACCTACAGGGTGCTTCCCGTGAACTCAGAATCTTGAAATTTGGTACGAAGCAACGTCTTATAGCATAGATAAAGGAAAAATTACGAAAACCATAAAAATTTTTTTTAATACCTAACTTTGCACCTAATTTATATGGGGCGCTATACATACCAGGTGCAAACTTAACTTAACCACTTAGGGATGGAAAGTGTTTGTACGGAACCCTCGGTGCGCGAGTCCGACTCGCACTTGGCCGGTTTTTTTTAAATCTCTTCATTTCAGATGATTCGTTTAATAGATGTATTTTGCTACTCAAAGGTTGTTTGGAATATATCGCTTTTTCCCTGTTGTTTATCTTAACTGTAGTTTTAATTCTCCTGTCCAAATGCGCAATTAATTTTGCATTCAAACTTTTTACATAAATCGTTCAAGATTCAACTTGTTCGCCCTTGTTATGAAAAAATCCCGTTATGTTTATTTAACAACACAAGCTTCATAATTATCCTTTAATATATTGCGATAAAAATGATTAAATATTATAAATGACTCACTCAACCCTCCTGATTAACCCGCAATAAACGATCGAAACGAAACGCAATCTATTCAAATTATAAAGTTCAATAAAACCTTAATTTAATCCTTCCAGCGACAATACGGTATTATTTTTTAAAGTTCCTTTGTCCGGCACGCCTTCGGTACGCCCGTAAAAAAGAAAATTAAAAAAGCCCGCATATGATTATAGCGAGCAATATCCGAAAAGATTACCATCTTATCTGAGATTCGAGACGTGAGCACATCTCGGGACTTTTCTACTTAACGATTCTGCGCCGTGTGCTGTACGATTCGTGTGTTGGAAATATGTGTAATTAATGAGCAATGACCATTGGGTAGGTATCAGATTACGAAAAAATAGTGCGTGGAGGCCCTCCGCGCGGAAGAAGTGAAGCTTCGTAATGTGGAAATGAAAATAGGAAGGGGTAAAAATCGTAATTTCAAAAGAGAAAACCTAACAATCAATTGATATTCACAAGAGACGTACCTTGACCATAACCTTAAATCCGTCGCATTGTCCGTGGGATTGTTGCGTTTAACGTTTAACGCAACAGTGCTTTCCTACACTCTCCACGGTAGCGTTAAACGTTTAACGCAACCTTGTTGGAAGTCGCATTATAGAAGTTTCACTTCAATAAAGAAAATTTTAAAGATTTTATGTTATATGAAACATGTAATGTCTCTTTTTTTTAACGTGGATACACACCGCAGTTTTTTTACTATTATAATAAGTGCCTTTCAAATAAACAATGCAAAGATCGACACACAAAGCACAAGGAAAAACTCGAGAGGTTGCTTGGGAGTTAGGGTGGCGGAAAGGTTAACGCGCTGGACCGGCAATCTTGAGGTACCGGGTTCGATTCCCGGTCTCTTCCACCAGGTAACTCGTTTCATTTTATCTTTTTATCAATGGTTCAATTTATGTTATTTAAACGAGGTGTATACATAATTATGCGGTATTATTTGGCATCTTAATTTCTATCATTTTCAATCTTTCTGCCTCTATTGCTTGTCTTGAGTTTTTACTACTTAACATTTCTACGCCGTGTGTTGTACGCTTTTTGGCTATTAGTTAGAAGTATGTGTAAATATGACATTAAATATCGGATTACAAATAAATAATATGAATTATAAAAAAAGCTTAAAGAATGGACATCATATAACCCATACCAGAGAAATACGTAGATTGAAACACAAAAGGTGGTTGAATGGCAACCGCGTAGCGAAATGTACAAGGAAGTTGTCGTCCCGCCTTGTTGGAAAGGAATTCAATAAAGTGGGCCGACGATCTGATTAGGATCGAGGAAAGCCTTTAGGTGAGGGACATAGAAAAATCCTTGGGTGGAGGCCTTTGTCCAAAAGTGACCGTTTTTGTCGATTGATTATGAAACTATGTGGTAGATATTCCAATATTCGACATCCTAATTTCAATAATCGAGTCTGTCGTGTATAGACGACTATTAACTAAAGTCAAATATTTTAAATATCAAGGAGGCTAAAATTTACCCTGATACGCATATCTTTAAAAGCGCATTTTGCGTTTAGAGTAACTTAACCCCCTGAGTATGCTTTTTTTTTTCATTTATTTATTACACAGAAAAAACAATACATTTAATAATAATGCAACGAGCAAAACCATACTACGGTTTAACTGCCGTTGAATTCACTCACATCACAATAAGCAGGTATTAACTAGATAGGTATTATTAATTACGATCGGACTTACATCAGCTAAGGTACATTGCTTTAACTATTCGTTTACAGTGGTGTGGGGTTTCACACACACTCGTAATAGTAGGAGAGCCGAAGAGGGGATTTCGGGAGTACCTAAAGCGCGGCAGATTAATATATAGCGGGATACCTTATACCCAGTTAAGTACTTCCACCAAATATGAGCCTCATATATATGGCCGCCCGTCAAGGATAAAAGATCAGATTAGTAAAAAAAAATTGTTCATCTGAAATTCTCGAGCGCGTCAGATTAAGGTAGGGTGAGTGAGTTACATGCTAAAACGTGTATATTCCTCTAATCTGACAATTTAAAGGTGACGTAAAGAAGGCGGAGGGCTACAAAGTTGTAAAAAAAAAACTTAATAATGAAATAATGAAATAATGAACTTTATTCTGCAAGTAGGCCACAAGGGCACTTTTACATGTCTGAGTCTACCGGCATTTCACAAGAGGAGACCACTGTTGAGAAGAAACGCCGAAAGAAACTCAACAGTCAGTCATTTTTTCATAAAGGATAAGTACTTAACTATTACAGTAATATGAACTTAACTATACGTAGTTCTCGAAGAAAACATATTAAAAGTGTATTCTAAGATATAAATAAGCAAACGTTTAAGAATGAAATATAGAAACTACAAGAAAGTATGACGGTTTATCACAATTTATGTACGTTTGATATGCTTTCTTATTAGAACTGTGTCCCTTAAACTAGTCAGGTACAATCTAAGAAGGAGTCAGTTACTCGGTTTCTGGTTTAGGCCATGCATTTTTGTCTGTCAGATAGTCCTCTACTGTATAATATGCTTTTGACATTAGAGATTTTTTTAAATAATTTTTGAGAGATGGAAAGGCTAATTTTAAAACATGATCAGGTAACTTGTTATAAAAATGAATACATTGGCCTAAAAATGATTTATATACTTTACGAACACGAAACTTTCTAATAGCAATTTTATTTTTATTTCTAGTGTTAAAATTGTGGACATCGGATTTTTTTGTAAATGAATCTAGGTTTTTAATAACATACATAATACTCTCATAAATATATTGGGACGCTACAGTTAAGATGTTTATATCTTTGAAAATGTCTCTTAAGGAGTCACGAGAATTCAGGTTATATATAGAACGAATCGCTCTTTTTTGTAGCACAAATATAGTCTGAATGTCAGCTGCTTTGCCCCAAACCAGAATACCATATGACATGACACTATGAAAATAACTATGATAAACTAAGCGAGCTGTATCTACATCACTCAATTGTCTAATTTTCCTAACAGCGTACGCCGCTGAACTTAATTTACCTGCAAGCACTGCTATATGTGGACTCCATTGCAAATTACTGTCCAATGTTATACCTAAGAATAATGCCTTATTCACCATTTCTAAACATTCACCATTTAGTAATATAGTAGAATCTACCGCCGTAACATTCGGTAAAGCAAATCTAACACATTTCGTTTTCTTGGCATTTAATAGAAGATTATTAGTAGTAAACCAGTTAAGCACTTTATCTAGTGTGCAATTAATTTCTGCATAGTCGGTTGATTTCCGGTTAACCTTGAAAATTAATGATGTATCGTCAGCAAATAGTACTATATTACAAAGATTATCTACTACAGATGGTAAGTCATTTATATAAACCAAAAATAGAAATGGACCTAAAATAGAGCCCTGTGGCACTCCTAGCTTAACTATAGCTCCATTGGACTGGGTTCCATTTACATCCACTATTTGCATTCTATCACTGAGATATGAAGACATAAGGCTTAAAGCATTTGAAGACAGACCATAATGTTCTAATTTCAAAATGAGTGTTCCAGGATGAACGCAGTCGAATGCCTTAGAAAGGTCGCAGAAGATCCCAATTGCATCACAAGATTCCTCCCAGCTGTCATAAATGTGTTTAATAAGTACAGATGCTGCATCAGTCGTGGAACGTCCCCTTGTGAAACCGAACTGTTTACTAGAGAGTAATTTATTTCTATTGAAGTGTCCTAGTAGATCTTTCTACATTAATTTTTCGAAAACTTTACTTAAAACAGGTAGTATAGATATCGGACGGAAATTAGTCAGATCACTCAAATCACCCGATTTAAAAAGAGGTATGACTTTACTAATTTTCATAAGATTTGGGAAAACTCCCTCTTCTATGCAACTATTGTAAATCAAAGCTAGGTAAGGCGCAATTGAATCTATAATATGATTAATTATTTTTACTGATGCTCCCCATAAATCCTCTGTTTTCTTTAAATTGAGTGATTTAAATGTTTTAATAACATCTACTGTATTTACTTGACTAAATTGAAACTCAACATCACATTTCTTACAATTAGCACAAAGTAAGTTATGGGCTTCAGATGCAGATGATTGTAAACATTTTGTGGTATTAACTGCAATGTTGGAAAAATAATCCTCGAATGCCGAGGCAACATCAGGATTTGACATAGTCTGCCCGTTTTCTCTGACAATGTTGACTTGGCAATTGCGAGTTTTGGATTTACCAGTTTCTCTGTTAATAACATTCCAAATAGTTTTCACTTTGTTGTCCGACATTTTGACTTTAGAACTAATATAATTTGCTTTGGCAGCTATGCACACTTGCTTAAACAATTTTGAATAGTTCTTAACATAGTTTAAAAAAACTGCGTCCTTGTTCACTTCCTTCTCTCCATACAGTTCATAAAGCCTGGTTCTGCTTCTATGAATACCTACAGTAGCCCATTCACTAAACTTTGTTTTTGTAGTTGACCCAGAAATAGTTTTCTTTTTGAAATGTGTATTGAACTGATCCATTATTATGCCAAATAAATCTTTGTAAGTACTATTTAAGTCGTTACATGAAAGAGGTAACATGCAAAGATCATTATGAATTTCATTTTTGAATGATTCCAAACGATAACTAGTAATGGGTCTGCATGTTATAGTTTGTGGTGTTTCCTTTAAAGTGTTAGGAAAAGAAGCTTTCTGTCCTCTATGATCTGAATTAAAACACTTAAATATTTCCTTTTCTAAGTAATCGCAATCACAAAAAATATTATCTAAACAGGTTTTACTAGTTACACCTACCCGGGTAGGCTCCAGGAACATATTGACCAAATGAAAAGATTTGAACAAACTTAACAGCTTAACAGTATCACTGGTCATTTCAAGTAAATTAACATTAAAGTCTCCACAAACTATAACATGTTTTTTACCTTTACATGCAATTTTTAAAACATTTTCCATAGTTGATTCAAATGAATAAAAATCAGTAGCCGGTGGTCGGTAAACACATATAATTACATAATTCTCTAATTCTACACAAGCAATTACTATGACTCGTTCTATTCATCTCGACATTCTCGAGCGTAGCTAATTTTTTTTTTATTTAAAAGGGAATGAATCAATGATAACGGAAAATATATAATCTGACGATTTCCACTAGCCGAAGTAACAAAAATTCATCGATAAAGTATAATGCGTGCAGTTACGTGATGCCTGTATTCCACTCTGGTTTCTGTTGCCCATTGGCAACTGTCATGGCGTCATTACGCCATGACAGTTGATCATGTTGTTTACAACACTAAAGTACTAGCACTATTAAATATTTATAGTTGCCGGCAACTTTTAGAACAAAAATGGCAGATTTGCGCATGTACCTACATTTGTACGTAAATCGGCTACTGCGCAAGTGCGCAGTCAAGATTATGCCCTAAAAGTTTGCCGGCAGCTGTACTATGAGTGATATTAATATAAAGTGTGTATTTTGTGGTAAAACTACTTTACAAAAAACAATTATGTAAATTTACATTAGAAACATAACAAAAATGTGTAAATATTTTAGAATATAGTCGGAGCAAACCGGTTCTCCGAAAATCCCGAACAACATACGATAATCTTGAACTTTCGAGAGAATCTTCATTAAATGAAGTAAATCACGCACAGTGCTATAAATTATTTATAGCAATAAAAATACCGCGAGTCTTTCGTATTTACAACAGCGGCAACATATAATGGAATATGACAGTGCATCGGAAGTTTCTGGGAATAGCTCCGAATCACATGCCCCTGCTTCTGGGGAGTGCTCCGAGTCACATTTTCCTGTTTCAGGAGAGTGCTCTGAGTCACAAGTTCCTGTTAATTTTTTTAATTGTCAGATTAGGCGAATCCCGCCAGATAATCGTCAGATTATGAGACAGCACGTCTAGGGCATAAAGATGAACCATATATATCTTAATCTGACGCGCTTGAGTATTTCAAAATGGCGAATTTTTTTTGTACATTCTAATAATAACTGCGAGTTTGCGTCACATCCAAATCGTCAGATTATTATATAAGAGCTTTTTCTTAGGTTCACTTAACATCCCCTTAGAAAATCTGACGCGCCCGATGAAAAAATTTTTTTTTTCATTTTCAACCCTCAAGTACGACCACCCCCATCATGGAAACAATCAGTTTAACATGCGTACATCTTTAAAAATGTGTAGGACATGGATGCTATCAATATCTGACGCGCTCGAGTATGTCCAATGTCCATGCAACAGTTTTTTTTTACATTTTTGAAAATCTGTAGCCGCTCCCCCCACCGATGAAAAGGTATATTTTATACGACATTTTTTTCTTTTTATCATCTAAGCTTCGCAACCCAATAGGTCTCTATGACGCTCGAGTGAACCCCGAGTTAGCATCGTGGCGTACCCTACTATAAACTGTATGTCGGAATGGAGTTCGTTAAGAATACTCGGTAACATAATATTCCCACCTCCGTTTTCCGTACACATTGTTACATTTTGGAAGGACAAATGTAGGCTTTAGACATGGATCTGTGAAATTTTAACCTTACGTAAAAAAAAACAGTTTCAATTTGACTAGCAAATTTTTGACATCGCAAACGAGGGGTTAACTTGTTAAGAAGTAGGTAATTAATAAATAACTAGTTCGTATAGCGAGTTTTTATTTCATCTAGTTTTATTTGACTGTTTCTTTGCCTGTTTGTAAAGAAATCAATATTTTTTTCACTATTTCTACGATCCGAATACTTAGTTATGCAACAAGCCTACAATTATAACCTATTTATACTGAAACCATACCGCAACAGCGATGTATCTTAACATGTAAAGGTCTCTTATTAATGCGACCTTCTGTAATCTGTCTTGCGAAACCTCGCATTGTCCACTTTCTTCTCCCCGTTTGCGAAACCAACGATAAATATATTGACGAAAAATCCACCTCTTTAAAAGCAGTAATGATTCCAATTTTGCCTTTCCGCATTTAAATATTTTAACTGACCATAGAGACGTAACTTAATAACAAAATGGAAATAAAAAGGTTGACAATATTGTTTCCCGAGTTTCAGATTAAGCCGAACGTCGGGAGATATTTTCTTTAGGAATTTCTCGCGGCACTACGCTCAGTCTTGTCAATAAACCCCATATAAATTGCCTGCACCAAAAGCTTATTTGAATATAATAGCCTCTCCTATGGTTCCCTTTTTACCCCCTTTCCTTGAAGTCGGCTTGCAATCTTCGTCCGATTATATTGTAAGCAAATTATCTGGTCGGATCTGGCGGTTGAAGAACTCTTTTTTGATATTTTTATTCCTTTATTAATAAACTTTGCTTAGAGTGATTCCTTATTGACTTGTACATCTTTTGAGAGAGGCCGCGGGTTTTAAGTATTAAACTCAGTTATTTTAGTGTTTGTTTAGTGTGGGGCCGAGACGTGGACACTAACAAAAGGCCTCGTCCACAAATTCCAAGTTGCTCAGCGAGCTATGGAGAGGGCTATGCTCGGAGTTTCTCTGAAGGATAAAATCCGGAGATCCGACGGAGAACCAGAGTGACCGACATAGTCCTAAAGATATGCAAGTTGAAGTGGCAGTGGGCGGGGCATATTTGTCGTAGAGCCGATGGTCGATGGGGCAGACGAGTTCTAGAGTGGAGACCACGAACGACACGCCCTGTAGGACGGCTTCCCGCCAGGTGGACCGACGACCTAAAAAGAGTGGCGGGAAGCGGTTGGATGCGGAAAGCTGAGGACCGGGTATGGTGGCGCGAACTGGAGAGGCCTATGTCCAGCAGTGGACGACTCCGGGCTGATGATGATGATGATGATTTAAGTGTTTCGGATGTTACTGAAATGAAGCATGAATACAGTCAATCGTGGTTACTTTGACCTTTCCGTACATATTGCCATTTTGCCACATGGCGCAGGTAATTGTTTCAAATTAAGAATTTAGAATATGTTATACGGTAGGGCTAAATCTATTTTTTAATCATATTTTTGTAATCGTAAATTTTATCGATGTTGCTCAAAGTGCATAGAGATATAGCATTTTGTTTTACGGACAAACAGAACGAGACTGATCCCAGGGACAGCTCATTTGACATTTCGAAATTTCAACTTGTATAGGGGTTGATGTTTCTCGGCTTTATAATAATAATAAGTTCAACACTTTTGTAAGCCTGTGATAAAAACAAGTCACAATTTTTTTTCATATAAAAACTTCGCGTTTAACATTATTAGAGATTTATGACATTAATCGCGGTGGACCCGGTTTCATATGTTTTGCCAGCTACTTTATCGCAGGTTCGTCGTAGGTACGAACCAAGGAAGGTAAAACGAACAAACCTCTTTTATAAATAATGACACAAAGGTAAATTAAGAAACCCTCTTTTGTTAAAATAATGAATGATTAGTTGCATAACTGATAGCCCGAAATGGAAAGCATAAGTTAGTTGCATAACGTTTATTTGGCGGAAATATCGTTCTTTAAGTTACTTACCTACAGAGGCTAATAATTTAATGGCTTATTAAAAAAGGTACAAATTAAAGGGAGAAATTAATATGACGTAACTATTACAATTCTATAAATTTATGAAATATTTATATTTATAAAAAACACTAGAATATAAATTTAATATAGTATATCTGAGTCCCTCCGGCTCAATTTTCGCTAATGTCGCCTGGGAACAGTATTGGTTATTTGTGTATTAGGCGACGCGACCAACCGATGCGTGCGTGCTGCCACGACTGGTTACGAAACCTGACCTATGTTGAACGTAAAAAGGCGTAAGGCAGAGCCAAACACCCAGGTATGCACTGGTACTTCTAATACAAAACCTTATTGCCATAATCTTAATTGCCTCAAATGTCCACCTATCTTGCTTCAGAATTTATAAATGCAACGTTATAAACAACTCTGCGAAATCTCTTTGTCAGAGTTATTAATTAGTTATCTTCTGAATTTCTGCACGTTAAACTTTGGATAATGGCGGCTAAAAAAACGAACTACGTAGGCACTTATTTTATAAACGGACTCAATGTATGTGATCTTAGTTCATAAATTCCGTCCACTCACTCAATTATTTCGATCCCAAAGTAGCTCCGTAATAAAATTCAAGGCAGTTCTGTTTGTAACACGAGTAAAATTCCAATTGAATTGCAATAAAGTGACTTTTACTCGTTCACAAGCACGCGCCAAGATTGAAGTATCCGTCCCGTCCCTCGACAGTTTGATGAACAACTTCTCATCTTTCTTCTTATAGAGGCCAATATTCGTCACCGAAAAGCCCATATCTTCCACTTATCTTGTATTCTTGTACAAGTCAATCCTATCCTATCAAGGACAAAACGAAAACTAATTAGTTTGGAGACTGAACGGACCAAATGCATAATTAAGACGTATTTATTTACCCAAGCTCGTAAATTATCGAACGCTCTTAAGCAAGAAACAAGTTTAAGCGGCCTATATAGGATCAAAATTTAAACGCAAGTGACGGTGGTATACGATATTTGAAAAATAACTCGGTGAAAAGTGATTACAAGTAAGAAATTACGATTTGAATAGCGTATATTTGTGATAAAATCGACTGAGTTATAAGTTCGGGTGAAAAATTAACGTTCAATTAAAGGTTTTTACAAAGTTCAATTAAAACGGTAGTCGTGTTGGGTAAGAGTTGCGATTAACAGACAAATTTACGCAATACGATCGCGTCTGATAAACATGGTTTGGGTGCGGCGTAAAGTGTAAGAGAACAGCGCTTCTCCTATAATTACCATTTCCTACAGTACTTTTATTGCGACAGAACATATTTTGTCACACAATTTTTTCTTGTAATAGCTAGAGATTTTGTCAACCTCAGGAAATTTTATGAAAGGCTGTTCTTAGTCTACCTAATTTATAGTTCCACCACTGTTACAAACATATACGAGGGTTGTTTGATAAATACCCGTGTTTAGAAAAAAACAACAAAGGTTTGTATACGTGTATATTTATTTTTCTACATATATATAGTCATCTTCCAACTCTATACACTTGTTCCAACGGTGTTCTAGCTTTAATAAGCCGTCTAAAAAATAAGATTTCGGAAAGTCGTGAAAATAGGCCTCCGTGGCGGCAATGACCTCTTCATTGGACGAATTTTTTTTTCCACCGAGCCATTTTTTTTAATTTGGGAATAGGAAGAAGTCACAGGGAACCAGGTCTGGGGAATAGGGCGGATGAGGCAGCAATTAATAATGTAATTGCTTTAATTTGGAGTCTGCGATTCTTGAGGAGTGAGCTGGTGCATTATCATGATGAAAGATAACTTTTTTCTTATTTAGATGTGGTCTCTTTTTTTTCAAAATGGTATCAAATTCTTGCAATAAATTAGCGTAATACGTATTGCCCGGTTATCGTTCTTCCTTTTTGTAAATAATCAGTATGGATGATTCCCTGCGAGTCCCAAAAACCAGTCGCCATGACCTTTCCGGCCGATGGAACGGTCTTCGCCTTCTTTGGAGCTGATTCCCCCGGCAAAATCCACTGTTTAGACTGTTCTTTACTTTCTGGGGTATAGTGGTGTATCCACGTTTCATCAACAGTCACAAAACGCCGAAGGAACTCACCCGGACTACTTTCGTACTTATCTAAACAGTGCCTTGAAATTTGTTTCCGGGTGAGCTTTTTTTCCTCGGTGAGCAAACGCGGCACCCACCTCGTCGAAACCTTCTTCATGCCTAATTTGGTATTCCCTTGTTTTGTCTAAAAATTATTTGCCTAATTTCAGTTTGCCTAACAACTTTTAGTATAACCAACGGTTTGCTTAATAACAGTTTTCATAATTATTGTTTCAATAAATGATCACTTTGTCGAAACTCGTTTAGTCTAATCATCACTTCAAATAAAGTTTGTTTTGTTTAATATTAGTTTAACTAATTTTTATATTGCCGAAAGTTATTTTAACTAATGATTATATTGCCGAATGTTATTTTAACTAATGATTATTTTGCCGAATGTTATTCTAACTAACGACCATCACGTTGAAACTCATTTTATGAACATAACATTTAAGGCAGGTTAGGTACGACGACGAGCGAAGCGAGGAGGAGTGTTAGGTTGAACTGCGACCCAAACGAGCGAGCGAAGCGAGCGAGCCGCGCAGGTCCGACTTGGCTTACGATTCCTAACAATACCTATTTCACCTTAAGGCAGATCCGACTTGGCTTAGGTTAGGTACGACGACGAGCGAAGCGAGGAGGAGTGTTAGGTTGAACTGCGACCCAAACGAGCGAGCGAAGCGAGCGAGCCGCACAGTTCCGACTTGGTTTACGATTCCTAATATTACCTATTTCACCTTAAGGCAGATCCGACTTGGCTTAGGTTAGGTACGACGACGAGCGAAGCGAGGAGGAGTGTTAGGTTGAACTACGACCCTAACGAGCGAGCGAAGCGAGCGAGCCGCGCAGGTCCGACTTGGCTTACGATTTCTAACATTACCTATTTCACCTTAAGGCAGATCTGACTTGGCTTAGGTTAGGTACGACGACGAGCGAAGCGAGGAGGAGTGTTAGATTGAACTGCGACCCGAACGCGCACCGAGGGTTCCGTACAATACTTTCCATCCTTAAGTTTTGCAGGGAATTGAATATATTTAAGGTGTATACTTTGATTGATAAATATATAAATAATAGGTAATAAAAAAAAATTGGGCAAGTGCGAGTCGGACTGGGCGATCTTCATCAAAGATGGACGTTCTGCCTCGTTTAAATTCATTGTACCAATATCTAATGGTTGTCATAGAAGGAGTATGATCATTGTAAACAGCTTGCATGCGTAGGTACTTTTATTTCATCACAAGAATTTCCTTCCAAAAACAGAAAACGAATTACAGAACGATACTGCTCTTTCTGCATTATTGCAATAACAACGCCAACTCCATTGTAAAAAGCCGTTAAAAGAAAAAATACAAAAGAACGCTTTATTTATTTTTTAATTTTCTAGTCCATAAAGGATGCCTAAAAAGTTCGTATACATAATTTCAGCCAGTAACAAGAATAACTTTTTAAAACGTGTATTTATCAAACAACCCTCGTACATAATATGTCGGCAGTTAACCAAAATGAGTATGATACTTATTCCTCAACGATTTTTCCAGTTTGTAGAACATGTTCCCTTGCAAGTTCATAAAAAAGATATGTTTTGAGAGAGAGAAAAGATTACACGTGAGAATCTTTTCTGGAGTTCATCGGCGACTTGCTGGTAAATAGCTATTTGTATTAATGTTAAAAGTGCTATTTGTCGTCACACTTTTGAGAGTGGTCGTGGTCGTCATTGTGAGGGGTGATGGCAAGCTTTACAATCCGTCGCCATTCCTCCCGTACTCTTGCTCTCCGTAAGGAGTGGAATAGACAATGGTCTATTCCACTCCTTACTCACTCCTTACTCAATGGAGTACAGTCTTGGTCGGTCCATCGCATCCGTGACCTGCCACGTGCTCCAGCCTTTGTCATTCCCCTGCATCACAAGTCGTTCCAGAGAAGTGACTTCGCTATGTGTGATATGTCCGAAGAATGTGAGAATACGACATTCGACGTGGGAAAAACGCTGCCGAGTTCTTGGATGATTTAGACGTTAGTTTGGGACTGTGTCCACCTGGACCTTATGCCAAGCATTCTTCTTGAGCACCACCCACATTTCTAGTGTTTCTGTCGTCATTATAGGTACTATCAATATAGTACAGGCCAGCGCGCACCTGGGTTCTCGGCTCCGTCTTCCGCCTTTGATAGGGCCATATGCGTTAGTAGCAAGTCTTAACACACACGTCGGTCCAGTATGTCGCCATGCCCAACGACAATTGCATCGCATTCGCAAGAGAGATAACCTTCCGTAGTTACTTATTTTGCATTTGACTTTGTAAATGGTCAAAATAATCCCGGTTCTTATAATCCGTTCTCGCTTCCGCTCATGAATTGCATTAAAATATGTAAATTTGAAATAACTCCCGAGTTTGGTCATTAATTGTTGTTGTGTAAAGTACAAATATTCATTATCATAAATACATTTATCAGTACAAGTATGATAAATTAAATATAGTTTCATTTAGCGAAATTAATTGGAACGAACCTGAATGAAAGCATATTTTACATTTTTGGGATAATTTATCGACTTTACAAAACGATATTTATTTTATAACAATTGTTCTTAAACCAGGCTTTGAGAAAACCGCAATTAAATACATACCAATACGCAAGTATGTACGGATATGTATTATTTTATACGTACCATATGCAATTACAAAACACAGAAGCTGAGAGTTCCAAAAAAACTGAACAAACCTAAGATAAATGTCCTATAACCTTTATTTATAAAAATACGCATAAAATAGAGATTTAACGGTATTCAGACTAGAAAGGAAGGTGTTTTTAGTGTGCAATACAATATTATTGTATTGTATGTTTAGAAAAACAGTATTTAGGTACGTATTATAATACAAACACACCAGACGTTATTCTCTTGTGACAAGTTATGTGTCACAGCCCGTTGTGCTAGCCCGTTTTATTTAGGCTTTGGTCGAATAAACTGCAAAGTCAAAAATTTTTAACAAAAAAAAGAACCGACTTCAGTAAAACTAAAAAACCAAAAATAACCCGTTCAAGTACAGATTACATTTGACTCACCCTTCGAAGTCGATCCCAAACCACTCAGTTCTTATATTTATATTACTTATAGTTTATGCGAGGTTTGGCACCGACTTCGAAGGGTGAGTCAAATGTAATCTGTACTTGAACTGGTTATTTTTGGTTTTTTAGTTTTACTGAAGTCGGTTCTTTTTTTTGTTAAAATTTTTTTTTTTTTTGCTTTTTAGTGATTCATATAAAAGTTCTAGTGGCCAAATCCTATTTACTGAATGTAAATTCTTGACTTTATCAATAAATTACCGAAAGCGCCGTACATGTCCCTATAACATTTGAAGAGTTCCCTCGATTTCTCCAAGATTCCATCATCAGATCCCGACTTAGTGCCAACGGGACCAACTCGGAGATATACCCTTTCGATTAAAAAAAAAAATTGAAAATCGGTTCACGATTCTCGGAGATATCGAGTAACATACATAGAAAAAAAAAAAAAAAAATTAGTTCGAATTGATAACCTCCTCCTTTTTTGAAGTCGGTTAAAAATCATGCGATATATTTTTGCAGCTGACTGTACATGAAGAGACACAACGATGGAAATAGTGTCTTCATCTTATTTCTTTGACACCTCAGTCTTCTTTCAAATTATAATAGTTGTTTATGCAACTGTAACATAATGAACCTAATTATGTATTTGCATACACTACTTTGGCTACACACATATTTATCATCATTATCATTATCACAGATTTTATTTTATGTACTAGATACGAAGTACTCAGTAGGTACTAGCAAGTCCCGCGGACGGAGGAATGAAGTAGCCATCTCAGATTTTGGTCTCTGCCAAGATGAAATACGTCTTTACCTATAGGTGTACTATATATAGTATCTGAACTTGTTATAGTAAATTATAAGCGTCTGATGACGCGGTTGGCGCAGTTTGTAGATCACCTGCCGCAGCTAATGACCCGGCGGTCCTGGGCTCGAATCCCGGTCAGGGCAAATATTTGTGTGATAAACTCGAATATTTGTGCTTGGGCCACGGTTGTTCTATATATTTAAGTACATATTATATATTTACCTATATGTATGAATATTGGCTTTCTTGAGTTTAATTTAGGAGTAAATTGATTTGTGTGAGGTTTTCTGATATTTATTTATTTATAATATGGGCGTAGATAAAACAATTTAAAAAGTAGTTATCAAGTCTTATCAGGGCATCATAGAGCCCTCAAGGTAAGCTGACCGGAATTAAGGCAGGCTGTCGATTAATTTCGCCACACAATCAGTGTTGCCGCGTATTGATCGATAAATCACGAGTTGGGAGTAATTGCTTATTTAAATTCGGCCTGCGGGCGGCGTGTAGGTTTTTACACGTATCGTTGTCATAAAGGGGACTTAAAAGTAAAGCAATATTAAGTTTGAGTAGCCGAATAAATTGTAAAGAAATAATATAACACTAGAATGCACCTACTTCCATTAATTCTGTAGAGGAGAAAAAAGGCATAGAGCTAGCATTAGCTTATCTTTTAAATATTATAACCAGTTATGCTTGTATCAAATATGGTGGCTCCTTCTGCCATTTTGGCTTGAAGATGATATAGAGACAGGGATGGTCCCGAAGGGGCCTCTACTATAAACCTCTATCTTGTCACAGGACAGGGCTAACTGTTATCTTTCCAACCATATACCATATTTAAATACTTAAAATTTCCAAAACAAAAAACAACGTACGGTACTCTGTGTGCGCAAGTCCGATCTGCGCTTGGTCAGTCTTTTTAAAGAATACTTACCTATGAGTACAACTTAGAAGAGAGTTTTTGCTTGCGCATTGCAAATGCATGTGAGCCGTTGAATTAGGGTCGCCTGAGCCAGAGGATTTGGGAACCTGCGGTGGACACAATTGAAGCATAAAACTGTTCTACATTTCGCTACAATCTAACATTATTTCCTCTATATTTATATCATAGCTAAGTTACAAATTGCAGTACAGTATCTTATTAAAAACGCCACTAATCACGTGCCCTGGCCGCGGTAGATGAATGTCTCGCCACGGGGTGCGGGCGCGGCACGAGCGACCACCGACGGGACGCCCGGGTGGCGGCCGGCTGGATAGGACGTTACAACTGACAGAATGTGATTCTAGTTTTAGTTGTCTCACTCGCTCTTACGCGATCTAGATAAGAACCTTTCAGTTTTCACCCCGAATCCCAAACTGAGAGCTCACTGACAGTACAGGCTATTCGTCTTGTCTGATCTAGTACACAACCTCAAAATTTACATTTCATGAAGAAAAAGTGTTTTATCAAAAATGAATAGAAATTCGTTTATTCAATTTGAAACGTGATATCAAAAATATTGATGTTAAAAAAAGATTATGAAATAAAGGTGTAAGTTCTTTGAGAATTAAAGAATGTTGTTTACTAAATTTGGAAAGTATGGACGAATATATATATACGAATACGGCAATGGGATTTGTCTTCGCATTTTCATTCACCAAACTAAAATTACCCCTCATTTCGACGAAAAATTTATTCACATACGTCGCATATGGAAATACACAAACAAACACGACGATGACGACGACGCGTTTGGCTCGGTTTGTAGACACCTGCCTACTGAGCCGGCGGTCCCGGGTTCGAATCCCGGGCAGGGCAAATATTTGTGTGATGAACTCGAATATTTGTGCTTGGGTCATGGTTGTTCTATGTATTTAAGTATATATTTATCTATATAAGTACGTATATCGTCGTCTAGTACCCATAACACAAGCCTTCTTGAGCTTAATTTGGGACTAGATCGGTTTGTGTGAGGTTGTCCGATATTTATAAAAAAAAAAAAACAAGAAACTACAGTGCTAAGGCGACTTTTACGTATAACAAAAGGAAGCACGTTCTGTAGTGTTTCTGTGGTCATCACACTAATATTATAAAGGCGAAAGTTTGTGTGTGTGTTCATGTGTAGGTATGTTTGTTACTTCTTCACGATCACACGGCTGGACCAATTTTGATAAAGATTGGTGATTAAATGATGTTAGGTATGAATGTAGCTGACACCCTTAGCCTAAATAAAAATAAAATTGCTATTAGAAAGTTTCGTGTTCGTAAAGTAAGTAAATCATTTTTAGGCCAATGTATTCATTTTTATAACAAGTTACCTGATCATGTTTTAAAATTAGCCTTTCCATCTCTCAAAAATTATTTAAAAAAATCTCTAATGTCAAAAGCATATTATACAGTAGAGGACTATCTGACAGACAAAAATGCATGGCCTGAACCAGAAACCGCGTAGCTGACTCCTTCTTAGATTGTACCTAACTAGTTTAAGGGACACAGTTCTAATAAGAAAGCATATCAAACGTACATAAATTGTGATAAACCGTCAGGCTTTCTTGTAGTTTCTATTTTATTCTTACACTTTTCCTCACTTATGTCTTAAAATACACTTTTAATATGTTTTCTTGTAGAACTACGTATAGTTAAGTTCATATCATTGTAATAGTTAAGTACTTATGCTTTCTGAAAAAATGACTGACTGTTGAGTTTCTTTCGGCGTTTCTTCTCAACAGGGGTCTCCTCTTGTGAAATGCCGGTAGACTCAGACATGTAAAAGTGCCCTTGTGGCCTACTTGCAGAATAAAGTTCATTATTTCATTATTTCATTACCGCCGCAGCTAGTAATAAATAAAACGATTTATACGAGTAGACGAACGTGCCTCTAACTTGAGTTTTCGAGCTTCGAATTTGATGTTAGATCAATGTTTAACATAAAGTATTGTATCCATCCGGAAGATGGAACATGGGAAGGTCCTCAACAAGTTGGACCGAAAATCGCGAGAAGCGATTGGATAAGGGCGGCATGACCGATCGTTGTGGAGATATTTTGGGAGAGGCCTTTGTCCAACATCGGCTGATATGATGATGATTATTTCCATGTCCCATGTTGGAGATTCATTCTTTTTTAAATTGAGTGGTCTCTCATATTTAAATAAAATAAAATAAAATATCAGACAACCTCATTCATTTAACGTAATAATAGTAATAAATACATTTATTTCGAATAGCTACGATTCATTTTTACAATTACATTACATAAGATTGCCCTAAAGTTTATAAACTGTTTGTTGTTTCAGGTATGTCAACGTAGCAGTTGATTAAGTCAAGTAAATATGTAGACAATTTCAGGTATGTGTCCTGAATCCAACAAATACTCTAGACGGGAAGCTAAAAATAATTAGATTTTCTAAGCTTTGTCTGTTAATACCTTTAGTCTATTTCAAAATGTATTCGGCCCATTAGGGCTGCTAAGCCCCAGAGCGGCGACCACGTAATAGGAAAGCGCAGCGTGGAACGTCCCCTGACTAGATGGACGGATGACCTCGTGAGGGAAGCGGGGAGTCCGTGGATCCGGTCTGCACGCGGGATCGCACTTCATGGAGAGCTATGGGGGAGGTATATGTTCAATTGTTCAGCAGTGGACGTATGTGGCTGATAGATAAATAGATAGAAAATGTATTCCACTTCAAATACTGGTGACCGAGCGAGCGACGCGTTTCCGTGTCACCTAAAATTGTCGATGTTTGGATTTTCGGATGTCCAGCTGTTCTCGTCTAGAGGTCGCATTGTTCAATAGTCTCATGAAAATGTTTGAATAAGTTAATTCATTATTTATACATATTTTTTTGGATTTAGTTTCTCGATTTTTTTTTAATGGCGTATATAGGTACATATGGGTGTAAAAAATGACAAACTTCAACCATTTCGAAACAAAATGGCGAGGTTTACAGCTTACAGAGCCACTATATATTTTTATATTTTTAGAATATTCATTTTACTTCAATTTTATTTTTAATGAATGGATTGTGTGAAAGATGATACTAATAAGATCGAAGTAAACGACAAGATGACGTGTAATAGGGAAGAATGGGGGAAGAAAACGTGCTGCGCCGACCCCAAATAAGTGGGATAAGGGTAAGGGAATGATGACATGAAAGTGGAATTTCTTTGGGCTCTGTTAAGTGAAGGGAATGATGACTGTTATTCATTTTGATAGTACGTGCCTAAAGCTCAACAAAGCTTGCGAGATGACGACGTGATGATTCAGATGTCCTTAGATGCTCCTACGTCCATAAAGAGCTAAACTATTCAATGATCTAGTATGAGCAGTCATGCCCTGCGCAATAGTGACGTCAGCGTCGGACGGGTCTATTAAAGTATGGGAAAGATCTAGATTTGAGGTATTTAGCAATACCTTAGCTACTCGTATATTAAGGATATAATAATTTAAATATTTTATCTAATTAAGCTTTATAACTTTATGAAACATGTAATGTATCATTTTTTTATGTGGGTACACCACTATTATTATTTAAGCCTTTAATACAAAGATCAAAGCTTAAAGAAAAATTGAAAAAGGAGCTACCTGGGGGAAGAGACCGGGAATCGAACCCGGTACCTCAGGATGGCCGGTCCAGCGCGTTAACGTTAAATTTTTAAATTTTTCGCTTTATTGTAAACATTTGGTTTTCGTTAGCAGACGTTACTGCTTTAATAAAAATAATTAATTTGGCTGTAGCACATCGTTACCATCGATTCTCAAAAAATTTGAGACCATGGTGCCGACTATAACATCTAAATCTTTACGGTAGATGACACTACGATGCCACCCTAAGGCATGTCGAAGCAACTGGTTGAAAGATTCAATGGCTCTGACATCTGGTTCGGTGGTCCAGTTAGTAGGACGCCCGTGTTGGAAAGCCGTTGGAAACGCAGGTTCGAATCCTGTCTGAAAAACGGAAAAATGTAATGCATTTTTCCATTTTTCGCTTCATTGTAAACATTTAGAGTACCTACCGTTCCATATTCATCTGAATAAAAAAACACTGCCAAGTGCGAGTTGGTTGGACTCGCGCATCCAGAGTTTAACACTTCCCATTTTAACTAGCCGAGTATAGTTAAGTTGCACTTGGTATATATGGCGCCGCATACAAATGAGGTGCAAAGGTAACGCAACCGATAACGTTTGTTGTAAGGTAGCTCCGCTTAAATATTTATTTTATTCTGTTTTTAGTATTTGTTGGTATAGCGGCAACAGAAATACATCACCTGTGAAATGTCAATTTTCCACCTATCACTATCACATTTTTAGGGTCCCGTTTTTTACCCTTTAGGTACAGAACCCTAAAAATGTGAAAATGTTTACACATCGCTTTCAAGACGATAATTATTTATACGGGACATGCACGAACTAGGGGGCAGCACTATAAATCTCAATTTTAAGTATTGACAACGTAAAAGATTCAGATTGGCGACAGCAGTTCGCAGCACCTTTGTCTTGCAAGAGTGCGTACAAAAACTATAGGTAGCAGCACCAATGTCAATGTCAAGGTAAAAGATTCGTATTGACACCAGTTGACAGCGCCTTCGTTGTGTACTTTCCCTAAATGAGTTTTCGAGCGGATGCTATATCAACATTTTGAATTCAGTCCCTGAACGAGTCAGTCCCTACCCTAGCTAGACGGCGCAGTTTCACTTTTGGGCCGCTGGTGGCGCCACTATTACATTTCTCCTAAGACGTCCACAAAAACTGCTTACTTACAATGCAGTACTAGCATGATTCTCACATCGCGTCAAAAGGAAGCACGTTAGCCTCCGCGGGGCGCCGCCGGCTTGCTGCGTAATGCATCAGCTGTATATGCCGGTAGACATGTCAGTGACAGATATTTGCTTAAGGGGCTGTATTAAAGGCATCTACAGTTAGCTACGAGTGTGTATGGCGCGACGAACTTTGAAATTCTGATGCCGTGTTTGTTTTGTTCAGTGCATACTCATACGAGTATCTGGTCATGAATAAATACAGGATGCTAAACAAATATAAATATTTATATGTAAGCACAAATGTTTAACAACAAGTTAGAAGTAATTATCGTATTAAAATTTTCGTGAGACATATTTAATTATTGTATATTAATTTAAGCGGCCCGACATGTTTCGAACTCGTATGGAGCTCTTGATCAAGGACTGATAATCATACATCGACGCGGCAACTTCGTCACGAGTACAAAACATGTCGGGCCATTCCTGTCAATTACACGTGAGTGTAAACCGTGTATTACAATAATTAAATTAGAAGTATCGGCCATACCTTACATAATTATATTCAATTTATAGATAATATACACTTACTGTTACTATTTGGAAAATGTCTAAGGTAAATAGGTACATGCTTTAATTATAGGCAATCTTCTTTTTTGGCATTAAATATTGTCAAGTCAATAATTCAATTTACACATGTACCTTTTTCGCTCTTGTCTCAATGACAATAAGGCTCAAAAGGTACTCGTTTCAGTTTCCTTCACTGTACATAATTATACCGGGGTACATCATATTTACCAGTCCTAATCATCTCATTAAATCTACCGGCTATTTACTGATTAAATCCTGTTAACTAAATGTTTTTGCTTTGATTTTCGAAACCAAACTTCACAGTAGCCGCCAGTCACACAAGTACAATCTTACCAGAACAGTCAAAAGAACCGTTGTTGTTTACTTCTTACCTGAAGTGAATATACAGCAGCTTTATTTCCTAATTTGGCTATCGGTAAACATAAGTTGGTAATGCTACATTAATAGCCAAAAAACGGAAACGCTATAAGCGCCAATGAAATTTAGTGGCACTTACAGCCTTTTTTGATTTTTGCCAGGTATATGTACATATATTGTAGAATAGGCTCAAGTAGTGGGTGCAGTGTGCTAGCAGGGCTTATGTAATCAACCAATTAGAAGACAGCGATGTAAATAAACAGCAGGGAGGCTTTTAGCTGCGGGTCTATGGGTGTTAAAATTTTAAATGTGCGGGCTTGGTTGTCAAAGTTAATTAATGTGTTGGTAAACAAGCTATTACGTGAATTTAACCAAGTTACCGTAGTAAAATTACCCATTACATTAACTGTGATAGAAACAATCGGTTTCATAATTATAATTACTCAGCACGGTGCCATAGGATGATGGCGAATAATGACGATGAAAAAGATGAAATCTTAATTTCGCATGCACGATTGAAAATACAATACATAATAAGTAAATCGTTTCTATAATAACTATAATCTGAGTGACTCACTGTTTTTTTTAAAACCATGACAGGCGGGCCTAGACAATAATCCCGAAGCGAGCTTTGTGAACCTAAAATTACGTTTTTTTTAATTACCAGAAATGAAAAAAGAAATTGAAAGAAATTAACATTTTTAAGTGAAATTCAATCAGGAAAATTATCTTAATTTGTCGCCAACATAGTGATGTCGGAGTGAAACCAGAAAAAAAACAGATCTATGCCACTTTTAATCTATTCTGCATCTGTTCCCGATTGTTGCGTATCGTTCTTGTGATTGTAATTTAATTACAATACAATACAATACAAGTACGCTTTATTGCACACCAAAAACATTTACACAAGAAATCACAAATAAAAAAATTAAAAACGGTAGAAAACAGGCGGTCTTATCGCTAAAGAGCGATTTCTTCCAGACAACCTTTGGGTTGGTTGGGATTACATTGTGAACAAACGTGTCTCTCTCTATCCACTCATACATTTAATGTCATATCGTTCAGAAGCGTTTAGCTTCTGAACGATAACCTATTACTAAAATTAAGTTCAAAATTAGTTATGTTTAGTAAAATAAGCAATAGCCCTTTTATTGACGTGTTAATTGCTGGTTGCATGGACGTCATTCTTAAAAAAAGTGTTCGGACAATTTCTCAGATTCATGGCTAAAATTAAGGTCAGGCGCCAATTGATGGCTCGAATTAGCCACTCGCGACTGATAATCGATTGCAAGAACCCGATTAACATACCGATTAACCAAATTGTTTCTAGTTAAGTGTTCGATAGCAATCGCTATTAATTTGAATCGCACTTAACAATATTCCGAGAATCCGGTAGATATTGTCAAGGTACGTCGCCTTTTTTTGTTTTGTCGTCATTTGTGGCACGAGCTCGCTACATGCTATTTTTTTACGAGAAAATAGAAATGGATGTTGTGCTGCTGCCTACTGAGCCAGCGGTTCTGGGTTCGAATCTTAGCATGTTGAAATCTTTGTGATTAAGTCGAATATTTGTTCCTTGACAACGATCGGTATTGCACCGCTCTCATGCAATTTCTGCTCGCGATTGAAGTACTTAGTAACGAGTGGAATGTTGATAAATAATATGTTGAATTTCTTTCGGCTTTCTTCTCAACAGCGGTCTCCTCTTGGGAAATGTGGGTAGATTCACAATCTGACTTGTAAAAGTGCCCTTGTGGGCTACTGAATAAATTATTTAATTTCATATGACTTAATTGACGTCATACTTTTCATACTTACTTCTGTCTATTCTAGTAGAGTTGTTAATCCGCTGTTTTCTAACATAATTGTGCCATCGGGTTACAAGTATGAAATTTCTACCACAGATAGAGTGTTTCACGGTGATTATTTTCAGATGTAGGAGGGAAGTCAGATTCGTCTCCTGTGAGGTGGGAGAGCGGAGTGAATAGGACGAAGTGTATCTCTTTTCTTTCTTTAGTGCGGGTTAGTTAAGTCTACTAGGACTTGTCTGGTATCGTTTCCGTGTAAAACAGATAGGTTATGTTATTTTTGTATAGTTCAATATAAAAATATGGGAGTATGGCCTAAAAGGTAAAATTCACGACAAGTTATTTTATTCAATGAGATTAATTTGTTAAATTAAGTAAACATTTTCAAATTATTATTATTACTTTAAAAAGCTTCTTTAATCTAGTTTCTAAACATATATGCATGTTGGGCACTTCTCATAGTCATACAAACAGTAGCTTAAAATATATGTTTAAGTCGGCGTAACCAACGTAAATCTCCGAACGCATCCTATTTCGCGTCATGAAATACATTAATTTATGATTATTAACATGTTTTTACATGTAATATTTACCATATACTGTTTGTATGAAGAGTGACCAACATGTATATATCTTTAAAAACTAGATTAAATTATCTATTTTATCATAATATTTTTAATAGTTGTAAATATTCAGGAAATATAACTAATTTATCTCCCTGAATAAAAAAAAAACTTGCTGTGATTTTCACCATTTCGAAAATACACCCATATTTTTAAATGGTACTATGAATAAAGAACATAAAAAAATAATTGCTGATATCTTTTTTACACGAGAACGATACCACACAAGCCCTTGTAGCGTTAACTGATCAGTAATGAACAAAAGAAAAAGAGGACTCCTTTGCTCTATTCATCCCGCTTTCCCGCCGCACAGGGGACGAATCTGGGGGGGTATTCGACCAATTTTAGAGATATAATGGAGATCTTTCCTTTTAATCGCTATCCGTCACTTTTGACATGTGCCTACTAGACAAGTGGCGATATCCCCAGAACATCGCAACTTCGTCAATTCGGACGCGCGAAATTTTCGTTTCCTTTGTATGTGACGGCATAAATAACAGACGCATACTCTAAATTGACCGCGTAGTACGTGAAATTAGTCCGTTAAGTTTCGTTCAAAACAGAAATTTATATACATGAATAACATTTTTGACAATCATTATCGCCTTCGTATTTCCAAAATTGAGATGAGATATGTCACTTTTAAGCTCAGCGCATTTAAATGACAGTTCAATGGCGATATAACTGTTATCTAATGGAGATTTGACGTTTGGCGATATCTCAAACGTCATTCTCGAATTGGGCCCCTGACTTCCCTCCACATCTGAAAATAATCACAGCGAAATATTCTATCTGTGGTAGAAATTTCGTGGTTGTATCCCGATGTACACAATTTCGCGACTTAGCAAAATGTACTAGAGCACGCATTCAAGGTAATTTTTGTATGAGATGTGCCTAATATGTATACATTTTTAGAAACAATATTAAATTTTCTATTTAGTAATATTTTTTTAAATTGTAAATATTCAGGATATACAACTAATTTATCGTTCTGAATGAAAAAAAACTTGTTGTGATTTTTACCTTTTCGCCAATAAACCCGTTTTTTTATATCAAACCATTCCTAAATATCATAAAAAAAATTATTGCTGATATCTGTTTTCCGCGAAAACTATGCCACACAAGCCCTAATAGCCTGAACTGATCAGTAATAAAAAAAAAAGAAAAAGAGCAGTACTTGGTCTTATTCACCCAGCTCTCCCGCCACGCAAGGGACGAATCTGACTTCCCTCCACATCTGAAAATAATCACCGCGGAACGTTCTATCTGTGGTAGAAATTTCATGCTTGTAACCCGATGCGCACAATTTCGCGGCTTAGCAACTCTACTATTCTGTCCATATGGTTACTAACTTTATCATATTAGTGTCTTAGAGATAGAAAGTGGAATGCTATTACCATTTCTTGATGTATGTCAATTACGTCGCAAAATTGCCAAAAGGATTATGATTTATAAATTCGTCCACGAAGTTGCCTGGGTACTAGTAGAATAAAAATAGCAATACAAAATGAAGTAAAGTGATCTCGAAGAGCATCAATTCAGGTTTAAGGACATCCAATTATGCGATTATCGTAACAATCGATACGTTATTTTTTTTATCTAACACCTAGCGGTGGGATAATAAGCTGTCGTCGAGTTTTTGTTAATTGATTTTGCAAATGCCTAGGCACGCGTGTAGGGCCATAGAAACGGATATTATTTTAAGTCGAATTCATAAGATCCCACATATCGCCGAGTGCAGTTCGTCCCTGATATAAATAGTTGAACTGTGAACTCAACCCTGTGATTTTTTTAAATCAGAAATTCTTTATTTGCACAAACAAAGGTTAAATAAAAACAATAGGTTACATTAAATGGCTGAAATATGTTTTTGTACGTTTTTAACGCGGTATTGCACATATGGGTGTGTAATGATAATTATGGATATAAATATGTTTTATAAAATTTCAATAGATATAGGAGCTTGAATTAGTATAAAGTACATTTGATATAACGTTTATATCCGTAAAATAACCTAACACTCCTCCTCGCTTCGCTCGCCGTCGTACCTAACCATGGCTCTATGACAGTTTTACTTTTGTGTTCAAGAAGTTTGATTTGAGCGTGTTGTGAGCCTTTAAACGTATTAAATTAACATGGAACTAAATGATATTATGCCCTATGAAATTATACCAAATGTTATTATATCATTAGTTTATTATACTCTCGATAGTTATATTAACGAACGTTCTTCTTGTGGTCAGTTAAATGATTAGAATTAATATGTATGTTTAGTAATTATATTTGTAGCTGTTATCTCGTTTGCAAAATTCCCAATTAATTATATGTATCAACATTCTGGGACATGACGAATGTAGTTTCATTTATACATCCCGTTTATTTCTTATCGAAGTAATTAGTTGCATTAAATTATTAATAAGTAAGTCGTTTACCTTTTAATTCACAAACGTAACGTGAATGTAATTATGGCAAAAATATTATATTATAATTAATTTATTCGGATTATTCAACTAAATTGTTGATTACTCCCAGGATTTGTTCTTTTTTCAAATAGAGTCTTGACACAAATCGTTTATTAAATTCCATTCATGCAGCTAGTATGTAGGTGTACATAGTATTTGCTAGTTTCATGATTCCATTATTACTTTTTTTATATTTGACATAATTTATTCAATAACAAGATTTTTAGACATCGTAGATTTTAATCTAATTGTACTGGGGCTTCTATGTACGAGTATAATATAAAAAAATCCAAAAAATATAAAAATTTTCGACTTTGGAAAAACAACCGTCGCTCAGATGAAAATTCCATGAAATTAACCGTTTTACATTATGGTCATCAGCGAAATAAAAATATTTTTTTCCGCCATTTGTTACGGTTTGGTTGTGAAGATGTTCAAAAAAGTATTGGACACAAATGATTTACGCTTCATAAAACTTACGGACCGCCATATCGTTATCATGTGACTTTATAATAGCAATTTAAGGGTAACAGAAGTGGGAAAAGCAACACTTCAAATACTTCAAACCTCTCGAACCAAAACGGTGTTAAAAATCACGCAATAATCGACCAATTACAACTGCAATCAGTAATTAAGTATACTAATCAGCCTTGCAGCCGCGTTGGAAGTCTGGCACGAGCTATCGCCCGACTAAATTGTTCCTAGGAATGTATTAATTATTCACTTTTGAGATGACCTTTCGTTATTCAGTGCCGTTACGCACTTGCACTTCACTACAATGTTGTTTAGTGCCGTTGGTGGTAAGCGCTTAGTTTGCTGTTAATCAAAATTGTTTGTTTTTGTTGTCGATGTTTGTTGATACCGCTTGAAGGGTTTTGTTTTTGCTTGTTTAGGTGATTTTATAGATATTTTTGATTTTTAAATAGGTGTATTCCGATGCGTTTTTTTCTCGTATCATTTAAACATAATTAACTTAATTACATTTATACATTACTAGAATATGCTCGCAACTTAACGTAGTCACAAAACAAAATACTACTAGGATTTAATTATCTTTTGAGCTTCGCAAATGTCGCCAAAGAACTTGACGAATTCAAACCACTATTACTCTAGATTCATCCTACTCCAGTATATGACAGTTTACGGGTCCGAAACAATGACAGTGACACGAGCATATTGCTCGCTGGTAATTGGTTTCTAATCTATATTTTAAACACTGCATATGATATAAGTCTCTAAGTGCGAAAATTTGTGATTTAGATTTGTTGTAGATAGTAACCTTAGTTGTGTCTAGACTTTTTAATAATTAAGTTTTTTATAGTTATGTCATATTTTAAATTTTCTGTTACACTTTCGAATATACATTTTAACCGTCAACATCTTTTTCTAATTTCTATTTACCAAAATCCTAAAATAAATATACTCTTCAAGGCTCTATACCCCGCGTATCACAACACGTTATCAGCACGAAGACGTAGAAGAGTAAAAGGTTTGTGTAAAAATTGTGAAAAAGTTGTGGTTTTCATTGTGACTGAAAATAGTAATAGTAATCGTAATGTCACATGAAACTGGAGACTCCTCGAGTGTCAATAAGTCGAATTCCCCTACGAGTTCATCTTCAATTCCATCTTTTGGTATAAAAAATAAGGATGGATATCCTACCTGGAAATTCAAGATGAGGAATTATCTTTTACATGAAGACCTGTGGGCAACAATATGTGGTTATCCGGAAGATGACACGACCCCCGCTTCGAAAAAGGTACGAAACGACGCAAAAGCGCTAGCAAAAATTTGCTTAACAGTTGACGGTGCAGCTATCACTCATGTCAGATGTGCGAAAACTGCTGCCGAAGCATGGAAAAATTTGCAAAAAGCTTTCGAGGACAAGGGAATGGGTAGAAGACTAGCTTTAGAACGAAAATTGTACAGATTAAGCTTGTCGGACTTTGAAAATATCGAACTGTACATTAATGCAGTAATGTCAACCGCACAGGATCTTGCGGATATAGACAAGGTTTTAGAGGACACATCGCTTGCAGCCATACTTTTAGGAGGACTCACCCCAAAATATGATCCTCTCATTATGGCACTAGAAAATTGTAATGTCGACGTGACCACTGACTTGGTGAAGACAAAACTGCTGAACGAAATGTCTAAGGACGCAGCTGTACCTGGAGATTCGGTTTTACTTACTAAGAAGATGCCTAAGTCAAAGAAGAAGGAAGTTATATGCTACGAATGTAAAGTGCCTGGCCATAAGAGACCAGACTGTCCGTTAAGGAAGAATAAAGAGAAGGTTAATGTAGTAAAAGTAAACGACGCCACATTTACCGCTCTTAACACTTCTGGAAGTTCAAACAAGGACCAATGGTACGTAGATTCGGGTTGTACAAAACATATGACATCACGACGTGATTGGTTCCAAGATATTATGGCTCTTGATAATGGTAGCGTTACTGTCGCTAACGGTGAAAAAATTAAATGCTGCGGAATTGGAGACATTTCTCTAAACACACCCAAAAATGTTATCAACAAGATAAGTGATGTTGCTTTTGTACCAGATTTAAAAGCTAACTTGATTTCTGTAAAGAAAGCTGTTGATAAGGGTTTTATTTGTGTTTTTGATACTACTGGTTGTAATTTTTATAAATCTAATACTTTTCGTTTTACAGGTGATTCCGTTTTACATGCCTCGCCCTGTGGTGGATTGTACATTTTGGACGGTACTGTTAATGTTCCCGAGAATGTGGCGAATAATAATTTGACACAAGATGTGCACTCTGGCTGTCAGGACAATAGTTATAAGCTCTGGCACAAGAGGTTAGGACATTTGTGTCGTATAGGCATGAATCAGCTGAAGAATCACGAGGTAGGCGTAAAGTTTAGTAAAGTAGACAAAAGCAGTTGCATTGCTTGCGTGGAAGGTAAACAAGCACGAAAACCTTTCAAGAAAGTAGCGCATAATAGAGCTACTTCCCCTCTTGAGCTGATCCACATGGATTTGCTAGGACCGGTCTCTACAACCTCCTTTCAAGGAAATAGGTATATGTTGACTATTGTAGACGATTTTACGAGAAAGGTGTTTGCTTATTTTGTCCCTTCCAAAACTGAAGTTAAAAATAAATTCTGTCTGTTTCAAACATTTGTTGAAAATCAATTAGACAAGAAAATTAAAGCGGTTAGGACTGACGGCGGAAAAGAGTTCGTGAATAAAGAGTTTGTTGATTATCTTGCTTCAAAAGGTATCGAACATCAAACGACGACGCCTTACAGCCCTCAACAAGTTGGAGTCGCAGAACGTACTCACCGTTCCATTACTGAGAAGGCGAGGACGTTGTTGGCTGAAAGCTCACTGCCAAAAGCTTTCTGGGAAGATGCTTTCCAAACTGCCGTATACCTAAAGAACAGGTCACCTCATCGAGCTTTAGGTGGACAAATTCCATATGACAGATGGTGTGGTCGTAGAAGTGATCTTGAACATCTGAGAGTGTTCGGATGTAGAGCACTTGTCCACGTGCCTTCGTGTCACCGGAAGAAATTGGATGTCAAGGCAAAGGAAGCGATTTTTGTCGGTTATTCTGAGAATCCAAATACATACATGTTTAGGGATCCAGCTAATCCTCGAAAAGTTATTACTTCCAGAGATGCAACCTTTTTTTGAAAATAGTTTTACAACGTTGAAGCAGAGGCAGAGTGAGCCTGTGGCACAGTCCGACTCCGTACTGATCTTTGAAGAAAATGAGCTCCATACTGAGCACGAAGATCCTCAATTCTTCGACTGTATTGGGAATACCGAACCTGAGGCTGGACCATCTTCACGGGTAAATCCAGAGAGCGCTGTAGAATCAGCAGATATGGAAGATCGCGAGTGCGAGTCTCTCCATGAGTTACCTCATAGTGTCGATGTGGAGCCAACAGATGTGGAAGAGGAACAATATATTCCTGAACAGAGGTATCCCTCAAGAAGTAGGAAACCACCTGATTTCCTTTCATATAATGTGTCGATTGATGATTCCGATCCCATGACTTATTATGAAGCTACTCATGCCGATGATGCCGAAAAGTGGCACCATGCAATGGCTGACGAGTATAAGTCGTTAATGAAACTCCATACATGGAACCTGGTGGATAGACCGAACAAGAAGGTTATACCATGTAAATGGGTTTATAAGAAGAAACGGGACGCTCATGGAAACGTCATCAAATATAAGGCTAGACTGGTTGTCAAAGGTTTCAATCAAGTCCAAGGTGTGGACTATACAGAGACGTTCGCTCCAGTTCTTCGTCATTCTTCCCTCCGCACGTTGTTTGCCTTAGCTGCAGAAAAAGGCTTAAAAATGAGGCACTTAGACGTGGACACGGCGTTCCTGAATGGGGACTTGGATGAAGAGGTTTTTATGGAGCAACCTGTTGGTTACAGAGAAAAGGGCAAGGAAAACAAGGTTTGTTTGCTGAAGAAATCTCTTTATGGCCTTAAACAGGCGCCCCGTGCTTGGTATAAAAAGTTGAACGAAACGCTTTTAGAAATTGGTTTTACAGGAACTCCTTCCGAGCCTTGCGTTTATACGAAACTTTTTAGAGATGAACTTATTATTTTGGGTATTTTTGTCGATGACATAATTGTCTTTTATAAATCAGATTTGATTTTTGACAATGTCAAGAAAGATTTGTCTACATATTTTTCTCTGAAAGATCTCGGACTATTAAAATGCTATTTAGGTTTAGAAGTGGAAAGCAATTCCGAGTATATAAAAATAAATCAGAAGAATTATATTCTATCTTTGCTTGAAAAGTTTAATATGAAGGATTGCAAGACTGTGGACACTCCTTTAGTAAAAAAGACTATGGAACGACGAACTGATGGTCAAGTTGGTGAGTCTTATCCTTATCAGAACTTAATAGGATGCCTCATGTATTTGACGGTAAACTCACGACCCGATATTGCATACGCAACAAGTTATTTAAGTCAGTTTAATACGTGTTTTACAAAGGAACACTGGAATGCTGCAAAGCGAGTCCTGCAGTACCTGAAAGGTACTTTAAACTATTCTTTGGTTTATAGGAGAACAGGAGAACCTTTACGAGGTTACTGTGATGCAGATTGGGCGAACTGTGTAATTGACAGAAGGTCATACACTGGTTACACTTTTAAGTTAAGTGGCGGTCCAGTTTCCTGGGAGTCAAAGAAGCAACCGACAGTTGCGTTGTCGTCCGCGGAAGCCGAATACATGGCACTAGCGTCTGCTACAAAGGAAGCTTGTTACTTACGTCGCTTTATTTATGAAATAACGGGTAAGTTTTCTTCAATTAACTTAGCTTCTGATAGCCAGAGTGCCATGAATCTCGTTCGAAATCCTGTACACCACAACAGGACGAAACATATAGATACGAGATTTCATTTTATTAGGGAAAAAGTATCTAGTAATATTGTTAATTTAGAATATGTGCAAAGCAGTGATATGCCTGCAGATGTCTTAACAAAGCCACTTGGGCCAATTGTACATAAGCGATGTATAGTTAAGTTAGGACTAGGAACTTAATTTCGTTTGTCTTTTTGGCACAACTTCGATTAAGGGCGGCTGTTGTAGATAGTAACCTTAGTTGTGTCTAGACTTTTTAATAATTAAGTTTTTTATAGTTATGTCATATTTTAAATTTTCTGTTACACTTTCGAATATACATTTTAACCGTCAACATCTTTTTCTAATTTCTATTTACCAAAATCCTAAAATAAATATACTCTTCAAGGCTCTATACCCCGCGTATCACAACAAGATTAATAGATGGCAATATTTTTTCCTTTATTCCATCTTCGGGACAATGCCGCGGGGGCACAGTTTTCTAGATTTATTCGAGCTTTACCTATTGTAATTTATTGATTTTAGTTGTAGTTTTATTTTTTTAAGGCTTAATTTTATCCATAGGCTACATTAATATGGTCGTCGCACCTAATAAGAACACATTACTATGTTTAATTTTTCTAGACACAAAACAAAACACTACTGAAGGATTTATCTTTTGACGCAAAAGTCGCCAAAGAACTGGATGAATTCGAATGTTTCTACTCATCGTCCTCCAGCATCGCTAGCGATATGCGCTGGTGTTGTAGCCCCACGTGATGTATTCACTCATTACCGCGTCAAGAGCGCGCGCGACGGCAAAATGACGATTTACGGGTCCGAAATGATGACAGTGACGCCAACATATTGCTCGCTGGCAATTTGTTCCAATTTATATTTAATACACTGCATGTGTGATATGTCTTAATTGTGTTAGTGATTTAGATATATGATGGCAATACTTTTTTCTCCAATCCTTAGCATACATTGATTATGGTCGTTGCACCTATTAAGAACATATAACTTAGTTTCATTTTTCTAGACACAAAACAAAACACTCTGAAGGATTTATCTGGTGACGCAAAAGTTGCCAAAGAACTGGATGAATTCGACTGTTTCTACACTAGAGTTATCGTCCTCCAGCATATCGCTAGCGATATGCGCTGGTGTCGTAGCCCCACGTGATGTATTCACTCATTACCGCGTCAAGAGCGCGAGCGACAGCAAAATGATAATTTACGGGTCCGAAATGATGACAGTGACGGGAACATATTGTTCGGTGGCAATTTGTTCCAATTTATATTTTATACACTGCATGTGTGATATGTCTCTAATTGTGCAAATTAGTGATTTAGATTATTTATGGCAATACTTTTTTCTCCAATCCTTAGCATACATTGATTATGGTCGTTGCACCTATTAAGAACATATAACTTAGTTTCATATTTCTAAACACAAAACAAAACACTACTGAAGAATTTATCTTTTGACGCAAAAGTCGCCAAAGAACTGGATGAATTCAATTTCTACACTAGAGTTATCGTCCTCCAGAATATCGCCAGCGATAAGGTCTTCGCACATTATAACAACTCAACGGCGACTCGATTCTATGCCAAATATTGTAATTTAAGCCCTATGTCATATTTACTAGGTTTAATTTCGACGATGCACCGACGCGTCGTCCACTCGTCGTCCACTACTAATATAATTTTTTGAAATTAAACCTAGTAAATATGACATAGGGCTTAAATTTCAATATTTGGCATAGAATCGAGTCGCCGTTGAGTTGTTATAATGTGCGAAGACCTATATGCGCTGGTGTTGTAGCCCCACGTGATGTATTCACTCATTACCGCGTCAAGCGCGCGCGACGGCAAAATGACGATTTACGGGCCTGTAGCGATGACAGTGACGGGAACATATTGCTCGCTCGCAATTTGCTTCCATTTATACACTTTTGCATGTATGATATCTAGGTGCATTTATTTGGTGTCATTTTACTTTGTATGATTTTGACGACGCGTTTGGCGCAGTGATAGTGCAGCTGCCTACTGAGTGGAAGGACCTGGATTCGTACTTTGTACGCGTATTTTTTTATACCATAGTTGGGTAAAAAGTATCCTATAGCCATCTTTGGATGTCCAGCTATCCCTGTACCAAAATTGGATAAAATCCGTCTGTCTGTCTGTCTGTCCGTCTGTCACCAGGCTGTATCTAATGAACCGTGATAGTTAGACAGTTGATATTTTCACAAATGATGTATTTTGTTGCCGCTATAACAATCAATACTAAAAAACAGAAATAAAATATTTTAGTGGGGCTCTCATACAACAACCGTGATCGGTTGCGTTAACTTTGCACCTCATCTGTATCCGGCGCCATACATATCAGGTGAAAACTTAACTTAACCCGGCCAGTTAAGATGGAATCAGTATTTGTACGGAACCCTCAGTGCGCGAGTAAGACTGGTTTTTACATATTAACATAAGTTAATTGCTTGCCTCATGATTACATCGGCTTCCTTTGACGTCATTGCTGTGACGATTTTGTCACATACCTAATGCATTTCTTATCGAATTAATTAATACTTAATTAGCAAAACCATTTTAGCAACAAAATTATTATCCCTAATAATATAGAATTATCCTTAAAAATATCCTGTAAGATAGAATACAAGTCCATATTACATTCAACCTAAATGCTAAAATTTTAGTTTGAAGCTAAGGGGAAAACTTTTTATGATATTTATCTTCGGTTTCCGCGAATGTCACACATTTACATAAATAAAACGATTCAGACTTTTCTTTACACATTATCTGGTATTTGTATGTACAACTTTATCTTTAATTCATATAAATAAAATGAGTAGTGTGCAAAATTGTAACTTTGACAAAGAAAAATTTTATTTTTCTCAGTCAACCTTTGACAACGGTAACTGGAAAATGATTAACATACGCGATATAATTCGTTATTATTATTATTCATCTATGACCAAACATGTTTCTTAGCATAATCTCAATGTTAGGTACTACTTAGAACAGGGCCATTGCGATTTATTGGTGTATATTTGAAACCTACCTACAGTTTGAGTTTTTCATACTTTTTTTTTAACTAAGTACTCGAATTTGACAAAGTTCACGCAGAAACTGTTTTTTTTTTAACTAATTTTGAACTGCACGCAATGAAAGTATGAAATAGCTATTTTACCTACTTTGTAGAACTCAGGGAAAAGTATTGTTTCACTTCAACAAGTTTGTTAAAATTATCAATATATATGTCAAAATATAAAAAAAAGGAATAAGGCCTCTTAAATAGTCCTGTAATTCATAGTTAATTCAAAGTTACTTGAACAAATGTCCTAATTATAGGCCGTTGGGTTTTATATTCTCTACAGTTGACTGTATACGTATACGTAGGTATACAATAGAATAGACACCTACAATCAACGATGCTTTTAACAAACATCAACCATCGCCACCGCGCCCGATAATTAAATCGACACAAAAAGATATCGATACATATCGATGATCGACGGAATAGATCGTTAATCGATCGAAAAGCCGAATCAATTACCCAATAATGACCGGCCGGGTGTGTAATCATATTTTCTTATTTGTCATTCACTGAAATTACTGGGTTGGGTTTAAGTTATGAGCTAAATGTTATGGGTAGGTATTGGCCACCGAATGCTTCTTCGTTGAGTTGAGACCAATTGGTACAAATAAGTAACTATTTATTGTAATTTTAACGAAGGCTCTATTTAACTATTTCATTTACTCCAAATCTATACTTAATTGATATTTTTATTGTGTTTGCATTATTTCCATCCTAATAATTTTATTTAGCATTAACATTATCGCTTTTAGCCAATAGTTTTAATATAGTTTTGTGTTGGTGTCATGGTTAAATCGCTTTCGACTTGGACCACACAAAATATACTCTTTATAATAGATTTAAACAAACATTTGTATTACGCCGCGGTTAGTACAAAAAATAGTTTTAACCGTAGCTGTAGGTGATAATTTCATTAATGATAGCGTTCGGGCGATGATGGATATCAGACTCAGCGTTTTAAGGGATAAGTCATTGAACTTAAGAAGATTTTAGTTGAGATCTTTATTACTATGGTAACGGTATTTTTCTTTGTATTTGTGACTTTGTACAAGTGATATTCTATAGTATTTTAAAGTTTGAAAGAGAATTTAAAATTCCCATACACATTTTGGGACTTTTTTTATTCTTCGGGATTCAGGTTTTTTTTTTGGAAAATGGGCACTGATCAATGTTATTCTATGTATCTACTTCTGCTGCTGATTGTTCTATAGAAATGAAACCTCTTTTGAAGGGACAGACTGGAGGTTTTGCAACTTGTGGCTAATGTCAAAAATTATATTCATATCATTTAATACTTATTTGTGACACAATTATTTTAATAAACCTTTAATGACATAACACACGCCCGTCCCACAATTTATCCAGCGCTTTCACGAAGATGTTCCGAAAAAAGAAAGTGCACCGACGGAAAAAAGAGAGTTATGAGCTTCGCCCCGAGCGGCGCGGAAACAAACGGACAATTCATAATTATCGAGGATAGGGGTTCTGTTTTATCGATGTTTTAAATTAGTAATTCGTATTTAAATAAAACTGTTTTGCACTGCGTTTTTAATTTAATTAATTGTTTGATGCTTTATGTTTTGAATTAAATGTTTAATGGGGGTTTAATATCCCCGGCTGGTTTAAATCAAGATGCAAAGGTTAGCATGGAAATAGCTGTCAAGTGTTTCAATCTTGACATCAATTTTAATGATGAGTTTGAAGATACGTTAAACGTTAGTTTAATTTTTCTATTTCTTCGGCATTGGTAATATGTATGTTTAAGATTAGCATTTATTCATTCCTGCTATCTATTGTAGACCTATGCATTAGGGTGGTCCAAAAAATTTTTTTTTTAAATTTCAGGTCGGCCACCCCCGTAATTTGTTACACCTTCCCCTTATATTACTTATGTTAAATTACAGATTCCTAACTTATTTGCAAGATAGTGCTCAAGGTGATCAAAGTTTTAAAAATTGTTCTTATATGTGAAATAAATATGGTTGTTTTTAATAAATATTATTGTTTGTAATAAACGGTTATATGTAATTATTTAGTGATAACTTGTTTTTACCTAAAAAAACCTTTCAAGTGAACATATCTCTTGTCCTCGACTCATAACTTGCTTGCAGGACAGTGCTCAAGGTGATCAAACATTTAAAAATTGATCAAATTATAGTAATAAACAAATTATAGTAATAAATATTTGTAGTAAATAATGATTATTTGTAATAAATATGATTGATTTGTAATAAAAGCCCGTGTACTAATTCCTTATAGGGCTACAAAAAATACCTTTAAATGAATCTTTAAGACGCTTGAGCACTGCTTAGTAGTTGAGATAAATTCACAAAACTTTCAGTATTTATTTACCATTATATGTGTAACAATTTTGAGGGGTGGCGCTACCAGTATCTACAGTTTGAATTTTTCCCATACAACCGTGGACCACCCTACTATGCATCCAGGCATAGTATTGGATTCATGTATTCAATTAAATTTTCCAGTAAGTACCTTATTAGGTCTTAATAGCTAGAGAATTTAAATCCCTTACAGCACTTATCTACTTAAAAAGAATAAAAATGTATTTCATTTATCTGCTAATTAAAACAGTATATAAACTCCCCAGAAAGTAAGGGATAAAACAACATATCGTCATTATCATACACCATTAATCCATGTCATGCATTATACCCAGGCAAGCTAGATATAATAAGATTCCTTGAGATTCGAGTCAAGTGTAAATAAATTAAAATTATAACTATATTTATAATCTTTTTTTATCGATAGAACAGATCCCATCCCTAGTGACCCGGCAATTACGCGATGAGCGTTTACGCTGCACGCGCGCCGATATTCGCGCCGAATTCACTTAATCGCTTACTTTGACCCAATACTTTACTTAACTCAACTTCAGTCCATTGTTGCTATAATTATGATCATTTACATGTCACTTTAACTAGCTCATTTTGGTAAATCAACCAGAATAAATGCATGGATGGCCTGTAATTAACTTACTGACAGCTGTTTATTCGGACACATTAAGGGATTTTTGATTTTTGCATTATTATTTACATGAATTTTGTTGATGCACTACTTTCCGTGCCTTTGGCTCGTTAAATTGTAAGAAACACAAAATTCAGCCACTTTTGCCGCACAAAAGCAGTCGGATTTACTTTAGATTCTACATAAATTCGATGACTACTTACGATTTAATAAATCAGCGATGTTATCTTTCAGGTACTGACTCTGTTGTTTATCTTATGCCTTTTTCTATCCTATATCTCTGTTTCGTACACGTAATGATCGTACAGCTGAGAGATTCTGATTACTAACTTAAACGTTCTTAACATGACCTCTTAATACGGTGAGATACTAGAGTACTAGTAATCTTAATTGTACAAGAACTATCCAAATCCATATTACAGTCACATATTGCATGTCGAATACCCTTGTTTGTTTAATTTGTTGGTACTCATTGTTTTAATGATATCTAGCAAAAAACAGACGATACTCAAGTGATCCGTGAATTGGCGCCTGTCTTTCCCCTTCAATTCACTAATTATAACCGTTGCAAAAATTTACAAACCCTTACGCTTAATGTGCTATTTTATTTTCAACTGTATTAAAACTGAGTCATAATAGTTTCTTGAATGGCCTTAGTCGACCGCTGGAATACTTGGTTTTACGGATATTATGTAATCTTTGTGTTAAGTTAGGTTTCATTAGTTAACGTCTTAACCCAGCCATGCCTCATGCATGCATTTTTAGTTGATTATTGGCAAATGTCTATCTTTGCGATGACTATTGATTAACTCCATAAATTTGTATATTTCCATTTGATTTATTTCGTTTGTTCCACTATTTTTTTTTACAAACTTACACGAATTTCACACATTACAACAAAACGGGACTTATCGCGTACAAAAAGTCCCTTTGAGAGCATTTTTGTAACATCAAGTTCGAAACGTCGAGGTACACTTTTTGAACGCGATTAAGTCCCGTTTTGTTAAAATAATATTTGAAATATCTACTGCATATATACATTTATTGTTGGATCAGGATATGTTTTCATTTACTGTGTTAAAAAGTATTATATTATGGCGCTTAGTTAACGATCTCCTTTTGTCGACCTAATATTCAAGGTTTCATAAAAACTCATTAAAGTACGTGTTAGGTATACTAAGCATGCGCATAAAAGAACATTATTAATACAACTGATCTATGCTTAGGAAACTATGTGTTAATAACACAAATAAATTAATAAACTCCATAATGAGCAATAAACTTTACAAATAACAATGATTTGCCGTATAAAAAGTACTTTATTCTTCGATCATGCATCTTCAAAGTCCCTCGCAAAAGCCAGCGTTTAATAAAAATCATTAATACAACACCGCCAGTAATCGAAACGTTTAATGAAAACGGTTCGTTAGCGCACGCGCGTCGACAGCTCGATTTATCGACTCGCGACACAATAATCGATATCGACATGTTCGATTACGGAGTACGGTGTACAACACTAGCGTTCATGGAATTTTCATTTGTTGAGGTATGGAAGGGTTTACACGGTTCAGTAATTTTTTTAATGGCATGAGATACGATGCTGATTGGTGTTAAGATATTAAAGCTACTTACACGTGTTATAATTATTATGTCATGTTAATCGATAATTATATACAGGAGCCTATAATTTATAATTCTATTAGCTATTTCTCGGGTGGCAATATATAATTGTTGCAATTATTGTGTGACGGATACATGACAGAGTATCATCACTTTTCGACCGAACGAGCGAAGCGTTTCTGTTTCGGCTTGGCCTAAAATTCTTTCGCATGCCCTGATGTTAGTTTGCCCGGGTTTTTGACTGTTCTCGTCAAGCATTTCTCAACAACACAAATCTCGTATGTGTTATTTTCACGCACTGGTTGTCTGTTCATCGGCAGCCGAACCGCAAATAGTTTTTTACTTTTTATTTATACACTGTTTTAAATCCTGATTTACTAATTTCATTATAGCTTTTTTTTATTCAAATCTTTAAATTTTAATTTTTAATTTAAATTTGTTTGCATTAATGTGCACGTCTTGAACTTTTTAAACTTGAACTTAAATTATTTTTATTTATATTGTCCATTATTTTTATTTTTATTTCATTCTGTCCTCATGTATACAACATTTTATTTAGTATTAAGGACCATTAATGGTGTTTTTGTAAATGGGATAATATGCCTGAAAATAAACAATTCTATTCTATTCTATTCTATTAAATATACGTATAGTTTTTTTAGTCGATGCAGTTCATGCCTATGTTTTGAATTAAATATTTAATGGTGTTTATTGGGGTTTATTTATTGGGGTGGAGAGTTCACTCATCTCAATGAGAAACGTGTATAGAGGTAGATAAAAAAAAATCTACTGTTTTCTATGGAAAAGGGTTATTATTTCAGCAGTCTAAGTGTTTCTTCTTCGTAGTCGTGCACTCTGGGCAGAGTGGTCGTGGTGATGGTTAGGTCGATTCTTACGCCACCGCTTCTCTTGTGATGCGCCGCCATGTAGTCCTATGTTTGGCGGAGTGAGAATTCTCGTTTATGTCACATTGTGTCACAGATTTGATAAGGTCTATCCATCGCGTTGGAGAGCGCCCTCGAGATCTTTTAGTCTAAGCGTAGTTGGTCCCATATGACATTTGATCGCAATAAAAACAGATACACATATTAAACTTATAACACGTCTTTTTTTTTCGTCGGGGGTTAATAAATATAATCGATTGATATCCTCAAAAAATAAATTGTCTACACGCCTATCTATTACTATGGGTGCATCAGTATAATTGCGCATGTCATCGAACTATGCTGTCCATCACCGCAGCACATACAATGCCTTTTCATACAACATTCTGTTTTTCTCCAATCTATACACATAATTTTTATGAGACGTTCATTTCATATGCAAAAGCGCCAGGCTTTCTTTTGATCATCACTATCATTCCAAATTAAGTTTTAAATTGTATGTATAAGATTGATTTTTGAATGAGCGATAAGTTTTCGTGACTGAATCACATAAAAGCTTTGTATATTACTTCGTATTGTAATGACACATGTATGAAGATGCGCAGCATATTTCAATAGTATCCCATGTTTTAATACAAGCAATAATTTACTTTATTATGGAACATATAAGGTTGGAGTTAGAGGAGTAGTTTTGTAGAAATTTTGAAGTGCGGTCAATGCAGTGGGGCAATGCATAAAGTTATTGATGATTTATTCGAATAAATATATCTTTTTTTGTCGTTAATGTCGGTGCTAAGTAAATATAGAGCAACATTAGCATTTATTGATATTTACGACGTTGCGTTTATGATTGGGCATAAGTTTTAACGTTACTTTCAACCGACTTTAAAAGAGAGGTTATAAGTTCGATTGTATTTTGAATTTTAAATGAGTGATTGCAAATGTGAAAGTTTGTGATGATGTCAGTGTGGAGTCCACGCCACAGAAAACGATTCCCATCAGCTTGCCATTTCAGGGCGAGAGCGGCTTTTTATATTGAGCCATCTGATAATTGTACTTATTGCCACGAACGCGCGCTGAACTTGCTCGAATAAAAATGGAAGGTGTAGTTGATACGTTCGCGTAGGATACTACCGGCAATGCGTACTGAGCCCGTCTTGCCGAAGGCTGACCTAGGATAGTAGAAAGTATTTGCTCATTTTTACCTTAGTTCCACATTACTTGCGAAGTTAACCGAAGTTCGGCGAAATGAGCAAATACTGTCGACTATCCATACTTAAACTTATTTCGCAACAAAAGCCTTAATAAACCACAACACCACAATCGTCGCATCAATAGACGAAATAATTGGAATCGCGCAGACGTCTCTATCTAACGAATTTCTAATTTATAGTGCGCGATAGTATCCCACTACTCCAAAACATCCTAACCGTCTTTATTTTGTAAAGAAGTTACGTCGTTTCGGATCGGAGTGGAAGGATAGTCGGTACGCAGTAAATTTTGCGCTCACGCATCTAATCGACGAGCGCGCTATCTGTCGGCGGCTTTGGTTACTAAGATGCAGACGCGCCGCGGTTTCTAGTTCTATTATCTGTGGTGCTAGGTGGCGATAAGCATTTAATTGTGTTGCTTTTTAGTCTGTGGTGTTGGCTGACTACTGGGGACGTTTCCTGATCTGATGCGACTAATAATTCACACTTAAAGTATTAATTAATCACAGACTGCTTAGTGTTGCCATATAATATTTAATAATGGTCACTATAGTCTGGCTAATGAAATAATACAAAGTTTTGGCGGCAAATTTAAAAAGGTTGCGGCTGGTCACACTTTGTGGAGTAGGAATTATAGTTTCGATAGTGGAAAATATTTTTGATCTTCTAAGTAAAGCTAAGGTACCTAAGGAAATAAGTTAAATATAATGTTGACGTGCACTCATATTCAGCTTAGATAATTTGTACCAATATGTACAGTACAGTCAACGACAAACACAAATAACACACTTTCTAACCATATACAAGGTGAAAAATCAAATGTAGTGTAAATAAGACCTTGCTCGATAATACCAAATATTAATCCATTACCAAAAAGAAATACATAAGTAGTAAGTATGTCAAATTTCAACTCAATCGGAATGTTACAACTGGTACATAAAGTATCAAAATTATTTATAGAGGACCCATCTACTAAATTGTATAAATCATAGACAATTTGTGATACCACAAGGAAATATCTGTCAACGTTATTTGGCTAGCTAAACTCTATTCTATAGGTTTAGGAGTAAGTAATTATCGGTTTATAATATTAGCGATTTTTAATCCTAAAAAAAAAATGCAAAGTAAAATGTATGTATTGTAGTACCTGTTTTCAAAAGTTGCTAAGAGTATAAATAAATATTTTACTTAAAATCTCTTGACAATATCTATTGACGACGCGGTTGGTGCAGTACTTAGGTAGTGCACTTGCCTACTGAGCCAGAGGTCCTGGGTTCGAATCCCTGCCAGGGTAAATATTTGTTTGATGAACTCGAATATTTGTTCCTGGGTCATTGATGTTATCTATGTTTATATAAATAAAAGTAAAATAAATAATCTAGTCGTCGTCTAGTACCCATAGTACAAGCTTCGCTTAGTTTGTGTATATTTTTATTTATTTATTACAGAACATCGTATTCAGCCCTAGTGCAGCTCTAGTAATATAAGTCTATTTTTATTAAGTAATATATTTTTCGAATTTTAAAAGTAAAGCACGTTTCTTATTTCGTACAATCTAAATTGAATTTCCGGCTCACATAATGGCCCCATTTCAAAAAAGGAAATGACTGAGGAAAAAAATAATCGTTTCGTTTTCGGCAAAGAAATTTTGCCAGTTTTTAATTTAAAGCGGGAAAGAAAATGCTTAGTCAAATTAAGAATGAAAGGACTTTATGAAAATATTTTTAGATATTTTTAAGTTAAGTACCTATTCTCAAGGTAAATTGTGCTTTAGCAGAATTTTTAAGCGGCCTTATACATTTTAAAATGTATCTTTTTTTTTCATACTATGACTGATATATTATACGATGATTTTTAATCGGTGATCAGGTTCCAACTTTTCTAACTCGGTATGATGGCGTCATGTTGAAGTCGTAATTACATAAAAACAAACTTTTATTTGTCTATGATTTTTTATTATTTTTAATCCAATTTTATCTTAAATTCCTTGTCATCCTACTAATCTGTATAAAAATTAATTAAGTTAAGTTTAATTTTAGCTGGATATTAATATTTTTCTACTCCTGATCACCGACTAAGAATTATCGTATATTGATAATTTCAACCACTTCGGACGAAAGTAAAAAAAATGATATCCAATTATGTGGCAAAACGATGTAGATGATGTTTTGACTATCGATTCGTTTTAATTTTGCAAACCAGACTCTATGAGAAAAATAAAATAAAGAAGCACATCCTATACCCTGGTCAGCGAATAATGATCCTCAGGACACTTCATTTGACATTTCTAAAATCCTAGTAATGGCGTCGATTTCACATCAATACTTGTGTAAATCTGCATCCTGATAAAACTAATAATACTTATCAAAACTGATTAAGTACTGCTTATACTTAAAAAAAAAATCGCATTCAAGCAATATTTTTAGATATCACATTTTGTGAGGTATCTCCGCCAACAGGGGTATAAAAATCAAGATTTAAAAAAAAAGGTGACTTACAGTTTGAAAAATGCCGTTCTCTACACTAATAATGAGCACCCGTAAGAATTACATTGTTGTATTGTCGGTATCGATATTTCTTCGTAATCTGGAGATACCAGTTGAATCATTTATAGGGTCTACAATGTATTTACAATTCCCTATGGACTGAATTGAGGGCTAAACTAAGTGCTGAATTCCACGTTTCTAATGCTATGACATAAGTCTGACATCTCACAATACTTGATTTTTGTCTACTTTGGCAATGGCGAGGTAACCATTATTTAAAAAAAAACGCTATTTTTACAAACATACAATTCAAGATTCAGGTGGAGCAGGCCTATACGGAGATGGCGGGAAGATCTGGGCACGTTTCTCAGCGGCTGGCCAGGGGATGCGGAGCACAAGAGGAGAGGCCATTAATAAAAGAAAACAAGTTTGAGAGTTACCTATATCGTTACAGTTCTAATAACAAGCTCGAGCAATCTTATGTGGATAAATTCAGCCATTTCTTATTCTTTAAAGTTTAAATTTATCAGTGTCAATGTTATGCAGTTCGTGTAGCAAATTGATGTGAACACTATATAGCTGACATACTGAAGAGCTACACCGAAATTGACGTACTGTGTCATCCCTTTCGAACTTGTATTTAAAAATATTCAAATGAGCAGGATGGCGCGGTACGGTGTTCGAATTACGAACATCGGGGTAACCCTACTTCATTGGGAATATCGTAATGCCTTGTCGATCTAGGACTCTACTCGTTCTTTAATTGCCGTTTACGATAAAGCACAAGAAATTAGCCATTAAATCAACAGCTTGAAAAATCTAAAAACAATCGTTGCTCGTTTTAGTTTACCGTTCGTCATTATCTCTAATTGACGTACGTTCGTTCTCAAACAATGTCGTCCGGCTAGCCGGGATCCCGCAAAAACTATAATCTATCGATTCTTTCGACTCACGTATAAGTTTTTGCCATCGAACGCATGCCGAACGATCCCGAGCTCAAATTGCAAAGAACAATGCTGCGTCAATTATAATATCTACCATATGTACGTTCCGATACATCTCCGACCCCCAAGCGAAATACTACAGTCGCTCACACACTGAAGGTTCATATGTAGAGTGGCAACGCCTAAGTGCAGTGTCTATATACTTTTGCGACGCAAAAAGGGGATGAATAAGTCATGAGCCGCGACAAATAGTGTAGGTAAAGGTCAGTCGCTTAATTATAGATGCGTGCGGCTCACCTGTTGATTGGTCGCTTTGAAAAATGTGTCAATCATAGGGATTTTTTTAATAGATCGCGAGCGCGGGAAATTGAAGTGACGAGTGACATACAGGCTGCGTTGACGGCGGCTGGCCGCTCACTGAAGTTGGTGCCACACCCCCCAACGCCCTCGCCCCGCCCACCGGTAGCGCTGCGCACTTCACGACGGTTGGGAAAGTGGGAAACTCTTCTAGTGGGGCTGCGGAGTTGTGGTGGGGTTGTGGTGCCGGTTAGCTTTTGTATGGCCAGTTTCACAATACTTTGTCAGACGATGACTAAGTTACTATTTTCTTAGGAAAACTTTACGTTTGTATGTTTCTATCATTATCCAAATAGAGATATACTAGAAATCTATGTTTTAACTAAGTTCTCAATTAATAGGATACAAAGGATCAAACGCAACACAAAACTTTGAATTAAGAACCTTTGTGGAAAGTCCCCATTAAAATATAAGATCATAGAAGTAATACCATGTTACTTCTAGAATCTTATACCATGTTCTTCATAATTAAACATCATTAAAGTAGCTCTTACCTACATGCGATTGTGATTTGGACATCTGTCATCCCAGTACATTTTAATTGAATTTAGGTTATATAATACTGTGGCGACAGTCCCATGCACAATTGTATGTGAGAACTACTAATAGTTATTCGTTGTTTACTTCAAAAGAGCTTTAATCTCGTTTTAAAATTAAAATACTACGTGAATTTAATTATACAACTTTGTTGGCATTTAATATGATGATGATGAGGCTTTATTTAATGAAATATGTCGATTGTGTATTTGTTAAGAAAAAACCTACCATTCTAGACCCCAGTCAGACTTTTGCTGACAACTTTTGAACTGTTTAAGAACTCCTACTAAGCAACTAAAACGGAAACGTGTCCCTTCCAAAAGTCAAGCTAGTTAGTAGTCAGGAGGTAACAAGAGGGCAAATAAGAGGGAATTTATCCAACTACGTCTACAACTGGGAGATAGTAGAAATGCGCGAACATGTCATTTACATATCCCTACCGGTAGAGAAGGACGTGAAAATATTTCATACTGACACTACGCTAAGTGCTACTTCGTCTGCATAAAACTTCAATCCCTGTACCAAAGTTGGTTAAAGTCAGTCCATCCCTTTCGGCGTGATTCATGAGCAGACCTTGCAAATTCTGCATCGCGCTGTTAAGAATTTTCTTGAAATAATGACCCCATAGAAAATGGATTTTAAATAAAGCTTAAAAGAATTATAATATTTTAGATGTCACTAGCAGGCCGGATCTGGCGGTAGATAGATAGAATCATCATGCATGCGTTTAATTCCTTGTGTAGTCAAACATGGATTCGTAAAATAAACTTTATGTTAAAATATCATACAATTTCAGCTTAACTGGCAATTTTTTTGACATCGCGCATACGAAAGGTTTAACCCCATTGCAATATAAAAGGGTCAAATATTAAAATGGTGCCACAATTCTTACGGGGTTTTTAAATTTTGGGGATACAGTAAATAGACGGTATAAACCCTCGAATAGTCACCCAACACTCACACATGTCGAGATAAAGTTACAAAGATCTTGTATGTTATTGACACAGAAAATAACACAGCGAATGCACCGACTCAAAGGATTATCTTCGTCCCTCGGGAAATCTCTCGATGCACCGCTGCATTTATGTTGCTGTATCTCTTGAGCCGGCTCGGTCATATGGATCGATTGAGGTTACTAGGATGCCTTAAGTCTTATAGATAAAATACATGTTTTATGTATAGACGTATACATATAAAGGCCGAAAGGTGTCGTGTTTCGTCGGTTCCGGGGCAACCTACCAAATCCAACAACCGAGATGTCGGAACAACGGGGCCACGCCGTTTCGCCGTCAAAATAATCATTGTTCGGTTCATGACGCATTGGTGTAAACTGTAATGTTATGTAACCTGTTTTTCAATAAATAAATAAATAAATATATCCAGCATATTCGGATACTATAATTTTTGAAATTTTGTTATTTTGGCTCTCATGGAAAGTAGGCCTTGGTCCCTTACGACATTTGAAATTTTCACCATCGATATGGTGGTCGCACGAAAATATTATCACGAACTAATGGAATTAGAAATATAGATCCTAATTCATAATAACCTGAATCGAACTGTGTGCCTCTAAGTAGCTCGTATACATATAAGGATCTCTATTGAATGTTATTCAGAGTCGATAGTCATAATGTGATATTTTTTATAATCATAATTTTACTTTTCAGGATTGTGATAACCTAAAGCGTTTATAAACTGGACGTCTTTGTCGAAATCCTTATAAAGTAAAGGGCATAAGTCGTTTCTGAATAATGTCCTAGAGCCCGTCTGAATCCCACCGCCGACGCAGTCTATGCTAGACTGTTTGTCTCATATGAAAGGGCTTAATACGGTGTCTTTGTAGAAACCTTCATATTCTACACTCGAAGCCGGAAATCCGCGCAAATCCGTGCCTGGGTGGTCTACGATATTTCCTAAGTGTCATAAACAATGAGTAATGTGGTCAGATTATTAAATAACTCTGATGTAACGTATATTGCAAGGGGAATACTTTTTCCGTCATTAAAATTTTACTAGAACCGCACCGATATCATCATACGGCAAAACTAAACCATTTTTCATTAAACCATTATTAATACAAAGATCAAAGCTCATTTTTCTTTGTTTATAGATGTTTGACGACTTACCTTGGTTTGGCCCGTTGAAAAGTGAAGAGGCGTCTCATTTAATTAGCTCCCTTTCAACAGTTTCAACCAACGCTTTTCCTACTTGTTTCGAACCATAATTGTTTACCATATTCAACGAGGCTTGAACAATCGAAATTATTTTTTTAAATCATTGATACAAAAAAAGTATTGAAATGAGTCTCCCTGTAGAAGACACCGGGAATCGAACCCGGTACCTATGGATTGCCTGTCCAGGTCTTCGTTTTTGTGTTTAATTATATGTAAAAATAGTTAAGCTTTATCACAGGCAGTGTGATCTGGATCTCCATGAACCATTCCACTTCCAGACTTCTAGACGTAGCTGCGAACGGCAACTTATAATTCCCTACCACTTAATATAAATTGGACATTGTTAACACCAAAGTTTATGGATGTCTTCTGGGTGTGCTAATATCTCCGTCGGCTGCATCAACGCGTCAGGGTGAGACTAGTCAAGGGCATTCCCATTCAAGTTAAAGAAAAATAAGTCACTTATCACTTTCCGACCATTTAGTATAACTATAGGACATTTTAAAAACCAAATTGTATACGCATCTTCTCAGTGCTCTAGCATCACTGTCGGCTGCATCAAGGTGACAGGTGGTCTGCAGTCAAGACCAATCCCATTCAAGTAAGAGAAATAAGTCAATAGGTAATACGAACCCAGGTGCAAACAAGAAATTATCTCCAAAATCAAGCGCTGTTTCACCAATCAATTACCAAGAAATGTCTAATTCGAAATCATTTACTGCCCTAAATCCTAGCATTAAGCAATTATAGATCACGATCACATGTCGTGATCAACAAATCATCTGTTTGTGTTCAATGAGCGATTGTGGATGCGCGGGCGACGGTGACGTCATCGCGATCGACCAATCGCGACCTTACTGCCTTAGAAGGAGATTCTATTTTCAAATTGCCTTTACAGTGTTATAAGATTATGAAGTTTTAGTTTAGAATGTATGCTCGTGGTTATAAGGTGGTTTTTAGGGTTCCGTAGCCAAATGGCAAAAAACGGAACCCTTATAGATTCGTCATGTCTGTCTGTCTGTCTGTCTGTCTGTCCGTCTGTCCGTCCGTATGTCACAGCCATTTTATTCCGAAACTATAAGAGCTATACTGTTGAAACTTGGTAGGTAGATGTATTCTGTGAACCGCAATAAGATTTTGATGCAAAAATAAAAAAATAATAATAAATATTGGGGGCTCCCCATACTTAGAACTGAAACTCAAAATTTTTTTTTTCATCAAACACATACGTGTGGGGTATCTATGGATAGGTCTTCAAAAATGATATCGAGGTTTCTAAAATATTTTTTTTCTAAACCGAATAGTTTGCGTGACAGACGCTTCCAAAGTGGAAAAAAGTTGGTCCCCCCCCCTCTAACTTCTAAAATAACAAAATGAAAAATCTAAAAAAAACATATGATGTACAGTACTATAAAAACTACCAACGAAAATTGTTTTGAACGAGATCTAGTTAGTAGTTTTTTTTTTATAATTTAATACCTAACTTTGCACCTAATTTATATGGGGCGCTATACATACCAGGTGCAAACTTAACTTAACCACTTAGGGATGGAAAGTGTTTGTACGGAACCCTCGGTGCGCGAGTCCGACTCGCACTTGGCCGGTTTTTTATTAATGTTGTATGGTTGTTTGATTTTGTGCGTATGACTTAATATGGTGTTAAGCGATTGGATTGATTGAAGGGAGTAATTAAGTGTTACCTTGAGCATGATACGGTTATCTAAAATGTATCGATTATGAGACAAGCTGTCATATTGTAAGGTTTAGGTTTGAAGGTTATCTTGTCACTATACCTACGTAGTGTCGGGGGAAAGGAAATCGTAGCTACCTATCTATGTATAAAAGGTGCATGTTTTCTAAAAAGAGGAGGTTCTCAATAATTTTATTAAAGCTTTCGTGAGACATATTTAATTATTGTATTACGTGAGGAGGTTCTCATTTTAACTCGTATATATTTATTTATTTCGTTAAGTACCTAAGATCTTTGTAGTACTTACTTGACTATTTTTGAATTTTTTTAACATTATATATTTATAGGATTTATTATTTTTCTTGTTTGTGTGCAATAAATAATTGTTGTTTTGTCTTGTATTTTATATCTCGTCGTAATCGGGATGTAATGATGTTATCATGTATGAACACTTATAGTAATTTTGACGATTCCAAATAAACTCGACTATTTCTTCCATGAAAATGATCTCTCATTGTTGGTTTATTATTTTTAAATACATTGTACATAATTGTATGTAAGTTACCTACTTAAAAAAAGCTGTTATTGATAGGTACAACACAAAGAGACAAAGTAAACACTCATTTGCATCGCCACGTGGGCGATATGACTCACAAACCGACTAGACCTAAAACGGTCAAAAACAATTAGGTAACCACCATTCGTCTGTTTTTGTCCGAATTCAAATCGACACGAAACACGGCCTTTTTCGGTTGCGCTACTGTTCTTGAATGGGCTACTTAGTGTTTTATTCGTCAGATTACTCTTTATGGGGCTGACAATGGAGTTCGGACGTAATAAATCAGATTGTTGAGATAAGCGGTTTTGCTTTCTCCCTGATGTCTGATGTGCTAGGATTATGTAATTTTTGTGGACGTTTCGTTTTGCTTTGGCGATAGATATTTATTACCTTACCGTGTTGTGTTGATGCGAAAAGTATCCTATAAGGCTGCTTTTCTACTATCCTTTTACATGTGTATTTATGTATGAAGTGGAACAGAGCACCTTTCATACTGCGTAAAGTTGGGCACTATGAACATAAAAAAGAGCTTTGGTAGTAAAGTGTTCCTACCTAGGTGACCTTATATTTAACTTCGCATTTAAATACAAATTTAGTTTAACTCAACGAATCAATAGCAGAAAATCTGCTATCTTACCATCTAGTACCTATTACAGTAAACCAAAATAAACCAATATCAGTAACACATAAAAAAATGAAAGAGTTAAAATGATACAAATAAAATCAACTTACTAAAGCATATACGATGTCATCTCAATTAAACAAAATTGTTCAATTAACCTTCTTCTAACGTTCGTCAAAAATAATAACACATTCACTCCCAGGGGGCCTGAATAAAAATGTTTTTTTTTAAAGCGTTAAACAGTGTAAAATAACCATAATGTGCCAACAAAATTCATCACATCAACATGATTTTTTTAAAGCATTAAACAGTGTAAAATAACCATAATGTGCCAACAAAATTCATTACATCAACATGATTTTTTAAAGCGTTAAACAGTGTAAAATAACCATAATGTTCCAACAAAATTCATCACATCAACATGATTACAATACCATAGACATAGGTGTCAACGCACCACTGGCCGAAAAACGTAATATCCTGTGACGCCTAAAAAAAAATGCACAATGAGTTACTTCCCGGTTTCCGCGCAGACGCCATTTCCTTACAAAATTACCAACTTAGTAGTGACATATCGAAGGCCTTATTACAATGATATAATATTTATAGTTGTTTGGGCCGTGGTAAGCAATTGGTATTTGCCTAAAGAGGTCATTGACTTTATAAGAAAAGATGCACCGAATTACGATTACGCTGGCAACTCCGAATTTTGTAGGGTGTCTATGATATTGATGGTTTAAAGAAGAGATCACCTTACACGTGCTTATATTAGTGATAGATTAATATATATTTGTTAAAACTCTGGATTGGAATTAGTTTTTGTTTTAGAAAAAATAACTATATCCTAATTTATTCTTGCTGCAAATATAAAAAAATAGGGTTTATTTCTTTCCAATTGTTTTGGTTGCTAAAAAACTCGTGACTTTCATTTAATTTGCATAGAATAGGCCAATTAATTCATAAATTCATAATCTAAACCACAATTAGGATTTGTCCTTAATGCGACCCGGTGCATATAATTACGTCAGCTGTAATCATTTGCCTGTTAAATTATATTAATAATTATTTCACTTCCTCTGCACGTTTTTGGTCCCGCGAGGGATTTCCAAAGGTATGCGATAATATAACCACTAAATGTTATAAAAGGAAATAATTTGATAAGACGTAATTATTGCATTAGCAAATTCTGAAAAGCCCCGAGAAGGAAAATGTTCGCTTGGTGATATAACTTGACTTTGACAGTACAACCGACAGGAAAAAGCTATCTTCCTGGCTGTGTCCTACAGGAAAAATGGTTAGAATGTTTTATTAGGTATTTAATAACTAACTTTTTTACAGTAAAACAACTAGCGTAGCTTCGAACATTGTATTCAACTGTTTAATAAATTTGGCATTCGGCAATCCGAAGTTTCATCAAACTGTTCGAACTTAAAAAAAATATGCTTTTAAGCTCGAGGAAACTGGCATCTTCTAGGTGTGCATCATTCATCAATTCATCATAGACCTTGTTTTTACTTTCCACTACCTAATTTTACTTCTCGACAACGATAACAAAATGCTGAATAAGTGCCAGAAAAATCGTTACATTTTTAATTCATCTATCTATAGTCTTCATGTCCTAGCGACAAAGCTTTTTAATATATATATTTTTTAATTTCTATGTTTTATCTTTCTCTGACATGGTTACCCTAGCCTATCCGAATGTGAGCGGAAATGAACGAACGTGCCCCGAACGCTTCCGAACGCGGACACGTGTCCTACGTACTAAACGATTGTTTAATATTGTTGTCACCCTACTTTTTAATAGCATTTTTCCGAGTTGTATTTCGCTTTGAATTATTTATTTGACTTTTGCATGAAATTTGTTTGGTTGGTTTAGTGGGATTAACGTGAAAAGAGCACTGTTAATATCATTGCGCTGTACTCAGGGCATATAAAAAATGAAGCAACCGAAAAAAATTAATGCCTAAGCTAGGGGCTTTGATAGACATTAAATGTAAAATAATTGACAATTCGCCCGTTTGGCCCAGAAAGCCGTGTAGTTAAAGAAAACTGCATTCAAACGTATGGAAAATTTCGCTTTGCTCTATAACCTAATCCTGATATATAAAAGTTCTCTATTAATTTTGCCTTTCAGCTAATTTTATTGAACTAGTGGAGACGTGGGTTTAAATCGCGCGCAAAGCATAATAAATATTTATTTATTTTTCAAATTAATATTAAACATTTAGGTTAGTAATGCTGTTTTTTTTTTTAATTTCACTTACATTAACATTAGTGACATAATTATGTCGCATGTGGCAGGAAAATCAACTCGTGAACTATTGCTAATTTCGATAAGCTGTCGTCGCGATAAGTCATAATTAAATACCGTCACATAAATGACGTTGACGTTGGAGAAGTGACGTAACTAATGATTAGCAATTCTCAGTATTTAATATCGGAATTCGGTAGAATATTATTTTCTTGTTCGTTTTATAATTTTAAGCATTATATCCTGTAAGTACCTACTCGTACAGGTCGAATTAATGTGATTGAATTGGTTTGTATTGTTTAAATTGTTACCTACAAAATGTCCAGATGGTTATGAATAAAACCTTTAAATATGCGGAATAGACGTTTTTAAATTAGTGTTTCTGTGAGCTGTAGACTTTGCGAATATTTGCAAAATGGCTGATATTTTTTACGTTTTAAGCCCCCAGATCTCCGCCATTTGAAGGACGTCTGGTGCAGAGGCTGTCCATAGCCATCCAGCGGGGTAATGCCGTGAGCATTATGGGCACTTTCGCACCGGAAACCATAACGAGCGGGTTTGACTAATGTAATTAGGTTAGTTATTATGTCGACGTTAATATTGTAATTATTATAAGTTAAATAAACCATCTATAATTTTGAAGGACTAGAAAAATCTATATAATTATCGAACCTGCTCACAAAATCTTGTGAGAAATGGGACTTATAGGCGAGGACAGCCGAACATCCCCGGACTTGAGGATTCCAGTATTTAATATTCGGAATCCGGACATAGGTACGAAAATATTTTTAGCCAAGCTTAAATTGAGACCACCTGCTCGCTTCGCTCGATAATGATCGAAGCGGACAAATCCACTAGAAAGTTGCAGACGTTTTTCAGCCTCCTGAAATATTGTGACAGGTACAGGTAAGCCTATGATGGTCGTGTTCATCACGCGGTCGATAAATGATAAGGCATCCGTCACAGTCACACTCATATTAGTTGTCAAAAGAGCAGGTATATATATCCTGGGTAAACTTACAGGACAGCCTCTACCGTTTCCATACATGTGGGTTAGACAGTAAACGCGTGAAAGAAGATTTTTATGAATATTTATTTCGAACACAACTATGTTTTTCGAAATGATTTTGAATGTGGGTAAATTGACAGCACATTTTTTAATTTTTATATAGATACAAAGATGAAGACGCAAAGAAAGATTAAACTGCTCCCATAAGTGGTCCACACTGGGACTCCAATCCGGTATCTTTGGATTACCGGTCTAACGTCTTAACCTCTTGACCAGAGAAGCACTGTACAGTCTGACCTAAAAGAATAGAAAATAAAATGTGCAAATTGTTTTCCTCTTTTTGTAATTCAATAGTTTTGTAAATTTAAATGTAATGAGCAAATTGTTTCCTCTTTTTTATATCAATAGTTTTTACTATATTATTAAGTTCAATTTCTTAGTGTAACCCGTTATCAACCTGTGTGTTATCTGTAAACGGACGCGTGAGTGCCAAGATACAGGCTTAGCCTAGTTTAGTACTTACCGGATATTGATACTGTATGTAATCCTTTTCTGTTATTAAATAAACTATTCTATTCTATTCTAAAAAGTGGCAATACTGTAGTGTTGTCCCCGTTTTCTTAGATTGATTAGAAAGGGACGACACTACAGTATTGGTCAGACTGTACGTACGCTTCCAATTTCTACATCATCCGTTTTGATCATACTCATACTCATTTATTATTAAAATGTCAACACTTTATAAGTCAAATACATTATAAAAATTCTATTAAATTTCAAAATACAAATTATTATAAAAAACATTAATTATTAAATACAAATTAGAATAGGTAGTTACATTATTAGTATTATAAATTATTATATTTTTTCATTATTAAATTCGTAAAATTCGTCCATGTTGTAAAAAGCATTGGTTGTTAGCCATTTCTTTAATACATTGAAGAACTATACTTATTTTAATGATGTTCGAGCCCCGCAGTGGACCATGTTTAATTTATCTTTGCCTGTTGTTCTTTGTATCTACAATTCTACATAGCAAGATTTCAAATAAACAATGCAAAGATCGACACACAAAGCATAATGAAAAATTCGAAAGGTTGGTTGGAGTTCGGGTAGCGAAGTGGTTAACGCGCTGGACCGGCAATCCAGAGGTACCTGGTTCGATTCCCGGTCTTACCATCAGGTAACTCATTTAAATTTTTCTTTGAGCTTTGATATCTTTGTATCAATAGTTTAATATATAAAAAATATTGGTGTGTACCCTTATTAATAAAATGAGACATTACGTAACTATTTCATAAATTTATAAGATATTGATGCACAAACTAGCCGGCGATTTACCTCTGTATCATCTGATGGTAAGGGTCCACGGGATCGAAGATAAAGCTCGTTGGTTCATCCTATTCACTAATACCCTGAAGAGACCCATATTATAATTTTAATTTTATATTTAAAATACTTTGCTATTTTTACTGTATCAGTAATGAAATGACACTAAAACTGCAACAAAATCTGAACACGTAGCTATTTAAATACAATACACATCCGTTTAAAGCAATAATCCACTGATTTGGTTAATTTTCAGGTCACGTGCATGTTTGACGCGTGGACGACGACCCTAATTGCATCCGTAATGGGTGCATGGTTGATGGACAGACAGCCTTATGGCGCCAACTGATTGCATTAACAAGGGCAGATCCAGCCTAATATGGGGCCACAACATATAGGCGACAATTTTCGTATGATCTCGATAACGTCTCGTATGATCTGGATAAAAATGAGCGAAATAAGGTTATTTTGTTCATTATTTTATTCATTATAAAAAAAACTATTTTATTGGTAGCTTGTGTAAAATGTAACGCAACTGGTTATGAGTAGGGTTGGGACTTTTGGTAGCATACAGTGTTTCTAAAATTCACGGAGTATTTTTTGACGATTATAATACAAAGATTTTCAACTAGGACACCAAAAAGCTCTTGTTCAAACAAGTTGTTTAATTTCAAAAGTAAAATAACGAGGTTAACGTAATTAATAGAGAATCCTAATTGTTTCGTACTCGCCGCTGAAACAGCAGAAAAACGTGTATACGGAAACAGTAAAACGTTTCTCTTAACAAGTTGGGTAAAAATCTAGGTCTAAAAGTACTGGCCGCTTTTCGAGGCACCAACGGAGTTCCGCTCGGACGTTCTATTTTTAAAAAATCAAAGTGCAAGCACCTCTTTTCCTGATTGCCAATGTCTATCGCATACGAAAATACCGGACGTCTCGTGGGACTGCTTTTTATACCCTTATTTGCTATCAACTAAGCCTCTTGCTGACCAGAAATTACCTTTATATCTTTGGTGATACAACAGTCTGGACGTTTTCGGGAGTGCATTAGGCGTTGGTGTAAATTTTGACATAAAGGAAGGACTGCACCGGTGCTTTAAACGTGTACGTGTTTTACGTGACCATTTTTACTATTTGTTTGATTGGCTTAGTGATAGTGATCTATTTCATTTGCAGGTTGTATAGGGTTGGGATCTCTGATTCATATTTATTTGCCTTGATCACATGTACCGAATGGAGACAGTGCTCTCGACCTTATACTCGGTAGGTAACATAGTCAAGTGCTGAGCACAGACTGTTAAATTTTTGCTCTTGGCCGAGTGAAATTTTGCTGCCCATTCGTGCTCATTACGCGTTCTGTAAAAGGAGTAGGTATACTTCACAAATCTATGCAGAATTAGCGTTGACATCGACCACATATCTACAATCAGTAAAACTTTTGTAGTGCGCTGTCTATGATAATAAAGAGGGCTGGCTCATACCTATGCCAAAGAATAGCCCTGGCTATTCAGCGTGGTACCTAATGCGGCCAACCTCATGGGCAACCTCCCGCTCGGCACCGATCTGGAGTGTATACAGCGTGTATATTTTATATAACCGCAAATTGAAGCCAGACGGAGATTTTAGCGCTATAATCTGATATTTATAAAAAATATTAATTAAGCGTTAACTGCCATAGCGCAATTAATTTATGAAAATTTTCTGTGCAGCAATGTATGGCGTAGCTATTACTAAGTGACAGTTGTGACATCACGTTTTTAAGTGTCAACAAACAAATACATTGCGTGCTGAATTATTTTGTATGGAAAAAGTTAGATTTGTTTAATAATTTACTAATCAATGTATTAATAAGTGCCTATACTAAGACCCCGTAAAGTTTGCGGTTATATCAAATATACACGCTGTATATAATGATTTTAGTTTTAATTGTTTCTATGTATCTTTATCTTAGTACAACATACTGTAGTTAGGTATATGAATAAAAATATAATAAATAAATACATATCGGATAACCTCACACAAATCGATCTAGCTAGTAAGTTCTATTTATTAGCAACCGCGGCCATGGATAAATTCCTTAAAAATAACATATCGAACTCTTTTGTTTTGCCTAAATATTTCACGGTACAAAAACTAACAGTAAAAACACTTACACAACCTTAATTGACAATCACAAGAAATTTAACCTGGAATATAATTCCCAAGAAACACCGTGAGATTTTCATATAATTTTTGATCACCACGATTGAGTCATTAAGACAATTTACAGATTATTAACGGAGTAATTGACACAAGTAATAACTGAAATGTATTTCAATTAACCTGGTGTAAAGAAGTATTTTTTTGACCACACTGTTTTACTTTTTAGGGTTCCGTACCCAAAGGGTAAAAACGGGACCCTATTACTGAGACTTCGCTGTCCGTCCGTCCGTCCGTCCGTCTGTCACCAGGCTGTATCTCAACAACGGTGATAGCTCGACAGTTGAAATTTTCACAGGTGATGTATTTCTATTGCCGCTATAACAACAAATACTAAAAATAAAATAAAATAAATATTTAAGGGGGTTCCCATACAACAAACTTGTTATAGATTATATATTATATATATACATATATTATACCTATACAGGTATTATATATGTTATATATGTTGTGTTAGGTATTATATTAATAAGGGTTCCGTACCTATACAGGTACGGAACCCTTCATGCGCGAGTCGGGCTCGCACTTGCCCATTTTTGTATTTGTAAAGTTAAACAAATACCTTGAGGTTTCTTCAGGAATCTTTTGTGTGGTGATGTGAAGTGATTTTAAAGTTTAGTGTGTTTATAACATAAAAAAAATTGGGCAAGTGCGAGTCCGACTCGCGCATGAAGGGTTCCGTACCTATATATATGTATATATAGGTATAACAAGTTTGTTGTATGGGAGCCCCCCTTAAATATTTATTTTATTTCTTTTTTAGTATTTGTTGTTATAGCGGCAACAGAAATACATCATCTGTGAAAATTTCAAGTGTCTAGCTATCACCGTTCTTGAGATACAGCCTGGTGACAGACGGACGGACGGACGGACAGCGAAGTCTCAGTAATAGGGTCCCGTTTTTACCCTTTGGGTACGGAACCCTAAAAAAGTGTTTTTTATTCACATCATTATATACAAATACGAGTATAAGTACTTGGTTTTACTACACTACGATATTCAATAGGTATGTTTATGGTATATCTTACGATATGAGTGTACAAAATTTCATATGAATTACATTTGATTTAAAACAAAAAAGGCAATTTAATTATTATTCGATACATTTTTTTTTACCTTTCCGGGTGACAACGTCACGACACGCTCGCTATTTGTATGGAGCGTTTTCAGCGCTCCGTAAGTATGTCAAACTATATCTATGAGAGAGTGCTCTAAATGTATTTAGTCCCATATAGACATTTGATCTTAACAAAAATAGGATCGATTCACATCTTCAATAAAACGTTGTCCCCTATTGGCTAGCAAGCATAACGTTTATAAATTATGACAACTGAAAATTATGTACATTGCTATCCTACTTTCCCATGATGCTCTATTTCACTCGATACGCTGCAGTCTCTGAAACAACTCTTTTCCCCTTCAACCCTTTTCGACTCGGAAAACAAAAGTGACGTTAAATACTCGAATCTATAATGCACTTACGACCTTACGCTACGGCAAATTCTTCAGCCATATTGGTTATCGTTGAATATTGATGAAATTATATAGTTTAAAAAACGTGTCCATTGTCTTTAGTATCTTTTCATTTGCTACATGAGTTTTATGAAAGGTGGCGTTATAAATTAATATTCACCCATGAGCTTTCATAGAAATATGTGTTCATTGTTTTAGGGCCCTTAAAAGGTTAATTGAAAGACATGTAACAACTATTTACATAGTTATGTTACACATAAGTCGATGAACAATAAAACTTGCATACATATTTGGATTGACAAGATTCCAAGATGTTACAGTTTTTTGTTACTGAAACTGCTACTATAGCATTATAGATAACAGATGGCAGACAAATGGCAAATTACGAGTATATGCAAAAGGTGACGAGTTAACTTGCAATTGATTTTCAGTACTATTTGCGCCACAACATTTTTAGAGCCTTTTTCAAATTAGTTGAAAAAAGGCTCTAGGAAGTTTACATTTTGAGAACTACAAATCTAACATTTTAAAAACTCGGTTTTTAGCGTTATGTGTATTATTTTAATAAGGACTGTATACGATCATATTTAACTAAATAAGCACCTTTTAATTCTTTCAAATACTTTTATGTCTGTTTCATTACAAGTTATTTTTCTTCAGTGAAATTCCTGTCTTCAGTTATGTTGTCAAATAGAATGTATTCTGCGACAAAGAAAACGGGAGCGTTACGCGCCTAAGGTGGTGGAGGCATTAGGTAAGGGTAGACCAATCACCAGGGGCCTTATTCGAGTGTCGATCGCCAAACGTCAGATCACCGTTAGATAACAGTCATCTCTCCGTGATCTCGCCTTTCAACTGTCATTTAAACGCGATGAGCTTAAAAGTGACATATCTCATCTCAATGTTGGAAATACGAAGGCGATAATGATTGTCATGTGAAATGTACATGATATTTATTTATCATAATGTATGACCTTTTTTTTAAGATTTGACTTGAACTGTATCAGGGCTGGTTAGCTCTCACTACCAATAGTCTGATTTTTGTAGCAATATAACCCGTTAATGAGATTATCTCAGTTCAGTCTATTCACGACGCAGTCCATGCGCCCAGTGCGCCCGCATCATCCTCCCAAAATTACTCCTAACTCCTGTTCATAACCGATATGCTGGCCAATAGGGGGAACCATAGTTTTATTGAAGATGTCAATCAATCCTATTTTTACTGGGATCAAATATGTAAAAAAAAATATATGAGCGTTATCATATTCAAATTCAAATTGAATTTTGACACCGGTGAGTGAACCCGGGTATATTGGCGGTACCGCGATAATCTGACGGGTTCCGGCGGCCGGAAGCAGCTACGACGTTCGAATATTGAACGCCTCAAAATACGCGTCAAAATACCTATTTATAGGAGACGGTAATGCGCGGGAACGTCTGTAAAATTTCATTCAGCCGATACCTACGTTGCACATCGTAATATATATTAAAATGAAATTTTCTGTCAAATATTACCTACATTTTTGTTTTCTTGCTGACTGTACTTTTCTTTCATCGTCGATTCAAAACGATTAAAATTCCAACGATCACCTAAAATAGGCTAATGGCTATTTTGGTGATTGCTGGACATACAAAGAATTAAAATTTTTGTCCGACTATTAGGTAAAAAAGAGTCATGCTACACGGATGAAGTTCGTGTTAGTGAAGTTCTAACTATCTAATAAAAATAGGAAAACTATGGGAGCTTTAAGTGGCGTTCCTTTGAAGCGTTTTTCCTGAGAAATTAATTCTGTGACCTTTAATGGAAAGAAGTATAGTCAAATATTGACCAGAAACAAAAGGTCATAAGTAATAGTTTTATTATTAGACTTAAGCTCCTTTGGTTAGATCCGACTTGTACCCCTTTTCCCTAGGGCCACAGATTTAAAGACCCGTTTTGTTAATGTAAGTTTACACTGGGTTTACGCAGAATCCGAATTACGAATCCAAATCTGCGCACATAAATAATATTTATTTAGGCGGATTTTTAACGAAGCCTGTGTCATGTTAATCGACTCGGTTTAATGAGTAAAAGTCGTGATTAACACGTTTCCGATTAAAGCTTGACGAATACATTCTTAAGGCATCAGACACACTTGGGTACCGTCAGATGTAGATAAGAATATCTATTTGTGTAAGAAAATAAACGTGAGAACACAATTTCGGCACCTCTAGCACAACTGTGACACGCGACTCTTTTTAGCGCGAGATATAGGTAGGTACTCGTAATTAAATATCTTTTTCTGTGCAGTACTGTGAGAGAGTGACTGGTGACGCTGTCGAGTGATAAGTGTTACGAATCATAGCTGTGCTAGATGGTCAGCAACTGAAAGTTAAACCTGGAGAGACAAACTTTTTTTTTAATGTACTTACAGATAGAAACATGTACATATGTCACATTATGCACTCAGTTTAAGAGGCCTTATTCCTTTAAAAAAATATTTTTTCCATATCATGACAGATACATTGATAATTTCAACCAACTTTTTGAGTTGAATAAATAATTTCAACCAACTTTTTGAGTTGAATAACTCAAATGATTATGATATGGAAAAAATATTTTTTTAAAGGAATAAGGCCTCTTTATTAAGGAGTTATTCAACTCAAAAAGTTGGTTGAAATTATCAATGAGTTCTAGAAAGTAACATAGCTATTTCATGCATTAATTTCGTGCAGTCGAAAAAAAAAACAATTTTCTGCGTGAATTTTGTCAAATTCGAGAAGTTTTTGAAAACAAAATTATCAATGAAAAATTCAAACTATAGCTTTCAAATACATATAAGTATACCAATAAATCACAATGGCCCTGTTCTAAGTACTTACGTTGATAATAATTATGTTAAGAAACTCGTTTGATCATAGAGAAAATATTCTAAAACAATCAGCATTTTTGAATAGACAAGGAGCCTTAAATAGGGCATAGAAAACCTCGGTGCAGCATTTGGTGAACGCACACCTTAAATCCGCAATCCTCGTACGTTGTGAGAATTAACAAAAACTGACAGGTTAATCTCTCTCATTTGCGCGGTGACAAGAGCTGGATGCCAAAACATTCATTACGAGCCATATATTACACTTTTTAGGCCGTTTCATTTGTATTGACCGAGCTTCAATTATAATTTCACATTTCATAACCGATGCAATGACTCATTAACTCGTACTTTAATTAAATCTGGGAACAGTTTGATTTTAAATAATTTAATTAAGAGTATGGAGTGGAGATGCGGAGAGCATTCCAAACATAGAGATCAGACCGAGCTCGAGCTCTTCTAATTCTCAAGTCCCGGCTAGCCATCTTGGCGTTGCCGAGGACTGGGAGGCACCATATGGGCGACTGGGGCCTGTGGGTGCAGTATCGGTGTCGCAACGACGCGCCTGGTCTGCGGGCCAACTTTTTGGGGATGGTTGCGGTTTATTTGATTCGCCGATAACTCAAGTAACAGATATCGCTCGGAAAGCCGCTACTCTAAAATGGAGATGGGTGGGGCGTGTGTGTAGGCGACTAGATCGAAGCTGGTCTCCAAACCTTTACCATGAGTTAACGTGAACGTACTCGCTAGTGATAGCGTAAAAAAATGTTGGGAGAGAAGTACAGACCACCTAGCGGTTACTTTGTAAAAGTACAAACTTTTTACGTCGTCGTTAGACGTTTACTGTAAACTCATGGTACAGGGCACTGGAGTGGCCACCACGAATGGAAAAAGAAGCGTGGGCAGACCCCCCGCTAGATGCAGGGACGACATAGTTAGGGTCGTGGGAAGGAAGTCGATGCACGTGGTCCGGATTCGGATCGATTGGAAAATGCACGTGGAGGCCATGATCCAGCAGTAGATAGATACGGGCTGATGATGATGATGGTGAGTGTAGCAGAGGACGAGCATTATATTTTATGGCAGAATATTTGAAAATGTGTCCATCGGTAAGCAGTAAGTAATAGTTCTAGTGAGTTAGACGTAATGAAATGACGAAGATTTCATTTTTAGGGTTCCGTACCCAAAGGGTAAAAACGGGACCCTATTACTGAGACTTCGCCGTCCGTCCGTCCGTCCGTCTGTCACCAGGCTGTATCTCAACAACGGTGATAGCTAGACAGTTGAAATTTTCACAGATGATGTATTTCTATTGCCGCTATAACAACAAATACTAAAAATAAAATAAAATAAATATTTAAGGGGGGCTCCCATACAACAAACTTGTTATAGATTATATATATGTATAGGTACGGAACCCTTCATGCGCGAGTCGGGCTCGCACTTGCCCAATTTTTTAAATTTTATATTATTACTAGATGTTGCCCGCAACTTCGTACGCGTAATTTATTTATAGGTACCGTAGTCGGGTAAAAGTATCATTTAACCATCTTAGGATGTTCAGCTATTCCTTCACTAAAATTGGTTAAAATTTGTCCAGCCGCTTCAGCGTCATGAGAGGAGAAAGAAATTATGACCAAAAGATGGCGCCAGACTGTCATGGCGCCGAGCGCTCAAACAAAACAAAAGACGATCCTGCATCGCCCCCTCATGTCCCTTCTATAGAAAACTTATTATCAATACTAGATTCTTATTATATTATAGATTGAATATATGTTTGATGACTCGTGAGAAAAAATCTGTTTAGTAATTGATAGAGACTCAATATCATCTTTTAGCATTTAAAGCCCTCATGCAACACATTCTTGCATGGATTCCGCGGCTTCCAGCGGTGAACAAAAACATAATTAATTACTAAAAGGTAATTAAAGGTTACATACCGACAATACTGAATCGTAGGGGAATCGAGTTAAGCATAATTAGGTATTAAACGAAGACTTACCTATTCGCGTTTTAGTAATTGAGTTAGAACAAATAAATGAGTTTGACTTTTCTGACTAAATTTAGCTCTACTGCTTACTGAATAAATTATTTAATTTCATAAATAACCCATTTTTCATTGAAGAGGTCATGATTCTAGGAAAAATCTAAACAACAAGATGCACCTTTTTTAGGGTTCTGCACCCAAAGGGTAAAAACGGGACCCTATTACTCCACTGTCTGTCCGTCCGTCTATCTGTCTATCACCAGACTGTATCTCATGAACCGTGATCTAGACAGTTGAAATTTTCACAGATGATGCATTTCTGTTGCCGCTATAACAACAAATACTAAAAACAGAATAAAATAAATATTAAAGGGCTCCCATGCAACAAACGTGATCAGTTATTTTGCACCTTATTTGTATCAGGCGCCATACATACATACCAAGTGCAAACTTAACCCTAATAATGTGTTTGTACGGAATCCTCGGTGCGGTAGTCAGACTCGCACTTGGCCAGTTTTTATGACAGCGTTGATGGATAATTTGTCGGAATATGTTAGAGACCTTTTCACACCAAAACGGCTGGACGTAGGTATTTTCACCATATTTAGTATAGGCATAGTTGGACATTCAAAAATTATTAAATGTAATCTTTTACACATAACTTTTATTTCAAAAGTTTCATTTGTCATGTGTCGATAACCCTACTTAAAATGGATGTCACAAATTTGCACATCTACGCTTAATGGCTACTTACCGATCGGTAATGGTTACGACTTCGCAGTCAAATTCGCTTCATTGTGTACTGACCTTGATTAGTATGCGTCTGTATAACGCGTTGACTTATTATAAGGACGTGCTTATTATAGTAGCTTATACAAACTGCTACATAATGAGGTCTGAAAACACGAGTATGGTTTTATGAAACGAGCTGAAGCCGAGTTTCATAATACGATCAAGAGTGTTTTAATTGTTATTATTATGTACTGTTGCATATACTACTTTATCTACATACATATTCACCATCGTGTCATAGATTTTCTTTATTTAGATCTGAAGTAGGTACCACCAGTAACTTCCGCGGACAGGGGGAATGAAGGAGGCGACACCGCCACCGAAATGGTAGGGCTTTACCTATAGTATCAAAATGTATTTTATTATTGAACAATATGAGTGTAGATAAAATCATTATAAAATGGGTACCTACTCGTACTTATAAACTACTTAAAAAATAAACGATTTCAATGAAAATAAATCATATTCTGGGAACAAATTAATGAATTGGTTTCAAAAACGTCAAAATGTTTATACTTTTCCATACAAACTGAGGATTTACGTCGATTTTTTATGGATCCCATCATCGCGTGTCCATTCTGGCGAGATCGGGAGTACAAAATACCAATAAAAAAATACGGACATCTGACAACATTATAATTATTACAAATACAATTATAATTAATTTACTCTTTATTTTGTTTCATAGTCGAGAAAAGTTCCCATTGTTACCCGATTGGTATGAGGAAAAAACATAGTCGAGAAAAGTTCCCATTGTTGCCCGATTGGTATGAGGAAAGAAAATAGTCGAGAAAAGTTCCCATATAAATCGGAAAACGTTGTCAAGAAGTCATCTCTAATAGCTGGTCGGCTCTGACTACGTACCCTTACCATGAGTTTACAGTGACAATACTTGAAGGATTTGTATGGATATTTTTTCTACAAAGTAACCTTTAGGGGCACTGTATTATCACTACTACTACATAGTATAAAACAAAGCGCTTTCTCTGTCCCTATGTCCCTTTGTATGCTTACATCTTTAAAACTACGTAACGGATTTTGATGCGGTTTTTTTTAATAGATAGAATTATTCAAGAGGAAGGTTTATATGTATAATACATGCATAATTTATCAGCACTGCACCCGTGCGAAGCCGGGGCGGGTCGCTAGTTCTCTATAAAAATCATTTACGCTGTCACTAGCGGTACAGTCTCGTTAACTCACGGTAAGGGTACATGTCCCAATCCAGGTAGGATATAATGGACTTACGCTAAACGCATCATTAGTAAATCAATTAATTTCGACTATAAGCCGATGAATAATCATAGCATATCCTTATGATCCTCATCGTGTGTTTATTATAGATTGTGTACATTACAATATGGATTCAGGGCACGTACGATGAGCTGTTAATATTGGCATGCGAGTACTTGCATTAGTCTGCGGCACAAAAATGTGTCAATAGTGCTGATTTCATTATTACAAAGTAGCTCATTGTTTTGTTCATTGTTAAAACGTTGCAAAAATTATATTAGGGAAAAAATCTATAAAAATTAACTTTATATTATAATAAAAACAAAAAATAATGGAAATCTTTTGTCTTTTGTTACTCCTCGCGGGGACAAGCACACTAAGGGAGACCGCTCTCCTAGTTATGTTAAAGGAGATATGGAGAAACTAGAAATGTGCCGTTCTCGAGACCGTTTTCCGATTTATAATAAATATAAATATCGGACAACCTCACACAAATCGATCTAGTCCCAAATTAAGCTCAAGAAGGCTTGTGTTATGGGTACTAGATGACGATATACGTACCTATATAGATAAATATATAATTAAATACATAAAGAACAACCATGACCCAAGCACAAATATTCGAGTTCATCACACAAATATTTGACCTGGCCGGGATTCGAACCCGGGACCGCTGACTCGATTTGTATGGGAAATGTTTTCGAGAACGTTCTTTACACATACAAATCGGGACCGTTCACGAGACCGGCACATCTCTAGGTAAAACTGTAGGAGTCTTCGAGAGTTTGTTTCGAAATGGCTGAAAATTGTATTTTTTACGTTTTTATACTTCGGCATATTAAAAAAAATCGAAAAACTGAATCGAAAGAAAAACCTATATACTTATTGAACCTTTTCACAAAATTTCATGAGAGCCGGAAACTTGGCCTGTAGGCGAGAACAGCCGTTAATCCGAACATCCATACATGTAGGTGCAACAGAAACGCCTCCCTCGCTTTGCTCGCTCGGGCAAAGAGACGACCGATAGGTGTATGCGATGTTATGCATACCACTCCCGCTTGTTTATACACGACCGACCTCATTTTAACCCTATTACTACTAAACTCTACTACTTATACGCGTTAACAATTCACTCATAAATGAATTACACTAATCAACCTGACCTTTTCCGATCTAATAAACCGAAAGCGTTAAGCGCCATATTTTTTTCCTGCAAAAAACGGCGCCTCTTTACGTCGGTAATGATTAGGCTTATTGAATTTTCGAATGACTTATACCTTGTTTTTGTGGATGAGAAAAATAGTAAGGTATGCGTCACGCGATTTTTAAGAATGGGGAATATGCATGATGTCGGAAATCATAAATCATAATTATATCGTAACTTTATTAGCAGCAGCTTCACGATCGCTTATTAACTAACCCAATCAATACATTCACATAAGAAAAGCTTAATATACATAAAAAAACTGCTCCTCTAAGTATTAAAAATAGCCAACTAAATAGGTAGCGTTATCCCGCGACGTCGTCTGCGTAGAATTAGTATTTCGCCATACTATCATCCATCATCCTTTTTCTCTGTACAAAATTTCATCAAAATCGGTTCAGCGGTTTAAGCGTGAAGAAGTGGCAGACAGAGTTACTTTCGCATTTATAATATTTGTAGCTTTTTTTTCTATTATTAATGGTACTCATGTTATGATCACATGATTTTTTTCACATTCTTTACGCATAGGTAAACGTGAACATAAAGGTGTGACAACGGCATTAAACGCAGTATGTCACGAAGTAAAAAGCTTATTTACCATATTCGACCAATTTAATATATTGTGACGTGTGGAGCGTGACATCATTTGCTGCGAAAAGAAGACACGACTCACTTTGACTCGCATTTCTGAAGTTTCTGTTACTCCCAGTCACTATGGTATATATATATTTTTGTCATAAAAACGTAATTTTTTTTATTGTATCTTCCTTATTCAAAGGAACGGCTAATAAATAAGTATATTGAGTCATGAGTCGTGTAAGATTCCTTGGTCCATCTATCTATCCAATGTGTACGAGAGATGCATGCTGACTGCATAGTTTCTATACAAGTTGCATTTGGGTTGCGATCCGTCTGTTTGGCCCCTATAACTTACGAACGTATAAGCATTATGTATCGCGTGTATATTTTACATTGTATATAATTTTCAGAAGAAAATTTCAGTAAATTCGGAAAAAACACACCATTCAAAATTCAATAGTTTAAACGGCCAGAAGCGCAAAATTTTCAGCGTGTCGATATTACAAAAAAAAAATAAACATTCAAGTTTCGAACGCTAAAAAAACAAATGAGAAAGATTTTAAATGACTTCATTAATTCTATTTACCGGTCATAATCGGCGTTGGCGGTTTGCGCACGGTACTACTAACGAAATGCCAGGCTGATTACAATCTAATACCAAGGTCCTATAATTCAAATTAGATTGGAACCTCACAAAGGCTTCCTAAGGCCTGCCCTTATAAGGCAGTCATAAAATTAAGGTTATATTATTTAAATCTATGATAGCATGCTTTTTGAGTTATTAATTTAAATCTAACAGGCTTGAGGACAGGTGGAGGTGTAAGTTAGTAGACAAATAAATATTTATGAATGAATACCTACTTGACTAATAGGACAAAGAAATGATTCATGCTTGTCAAAACTATTTTGTTTATTTTTGCGTTAATTTCGTTAAAAACAGGTTAATTCTAAGTTCGAATATATTTCCGAATTTCAAAAGTTTTTGCAAGCTTTAAACATGCAATGTTTGTACGTATGTAGGTATGTTCGGGTCAAATCTTAGCAGCTAACTTTGACCCACTTTCTGATGCGGGATTCACTTCCTGAGCTCCGATTGGGCTCAAATTAAGTATCATCGACGACAATGCAATAATATGGTACCGTGAAACTGGTCTTCTGATGGAGTCGGAAGGTGGCCATAGGAATTCCTATACTAAACAATATATAGCCATCGTATCACACTCCTACACGTAGTACGCACTTACAATAACACACTTACAATAACGCACTTTCTTACGGCGAGCGACTTTTTCCCTAGATATAGATTTAATTGAGCAGAGCGAAGATTATTATAATATTTATAAACCTTATCTGTACACGCATCGTCATATTAGTAGTTTATAGGCCCTCATGATACCTGCAGGCTCTACCTAGTGTGAGGCCTACTGATAATCTACGCAAAATACTCTCACTATAAACTCTGTCATATACCTACCTGTGTTAGCATGCGATACTTTTTGGTAAATAAATTAATTTGTATTTGTATTTGTGTTTATGCTCATTCAGATGGTCATTTCTGATTTTAGAGTAGTCTAAGTGTAAGTAGTTTAAATTGTCCCATAATAGATATTTGATCCCGATACAAATACTGTTTATTGCACACCTCAAACATCAAGGAATATTCAACACAACATGAGATACATTAAAATAACAGGCAGAGGTAAACAACAGGCGGTCTTATCGCTAAATAGCGATCTCTTCCAGACAACCTTTAGGTAGCGGTATAGTTGAAAATTAAGAAATAGAATCGATTGAAATCCTCAAAAATAATTTTTCGTCAAGCCTGTAGTTTCCCAAGAAAATCATGCCTATTTTAATGTTCGGGACATTATTTTCTGCAATATGCATCCTACGTTATGGATATGCGTTTATGCATTCAGGAGACTAGAGTTTGTACAAACTAACTGAGACTTCGGAGTGTAAGGGTGCGTCTACACTGAAGCGGTGACATGCGGAATCGACCAATCACAAAAGTGAAACGGAACTGAGATACAGACTTCAACTCAACCCTAAAACCACCAATGAATGCCGGCTCCGCATTTAATTCAAGCGTTGCGGATCGCTTGAAGCATTCAACCGCGAAAACCAAGAAAATGGTACCCAAAATTATATACTACATAAAACAAAAACAAGCCCAACCCCGAACGCACATACCTATCCTTCCACCTCCGTTCCGTCCCGTCAGTCGTGGGTTTTTATTTCTTTAAACATGACTTGAACTTTATCAGAGCTGTTTAGTCCTCACTACCAGTGAGTCGGACTTAGGGACCCGCTAATGGGATTATCTCCGCGCCACATGAGTGAAAGTCAATCTTTATGCCCATTATATAGCAATGGCCATGACATGTAGAAATATTGCTAGATTTGCTCAATCACAATGCATCCTCAAATCAATCTCTATCGAAGACGTAGGTAAATACCTTCTCCTCTTTAGTCGGTCCCCCAAGTGTTGAGGATCGTGACCCCGTCTATTAATTTGTCGTCATCGACAAGCTGTCGCCAGCGCACTCAGTCGGTCAGTCCTGACCTGAGCTTGAAGGTCTCATGGAATGGCATCTTAACTGCCTTCAGTAGTCAATTCGTCCATGGCGTTGGTCTACGGCCACGTGGTCTCTTTCCCTGCCTCTTGCCAGTTACAAGCAGCCGCTCGATATTACCCCAGCGTCTCTCGTAGGTACATACAGTAATGTTTTAAAGCGTGTTCCAAAATGTCGAGTTGGTCAGCCATCGTTATAGACTGACGGTAAATAAATACTGTATCATCAATACCGGGTGTAAATTACAGTAATCTTGAGTAGCGCCTCGCTTTTTAGCGTTAATTTGACTCAAATTAATATTGCTGCACTAGGTGTAACTGGACAGTGTTATGCATTAAGTACTTAAAATAATAAAATTATAAATAATATCTCTACATTTCTTTACTATAGTTCTAAATTTATGCGAGGTCTTTACATTGTATTGTTTTATTTTGTGATGATAGAAAAATATAATTAGTTACCTATTTTTATTTTTAATAAGTCATGCTTAGACTAATCTAAGGAAATAGAAAAGCTTATGCTATTAAACTGCACCTCAAGCATACGCGCGACTCTTTGGCGTGCCATTAAATATCGCATGTCTCTTTCTTTTCAATACCGTATGATCAAGACGGGTGATGTTGAATCGCACGTTAAGGCGAGGTCCATAAATCCGTGTTGATTCACCAGGCGTGGTCAAGTGCCGCCGTTATAGACGATGCTCATGTTTTACTCCACCAGTCTACTTCAGATCACAGCCACACCACACCTCTGTGCACCGCGTGTGAAGGAATCGCATAAAGCTCATAGTGTTATTTAATTATTTTTCATCTTGGTTCCTTTGTGCATAAAGCCCTGTTGATTCACCGGGCGTGGTCGGGCTTCGGTGTAGACGGAGCACATGATTTTAAATATTTTAATAACATACGCCTACTTGTGTCCACACCACACCTCTGTGCACTACGTGTGAAGGACTCGCTAGGGGCTGCTTCATACTGAATAATCAGAATTGAATTCAAGAAAGTAAAGAAAACGTTTTATGCCATAAGGCATACACAAACAAGACTTCACTGTTATAAAAAATAAATTAATGTATATTTTATGAGGTGTGCAATAAAGAGTACTTGTTGTTGTTGTATTTATGGATGATATATTAAGTACTCTTTATTGCACACCTCATAAAATATACAGGAGGAATACAATGCAAAACATTACAATTAGAGGTAAACAACAGGCGGTCTTATCGCTAAATCTCTTCCAGACAACCAGACAGACAGATGACGTCTGCTAACAATAAGCCGAAAGGCAGCCATTGCTTTACAAGTAGGGAGAATCCTGAAACAGACACACAGTAATATTACATCTTAGTCCCAGCATCCTCCTATGTATCCGGGAACTTCATATAGAATACATTGAAATCGAGTTTGCAACTCTCACTAAATTAAAGAAGATTCGAAGTTCAAAAACATGTCTGGGAATCACGACGCTGCTACATAATTAATTGGTGTCTGTTGCATAACGCGTCCGTTTTAGTTCAGATTTTCACAACGTGACGCTGACGTACTGCTGTCACAAAAAATGCCTAGCTCTTGACGACAACATGGACTTTAAGTGTCGCCAATACGACTATAAAATCCTAAACTTGTATTACTAAAAACAACTTTTTTTTGGAAAGGAGATAATTATTTCAGAACAGTATACAAGGGGGCAATAGTTCGCAGTGCGATGCAGGATTAGTATGGGCGCGCCAAGCAAGCGCACAGCGGCATCTGCTTGATAATAAATCCACTCATCACGCCAAAGCCTAGTTATTTTAATATTTAATATGTATGTTACATTGTAAGGTATTTATCTATGGGCCTTTGATGCCTGAAATAAGCGAATTATTATTATTATTTGTTTCTCGTTATTGAGTCTCGGGCTCATACGTCCCGGTCTTTTGGAAGGCTTGCGTGGGGATATGGATCCAACACGTAGAGGCCCATTGGAGAAATTTGCTGTGGCTGTTGCCCTGCTGGGACCCGTTCCTGATCATATCAATAAGATGATACATCCATGAACCGGTCCCAGCAGGTGATTGAACTATTGCATTAATATGGAAAAGAAACCGGGCTATTAAAATGAAGTTTGGATGGACTATTTATGTGGGCTATTGCAGTAGAAAAATGTCACCCGCCGTAACCATCTATGCGACTGTTACCTCTGGCGGGTGGTGACTCGCCCCTCACTAGGTGGGCCCCGTAATGCCATCGTGCCGACGGCCGGAAGCAACACGAGCGTGAGGGCTCAGGGGTGTCGAGAGGTGTGCTGCGCTTTCTCCGAAGTTACTCGCGGCGTGATGCCCTTTAACACTTCCACCCCTGGAGCATATAGCTCTAACGCTCCTCTCTGGACGGCCAATGAAGGCAAGCCAGAGCTGAGAGTCCTACGGGTCCTCTTGGGTTTCCACTCCGGCCGATGAAGGCACACCGGAGACGAGGACCCTGACCGACTCTCTGGAGATCTCGGGTCCGTGGGGTCGTCACTCCCCAACAGCTCGCCACAAGCTGCCCTGCGGGCTTATTATTATTATTATTAAAGCGACGCCGCTTTATCTAAAGATGGTAAATATGAAAATTTTAATCGTTTACTGTATTATACGCGGATGAAGTCACGGGCACTTTATAGTGTTCTAAAAAAGAACTCATCTTCAACTTTTATAGTACCTACAGTATTGCGCAGTTTGGGATGAAGTCTGTTTTTGTTTTTATTATTTTCTGATTATTCTCGACACAAAAAAATCCATTCTGAACACATCCTATCTAATGTTAGTTAAGTGTTCAAACATAATAACACGCTAGACGAATGATAATGAATGGCTCAGCACCATTCACTCGTTCGCTCTGAATGATTGGGGAGTGATTGATGAACTATTTGTTAATCATGGTGCGTGATATTCAGTTTGTTGTATTTGTTTAATAGATACGTAGCGGAACAAACGGTGAATGAAACTATCATATAAACTTGGTTTTTGCTGTGGTTTTCTCTCACTTAAGTAAACTTTTATACCTAACATATTACATAATTATAAGCTACTACTACTTAGAGTACCTTAACCCGCGTTTTCTTTCTTTACTATAGTCGAATAAAAAGTATCCTATAACCAATTCTGGATGTCCAGTTATTCCTGTAGTAAAATTGGTTAAAATCCGTCCAGTCGTTTCGGCGTGTTGAGAGGACAAAGAAATTATGACCGATAGATGGCACCAGACTGACATGGCGCGCTCATACAAAACAAAATACACCTACATCCCGCTTTTAAAATTTTCTTAAAATCTTGATCCATAGAAAATAGATTTTCAATACAATCTAGAATTTTATAATAAATATTATATAGATATCATCTTTTGAAAAAAAAACAATAACACTGTCACAATTATATTATTAATTAATTATTTTATTATTTTATTAATTAATTATAATATTTATATTCATAATGTGTAAGTTTATGTATGTATATTTAAGATTTTGTCTTTTTTTTTTGCGTAAGTATTTCGTGTCTCTGTGCATTTTTTATAGTTTTGCCTATCTTCTTGGATCTTCTCTGTTCTCTCTCATTTGCTCAAAGGTTAACTGGAAGAAATCCCTTACAGGGATAAGTTCGCCTTTGTACATATCATTAGTTTAATGTCCTTGCTATGTATATGTATATTTTAATGTACAATAAAGAGTTTACATACATACATACATACAATTATTACCTGGCGTTGTAACTATACTTAGGAAATAATATTTAAAAATATATATGATTCTCGTAGTAAAACTCCATGATTTTCCTACAAGAAATTCTTCGTTCATTACATCGTCTTTGTATAATCATGTAGAGTTCCGATTTAATCCTATCATTAGAAGGAGCTGAAACCAGAGTGAGAAGTTAAATAATAAACCCTTGAGCAAAAAAAGAGGAAATAGTCACGAGCATTAGGTATGTAAAGAAAATCATTGGTAGTGTGCTCTATTAACGATGATAAAGAGATTAACTAATGGACCCCCTATCTACGGTGCACCAACATTCTAAATATTTATTACAACCAGAACCCCTATTAAGTAAACGATGATAAATCCGCCGATTTCCGCAAGCGCGCAATAACGAGAGAACCCTGATTCAAGAATTCGTCGAGAGCATTAATACTCGTTTTGTGACGGACAGACAAAAAGGACGTTTAACGACACAAAGTTTAAACTTCAAAAGCGGACAATGTTGGACATTCTGGCTTGTATAATTTTGATAGGGGGAGGTATTCTTAGTTGGTCGTTATGGAGTTGCGTGGATTTGTTTCAGAATTTTAACATTTTGTTGTTTTTTTATTGTCAAATACATATTTAATTTTGGTATGTAATTTGGTGGTTTTTCGCCAAAGTTAACTACAAATATCTTTAATATAATGAGAATATTAAGTAAGTACTTACCTAAATGTTTTAGAAATGTACTAAGTTTGCAAATTTAACCTAATTGTAACACTGTTAAACTGATACGTGCTTCTAAAATAATGACGATGATACGTAACAAAGTATACAGAATTTAATTAATTGAATATTCAAGTTTTCGTTTACAAATGAGCGATTTTATGGAATATGTTTTAAAATTACTTGTTTATTTATTTAATCTTCATAGCAGAGAATAAAACCTACGAGTCTACCTACCAGCCAACCTTCGGGCAAAGCAGATAAATTGTGGGCGGTAATAATCTATTCCTATGGCGCATACGTAAACGCATGTGTAGGTATATGATTCGTTTCTTTCGATGATAAATGATGTAATTAATTTAGTATGTAATAATTGTTTCATTTATCAGCATTGTCATATTCGACCCCCAGATGCAGTATCGATTACAGACGAACTCACATTTTCTGTATTTGCCCCTCGGATCGTGCATAAACAGACACGTTCGAACACGTTAGAAAAAGTCGACATGATCTGCCGTGTTAGATTCGTGTTCGAAATATTTGCGAACGAGTTTTTTAGACCAAATATCGAGTTGTGCGGAATTTCGGCCACTTGTTCGGAGCTATTGTAAACAAAGATTCCGATTTTATTTAAAAATAATGTTGTTTTGTGCTTAACTGCTGCTTACTAACGAAACAACGCAATATTTGAAAGGGAAATAAAAAATAAATAAACAGGTCCATTCTACGCTTAGTTGTAGTCATCTGTAGAAATATTGACACTGACATTGTTTGATACTCCCACTACTATTTATATTATTCGTTAACTATTTTAGCTTAGGGACCCAAAAACGGATCTTAGTCGAAAGCACGCCACTTGTACCGATTCTGCGTAGTTTTTTGTCAAGCCTACGAAACCGCGAAGCCCCAGAGAAACCTATAGGACGACAAACCGGTCGTCGACTGGTCGGTTGGGTTGTTGTATGGTCTATGTTGCGTGATCCTCCTCCACTATTTGTTGGTGACCAAGCCAGAGAAGTGGGACTTTGTCTCTCCAATAATGTTAGGGTCGGCCACCATTTCCACAATTTCGGCATCAGCCCGGATCCTTCCTTTCCTTTCCGTCTCTTTTTGTATATGTACAGATTCTTTCTTGAACGTAATGAAATTTCTCATTCAAATGAGTATAATCTCGCCGTAAATTCCAAAATGGCAAGTCATATTGCTGACGTACTAATCACAGGTATGTGGACTTTACCATATTTCATAAAATATTACTTAATGCGTTCTCTGCAATCTCAATAAGGCAACTTTGTCACTGATCCAGGCCCAGCCCAGGTAGCAGTCCCCGATGAAGAGCTTCATACGAGTTCGAAACATGTCGGGCCGTCCCTGACACTTTCACGTGTATGTATTGTATCACATAATAAAACACTACAGAAGGTTCTCCTTTTGATCCTCTAAACAGCCTGACAACACTGTTTTATTAAAAAAAAAACGTATAAAAATACTTCTCCACATTCTGTATTTGTTTCCGCTAAGTCGTAGCACATAGAAGGTGAGAAAGCGACACTAACCACCGCTTTTTTGATGGAAAAACATTAAGAAATAACTACTCCCGTCATACTCGAGACACATAGAATTTAATTGTTTACAAATGTCCAAAGTAATTAGAATTCCTTAACATTTATTACAATAAATCCCGACTCAGCTTCAGGTTTTTACTTCCACTACTTTTTCACGTATCTTAATGCACCCCTCATTTCGCTTTATTTATCGCATGAAATTTTAACTCTCTCTCGTTATTCCCTAGGTTGCGTTTTCTGTAACTATCTTAACTAAATAGGAGGTCTACAATGTAACTATTCGACATGTCGCGCTATGCGAGAGTCGTGTTCAACAAGACGTAAATTTTCATGATTATGGCCATACGTGATTAGAGTACCGATTTGTCGAGCGCTCGATAAATATCGATATAAAAGTTTATCGACGCTTTGATGATCGGAGTTTGAAAGTCGATTGGAGTGAAATTGGAGACGGAACCGATAAGACCAATTTTATTTGCGAACTTGAGTGCTATTGGTTTGTTGTCAGTGCGAATTTCAAGTTGGTAAATTAGACCAACCAATTTTCCTTTTTTCTCGGGATTGATCGATAATTCAAGAAGACTGCCAATGCCTAATATAATACATGATAGATACTTAAATATACAGAGACAATCTTACACAATTTCGAGCTAGTGACAAACTAAGCAATGCTTGTACTATGGGTACCAGACATAATAAATATACATACAAAGATAACATCCATGACCCAGGAACGTCACATAAATATTTGCCCTTGCCAGGATTCGAACCCAGGACCGCTGAATCAGTAGGCAGCTGCTCTGCCACTGCACCAACTGCATCGCGCTTATGTATAGCGGTTAAACTTTTCTGAACTAATTAGCATTATCTAGAGAAAGCTTATAGTTAGATCAACAGATGACGCCAGGTAAAATAGGTCTATGTGTCTGTATGAGACCGTTGTAACAGTGACTGTCCAGTCAGGTCCTAAGTTGCGAAAAGTTTACAAATATTTGAGAGTTTTTCCGAAACTTTCACATAAATTAAAACGAACTTTTCAATTTAAAAAAATCTATAATGATTTTATCAAGTTACCAAGGCTTGTTTTGCAATTTTAGAAATATCCCGTTGGGACATCCTGTAGTTCTAGGCCGCTGTTTTTAAGGAGGTTCTTCAGTTATTTTTGAACTTTCTTTCTTTTTTTTAGGGTTCCGTAGCCAAATGGCAAAAAAACGGAACTCTTATAGATTCGTCATGTCTGTCTGTCCGTCGGTCCGTCTATCCGTCCGTATGTCACAGCCATTTTTTTCCGAATCTATAAGAGCTATATACTGTTGAAACTTGGTAAGTAGATGTATTCTGTGAACCGCATTAAGATTTTGATGCAAAAATAAAAAAATAATTGTAAATATTGGGGGCTCCCCATACTTAGAACTGAAACTCAAAAAAATTTTTTCATCAAACACATACGTGTGGGGTATCTATGGATAGGTCTTCAAAAATCATATCGAGGTTTTTAAAATATTTTTTTTCTAAACCGAATAGTTTGCGTGACAGACGCTTCCAAAGTGGAAAAAAGTTGGTCCCCCCCCTCTAACTTCTAAAATAAGAAAATGAAAAATCTAAAAAAAATATATGATGTACATTACTATAAAAACTACCAACGAAAATTGTTTTGAACGAGATAGTAAGTAGTTTTTTTTTTAATACCTTACTTTGCACCTAATTTATATGGGGCGCTATACATACCAGGTGCAAACTTAACTTAACCACTTAGGGATGGAAAGTGTTTGTATGGAACCCTCGGTGCGCGAGTCCGACTCGCACTTGGCCGGTTTTTTCTTTTTGTTATGCACTGTAATGTTCCGTTCTCCTCCTTCACTGATGGCCGATGACTGATGGCGATGGAATGGTCGGATCTCTAACGTTATGTTACATTACACATTACAGACAAATCTCGCAGTAAGAGAGCACCTTAACGCCATTATTACATGCGTCAATTCGTTAACTTAGCGATGCGCGAGCCAACTAAACTGTTACTCTTCCATCACGCAGGATAGCCGCTTTGTAAGACATCGAGTTGCGGAAGCCCAAACCGCAATAACCTACGTATATAACCTATATGTATACTCTTCCGCCAATTTGGGTGGCCGGGACAGATCTTGACCATTCTGTAGTCATGCCGCGGTGTAATCACCGATGTCACACGTCGTCCTGTGGTTTTCTTACTCTTGAGTCTTGGCACGTTTCATAGCCCTATTTAGGATCATTTTGCTTTCCTCTGCAGAGAGGCTTAGAAAAGGGGGCCCAAAAATAGTTCACTTCAGGGGCCTATCGCAAGCATCTATATGTTTTACATGATTTTAAAAAGCTCCAATACGCTTTTATTATAACTTTTTTATTTAGCAGTAACTCTGCTAACGTAAACCAACGCGCGATAGGGTGTTAGGGTGGCGCTACGATGCCACCCTAAGGCATGTTGAAGCAACTGACATCTGGTTCGGTGGTCCAGTTGGTAGGACACCCGTGTTGGCCTGGAAAGCCGTTGAAAACGCAGGTTCGAATCCTGTCTGAACCAATAAATTTTTCAATTTTTCGCTTCATTGTAAACATTACGCTTTTATTATAATTTTAACTTGTTAAGCTTTTCCATCCACTGCACCCACTCTAGTAAATTTCTGTCTAGTCCAGTGTTTAACTATGTAGTACTACCTTAACGTTGGGTTTTGCAATTGTAATTATGTTTAATGCAATCAATTTAAATAAATAAAAATAAACATGCCAGCAACAGGCGGTCTTATTACCAAAAACGATATATCCCAGACTCGCGATTAATATCGATTAAAACCATTATAAATCCTTTTGCTTAAACATGAGACAGAGCGGCCACACACATTCAGCAAAAACCACGTTAGCGCGCGAGGTGCTTTATGATGAGGGCTCATTAGTAGATAAAACGGGTTTGAAGGAAAAAGCTAGTTTTTAAACCTCTCGCGTGTTTCCTTGGCACCTTCAAGCTGTTGGTCAAAAAGTCTATTTGTTTTTGTAGGCTGGATTTTCGTTTTGCGACAAAATAAATTATTAAGCTCACAGTCATCAATGGTATTACTCTGATAGTGATACTAGTATTCGTAAATTGAACTTCGTATCGTCTTCGTGTTAATTCAAAATATTATTTGACGTAAATAACTATGTTGATCGGAATAGCTCTTCAGAATGACACTGTATATAAACGTGCCATAGAAAGTACCTACGTCACCTATAGTTAGCGCATTCAACCGTGTGTTTTTTTTTGTATTATGGCTTTCATTAGTAGCAATACAGGCAATAGATAGGTTGTCTGTCATTATCTATACCCGTAGCTGTGCAAAAATATTGGATAGAGTTATTTTATTATTAGACCAGTGTCATCTTTTAACTTGACGTTATTTTACTTTTACCACCATCTGAGTTTATAGCATTTTAAGATGTTAATTAGTGCCGAAAAACACAATTCTTACTTTTAATCAATATGTTCGCCTCACAAATATGTCACCGCTTGAATCTCCCGGATTGACAAGTAATAAAATGGACAAAAACCAATATGCACTTGACTCGAGCCGTCACCCTACTGCGCCGCAAGGGAGGTCCTTTTTGGTCGAAACCAATAAATCGAAGCCGAAATTTATTCGTCCTTTTATTTTATTTGGACAATTAATTGAAGATATCGCTCACAACGAAATCATTCGCGTTTGACGGGAGCTATGGCAATTATATGATTTTTTTCCGCAACCGACGTACGTTTGCAGTTGACGAACTATTCTTCAACCCTTCTTCAACTTTATTTAAGGTTGAATATCAGATCTTTCTTTCTTTGAAATATGGGAGTGTTAAAGTGGTTTTTTGAGCAAAAAGCGAGCCGATTGGTTTTTGTTTAGATCGGAGAGACCACACAGGCTGTCGTGGGTATACAATAAAAATAGTTGTCAGGCCCTGTGCAACGCGCTGTCACGGTGGTTTTAGGACTCGTAATCTGGGTTCAGAAACTGCCAAGGTATTATCAATTTACTTTATTTCCTATTTTATTTACATATCAGTCGGACACACTTGGTTTGGACAATCCAGTCCGGTAAAGCCCAACAGGGTGTTTATCAGCCCTCGCCATTTTGCGGATTATTAGTGGTACTAATTTATTTTACTGGCAACGACAAATTTTTGGTAACTGATCAATAACTGACTTTAAAAGTCAGTAAATGTCACTGATGTAAACAAAGAGAAAACAGGACTAAACATTCCGCAAATTTCAAGTAATTTTTGCCGAATAAAGCAAAAATTACCCACAGAAATGAAACTAAGGAAGCAGCATTCCGGTAAACAATGTTTTGAATTTGGTTGATGACAAATCCTTGACAAATCGCTAGTGACGTTTAATAATTTATTTATTATTTATTTATTTAAATTAGTTACACAGCATAACAGTAAATAAACCAAGGCACTGTGAACTACAAAATTACATTACAAAAAAAACTTAAATCTAATTTGATTTAGGCGACGTAACAGCGTGGCTCCGTTGCGTCGTCTGATCTGGTGCAGGATTCAAATATGACGTTTGCACATTATTGCCATTTGTAAGCAGTTTGGTTAGCTGTAGCGACGCTATCCCTGGACAGGATCGACACTTGCTAGGCTGTAGTAGTTGCGGCTTTTGCAATGTTCCTCCATTTGACGACGCGTTTGGCTCGGTTTGTAGACACCTGCCTACTGAGTCGGAGTCCCGGGTTCGAATCCCGGCCGGGGCAAATATTTGTCCAAATATTTGTTCTTGGGTCATGGATGTTATCTATATATGTATTTATAATATATTATGTATATTGTCGTCTAGTACCCATAGTACAAGCTTTGCTTAGTTTGGGACTAGGTCGATTTGTGTATGATTGTCCCTTAATATTTATAATAATATTTATTATTGGTTTGTGTTAGTGACATTTCAGAGATATTCTGATACAGAACACCTACTTGATTACAATGGAGATTAAATTTGACATTTCTAATGATTTTTTTAGTTTTTTTTCATAGCCGTTTAGGTGTCCCACTGCTGATATGAAAATATAATTAATAAAATATAATATTATTCTAATGATATCACAACTATATTTTGTGAATGCTAATGGCGTGTCATAACTTATCAGTAGTAATACTAGCAATGCAGCCTGAATAGGTACCCTAAATCTAAATTCCATCTCAAAAAATTAACACCTTTGTTGAGGATTCACGCGATTACTTACCAATCACCATCCACTTTTCATTAAGTGTATCACCAAACTTCAGAGTCTAATTTCTTAAGGGAAAATCTGTTTATTCAGTTTTCAGGGTTCCGTACCCAAAGGGTAAAAAACGGGACCCTATTACTAAGACTCAAGTGTCCGTCCGTCTCTCTGTCCGTCTATCACCAGGCTGTATCTCATGAACAGTGATAGTTAGAGAGTTGAAATTTTCACAGATGATGTATTTCTGTTGCCACTTTAACAATAAATACTAAAAAACAAAAGTAAAAAAATATATATGGGGGGCTCCCATACAACAAACGAGATCGGTTGCATTAACTTTGCACCTCATTTGTATCCGGCGCCATACATACCAGGTGCAAACTTAACTTAACCCTTAACTTAACATGGATGGGATAAGTATTTGTACGGAACCTTCGGTGCGCGAGACAGGATCGCACTTGGCCGGTTTTTTTTCAGTATGGGACGAATTTTAATAAAATATAACAAATACGCCATATTATTATCATTACACCGCTGGATGCTACTCATTAGCAGCAAAACGGAAACTCCCCACTGAGCCAGCGGGGGACAGAATCGTACTTACTACGTACACCTAAAATGATAATTTTCAGTCATGCTGGTTTATAAAAACTACATTACCGAGGGCTTCACAGAATTCTATAGAATATCGGTTAAAACTACAACGATGTTCACAACAAAACGGATTCCAATCGTTTTAAGTTTCGGACATTTCATGTTTTATCATATTCTTATTTAAAATTCTATTAATTGATTTAACATACTATATTATTCAGCAGCATGATTTGTGCGTTTATCACGTAAAAGATAAATGACAAAGCATCCGTCACTTTTAAACCATGCACATACCTATGTATGTATGAGTGACAATTTACTGACGATATTTTTTTTTTGTTAACCAAGCTCAATCCATATCCATAGTAATATTATAAATGCGAATTCAAGTGTGTCTGTCTGTCTGTTACCTCTTCACGCTTAAACCGCTGAACCGACTTAGATGAAATTTGGTATGGAGATAGTTTGAGACCCGGGAAAGGAAATAGGATACTTTTCATCCCGAATAAATTTAATGTTCCCGTGGGATGAGCGGGTAACACCGCGGGGCACAGCTAGTTATCAATAAAGTGACAGATACACTTGTAGGTACGTGTTAGATCTTTTACCTTTTGGTCTTAAGGATTTAATAATTGAACCTTGTATGGATTGAACGCTTTTAATTTAATTACTTACGTCTACTTGCCTAGGTACGGAAGCCTAAAAACAATATTTGCTTTGAAATTGTTACGTGCCTGATATTAGTCAGAAATAATTTACATTCGTATTAGTACTTGCAATGCTACGAGCATATTCGCGACCGCAATCGATGACTAATAGATACACATTCCATACATTGTGTAAGGGGATACCAAAATATGCCGCTGACGTTGTCATATGATTGAGAAGATTATTGGATATCTAAACAATACTTGTATTACTAAGAAATGGACCCATTGCCTAGTAAGATCTCATTTAGTGAATATTAATATCGTTAGTCATAGAAAAGTGGACAATATGATAAAAGCTACAAGTCTACAAGAAATGAGTCCAACCCACAACTACGCTTCGTGACTCTTGGCGATCGACATAGCATCGCCCGTCACTCTCTCGCAGTACGGCGAAGAAAGAGTCGCAGGTTACAGTTGTGCTAGAGGAGAGGTTCTACTTTGATTGGAGAAAAGCTTCTTGATTAGTCTCTCTCTTTTTTTCCCCCGGCGGCTTACATATTAAATGTATTGTTTTTGGCCACTGTGCAATTTTCCAGAATAAATAAACGCAACCCTCTCCGCACACTACAGCTTCTTGTGGTCGCCACAGTACACTTGTCCCTTTTCCACGCTCGAAGTGAGAAAAAGAGAGATGTACTGTGGCGGCCACTAGAAGCCGTAGTGTGCGCCGGCTCTAAGGATGCGTCTCTATGCCTCTATTGAAGCGAGCCGGAGCGGAGACGTTTTAACTAATTATGTGCAGGGATAGCTTGACATCCAAAATTATAGGATACTTTTTACCCAACTACGGTAAAAAAAAACTTTAACGCGGCTAAGTAGCTAGAAGGACCTCCTCTGGTACTTTCCCTGGTACCAGATACCAGACCTTAGTCCTTAAGTTATTTATCTATAATTTTACATCAGCACTAAGAACAACTTTCATTTGTTAGACCTACAAAAACATTCCCTGTAAATGAATAGAAAAGAGAAGAGTATATTTCCATGAAGTTTTAAGAGCTGTTTTTGTTGTCCGAACGTATTCCCCAACTATTAAGGTAAGATTCATAACTTCATAACCGGTGTCAACAAAGTATTGTTGATTTATCAATGTCTCTCAACGTTTTTCTCACGTCCGCCAGTAACTTTGTTTCGGTGTTGTATACATCATACTGTCTCATTAAGACGTTATGGTTTAAATGCAAAAAAACGCCCAGTGTATTGTGTCTGTTTTTGCGAATTTATGATGAACGCGAGTGCGGTTTAGGTTCGTAAAACGCCTTCAGACCATGTGTAAAATAAATAGGTATCGGGATGATTATTTGAGCGTTATAACCGTCTCATTAATATGTCCAAAATATTGGCCAATATTATAAAACCAATCAACATAATTTAGATAAAATTGTATAAATCCGCGACTTTTACAAGACAAACGCTCAAATAATCAACGCGCATACTTGCATTAGAACTCTTTTTTTTTTTTTTTTTTTTTTTTTTTTTTTATGTCATAGGGGGCAAACGAGCAAACGAATCGCCTGATGGAAAGCGATTACCGTCGCCCATAGACACCTGCAACACCAGAGGAGTCACAAGTGCGTTGCCGGCCTTTCAGGTGGGAATACGCTCTTTTCTTGAAGGTTTGAAGGTCGTATCGGTCCGGAAATACCGCAAGCGACAATTCATTCCACAATGCAGTCGTGCGAGGCAGGAAATTTCTAGAAAAGCGCACAGTTATATAAAAAATATATTCTTAGATTAGATTACGTTGCCATATTATTAACTGATAAGTTACTTTGAATGGGATGCGACTAACAGCGGTGGCATTACGTTTAAAAAATCTATGGGACCCGGAAACTATTCCAGGAGTTCCATATCTTACACCTACCGTGCCTACTCGTATATCAGGTGGCAACGTTTACGCACGACAATCTGGACATGTTTAAACGCAAGGGTATTAACTCCAGATACCCCTTACGCAGCAAAAACCTTTAGGCTTGTAGCAGCGCCACACCAATTAGCTAAAACTAAAAAATGCATTTATAGCTTGGGACCGATAGTGTACAACCGGCTACCCGAAAATGTAACAAATGCAACTACCACCACAAGTTTCAAATTACAACAAAAAAAATGGCTTCTAGAAAAATGGTTTTACGACTATAAGGTTTTTTTTAATCTACCAACTAGTATTATAGTGTGTTAATTTTAAATGATACGAAATTGGACATGTAGGTACATGTAATTTATAAAAATAATGTAAGAATCGACCTGTAACAATTGGGGTGTACCGTTTTTTTTCAAAACCGTTATTTCGATTATGACTGACGAGCTGGGTTCTTTCTGAACCATTTCTAGTTATTGAAAAAAAATACAAAAATTTCTTAAAAAAGATACTACTTACCCAATTTTTCACTTGACTTTCAGTAACCGGGGATTTACTACGTCACCGTAGTTTGGAAAGGTACAGGTGGTGTTATCTGTGGCTACCCCAATACTCGGTCCAAATTATACTAACGGTTCATTATAATTATTATCTTACTGCTATTATACTGCCCTTTCCTTCAATAATTATGATAATTCTTTAATATTATAATGTTGAAGTTGTGAATCAAACATTCAAGAATATTTTAAATACTTGATTGCGCTGGCAATTGAAACTAAATTGAACACAAATTTCAGAGATTTTATGTTTGGACCGGTAAATATTTCGTCTGACAGTAACAATGACAACTATTTATTTACATTTTCAATATTTACATCGGGATTTTCTAGAAATGGTATTGAACATATACAAGCACGGTTTATTATTCTTTATAAGTAAAGTGAATCAGATTATTTATTAAAAACTGACATTTGCAAAAACCAGGAGCTGCCATTCCAGGATTAATATATATGTATATATATTTACATCGTCTCTTACGTTCAACAAGAAAAAGAGTTTTATTAAACACTTACGAGACGATGAGTGGAAATAAAAATAATATCGGTTATAAAAAATTAGGATGCAGACTAATATCTCGAGAAATAGTTCAAGCGATTTTACCAATATTTTTTTATATTTCTTGTCAATTAACTGCGATTAACAAAGACTGCGTGAATGCACCAAACCGAGCTTTGAAGGAGAAATGCATCGGTGGTTATTAAAAATGCTGATTTAATAAGAAGGTAATCATCTCAAAACATTTGAGGTTTGTTTTATATTTGTATTTAAAAGTTAGACACTTACGTGTGTTTTACTTTTAGGCGTATGACCAAAACCAAAACTTTGATGGTATGTTGGATCCCAAGAAAATCTTAAACGTGCCCTTCGACACCTTCGATACTTTCAGAGACATGAATCTCGATCAGATCCACTACAAGTACACTACAAGAATATTTTCATTGATTCAACAGTCAACACCCACCCAAAAGGGCAACCGCAACTCTCACCACCTTGCAGACAGTTTAAAGCCAGCATGAACATAAAAGAGGACAGGAATGTTCGATCGAGGATTTTTTTCTTTTAAAATGTCACAAAGATTATTTACTTTCAATAAAAAAACTGTTATAATAACATGAGTTTAATTTTTTCAGCTACATTATACATTCATTAAAGTTACGACACAGCATATACATCATCCAAAAACTTTACTTCATATATAGGAATGAAATAGAACTATGATGTAATTCACACTTAGTAGTTTGTACATTTTTGACAATTTAATCTTCCGGATCCATTTACTAGCAAGTTTTCTATCTTTAATGTTGTTAGACGTGATGAGATTTTCCTAGGAATCTTGACAGCAATATTTTCGTCCTTAAACATAATTCTGCATAGTGAATCCTTTGACTGTTTTAAAGTATTAACAATAATCTGCTCCATGAAGCTTGCTGGGATGTTGAATTTTTAGGTTTTAGGACTGTTATTTCCATTTTATCTAGTATCACACAAATACTTTTATCGTATTCCAAGTCAAATATTTGTTAGTACGGTCAAAGCATAGCCATGGAGACTAGCCTGGCGTGAAAAAATAGTCCAAAATTAAGACAGAGCTATCGAAAAGCAGCACATATAACTTGTAGTAAAGTAATGAAAACAAACTGGAAAACAATTACATTTTTTTTGGTTATTTACAAACTGTCACCTGACAGTTCTTTGACAAGATATTGAATATATTTTTTTTGGGAATTTCATGGCCAGTTTCACAACTTCAGAAATGCGTAGGTTTACCAGTGAAATTGTAAAAAATACAAATAAGAGTACGCTGAATAGCGTTTTTTTACTATCCTCAAACACACGGGGGAATCATGACGTCATCTTGTGAGCTTCTTAAAATAATTAATAAAAAAATAACTACTTATTCTAATGAAGAGTTAATGAAATTGGTATTGTAAAATGGCCTATTTCATCGAATAAAAATATAAAAAGGGGGGGTAATTTTTTTTGGGATACCCCAATTGTTATTCAAATAAATCATTTTCATTTTCATTTTCCTATCGACAGAGAACGGTCACGCGGTCAAGCGGACGGTCAAATTGCAATTGTGGGTCGAATTGTTCCTGACTTGAACGCTTGACCGCGTGACCACGCTGTCTGATAGGTATACATTATGTATTTGTAATGTAATTTTAGTTAAACAAGCGAAACGTTTAAATGATGTGAAATTACAACATACTAGGTAAGGTTCAATATTCTTTCTCAACCGATTCTCATGAATTTTTTGAGTATGGTCGGTAAATATATATGTATATATTTTCATAATTTTATTTGTAGTTATAAGCTCGTGAGGTGTACAGCTTACAGCACCATTAGTTTAATAATTAATTACTTGAAAGTATTTGACACAGCTAACAACATAATTCAATTGTTTTTGCGTTAAAAATATTCAATTCATTGTCCGTTCTCGACCGCGATATTTTACAGACAGACAAACAAACAAATCATCATTATTGTTAGCTGGTGACAAATGATGGATCGGTTGGGAATACTATTACGTAAAACGGAATGTCTTTTAAAGGTCCTTAAGGAACAAACGAAAGTTGATCTTAATTCGGACAGGAATGGTATAAAATAGCAATAATGTTTGTTAGTAATGGCATAGAGTAGGAATTATTAACACTCAGAATAAAAACTAGAGAATTTTGTGTGATTTATTGGTTGAAATCTAATTGCATATATAAGTTGCGTTCAAAAACTTTGTAAAATGACATTAGACTGAGCGAGCGAAGCTTATCCGTTTCATCTTGGTCAAAAATGATTACGTATGTGCAGATGTATGAATGTCCAGTGGTCCAGATTTATGGCTTTTCTCGCCTACTAAATTTTGTGAGTAGGTTTGATAAGTACATACGAGTAGGTATTTTTGTTGTTTGATCTTTTTATTTTTTTAATAAATGGCGGAGATACGAGGGTTAAAAACGTAAAAATGAGAAATATTCATTTCAAAGCAAACTCGCGAGCTCTACAGCGTACGAAGCTATAAGTATTATAAATAACTAAATCTTGCTTTATCTCTACTCGAACCATTTCTCAGCAATATCACAGACATATATGGATTTTTTCTATTCGAGCTGCATTAAGTGATTTTGACAAGCGGATATTTTAAAAGAGGTATTCATATGAATACGGCGGGTATTTTCCATACCTCAGAGTTAAAACTAGTCATATGACTAGTTTTAACTCTTAAATTTTAAGCTTATCAGAATAAAGTATACCTATCTATTATATATCTAATTATATTCATCTCATATAAGGTAAGGTCTATACTTTTAGTTACGACTGACACGCGATTCATTGTAACGTCAAAAATTCGGCCCTAGAAAAATATTTTCAAAAATTAATACACCCACTTGAAATTCGGTCGTCACCGGCATCTATGACGCGGCAGGTTGCGGGCACGCCGTCATTGCACACAATGGTTCAATACGGGAGCCGAGACCTCTGCCCGACACGATATCGCTATCGGGACATCTCAGCTACCGACTTCACCCCGAGACCTCGATGGTGACCAGGCTTTGGAGAGACTCTCCTGATAATTGTTCTCTCTCGTTGATTTTCAAGGAAGAATGTAAAAATTGGGCTAGGTTCGTAGGTTGTGTTCGTCATTGCACACAATGGTTCAATACGGGAGCCGAGACCTCTGCCCGACACGATATCGCTATCGGGACATCTCAGCTACCGACTTCACCCCGAGACCTTGATGGTGACCAGGCTTTGGAGAGACTCTCCTGATAATTGTTCTCTCTCGTTGATTTTCAAGGAAGAAGGTAAAAATTGGGCTAGGTTCGTCGGTTGTGTTCGTCATTGCACACAATGGTTCAATAAGGGCGACGAGACTCTGCCCGACACGATATCGCTATCGGGACATCTCAGCTACCGACTTCACCCCGAGACCTCGATGGTGACCAGGCTTTGGAGAGACTCTCCTGATAATTGTTCTCTCTCGTTGATTTTCAAGGAAGAAGGTAAGAATTGGGCTAGGTTGGTAGGTTGTGTTCGTCATTGCACACAATGGTTCAATAAGGGAGACGAGACTCTGCCCGACACGATATCGTCGCTATCGGGACATCTCAGCTACCGACTTCACCCCGAGACCTTGATGGTGACCAGGTTCTTTAGAGACTGTCCTGATAATTGTTGATTTTCAAGGAAGAAGTAAGAATTGGGCTAGGTTCGTAGGTTGGTTCAATAAGGGAGACGAGACTCTGCCCGATACGATATCGCTATCGAACATCTTAGCTACCGACTTCACCCCCGAGAGCTTGATGGTAACCAGGTTCTTTAGAGACTGTCCTGAAAATTGTTACTTTCACAAAATAGCTCTTGTTGATTTTCAAGGAAGAAGGTAAAAATTTGGCTAGGTTCTTAGGTCGCGATTATTATGGCACACAATGGTTCAATAAGGGAGCCGAAACCCTTCACCCCGAGACCTTGATGGTGACCAGGCTTTGCAGAGTGTGTTAAAATAAAAGATAATAAGTAAATTCGTAGGTGGCATGCGTATTATGTCCGTCAGTTGACTTAATGATTCAATGATGGAGCCCATGTTTTCTGCCCAACCTGTACACGTGACTAAAACCCCCAGATATTCCCTGAATCACCTTAAAGTTCTTGCTGAAAGTCAAAGATAAACGAAGACATTCAAACAGATTCACTGATTACGTACGTAACTAACGTAAGTCGTACTTGGCATGGCTTCATGGCAAGCCTCTATTACAGATTCATAAGGTTCACATGTCAAACTGGGACAGTGAACGTGTTAAGGCTAACTAAATTGAACAGTTTTAGGGCGACAAAAGGTAAGCAAGACGGATTATCATTTATCACACTAGCTCGCATAAAGGCGAACATTTGTGAGTCTGTATGTTATGTTACTTCTTTACGCTCAAGTAGTAGCTGGACCAATTTTGATAAAATCTGGTATCGTGATAGCTGACACCCTGGATTAACACATAAAAAAGGAAAAAAGTTCCCGTGGGATGAGAGGGTAACACCACGGGATGCAGCTAGTACTGGTACAATATTCAGATGTGGCTACCCTACTCGCAGCTCTTGTTTTTCCAGTACGAACTTTTGTCTCCTGGAGTGCATCTCGATGCAGATAAATTTGAAAAACAGACATACTGCCCATTACCTCACTCTTCATTCCATTGCATATTTACTTCGTCACTTTTTTAATCGTCGATATATGTGATAGGGGCGTGGAGTATAAGTAAAACAAATATAGGATACCTAATGAGGTTGAGGAGATTTATTTATTTACAACAAAATTTACACAGTATTAGAGTAGACTATGAAGGCGACTAATAAGAAGAAGCCCTATGCGCTGAACCGAACTGAAAGTCTACGAGGCATTACACTACACAACGCCAAAGACCGTAACAAGTGGAAAGTGATCGTCCACAAAATTATTCGTGGAGGTCACGACCAATACCTACACTGTGAAATTAGGGTTAAGTTACAGACAAAAAACATTCAGTACTAGAAATCCTAGAGACAAAAAGTCGTCCATCGTCACGCGAGAAAGTCACACTCTGTCGCTGCTATCAGAAAGTGCGTTAAGAAGCGAAATAAAGCTGACTTACAGTATTGCACTATTCGTAAAAATAATTTATTGTAATAGTGGCATCACAAGCTAAATTATACAACATCAGCTCAGTTAACTTTTAATTTTATTGCATGCTAGTGCATCGATTGTTTACAACATTCAATAAAAATACCATTTATATTGAGACAAAAGAAAAGGCATAACAAGCATTTTTCGAATCCAGTTCATCTTGATATGATATGATTTAAGCAACATATTCACAGTTTTTGTTTCGATGGTTCTGGAATTATGACGAAACCCGGGAGACATAACATAAATATGTCGAGCGATATAATCAGCATTCGAAAATAACGATATTGATTTTTTTTACCGATGTTATTTGTATCGGAATGTAACTATAGAAAATGTGTTTTTTTTTTTACACTGACAAACATTTTATTATAAATATTAACTACATTATAACCACTGAATTCAGCAATACTATTAATCATAATAAAGGGGCACCAAATTTAAATTAAAAATGAATTCGTAAGTTAACTCTTATGCAACTTTATGAATTAAAACGCTTAACAATAAACGAAAAAATACCGTAAGTTAATAATTTTACAATATCCGCTGATTAAAAAGCTTAATTAACGTAACGTAATTAAGTTTTATATTGGTTATGATTTTTGTTCTAATTGAATTTAAAAAAATATTAAAACAATTCTGATTACTATTACTGAACAGAATTCTATAAAAGCAATTTCGTTCATAATATTATATGTAAAAGCCCCGAATTCTTACAAAATAAATTATTAATCGACTCGAATCGATTCACGTATTAATTCTGACTCGATATTTCGCGTATCAATCATAACTCAATGCTTTGGCGACATTATCACAAAGTGTATCGCCGAGGAATCGCAAGCTGACCGTTTCTTGCGACAATGGGCCAACATTTTTAGGACCATTTCGTTCCAAAAACATATCTGAGGCTTATACTGAAATGACTCAAGATGTTAATGTGACACAGGACTTTATAGTACAGGCTATACGAAATGTAACCAAAAGGGAAAAGGGTGAAAACATCCTTTAATGTCTGGTGCGTTAAAACCATTTTGGTTTATTGACAAGTTTCGATTATGTATAATGCTTTGGGGGCTGTACGTTGAATTGGCCAGTAATAATTACAATATTGTTTATTGTATTTCACATTGAATTTATCGAGCAAAAAGGGTAATTTTATACTCGATTCTTACGTTGTTGTATTATTGGTTCGGTAAATAAATCCCTTTAAGTGCATTCTTTCGTTATTGTAAGATCAATGAAAGAGTAATATTTTAAAGTTACGACGTTGATATATTTCTGATATAGGTACATTTACTTTGCATGCTTATGTAAAAAGTGGATGTGTGCTTGTTGGTAAAATTGGCGGTAAAGTGAGATTTCTTCTCTGACTAAGTTATGGGACAGACTAATTTTGTTTTTAAAAGATAATCTATTACGTACCAGTTGCACTTGTTTTTTCAACATTAGCAAAGAACTTACCTCGTAAATAAATTGGTGAGGAAATCTAGACACTCTCATTTATATTTCTGGAGAACTTACGAAATTATATACAAGTAGGTGAGGTGAATGGTGACCCTAGTTGGAACCCAAAGGGTTATTTGGTACTAAAAGCAATACCACAACCACAGCCCTTGGAATAATAGGAACAGACGTTTTCAGGTACAAGACATTTGTTCCAACTTTTCCGTGGGAATATATTATATTAGGTCTTAATACCTTTATCTTGAATTTTATCAAAATAGACCCTTGGGTTATGGGAAATGTAAAACGATCGAAAGGCAGCGCTCGGCTACCGAGTCCTATGCAAGAGCCATTGAATTCTTCAACCAGTTGTATATCGGTAGCTTAGTGAACAGAGCGACTGTGTTGGCCCGCAAAGCCCTTGGAGGCGCGGGTTCGAATCCTGCTAAAGTCAATTTGGTTTACGCTAGTAATTGCTTTAAAAAATAAACGTTTTGTTGCGTTGGCAACTTACACTCGAGGCTCTTAGCGTTTGGAGGGCAGTTTTTTACAGTTGCTGGGTTTTTTTTTATTCTAAGATAAAATGGCGCAATTGGTATAATACTATTAATTACACCAGTATAATCGACTCATTTAGCGATAATTATATTTTTACATAACCCTACTTAGATACTATCACAAGTTTATTACTCCTTTAAGCGTGGATCTTTTTGCTGATCGCTTTCTGACATACTCATGTGATACCATTATCATTACAATTCATAGATCATTATCATACATGTACTGACATGTTTTAATCATTCTGCCGTCCAACTCCAAAAGGACGTAAGTGTGAAACTCATAAGAAAATAAGTTTCTTTAGTATATATATTCTTTGGCGCAGGGGATATTGATGGTATCATGCAATAAATGATGTTTGTCTCCTTATACGTGAAATGTATAACGTATAACCTTTTGTAATACTTAACGTCAGTAAGAGTGATATAGCAGCCATAAATATATTCATATGTCAGAATAATTTGTCAAAATATAAAATACTGACAGCCAATTGACAGCATACTATGTAGGTATTTCAGTTTTGTAAATTGGCAATTGGCAAATGTCTCAAAATGAAGTCGCATTTTATTAAGACTTAAAAATACGTAGTACGGTTTTCATTCGTTCCTAAAATATTTACATTAGTTTTTTTATGATATATATGATATAGAAGGAAGGCGAGTAAACGGATCGCCTAATGGTAAGCCATTAGTGTGAATTACTTACCGACGAGAGTACTTGACAACGAAAAACACACTTGAACTCGCACTTGACTGTTCGTTTAAAGAGACTTACAATTTGATTTTGATTCTTTAACCCTTTACCGCATATACAAAAAAAATAGTTGTTTGAATTTGAACCTTAACCTGTGCCAATAAGGTCCAAGTTCATATCTGCCATATATGGCTTCGTATGCGGTAAAGGTTTAAGTAAAATTCCACTAAATGAAGTTGGCTATAATATCCCCAAGATCCTTTATCTCTGTCTACTTTATACCTTTATGTGTCAACTTTTCAACGTTAATTCATCATTTAATTCATCAAATTATATCAGGTCTGAAATACACGCGAAGAAGTTGAGAATCATTGAAATGCTGCTGGATTGTTTAAAGGTTCTTATAGAATAGGGATCCCTAAAATAAACAGTCCAGTAAGCAGAAAACAAAAATAACATAAAGCAAACAAAACACATCCAGTCTGTCACATTAAGAGTATAATACGTACGAAAATATTCCTAAGCCCTGCCGACGCAAAACATTTTTGTATGGAAGATGAATTCCTCTATGGAGCGTAATGCTATGTCCCAGTCATATTTTAGTTTTTGTGAAGCTGCTTGATATATCTTTTGTCATGATAAGTGAAATTGTAGTATACGTGTGGATAGCGGATGGTTTTTGAAAGAATGAGTTAAAAATTGGGATATAATAAGTATTAATAGAAGGAAACGGTTTACAAAGCGATATATATGTAGAAAAAATACTCACACCCACTCGACAAAAAAAAATCAACTGCATATAAATGAGCCATTGTCTAGTTATATCTGCTATCGTTTTTTCATAAGTATGTTCGTAACCACTCCTAGAGGCATACACGCGTCGGTAATACAGTTCAAAGTGGCTTTTGGAAAGGTCAAAAAAGATAAATTTTTGTATTGTTCTATTCTGTGCCGCCATAGAGAGTCACCAAACGCAACTTGGTCTAACAACGTATCTAAAAAAGGAGAATTTTCTACTATTGGATTAACATACCTGAAAAGTAAAGACGCATTCTTTTTATTATGTCGTAAAATAATCGTAAATATAGGTCAATTCAAGATAATGATTCATCCGGTTGCTAATTGGATACATTTCATTGTTTTATTTCTTAGTAAGTATTTTGTGAAGACTTCAATATTGGCTCGACTTGTACTCCAAAGCAGCAAGGACGAGTGAAAGTCGAAAAATTCAATATAAATAACTTTTCACAGGTGGCATATTGTTAGAATCGAATTATTTACTGCCGTATCAAGAGTCCTATTCCTACAAATGGTATCTGAATTACACGGTATCGTATAAAATTGGTATATCCCAATTCAAACATAGGGAGAGAGCTACAATCAAACATAGCAACTACAAGATTACAAAAGTACTAGCATTACAAAAGTGTATAAGTATCCTTAATAATGTAAAGACTCTGTATTTCATTACCGTCCATTGTTTCCACAAAAAGTCTTCATTCTTAATTAATTCGGAAGCGAGAAAGTAGAAACTTAAACGAATGCGCTAACATTTTCCAACTCCACTCCCTCTTTGCAACTTATATGTATGAAGTTCAAAAGCTAAGTTTTGAGCAAATTTTCTGTAACATTTCTCTTAATTAAATACTCGGTCTTTGCTCCTGCCGACAATCGACTTGTCGTTTTTGTAGTGAACTCCTATAATATTGTAACGTTATAAGTTAATTCAAATTTAATAAGTGTGATATTAAAAAATAGATACTCAACATCACCACGATACCTACGGATGTTCCTGAGATTTTCAGTGAAAATGATGTCACTGGTTTTTAATGTCGTGTGTTGTTTAAATAAGATAGATTTGAAGTCTTGGCTCGTAATGTAACGTAAGTTAGTAGAGTAAAAAAACGGTCGGCGTACATTTTAGTTCCCTGGCCTGTAAGTGACATCCAGAACTCCGTAATTTATGAACCAATTGAAAATATTGTTTTCTTCGTAAGCATGCATCTCCAGATTGGTCCCATAAAATTTTGTTGATGATCTGATGACGAGATCCATGAGCAAGTGAAGGAACTTTTAAATTTTAAAGGGACATGTGAGAATTTCAGTGTTTTTATAGGAACTCGTTCAGTTAATTGTTCTCTCTTGCACGTTGAAGTTCGTTATTATTTGTAAAAAAGTGTACACGTACCTACTATGTAATTTAGTAGTTTTAGCGAAAAAAAAACTTTATGACACATAGCCTCACAGAACATGATCCCGAAAATCAATCACTGCTATTTATACTCGTTCCAAATAGCATCTACCGATCCAGCAGCTACTGTTCATAAATTCCAATCTCCAGAATATCTAAAGCGCATTTATGATATAGTTTTTGCCCTTACAAGAGCGGAGGCGCCGGCCGCTATGAGACGTGTCCACTAGGTTAATATCAAATTATTAATAACCTCCTCTTTTTGCCCCTAACACATAAATATGTCATTATTGGCACTGGTCAATTAGGCCTTAGTTTTTTGCGGCTGGCTATATTTTTGGACGACTATGCGTTTTTTCTTGTTTTATGACAATGTAGCTTTTTGGTTTTTGATTCTTGAGTAAATGTAAGATATCAATATAAGAATCGTTTATTATGGCATATATATATTTTATGGTACTGTATTACTCTTTGATACCATTAAGAGCTAAGCCTAGTTAAAGTTTATAAATAAGTTACGTGCTTATTTGTTATACTGACAATTTATGTGCTTCCCATTTCTTAATCCGTGTTTTACATTTGCAGGTAAGTGTGGTGGATATATTTATGTAAGTATTATGATGGATTGTTATTAAGAAAAGAAAAGAAAACAATTAAATAAAGGAAGGTCGCTTTCTCGCGCAAAGGATCCAGCGCAGGAATGCTGCCTGCGTTTTAGATACCCTACGGGGTCCCGAAGTTTTTTAATATTAACGCATAGTTAATTACTAGTTATGTTGACATGTTATTATGTTTTTATGTCATTGTTTATCATGAAATATACTGCTTAATCAAACAAATTGAAATAAAAACATAATATGAAGTCACATTAAATAAATGCTCTAACTATTCGAGTAAATATATGTATATGCGAATAACTCTATCCCACCAAAAACATTTCATGTAAAAATGGCGGCCAAGACTCATATGGTCTGGCTGTAAAAAAGTTATCAGATCCCTCGAAAAGCCAAGCCCCTAAGCCCTGAGTTTACTAATCCTACACCTTGGCTTCAAAGGTATGGCTTGGCCGTTTCATAAAGTAACGTAAATAAGTCCAACGGACCGTCTGGCCCATACGATATCAAGAAGTTAAGTTTATATCTCCATGATAATATATATACACTTAATTCCTTACCATATAGGCCGGACAGTCCATTAGACTTATTTACGGTACTTTATGAAACGGCCAAGCCATACCTTTGAAGCCAAGGTGTAGGATTAGTAAACTCAGGGCTTAGGGGCTTGGCTTTTCGAGGGATCTGATAACTTTTTTACAGCCAGACCATATGAGTCTTGGCCGCCATTTTTACATGAAATGTTTTTGGTGGGATCTCATTTATTTTTGTAAGGTGCCCTAGTCTTTTTCATTTATTTGGGCCATAGCGTCTGTATTAAGTAGTAATAATAGCAAAAGCGTTATGAGCATGTGAGTCTTGGCCGCTAATTTTACATGAAATGTTTTTTTGGTGGGATCTCATTTCTTTTTGTAAAGTAGTTTTTAATTTTTAGGTTTATTTTTTTTGTGCCGTAGCGTTTCTAAGTAAGTTGTAATAATTGTGTATTTAAGAAATACTTACGTTTAGCCCCCATTATGGAAAACCCATACAAACTTTCATCCCCTTATTTAAAGGGTGGGGGGTGATTTTCTAAAAATCCTAGAATATATATATTATTATTTATAACAAGGAGTCCCTATATCAATTTTCAGACCTCTAGTATCAAAATTTGCAGAAATCTCATACAAACATCCATCCCCTAGTTTAAGGGGTTGGGGGGTAAAAGTTCCAAGTTTCAGAATTATTCTATTGTTTGTGTACTAAACCTAGCTTACATACCAAATTTCAGCTTTCTAGGTCATCGGGAAGTACCCGAGAGGTTTTGATACGTCAGTGTATAAGTGAGTGGCAAAATCGGCGTATTTTAGGTACCAATAAAACCTAAAGTATAAAGGCTAGGTCAATGAAATTTAGTACATTTCATATGTTCTCTAACTGCATCTTAACCTGTGAATTTGGGTGCTCTGGTGTTAACTGGGACGAAGCTATGAGGGTTTGAAAATTAGACGAAACGGTTCGAGAAAAGGTAGGTAGTGCCCCGCTTCTTTTTTGCTCGTCTTGGCGGGGGCACTACCGTGCCCCCAGATTCGAACAAGCTTTGATGTTAAATTCAGTTTTTTTTTATTATGAAGACATTTGCGCCAAGTACTATGTATATAATGAATTTTCTTAACGGTACTGAAGTAAATTGAATACAAGCCGGGTATACGAGAAAGGAAAAACACTTTTATCATCTTAACACCATCTAAAATATTATCTCTATGAAGTCTAGAAGACTGGAAAGTGTAATTTTAAGTCACATATGATCAACCTACTAATTTTAAAGAATTATGTTTAGTCCTCAACTACATCTTCTTTTGCCCTGGCGTTATCTCGGGTTTTGCCAGGGACCGCTTTCTCCATTTTTGGAGTAAAGCCACAAAAAATCCTAGTGATCCTGGTCATCCTTTTTGTGACCCTCTCACGCCTTCACGACATCCAGCCATCGCTTCTTTGATCTGCCACGGGGTCGAGGACCATCAACGACTATTTAAATGTTAATATTAACAACACGGTGGCAGAAGTCAAAAAACACTATGCATTTGAAACTGATTGAAACAAGGATTATTTTCTCCCTTTTCTACAACTTAGAGCAACTTACACCAAAGCCTCAGCCTTTAAACCTTACCCGACTTTTAAAAAGACCAGTTAATTTGTTATCTCCGTTACTTGGCGGAGGCGTTATTTTTCCTCTCTTATCAGCGAATCTCGCAGTAACAAGTGTGATTAATACCTCCTTGAACGCAAGTGCCGGCACATCTGCCTTTAGGCGTTTTTGGAGATCCCCAGAAACACTGCGAAATCTAAAAAATGTTGTGAGATTGTCTAATTAGAAAAATGAGCCATGAGAAAATCGAAAATGAGGTCGATTGTGCATGGACCTTGTATGTAGTTCCATTTTTTTGTAGGTATTAAACTCGAAATATGGGATTGTCATAATTACCTTGCTCTCATCCCATTTATTTGAAACCGGCTTAGCACTTTTTCTCTTTTAGTATTTCCAGTCATTTTTATTTTTATTTCAAATTCTCCTATTCTGTTAAATGTTTTTCTCTTAAAACAAAATGGAATACAAATATAAAACATTGTTGCCTTATTCTCTCCCTCTCTAATTCTGAAACTTCTCACGTGCTCTTCCAGAGAAGTTGTCGAGTAAACTTTATCAACACAGTTTGTTTGTTCTTGTTTGACGAGTGTGTGGTTACTTCGTTTATTGCTACCGTAATAAATATCATTAGCAAAGTCTTGGTAGACATTTTTTCTGAGTAAAATGGTAGAATACTAATGTTTGGTAGCTACGTAAAAATTCAACTTTCGCTCTACTCTGTAGAAATCCCACTAATCAATACTATAAAAGCGAAAGTTAATGTGTGTATGTGTGTTTGTCTTTGTTAATTCTTCTTGCTTTAACGGCTGGACGGATTTACCCTACCTTAACACTTACCCCCCAAAAAAGTGTGGTTCTCAGGCCGCGGTCAAAAGTCAGTGGAAAATAAATTTAATGAAATAACAGTACTAATAATGTATGCTTTAGAACAGAAAATAATATAGTATTCTTTATCGTGCACTTCAACTTTTTTCATTTTCTTTTTCAACGGGAAACGAATACAAACAAACAGACTTACTTACTTAGCGATATACCGCGCGATTGTAAACATTTGACTATTTATATATTTAAAAAGGTTTTTTTTTTGTCTTAATAAAAACAGTATCTCATACAATTTCAATAACAAACATATTTCAGATAAATAGATCACTAAAATGACTACGGAACTCTCCCAATCTGTCCTCCGCATACTTCACTATTCCGTTAACTTTTTAACCATTTAAATTTACCGTATTAAACTTTTTTCAGCGGCGTGTCTTAAAGGATTAATTTCGTCTTTAGCTCTTAAGAGTACAATGTATACTGATTGTTTGGGATGCAAGTAATGGCTCACGATATGTTATTTGGCTGCCATTTTGTTCTGAGTAGGGCGTGTGATTTTTTTAATGTGATCCCTCGTGTGTTTTGTTGTACCTACATGATTCACGGCGGCAAAATACGTTCGTACCACGAATTTCAAAAGCAAGGCTACGTATTAATATTACTTATTAGCGGATCAACAGAGCAGATCAAGAGGCAACGTTTTAAATAAGACTATAAAATTGCAATTCTTGTGTTTTAAAGGCATGGTCGTTCATACTACTTAAATAATTACGAAATGATAATCCAAATATAATTTGGCACATAAAGCAAAGGACGAGAAATGAACCCAGTTGATTCTTGGAACCGAACCTTCTCAAGTCCTGTCGCCCACACGATCTCCTGTGCTTTATCTTCAATATCATAATAAGCAAAAACAATATAATTTCATACAATTAAATTCTAAAATAAGCCCCACAACTCATATATATTAAGCTAATGCAACACTTCTTTCCTTAACAATGGTAATGCAATAATGCCAAAATAAATAAATATGTACATATGTCGATAACAAGAAGCGGACTGGTCGGCTCGTACGCATCGGACGTAGTTATCGATAATCGCCAGGGCTGCCTCTTGGTGGGAATTTGTAATTTTGTTTGGGTTTGTCCCGGCTTTACCCGCGGTAATTTTTTTTTTTTTTGCGTAAGGCATGAACATTTGACCTCTTCAAATGCCCGAAGGACAAACCACTCAGAAATTGAAGCCTTTTTGCGTTCGCAAGGCTTCGTCGAGTTGTAAACACTATTTTTGATCGGCTACATTATTTCACCATACCTAATTACCTATCCGGGTTTCGAAATACTTATAGAATTTTCACAAAATTAGATTCATCAAATCATCCTAGGGCACAAAATGCAATATGTTTCTGGTCCTAGCTGGATTGAGTTTTTATGTCTTTTATTTTTCTTATTTTTATTTTCAACGTACATAGAATCAGTTGCAATAAAAAAAGTCGTTGTATGAAACAGATGGTTGTTGACCTCTAGTAAAATGCAAAACTTCAGCTCTCTAAATTCAAAAGTGTCGGGTCGGGCGTCATTCACTCAGGACTTTTCTTAATAGAAAATGTAAACTTGAAATTCATATTTAGTTAGATAGTTCTTACTATAGGCAGTTGATGTTTCTTTTTATGAAACCAGCTTGGGGACTTAAACTGTAAATGAAAGGACAACACGGAAAATAAAACGATAAAACTGAAAGAGGTTTTTCGTTATCTTTATTATCTAATTTTGGAGTAAAACATAATATACTAACATCGTACCTAACAAAACAAATATGGATAGGGTTTTCATTCAAATATCAGTCCTGATCTCAATATATACATATACGAAAAACCGTCAAACTCAAGGGAGAGGGAAAATACAAAAAAACAAGTAGGTAATATTCAAAAACTGCATTAAAATGGCAACATATAAAATATGATTCTTATAATAGTTAGATAAAGTGTACCGAAAGATGCAGCTTTTGTTGATCGTTGATCGTTGAGCCAGCAGATGTAGATCAATCTGGCCAGGACCGCAGGAAGCTATTAGATGAGGGCGGCACACGAGGGTTGGAGAGCTTTCTTTAGCAGTGGACGTTTTTCTAAAGATAACTAATATGATTTCCATAAGATTTTCTTACGATGATAACTAATATGATTTCTATAAAAATAATGATAAAGTAGCAGCCCTCGCGTCGCTCCTCGGAATCGCTTGTAAATATCTTATTGCTGTCCGCGCTGCGTCTGCGCTGATTTGCGGCGCGCTCCCGTATAGTAATGAAGGCGCAGCCGCGACAGCTCGCGCCGACCACAGCAATTGTTATTATAACGTTACGACCGAGACGACCATGGAGTAGGGAAAATACGCCCAATAAGCTTAATAAACAAATACTATTACAAAAAATCGCACAAACTTTGGATTGAAATGCGTTTCAACCGATTGGTTCTAACACTTCTAACATCATTAATACCAAAACGGAACGGCACGCATCGACCACAGCAATTGTTATTATAACGTTCCGACCGAGATGCTCACGGGGTAAGGAAGCTCTATAACTTCAAAACAAATGCTAACATAAAAAATATCTGTTGTCTAAATTAATACTGTTAATTGTGCCAATCACTACACTTGGCTGTAGTAAATTCTCTGAAATTAATAATCTGTTATGACCTCTAGTTGTATTGTAACGTTACACACCACACAGGATAAAGAAAGCAGAGGACGCTCTATAAAAGGGAAAACACGAGAGTAAATGAGCAGGATCAGTATTGCAATTTAACGTTACAAGTATCTTAGGGTCATTCAATGGGTGTGCCCATAAAAAAAACTGCATGAAACGTGTTTCTTCCCAAAAAAATACTTCATATTTTAGTATGTGCGTGCGGTGTTTATTTTCGAAAGTTAAGTATGTGTCAATTTGCTGAGCAATGACTTCTAGTACGATGATCAACAAATAATCAAAATCAACTGACGAACGTTCAAAAATAGAACATCATTAAAACGAATCACAAAAAATGACAATCGCGGCCTCCGAAGAATTACTTCTAATGATTCGTAATGGCATCAAACGACATCTATCGTGACGGAATGTCAAATGAAATGATTGATCCCTATCGCTGCGCTTGGATGAATTTCATCTGCCGTTATTGTCAATAGACGGCTTTGTATATGATTTATACCATGACCCATTGCTTTGTATAATGTATTACATACTTGGTTAAATCTGCTATGTACTTTAAAATGTTTGGCCAGTGAAAAATATCCCCCGGACAAATGTATACGTCGGAACTTTTCACTGAATGTGTCCTTACGAATCCATACTAATATAATAAAATGCGAAAGTGTGTCTGTCTGTCTGTCTGTCTGTTACCTCTTCACGCTTAAACTGCTGAACCGATTTAGATGAAATTTGGTATATACATAGTTTCAGTCCCGGGGAAGGACATAGGATACTTTTCATCTCGAATAAATTTAGTGTTCCCGTGGGATGAGCGGGTAACACCGTGGGGCACAGCTAGTTTAAAATATAGGAGAACGCATTATTTTATGATTCCAAAGACAGAAAGGACTTTCAGTTTCGTTATGCTTGAAATGAAAATACATTCTTATTACTTAACAAGCTGTATTTTGGCGCACGGATAAAATTATACACGCCAACAAAATGGGTTGATACCTTGAAAAAAAAATTGGTATACCTCCGCTGCATGTAAAGTGGGTACAATGTATTCTCAACATAAAATAAGACAACTGCTTTACTATCATTTGTTCCAAAATATAACAGAAAACTGTTATAGTACCTACCTATTGGCACTAGAGCGATGTGAACGAAATGATGCGAAATTAATTGATTTATTAATTTATTATTAGTCTGATCAAAAACGAATCTTGTACGTATTAAACTACGTCCATGTTTACATCAGTACTACGTATGTATGCGGAAGCTGGACCATATAGGGTCGTCGCGCGACGGTCGCGTGGCAACTCCTTTATAAAAGGTTAATTGTGCATAAAAAACTCCCGCGCAGGCATCCTGCCTCGTACGCCGCCAGTTTCGGCACTCATGAATATAGACCGCATTGCTTAGATTCTTGGAGTTCCTTGGCTTTTAATTGTGAGTACGCTTTTGAGTGATCGATGTGGGGGTGTTTTTGTGTGCATGGCTGGATGGATCACGAGTCTGGTCGTGGGGGGTGGCGATGTGCCGTTCTCGTGAACGTTTCCCGATTTTTATGGGGAACGAATGTTCTAGAGAACACTTCCCATAAAAATCGGGACATATTATCGAGAATGACACATCTCTATTAGGGGGTGACTTGGTAGTCCGTAGAAAGCGATGGATAGTGGCCGTTAAAATCGTCGATTGTTTGACAAGGCGCTGCTAAAATAAATAAGCTATTGTAACATGAAAGTGTCGTAGATTTGCCCATTTTGATGCTATGCATCGCTCCTGGAGTTTTTTCGCAAAGCCAATATTACGTACTTTTTGAGCAGAAGTGAAAAAAATGTTTTATCAAAACAGATTTTTTTATATTCATATACTGCCAGTGATTGACCGCAGTATCACCTCATATAGTAAATGACTACGGGGTTCATATAAGCTATTTGGGTCATAGTCAGTTCAGAAATCAAAAGTCGTCCCTCCGGTAGTCAAAAGTTAAGAGCTGATATGAATCCAGGTTATATTGGTATTACATCGAATTATAGAAGAGAAAACATTATTTTATTCTCATACGAGTTTTATCGGAAAATTAGGCCCTGGAATCTAATTTCGCTTATGTCCACAGGAAAGACTCGAACCTAAATCTGATTATGGCCCATTTACATAATATGTGTAACCTTATAGTACCTACTTACTTCTTTGTGTCAGGGCTTGTCTGTATTTTTTTTTGGCTAATATTATTTATGTTCCCAATTCCTAATAAATAGTTTTTTGTCTCCAACTCAAGAACTCATAATTATTATCTTATAGTACACTCAAGCCTCTTATAAATTATTCGTGACTTATGAAACTGGCTGCGAATTGGCATGCGAAAGTAAGAAAAAGGACCCTTATAAATATATCCCCTTCTTCGTCGCCAGCGCACATAGTTATGTAGTTAAACGTGCGTCGACACTATCGGGATCTATCAATAGACAATGTCCACATACCGGCCGCTGATTTTATACTACGGGCAGATAGTAACTCTCAGGGATGGGAACTCGTCGATATCGATAAGGATATTTAATTGCTAGAGAGTAGATTTTTTTTATCAACATAGACACATGCTGTTGTCAACAGTCACAAAGCCACGAGCGTAATAAGGACATTATGCCCAAGGGCATTTTTTCCACAACAGCGTCTGAAGGAAGGTTGCGTCTTTCGAGTGGGTGTATGTCACCGTCAATATATACCGTGGTGACACTATCTCTTAACGCGTGATCAGCAAAGCCCTGTTTTATCATTTATCATATTGTCTTGGGCCTGCATACTGTTACATAAAGCATAATGAAGTTTGGTCATGTGTATTTTGTAAGTATAATGCTGGCAGCATTGTGAACCGTCAATGATTTATTTTCAACTTTACATGTCTTCTTCTTCTTCTTCTTTGTCGTTACACTCTTGGCAGAGAGTTCGTGGCTGACATTCCTTGTGTGGCAAGCCAAACCACACGTTACCATTCTCTCTCACAGCCGCGCGTCTGGTGCTCTCGTGCATAGAGCAGTTTGTGGCCGATTTTGCATGTAATTTATTGAATTAACTTGTATTAATCATCTTAATTAGTTCCAAAATCTTATACTATGAAGTTTCTGGCTGGCGTACATTAAAATATAGCTAAGGATCAGGAGAGGGAGAGGATGCTGCTCCAAAGTGCAGTAGACTTCTTATTTTATCCCAAAAGAGACTTGACATTCCTCGTATATTTCTACCAAAGCAAATCAATTATAAAAATCTATCATCGTACCAATTAAAATCACATTTCGTTATTTCCTCGAAAGAATCCCGTCACTAAGTGACAAAAAGCCGGCTGGCTGCAGGTTCTCAGACCAGGACGTGTTCCGGGTACGCTTCTCGCTACCACGTGGGAAACCCTACCCTATTAATCAAGGACTTTTTACTGGATAAAATGTTAGTTATTAGTTGTACGAGGCTTACTGTTAGGGTTTGTTTTGATTTGCTTTTTGCTCGTGGACGTGTTTGTTTTGATGATTTGATGCCAGTTATGTAATAATTGATGTAATGGATGGACAGAGGAAGATGACGAATCTTGGTTTGCCTTTTTAGTGCCATAGTTTGAAATATAATTATGATTGCCTGGAGTGATGCTAGGAAATACAACTCGAAACTACGCAGTAGAATTCATCGTCAATGACAAGATGGATTACGAGTAGACTCCTTTTTAAGAAATGGTCAGAAATAGTTCAAAAACATGGACCACTGAAGAAAGTGAGGAAGCTTAACCTTAAACTGGCTTGAAACAAGCAATCGCGTTGGATATCAAGCGCGAATGAGTCGAGTTATGCCAATGAAACATTAACAATAGCATTTGCCTATACAATCATGGACTATAAGACTTTACACTTATCGAATCATTGATACAAATATCAAATCACAAAGAATGCGCAACCTGGCGTCAACCACTCCACCACCCCAACGCCAGGAGACCTCTCTGATATATCCTTATGCTGTGTATAATCTGTCCTGATTATATGGTGGATTTTTGCATTGTTGACCGGTCTTTTTCGCCAGGTTACCCATTTAAATGTTTCTTTTTGATTTGATCTTTGGTATTAATAGTTTAATAAAAGTTGTGGTGTTTCCACAGTGTATAATTATAGAATTATATGTTTCACAAACGATATATATCGCCAGGGACCTTTTCTCAATCAGTCATCGTTTCAGAGGTGCTTGTACTAGACTCTTGCGTTTTCCGGGCTATATAACCCGCCCATTGCCACTTCAACCGTAGGTATAATCTTGTGAGCTATATCGGTTTCTTCGGATCTCTGCGCATATCCTCGTTACTGATTCTATAACGCAGAGTATAGCCCTTTCCATTGCACTTTGCGTTACTCTAAGACGCCTTGTACCCATTGTGAACGACCACGTCTCAATTCCGTAATTCCGTCATCTAGCTTTGTTCGAAGACTTTCGTCTTCAGGCACTGGAAAATTTTCAACGAGAAGATGTGACGCAGCTCCCCGAACGCTGTCCAGCCGAGTTGAATTCGTCGATTAAACGTCGATTTATAGAATAGTCCCATACAAAATAACAAAATAGAATGGGCATCGTTACTTAGGCGCATGATGGCATTTTAACTAGCTAAGTCTGCACATCGGCCGCATTGGAATCGATAGTAGTTAATAAATCGCATCTAAGCTTCCTTTATATTGATGAATATATATTTTGTGGTTAGCATGATCTTCTCAATTTATTTTTTATTTTTGTATGTTTATGCATATACTGGGTGTGGCCTGCAACAGGAGCAATAATTTGAAACATAGATATTACTCGTCAAACTAAGAAATATTTGTTTTTCAACTTAACAACAACTAACAACATTGACATGGTGGCAACTGAGGCCGTGCAATGGCTGTCATGTTACTAATTATCAAATATTTCCCAATCCATCGCTTCTTATATTATTTTAAAGTTCCGTAGTGTCTGTATCCACATTTTGTCCTTTATCATATTTTGCTTTACTATTTGCGATAATAAATACTACATTATTGAAATTCTTGGCACGCGATGATAATCTCCACGGTGCAAAAAACTGCAAAACTTTGTAAAGCTCCTATTTTATTTTATCGGTGGTCCGAAAGTTATCTTATTGTTTGTAAAATACGATTGAATTCAAGTAATCTTTAATTTTTTTTAATAGATTGCGAAGCTTACGAATGGAAGGTTGCTAGAGACGGGTGATACAAATACAAAATGTATTTATTTAACCATAAAGTTTTACAGGCTTAGGTACACAAATACATACCAGCCAGAGAGTATTTTGTGTAGGCTTAACCTCCGGTCCTCAGACTAGGTCGAGCCCGTATCATTATCATATCACGATGAATAAGTCACAGTGATCGGCTATCAAAAACTTTACCCTCATTTCAGTTATTTATCATTTGAGTTTTTATCAAAATGTTCCGAAACGTGTCTAGCAATATAGATATGGTGGTCATATCACATAATCAAGACATTATTGTGAGGATCAAAGATCTTTTTCAATTAGGACTGACGGTGATTTGTTGTTTTTTAGATGATTGCTTTTTAATCTGCACTAAATGACAATGTTAAATAGCGAAAATCGCTAAAAGAAACTTTATAGTGGTCATATTTAGACCAATATCACTAAAAACTATTTTTATAGCCCTAAATTATTTACACTGACATGATCTGAGTAACAGACGTGTCATTAACAGGGATATTTAACAGTGATTTTGGAACGATAGTCACGGTGATAGAAACATAACGCTTTTCCCTCTAGTTGCCCTAAGGACATTTTTTTCCGGCATCACAGCATGGCGTCACCGGCTAAACTGTAATTGATGGGGTTCCTCGCATCAAACAGGCCGCATGCGGGTGAATAATGGATACCGGTACGACGTGTTAATCACGTTTTGTTTCCAGTAAGACTTTTCCTGCATACAATTCTCATTATCACCTTGTTCCCCAATGAAATGACAAACGTAGAAATTTTCCAATATAATGCTAAATGTTGGACTGCGACTGCGACCAAACCGCTCTCAAAAACGGTAACGGAGGTACGAAGTTAGTAAGGAAAATAATTGACTCAGGACGCTTTTGCTTTTAATGGCAAATTTTAGAGATCTTATGTTTTTATATAGTGTAACACCGACAGTACAATTAGTTTTATAAGTAATGGTTATTTAATTTTAGAATATTTTAATGATCGACATGTTTTAATTTTAATATTGTTAATATTTTATTGAAGATTAATTCTTTCTTTTTTAAGTGCTTACTTGGCAAAATTTCGTACGCCAATAGCTGTACCACGTCTAACCACAAATGTCACCTTGTTTACCAATGTATGTCGAGATAAATAATTTTGAATTTGAATTTATGTTAGGTACATTTTTTTATATATTTGCCTATGTTCTCACGGTGTGATACGGAGATGTCACGACTTTGCGCGACCAGTGGCGCGGTGAGCGGGTGAGCGAAAGATCCGAGTGCGGCGGCCATACGAGTGAGCAAGACACACGTACCGCGCACCGCTGCCACTGTCGCGCAATGTCGTAGCATTTCGTTAACGTTTTTTGAGCAGCGTTGTGGTCGATCCTTTAAAGAGTATGACAAATTTCTTGCTTCGAAAAACGTGAATACAAATATGAGGTATTTCTAAATATATCAATTAAATAACGATTTCAATTTAAACAAGCGCAGGGCAAGCAAGAGTGAACAGACTATGGCTGAACCAGCAAGATACATCTTTGACACCGTTGTCACTTACCATCAGGTGTTACTAAGGTCAATCGCCGGTCCGATTATAAAAGAAAATAAAAAAAAATACTCATAAAAACTATTGACGGCGAATTAATGCGCTAAGCTTACGCCTCTGCGCTGAGGTCGTTGATTATGTCCAAACTTTGCAAGTAGCCATTGTAAATGGTTCTAAGATTCAATGTCATTTTCATAAATATCCGCTTGTCATTTCACGGCATTCCTAGTTTGGGATGTCACTTACTAATTCCCGCAACGTACCGTCCTATAAAAACAATAATTGACCGCACGAGCACGGAAGAATAACTTAAACACTTTCCGAGAAACCTTTTATTTAGCCGATTAATAAATATAAATCGTTTATTGTCCGTACAGGGCCAGTGGTATCCCGCGTACCCTTAAAAGGTAAGGGGTACTCGCAAAAAGTACGAGTGCGTACGCGTTGGGGATACCGGCATTGCCAGGAGTTGCCAGGAAGGAAAAAATATGAAAACAATAATTTAAAAAGCGAACCTGGAAGAGTTCGCGACTTGTCCTTTATATGGTCGCGTAGGTGTAGTATACTGAAGGCGATGGCACTTGAAGCATTTTTGATAGAAATAAAACTTAGGGAAGATTTGTTTTTGAGTGGTGTACTTGTACCGAAAGATTTGGCGTAGACTGGCCCTAACTAGGTGGACCGGTGATTCGGTCAGGATCGTGAAGATTTGTTGGGTAAGGGCGGCGCACGGCAAGCAGACCGACCTTCATCTTTGCCCAGCCGTTTTCACGAATAAATAGATTTCCAAGAAAAAGTGGACGTATATCGAATTTTGTATTACGCCTCCGATAAAATAATATTTGAAAGAGCACGACGGCAAATTAAATAGTTTTAACTTTGGAATACATTTATAATGATATTTTTTTACTTCCTGTCAGATGGACCGTCATACGAGATGGAATTTAAAAATATAAAATAGGTTAAAAAACCGCTAAGTGGCTTCTATTATCATCATACCCTTTTGTAGCATCCTGGGGCCCAATTCGAGAATGCCGTTTGAGATATCGCCAAACGTCAAATCTCCATTAGATAACAGTTATATCGCCATTGAACTGTCATTTAAATGCGATGAGCTTAAAAGTGACATATCTCATCTCAATTTTGGAAATACGAAGGCGATAATGATTGTCAAAAATGTTATTCGTGTATATAAATCTCTATTTTGACGAAACGTAACGGACTAATTTCACGTACTACGCGGTCAATTTAGAGTATGCGCCTTTTATTTATGCCGTCACATACAAAGGAAACGAAAATTTTGCGCGTCCGAATTGACGAAGTTGCGATGTTCTGGGGATATCGCCACTTGTCAAGTAGGCACACGTCAAAAGTGACGGATGGCGATGAAAAGGAGAGATCTCCATTATATCTCTAAAATTGGTCGAATACCCCCCCTGAGCACTGCGTATAGTCATTAGGGCTGACCATGGGTCATCTTGACAAGTGTCAATTGCACTCTGACGTGTCAACTGTGAACTGTCACAGTGATTTATACTTGTCACTGTGACATGCTGCGTCGATGAGGAAAAATGTGGCGGTCAGTTGATTGGATGAATGTTTGCTTTGTAGGGTTTTTGTGATACGTGTGCGTCATGATTCACAATCGGTAGAAAATATCAACTGTTCACTGAAAGCTACTAATAGATTCGAATCACGTAAGTTTTACGTTCGCGAATTAGCGACTAAGTATTTACTTATATACATAAAAAAAGTGACTTCAACAACTAACTACGAGTAGGTACATACAAAAAAAAAGTTTCTTATATTCTCAATTGGCTTAAAAAAGGAGAGGTTCTTTAGTCGATACGTATGTTTTTAGGTTTCCGTACCCAAGGGTAAAAACGGAACCCTGTTACTAAGACTCCACTGTCTGTCTATCTGTCTTCGTGATAGCTAACCATTGTAATTTTTACAGCTGGTGTATTTCTGTTGCCGCTATAACAACTGAAAACAGAATAAAATAAATATTACAGTGGTGCTCCCATACAACAATCGTGTTTTTTGTCGTTTTTTTATTTGATGGTACGGTACCCTCCGGGCACAGATTCAACTCGCAGTTGGCCGGTTTTATTTTTGTAGCTGTCACCTCAGAACTTCGTCACTTATTTCATGAATCAACTTCGAGAATTCTTCGCTTCAGGTTCCCGCGAACAGTTCAGGATAGTGATTTGATGATAGGATCCATAAACAATTGATGGAACTCCCCATTTCTGATATACATTTATGTAATTTTTAATATAGATATATTTTTCATTTGTAATAATCATACATCGTCAACATAAGCTAAAACACAATCATAGCCAATTAGTATTATTACATATATTATTTAGTTAGTTTAAATTTAATTCGGTATTCTTATTTTCCATTTGGTATACATAATATAAACTTTTGTATAATTAAAATATAGCATCGAAAACCTTATTTTTCTCTATAGATCCTATCACCCAGACTGGTGCTATAGTTTAGTTACAATAAATAATTAGTAGAGAGTTGGACAGGACGAATCGAGAGATGGCGTCGATTAAAGCGATTCGCGTTGCAATAAGAGAAGCGCCATCTATCAGCGCCGAGCGGCACGCATTTACATTTAGATGGCCGCTTGCACATTGTGTTGTGGTACAAAGATAATCATTTTGATTCAGATATGGTTACTTCATAAAGAAAAACTGGCAGTCTATCAATGTAAAATGGAATCTACTTCATTAAATTTTACATAGAATTATTGATAACCTATTCTAAATTATTAGAAGGAATTCTTAAGTTCAGCATCGTAGAAAGAGTGAAAATATTTAAATGATAGGGCAGGTCATATTTATGCATTCATAAATAGCGGCAAATGGACATAAACAATCACGGAATGGATCCAGGTATGCAACAAAAAAAATTGGGTGACATAGTTATTCATTGAGAAATTGAATTGAATGAAAAGAAATGAGAATGCTATATTATGAAATATTATAATGTGTAATATTGTATAGGAAGTAAGTAGCTGAAGAGTAAATGTTTTTTTTTTTTATTACCATATCTACTATTAAAACAATGCGAGTGGTTTTAGGAGTTGAAGTTACAAAAAAGTATAATAAGTAGTAAGAATTTTGATGACTGAGGTAGGTATTTGTAATTATGGATTTATAACCGTCGAAATTATCTATTTTTCTCAGCCACGGGGTGAGAAAAGTGATTTATGGTACAAAGATAGCTGGATAATAAGATACACATATTTTTAGAACATTAACATAACATCCTTTGCTACATAATACATGATAAATGGAATACAAATAAAAATAACTTATTTATTGTACGAGTATAAGTAGATTTGAATTGCAGAAGCAATCATAACATTATATATTTTATATACGATATTATCGCCGTTAAAACGCTTTATCTTGTGCGTTGCACCAATTCATTAATTTTTGGACAGCAGCAAGCAATACTGCGCCAAAGAACCGTAATCTGAATATGGAATCAGGGAATCAATTCAGTATTATGTTTACTGTTACAAATAGTAGTATTTTAAACTTTATGCAGATGTGTCTTATTTATTCGTATTTCATGAATGGACATATCTTTACTTCAATTCAAATTCAGTGTTTATTGCTTGTCTTATAATTTTTAACCAATACAGGTATAAGGACCGAAACAGACGGACAACATTTGAATTGGAATCCAGCTACAAATTTGTAGTTCCACGGCAGTTCTGATGCAGTTGGTGTAATGTCCACTGCAAGTTGCGAATTGGAACTCGCTTGCAGATTGCATGCGGTAAGACCGACTGCAAGCGGACGGCGTGGTTGGTTTGCAGTTTGGATGTAGTTACACCAACTGCATCAGAACTGCCCTTGAACTTCAATTTTGTAGCTGGGTTGCAGTTCAAATGCAGTCCGTCTCTTTCAGCCCTACTGATAGCTTATAAACTGAGTCCCTAGTGCTTTAGAATAAAAACGAATTCAAAATGACTAAGGCGGTTATCCCACTGTTGGCGCGTCCCGCTGCGATGTAGGAACTGCGTTTCTTTTTATTTGTACAATAAACCGCATGGATGCATACACTACAACACACTGAATCCGCATCTCAGGACGGACGATTTTCCATTGCTAGCCGCGCTTCGTAACGGGATATGGCGCCAGTGTGATAACCGCCTAAGAATTTACAATGAAATAGTTCTAAACATTTGAACTGTCTTATAATTATTATAAACTAATAGAAAAAGAGATTTAGTAAATTAGAAAGGGAAGAAAAATAATATGCAATCTATCTGGTCTCTGTCTGCAATATTGTTCCACTACACCACCTGGCGAAACATGTTGTAATTTTTCTTCAATGTATTTAATCGGCACATTATGGAGTCAAGAGTTCAAGACATTTTAATCTATTTGAAGCATCATTATCCGCGCTAGCGTAAATGATAGTGTTCATTGGTTTCATTTAAACGCAGCATTTATGAAATAACTTTCTTTGAAGAGATTAAGTTAATTAACCGGCCGATGGATTAACGATTCGTCTTATTCACTGCTTATGCCAGTTGCATTTGAGCGGGTTACTTTTCTAGATGTACCGGGTTTTTTGAATTTATTAAAATTGAGTAATGTCTTAATTTACTAGTTTCGAATGGTGCAGGTAACTCGCTTTTGCGTCTCGTATTCAGGTTTAGTGATTCAATCAAGATTAACTCTTTATTTTTATTTACTTTATAATATAATAAAAATGTGCTCGTGATACTCATATTTTCTTATCAGAATATTCGGGAGCGTGCATTAAATGAGTTGATTTAGGGAAGTCAAATTATCTCAGTTTCTTTTTCTTTGCATATTAACAATAGATTGAATCTTGAATTTTTTCACTAGGTATTCAGCCTTCGACTAAAACCCGTTCGTACACAATCGGTTTACGTCCTGTATTTCAAAACGGGAATTTCCTATTGCATTAAAATTTTTGGTTGATTCGAGCATAAACCCATTCCCACTAACTCTTCTCAGACACGCCTTCGAAAATTAAATAATCAGAGCAGCCGCGCGCGCACCGATCAATGTATGGATAATGCGATCCATTAAACAAACACGGCGTTGCTGGTTCCCTATTGATTTACACAACACTATCCAGTGTAGATCACTGGTTTACGGCGATATTTAAATAATTTCACGTTTCAGATGAGAAATCCCACTTCTGAAGTCGATATTCTATTAAGACCTTTGTGAAATTGTCTTTAACGTTGAATTTCTGGAGATACGGAATAGGTTACTTGAGACTGTTGATTATGAAATTGTGTGCATGTACTATTTAAGTGTGTAAATAGTTCAGATGGTAGGTTGGAAGTAGTGGGTGGACGCAATAATCATGTTTTTGTGGAGTTATGTCTTTATCCAGTGTTGGGCTAAAATGAAGTTGTCTTATAAATATTAGGTGACCAAGACGTGGTCGGTAAATAATGTCAGTGTAGGCAAGCTTTCCAGTTTTAATATATACAAGAGACGAAATAGAGCCTTTTTAACTCTTAGTTTATTAATAACTTGAATAATTTATAACACACATTTTACAGCATTGGAGACTGATCCAAATGATTCACGGACTACTGATCCAACAATATAAATATATGTATAAGTAAGTATTGTTGGATCACTAGTCCAAGTCCAGTAGTCTATGTTATGAAAAGAAAATCAGACATTTTTTTACAAAGTTATATTAATGTTTAACAATGACTGCAGCTATATAAGTTGAACTCAGTGCTACAGCAATATTACCGCAACAGGTCATGATCGAAGTATAAACTACATTAATATCAGGAATACTTAATTCTGCTAATAGCGAGTTCTGTCAGATAGGTTTCTCGTGATATAGCGCCCGCGGCTCTTCTCGATGTAGCACCTAAATCAACGTCTTAGCCTTAGCAAAATAAAGACTTATCAAACTACGGGCATCCTAGCCTCATACGCCCTTCTTCCGCCAATGGCTTCAGTTCACGAGTGACCTATGGAGACAGAATGACCGGGTTCAACGGTAATCGACGTTTGATATTTTTTGTTTGACGACGTTTGAAGATTTAAGAATGTAAAGCGTACAATTTCAAAACTAACCGATGTAGCATCTGTCAGTGTCAAGCCGTGGTAAAATAAAGACTTATCAATTATAAAATTACGGACATCCTAGCCGCATACGCCCTTCTTCCACCAATAAATTGAGTATCAACATTATGAAAATTGTATGCTGCTCACAAACAAAATTAATTTATAGCCAAAAATGGCACAAGGCATTTGCCTAATCACTATGAGAAATTTCTGTCTGTAGACGGCGTAGCAGTTTTGGAAAGATAAAAGTCGGCGTCGACAGACATGGTGCGGTATCGCGCAAACACTCTTCTCACTAGGGCACTGGGTTAACAGGGTCTCAAATTGGCTGCTGATTTTTGACGAAGGTTTCTAACCAATATGTGTTGCCAGCGATTACATGCGGCACTGATACGTGGTCGGTCACAATGGGCCTCAGAAGAAAACTTAAAGTTACTCAAAAGACAATGAAGCGAACTATACTCGGAAATTCGAAAAATATAAAACAATCGTCAACTATAATATTATAGCTGTGCCACGATAAGGTCCCACCTCAGCATGATGCTAGCTCGAGAGCCAGCGCTGATCTTCTGGTGGGACCATAACCCGCAGAACCATTCATTGAGGAGATCGTTGGCGAAGGCGTTTGTCCAGCGGATGACATTCGGCTGATATGATGACGCGGGTAACCTTTGAGCAATGGCTGGTCGGGCGCGTTGTCGGGTCGCCGCGCTCGTGGACGCCGGCGGCGCCCGCGCAGCTCCCACGTGCCGTGCTAGTGGGCAAGTAACTGCCATTAACTTTTTGGTCGCGGATTACGGAAGGTTATTAGGATACTTTTAACCCAATTCTTACGGACAGGGAAGAAGAACGTTATGTTTTTTTTCTACAACGATCGGTAATCCACGAATGCTTCTGAAAGCGAAATAATATTTTACGCTATTCATAGGTAATTGGCTAACTGCTGGTTGGTTAGATTTATAAATCAATAAAAATTCCATGATCTTCTTATTTATGCTTTCAATGCTCATTATCCTCAAACTATATTACTGATTTCTAGTCTAAGTGCAAAGTTTGCAAATGCGTAAAAGTGAACACAACAATATGTTTATAAAGTATAGTCACATTATATTTAATTATGAAAATGTAGCTAAATAATAACACTACACAACACAACAAGGTTGCATCAAGGTTGAGACAATACAAACTGTGTTTTTTAGAAATATGGTAAGTATTTACCGTAGGTTAACACAGCTACATACCACGGTGCCGTCAAGTGTGAACTGTTTATCAGGGCGAGCGTGCCCGATTGCCCCAGCATTTCATTTGTGCTAACTGTACTATGTTTGCGTTTGGAATACACTGCTCCTTCGTTTGCTGACAAATAGACTGACAAATTAGTGGTAGCGTGGGAATACGTTAATGTAAAGGGTGGCTTCCCGACTTCCCAATTGTTTGTTGCCTGTAATTTAAGAGCACACAAAATAAATCGTAATTTTAAAGAACGCTAGGCGTTTAATTCTGGTAGGTATGGTAAAAATTTTAACTTGACTTTGATCTGAGATGAATATTCTTGGATTTGCTTGCTTGTTTGTTTCAGTTGATATTGAATCGCATGACCAATGAGTTCGTGCAAAGCTACACTAGTCCTGCTGGTGATCAAATACGCAAATGAAGTAACCGAAGGCTTGTTTACCTACGAATCTGATTAGTTCATACCCAAAATACTAGATTAAATTAAGCCTGCCTGTAAGGAGTTAGTGAGTGACGTTCGCTAGTTAAAGCTGACTCCGAACCCATGGATTTTTTAATACGTCGTGTTAAATACCACCGGCTCATTAGAATAGAATAGAATAGAATAAAAATTTCGTTTTCACACACAAAGTGGACAACAAATATTAGAAAAAAAAAATCGTTGTTTTGTATGCCACAAAAACGTCACACCTCAGCATAAATGCTGGCCCGGGAACCAGCGCTGGTCTTCCAGTGAAACCTATAGGTGACGCCACGGTAACGCCATTACACTTACACACTGTACACCTGAGGTGAGAGCAATATTAGACGGGTTTAAGTCGGCCTTCCTCTCTTTATCACTCTTCGGGCAATCGCTATCTCCACTTGTTTTGATCTACTGCAGAACGCATGGAGTCAGGAAACTTGGTAACTAGACCAACAACCAAGGGCATGGGACTCCTTCCTACTAGGTAGTGATAGGAAAGATTTAAGGAAGAAGAGCAACAACATTCCTTAAATATTTCCTGGCACTAAGATTTTTTTCAGGTTATCTTTCTTCTTCCTGGCTATGTGATCAAAAAATACAAAGATTCTAGGCAGATGCCTCCGCCCAGTCGGGCTGGTTAGATAGCCTTATTGGTGATTCTCAAATCCTGAAAGATGGAGCCATTGGTGCAATGGACCATCCATGAACTCTACTAGAAGCTCATATATTAAAAATAAACAAAACAGCTGGGCCAAAATTTTTGACTCGCCCAAAGAAAGTATGAGAAGCCAGTGAACAGCGTCCACTAGTTCCGATCTCACTGAATGCGGGCCCGCGGGCGGCACGATGCGGCGATCGTACCATCGCCACCGCTGTGATTTGCTTTCGGTGTTTGACCAGGAACTACGAGCTAGGTTAGGTCAAGAAAGAACTTGCGGTCGTATATGTTAACTATGAAGCATTTATTGCCGTTGTATTTCTACCTCGATGTGCTACCGGATTCTATCCGTGAAATACTCAAAGTCTAATTCGAATGATTGAGTTCGCTGGTTTGCATAAACAAGCAATCATTACATATTGTGTAAGCAAATTCTGCAAATTGCCCTCTTTTGCGTGGTTATTAATTTGGAATTGTCCAATATACTGGACAAAACCTATGATCCTCTTTTGTATTTTTTCTGAATCGCAATCGTGATGATGAGGCTTGATTATGGAACTTCAGTGTTCGATGTCAAATTAAGGGTTAAGGGTTAAAACTTTTTCACAAACACTTTTCTACTATCTAACGTTATCCCGTTCCTAAAGAATTCGCTTTTGGAATACTTCTTAATTCAAATATGCCCTCCAAGTAAGATACAAATGTGTCAAATTCAATCGTAAAGGTATCCCTTGTGCGTTCTCTGATAATAATTGAATTGTTTTTTAGATCAAGCGATTACATACGAGTACATGCTTAAGTATCGATAGCTTATCGTATTTTTTCTCAAATACCGCATCCTCCCTCGCCAACATGGAGGTTCCACATCGATTTGAATTCGTCACGTTTCGATCGACGCAGGCGCAAATTTCCGAGGCGGGGCCGAGAACGATACCAGTGTGAATCGTAACGGACTAGCTCGGCCCGCGGCGTTGCTCGTGGTATGTGCCGAGTATTGGTTGAGAGTTGAAGGTGCTGAAAAAGCTGATAAGTACCGGTGTATTGACGTAATCACGTAATTGTGGCAGGATACCGCCGCTGCTCGAGAAATGGCTACTTAAGATGGTTGGAACTAAATGTCAATAAGGTGATATATTAGGACCGAGTAAAAGGTAACGTTGCGTTTTTATAGATTTCGCCATTTTTTACGTTCTCAAAATCGTTATGAATTTGTAAATGTAATACACAGTGAGCACTCAATAGTTAGTAGGACCAAAGTAGTCAATTATACACGATGATTTTTAATCGGTGATCAGGAGTAGAAAAATATTAATATCCAGCTAAAATTAAACCTAATAGGCGAGGTCTCATGCAATTACCTCACTGTTTATTTAATTAAAAGTTGAAACATAATTAAACCTAACAACCACTAGATACACGGTCATCCTACATAAATTTATTAAAAGTACGATACCTACGTCAAGTGTCATCGCTTTGGCGGGAAATTTTACGAAATTTCCTACGACTTTGTATAGGCAATGACAATGACAATGACAAGTTATTACTCATAAATTGTCATTGCCATTAAATTATTAAAAAGGTTGTAAGCTTACAGATACAGATTAGTAGGGTGACAAGGAATTTAAGACAAAATTGATATTTAAAATAAAAATTATAAAAGAAAAATAAAAGTTTGTTTTCATGTAATTTCGACTTCAACGTGACCGCCATCATTTACTGAGTTAGAAAAGTTGGAGCCTTGACCGCCATCATTTACTGAGTTAGAAAAGTTGGAACCTGATCATAGGAACAGGTCTTTATTTACTTAGCAGTTAAATGTGTTACGATATATTATATTTGGCAACTTTGTCTGCTACTAACTATATGACGTTGACTGTATAAAGATCAACGCGCAACAATTTTATTATGGGCTTTTAATTTATGCTGCAGGAGAAAATGTTGGTTGGTACACAACAATACTTGCTTGCTACTAACACATTACTTTAAAATCCCTTTTGCTTAAATATACATTAAAAGTTTAAAATTAATTTCATCCGACTCTATACTTTGATATAAAACATAATTTAAAATACAAAGTACCAACCCTGTATTTTCATCTTTTCCCCATTAATTAAGTAATCGCCTTGCCTCTCAGTTTTCCATTTCTCTTTTGTTCAGCCCTATTTATTTTCAGAGTTCGACGGCCCCTGCTTGTTTAACTAAATGGATCCCAAATTCTCCTCGAACCAGGGGTTCCCAAACATTTTTTTTGCGGAATTATAGGCTTAGCATTTTGTTTCGGTGCCCCAACTAGTCGAAATAGTAAGTTTAATTTTCATTGAAGAGTAATGCGGAGGGTCTCACGGCGCCACTCTCTACAGCATACCAAAGCAGGCACGGATCCAGCATGCAAAAAAGGGTTGTGAGCATCATAAAAATATTCCTCTAATACTCTTTACGCTATATATCAGCCCATATAGTATATACACCTCAACTTTCAAGTCGTGGGCTTGCCCATATTCCAACTGACAAGATAGCGACCTTTACGAAAGAACAGTTTTGGCCGAAAGGTGTCATTGTGTCGTTTCCGCGAACACCATTGTACGGCATAATCACATCGCAGTAATAATTTTACTTTGTTATTAAGTTTATTTCATTGTTATATTTAATATGTATACCAGATTATAAAGTTTGTATCTATATGGGCCTTTGATACCTGAAATAAATGTACACTTTGAATATTGTTCAGGATCCTCGCTTGTACCAAGGCGCCGCGGCGCAAATTTGAGAACCCCTGCCTTAAACCTTTCTCTTCGGATTCAGAAAGTACTCTCCTGTTTTTATGGTCATTGAAATTCAGTTGTTTCTTTATAAATTCGTTCCCTTCGCTTCTCAAAGACATCTTATTGCGATCATCTGATACTTTTCTGTATCACTTCTACAGGGGCATATATTTCAATTTAAATGATTGGATGAAAAACGTTTCTGCGTAATTAGTCTAAGAGCTACTTCTATACCATTATACAATTCTACATTTGTATTGAAAATCAGTTTTCTATGGAGAGGGGTCGTGATTTCAGGAAAAATCTTAATAGCGTGATTCAGGATAGACTTTTGTTTTGTATGGGCGCGCGGCGTCATGCCAGTCTGGCGCCATCTGTTGGGCATGATTCCCTTTATCGTCACATCACGCCGAAACGGCTAGACCAATTTTAACCAAAGATAGAATACTTTTTACCCAAACACGGTATAAAAAAACACGCATTCAAAGTATATCCATCCATACTAATATTATAAATGCGAAAGTGTGCCTGTCTGTCTGTCTGTCTGTCTGTTACCTCTTCACGCTTAAACCGCTGAACCGATTTAGATGGAAGAAGGACAAGGACACTTTTCATCCCGAATAAATGTAGTGTTCCCGTGGGATGCGCGGGTAACACTGCGGGGCACAGCTAGTAATATTATAATTAAAATAGACATTTAAGTGGTAATTTTTTAACGGCGCGGCACGGCTTTTCACAGTCCCAGACAATCTTTTTTTTTTTTTTCAATCTTTTTTTTTTTTTTTTTTTTTTTTTTTTAATAATAAAATATTTTTTGTACAAAAGAAATAGCAACGTTACAATAACAATTTCAAAATATTGTGTTTGCACATGAGATCTTAGAACTAAGGTCGAGCTTTCGACCCCTAAACTAGGTGTAACCTGTGACTTAGGGGCTTGAGTTCGTCCGTACAGTGTCTGATACAAACTACAATTTGTTTGGACAGTGTAACAGTACAATATGATCAGGTTGGCAGATCAGTTGATAATACAATAATATAAGTAAACATTAATTTGGTATACTACATGAAGAAGTTAAGTTTGAGTACACATCACTCAAAATCATAATTATTAAATTTAAGTTTAAGTTTAATATCACATCACTTAATTTAGTAAGTAAGTGAACGTATCTAATCTTAAAGCTGCTTATAGAGTATTTAAGACGTTACTGTGAGTAGTTTTTCTGTATCATCATAAGTTAAATGTTGTAGCCAGTTTCGCAATTTGGTTTTCACTTCGTATCTAGATAGGGAATATATTGAGGTCAAATTATTAATTTTATTATAGAGGCGAGCACTTTGCGCTGCATTCTGTCGCCGCGCAAAGGACGTGCGGCAGGGAAAGGTTCGACATACGGGGTGGCCCAGGCGCTTCATGTTAACACTGTGGTCGAACGGCAACATTGAATGTTGTCGAAGAATCGATCGCCACAGATATATCTGACGTACTGTCAACTCTTTTGTTTCCCGATAGAGGCGGGCCGTAGAGTAGTCCCTTTTTTGAAGAGCATAACTTTCAGAATTGCTCGTTGCGCCCGCTCTACTTGCATGAGAGTTGTCTTGTACGTACCACCCCATGCAGGGATACAATAAGCTATGATAGATAGGCATAAGCTCTGATATACCATAATTAGAGTTTCCCGTGTGGCAGAGTGTCTAAGTTCCTTGAAAATATATATTAGTCTTCGAAGTCGTGAACAGAGCCCTACAATGTGTGTTTTCCAATCTAGCTTCTGATCCAGATACACGCCCAGGTATTTTATACTGGGGACTATGGAGAGGGTCAAACAATTGCAGTTAGCTGACTGGGTAGAGCAGGTGTGGACTCTTACAATATCGGTTTCGCTTGGGAGTAGAGGAGAGTTTGGTAAGGAGAACCGAATGATTTTGGATTTTTCTACATTCAGGGTCAGTTGTCTTTTATGAGACAATCCTGGACCCTCTGAAGAGCAAACTCGGCGTTCTGCTTGGCATCAAGCCAGGAACTGCCGTGAACAAGAAGAGCTGTGTCATCTGCATAGGTAAAAATGTTGCAGTTGGGAATAGACATTTGACACAGCTCGTTTATGTATACGAGGAAGAGGGTAGGGTCAAGAATGCTGCCCTGCGGAACACCAAAGAGAATGGTCTCGTCACTGCTACAGTAGGAATTGATTTTGACACATTGTGTACGATTGGAGAGGTAATCTTTAAATATTTTGAGCGCTTGGCCACGGACACCGATCGCTTCTAGTTTTGTTAATAAGATGGGGATAGATACAGTGTCGAAAGCTTTTGATAAATCTAAGAAGATGCCATAGCACTTTGACTTTTTATCTAATTTGTTAACTAGGGCATTTGTGAGAGCAATAACGGCGTCCTCTGTAGAAACTCCGTTTCTGAAGCCGAACTGGTTTGGCGCGATGATATTATATTTATTAAGATACGAGACTAATCGGTTATTTAGTATTTTCTCTAAGATTTTTGACAATGAGCTTAAGATAGAGATAGGCCTATAGTTGGAGACACTGGCTCTATCCCCACTCTTAAACACCGGATGAATAACTGCTTTTTTGAATACATTGGGGAAGCAACCAGTGTCTATTGCAAGGTTACAGATATGAGTAATTGGGGCTACCAGAACATCTTTACAGAGCTTAAGGACCTTACTGGGGATGTTATCCCAACCAGTTGCACAATCAGCACGCATTCCAATAATAAGGCGTTCAACCTCGGCTGTGTCTGTGGCCAGGATACTGAATGAGTTGCACTGTGTAAAGGTAGGTGGGTTAGCGGACGAGTTATCACCGGCTGGGAATCTGGAAGCCAGGTTTTTGCCAACATTGACAAAGTAATTATTGACTGAATTAACAGCTGTTTGCACATCTGTACAAATCTGCAAGAGGTTTTCAGGCGACTGTGAGGCGCGGTGCGTATTGGTAATGGTTTTAATTACTTTCCACGTTGCTTTAGGGTTGTTTTTTTGCTTTTTTGAATTCATTTTTCTCATAGTCTCGCTTTAATCTCCTAAGAAGTGCGTTACATAAATTTCGATAGCGCTTATACGTTACGCAGAGAACATTATTAGCTGGGTTTTTTCTCGCTTTATGATGCATATGATCCGAATACAGCGAACTAAACCTGGGGTCATCCACGGTTTGAGAATATGGAGTTTCCTTGGAACTGGGATCCTATACATATATTTAGAGATTGTATACTGTAGAATATTAATTAGAGCACTAGCGGCAATGTTTGGATCTGAGTATTTTATTATAGCGCTGAAGTCGGTATCGTTAATCTCGTTTACGATAGCAGGGAAGTTATAACGCGTAACAGAGTTTAAATCAGGCTTACCAATACTTCTGGTTTGCAGACATAAACAAACTGGTAAATGATCGGTAATGTGAGAATCCAGAACAATAACAGTGGCCGGGTTTGTCGTTTTAATAAGAACATGATCTAAGCAATTTTCTAGTCTAGTTGGTAGAAAATGAGCAGGAAAAAGACCGAGAGCTGAGGTCGTGGTTAGGTATTCGTCAGAGTTTCTATCTGTATTATTTGGTTTGATGTCTATATTGATATCACCAATTAGAACAATATTTTTAAACGCTGTCAGCGAGTTAACAAGAATTTCTAAGCTATTATAAAAGTTATCGAGGTCGTGGTAAGACGGTGAACGGTAAATACAAATTATGGCAGTGTTTGATGTAGAACATACAAGGCAATTACTATCCAAGAGGACGGGCTCGGTAATAGTAGCTGGAAGGTCGAGCTTGACAAATACCACCACCCCATCATTTTGAGAGAAATTACGAGTTGATAGATGACTAGAATAACCCTGCAGTGTGGGAATCGGGCCTGTTTTGTTCAGCCAGCACTCGGTGAGAATTATTAGATCAAACTCAATTTTGGTAGTTGAGAGCATAGTTAAAAATTGATCAAAATTCTTATTTAAACTTCTTATGTTAATATGTACGAGTTTGATGTTATTAATTTGACCAGTGATACTGTCACAGCACTTCTCGGGAGAACAAACGAGAGAATTGGCAACAGTTATATTATCTATATCATAAAGAATATTTTCCATAATGTGTTAGTTAGGTAAAAGGTAATGCAGATATTAGGTTGAAGTAAAGCAAATTAGCATAAACGCTAAGCAACAAGAGCTAACGCAAAATCTAAATCCTTAAGCAGATTAATGCGCTATTTAGAATGTAAGTAAGTTGTAATAGATCCTAATTATATTGTTCGAGGAAAAGTCTTATCCCACCAAAAACATTTCATGTAAAATTGACGGCCAAGACTCACATTCTCATAACGCTTTAGCTGTAAAAAAGTTATCAGATCCCAGGAAAAGCCAAGCCCCTAAGCCTCGACTTTACTAACCCCACCACCTTGGTTTAAAAAGTATGGCATCAACTGGCTTCAAGCCCCTAAACCCGGAGTTTACTAAACCTACACCTTTGTTTCAAAAGTATGGCTTGGCCGTTTCATAGAGTACCGTAAATAAGTCCAACGGACCGTCTGGCCCATATGGTATCAAGAAATTAAGTTTATGTCTTTGATAATATATACTTATAAACTTAATTCCTTACCATAGGGGCCGGACAGTCCGCTAGACATATTTACGGTACTCTATGAAACGGCCAAGCCATACTTTTGAAACAAAGGTGTAGGTTTAGTAAACTCCGGGTTTAGGGGCTTGAAGCCAGTTGATGCCATACTTTTTAAACCAAGGTGGTGGGGTTAGTAAAGTCGAGGCTTAGGGGCTTGGCTTTTCCTGGGATCTGATAACTTTTTTACAGCTAAAGCGTTATGAGAATGTGAGTCTTGGCCGTCAATTTTACATGAAATGTTTTTGGTGGGATCTCATTTCTTTTTGTAAGGTGCCCTAGTTTTTTTTAATTTTTTTGGGCTGCAGGGTGTCTTGGGCGTCAATTGAAGTAGACAATTGTGTATTTAAGAAATACTTAAGTTTAGCCCCATATATATACACTTTTATCCCCTATTATGGGAAACCCATACAAACTTCCATCCCCTTATTTAAAGGGTGGGGGGTGATTTTTTAAAAGTCCTACAATATGTATTTGATTTATAACAATGAGTCCCTATAGGTTCAAATTTTCAGACCTCTAGTATCAAAATTTGCGGAAGTTTCATACAAACTTACATCCCCTAGTTTAAGGGGTTGGGGGGTAAAAGTTCCAAGTTTTAGAATTATTTTGTTGTTTGTATACTAATACTAGCTTACATACCAAATTTCAGCTTTCTAGGTCATCGGGAAGTACCCCAGAGGTTTTGATACGTCAGTGAGTGAGTGGCAAAATCGGCGTATTTTAGGTACCTATAAAACCTAAAGTATACAAGCTAGATCAATTAAATTTAGTACATTTTATACGTTTGCTAACTGCATCTTAACCTGAGAATTTGGGCGCTCTAGTGTTAACTGGGACGAAACTATGAGGGTTTGAATATGAGACGAAACGGTTCGAGAAAAGGTAGGTAGTGCCCCCTTATTTTTTGTTCGTCTTGGCGGGGGCACTACCGTGCCCCCAGATAATATCATTTCTTCTTATGCATTCATATTGCGCTTAAATCTACTTAAGACGGATAGAAAAAATTAAAATATATAATGCCGCGTGTTAGTTGCGCTGCATTTATTATTGCATTTTGGTAGGTATATGTATAAAGAAATATTTGAAATACGAAGTCGAAGTGTAGATATGGAAGTAGTAATAATTGTGTATAAGAAATACTTACGTTTAGCCCGATATATACTACTTTTATCGCCCATTATGGAAAACCCATAAAAACTTTCATCCCCTTATTTAAAGGGTGGGGGGTGTTTTTTTTAAAATCCTAGAATATGTATTATATTATTTATAAATAATAAAGGAGTCCCTATATCAATTTTCAGACCTCTAGTATCAAAATTTGCAGAAGTCTCATACAAACTTCCATCCCCTAGTTTAAGGGGTTGGGGGGTTAAAGTTCCAAGTTTCAGAATTATTTTATTGTTTGTGTTCTAAACCTAGCTTACATACCAAATTTCAGCTTTCTAGGTCATCGGGAAGTACCCCAGAGGTTTTGATACATCAGTGAGTGAGTGGCAAAATCGGCGTATTTTAGGTACCAATAAAACCTAAAGTATAAAAGCTAGATCAATGAAATTTAGTACATTTCATATGTTCCCTAACTGCATCTTAACCTGTGAATTTGGGCGCTCTGGACGGGACTGGGACGAAACTATGAGGGTTTGAAAATGAGACGAAACGGTTCGAGAAAAGGTAGGTAGTGCCCCGCCTCTTTTTTTTTCGTCTTGGCGGGGGCACTACCGTGCCCCCAGATAGTGAAAGGGGCCCGTTTCTTTATTCTGTTACAACCTGCATGTTTTAACCGACAAATGGACCGGAATTACTTTAGAGAATAGCGATTCACCCGTTTCATGAAATTTCGGTACATTCGAGGTTTTTCTTATGGTAATTGGGATCCTCGCTGGGATAATGTATATTGAACAGTTTTGTAAAAGCGGATACACTTGAAATATGGACGGATATTGGCTGATGGTACTTTAATATCGCTCGGTTTTGAAAAGTGGTTGGTGCAACTGTTTTCCGGGGGTTTATAGGGATGTCTGCATTAAAGGTATGATTATTAATTGGCCGCACAAACTTAAGATACTTGGATATATTGCTAGATTGATTAGATTAGTTACTTATCTTTATTTCATAAATTCAGGGTTTGGAAAGCAATAGGATTTTGGCAACTGTACTATACTATACATACATACATATACATACATATACATACATATACATACATATATATACTATACTGTACTATAATATAACATGTCAGTATAAATTAAACGCCTCGGACCCCTGACGTCTGTAAAAATCCCATAAATCCCATAATTTCACATTACTTACCCGAGAATAAGCGCTCTTATTGGAATAAAAGATTTATCAAATCGCGCCTTAATTATATATAAATGGTATGAATTTACCTTAGGCGTATGGTTTATGACTAATAACAATTAGAGCCCTAACAAACCCCAGAATGGCGAATAACTACCGGCCTAGAATCGAACCGGCTATAGCACAATGCGGTGTCGTAATTCCTAAGTAGCGATGTTAATGACATAATAACAAGACGCGGCCATTTTTGGATCGGGGAATGGGAGCAGTGGGATACTGTGAAGTGCAATAACTCGTATTTTAATTATTTAGAAACTGTGATTTCTATTTACTTTTATTAATAGAAACAGTGAAATAAAAACTAAAATCGAATACAATTTTGTATAATTTACCGCATACGCTGCGCTATTTACTTGAAAAAAAAAGCAGTTCTTCGAGTGTTATCATAAAAAGATTGCTAAGTGAGAACCGATGACCGTTGGGGCAGAAAGGATTATTAAGTGATGCCCGCCTACCGAATGTCTTAACTCACTCAGCAGGTTCGAACTTCCATACAAAATATGACTTATGAAAATTTAAGTCGCAGTGCAGCAGGTCATCGACAAGGCGGACGGACGATCTGGCGAAATCAGAATCTAAATTTGATGACGAACTCGACCGGTCTATGAAGAGAATCTTGATTGAAGCCTTCGTTCAGAAGTTGAAGATTTTCGACCGGTATAATGTGTTTCTAGAATTTTCTATTAAGAGGGCGCCGTGCGTTTGCGAATGAACCATAGAGCGCGGGGAATGCGTATTTAAATCGGCGCGCGGCCGCCATAGTAAAAATGTATGGAGAATTAAAGCACTTTTTGATAAATCTGGACCTTTAATACCAAACAATGATTGAAATATTTGATGCGGACAAATTGTAATGTAAACATTCATCTTTTTTTTTAACTGAAAATCAGAATAGATTTCCATTGTTAAAGTATAAAAACACACTTAACGCCTGCTTACGATTTTACAATTTTCGTCCAACTTTATAATATGAATTATCTTATAATTTTTCCACGGAGAAGTTGTTAACACATTCTTCGAAATGCTCAATATATAGTTTAGAAATGGATTAAACAATTAGTGTTGACGTTATCTTACTAAACGGCAACTGTTTATTTTTTCACGTTTCGCTCGGTGCAGTCTTAAACACTTACGCTCTTTACCATGCAGTTTCGCACGGTACACGGAAGCTAAGGCACAAAGAAAGCGCGTGCGTGACGCTGACGTCACTGCTTGGTACGAAACATAATAGAACGCAACAGGCCGCCAACAATGTGTCCCAACGATATGGTCAAGATTCCGCAGAGCCGTTGTTTGAAACCTTGCGTGAGGCCTTTGCCAAACGGTGGACGTCGTTTGGCTGATATGATGTAGGCGAAACCGCGTGAAAGAACTCGTTTACTGTATCAGCTATAGGTTGCCATTGTTCGTGAAACTATCATGGTCCACGGATGATATGGAATAAAAGGAATGGGGGGGGGGGGAGTTATATAGGGCGGCACCACCCCCGCTCTTGGCATGACTATGGGAACGTCATAAACGAATTTTCTAAGTTATAGAATTTTCTATTAAACACTTACGTCTCTTTACTATGCAGTTTTGCACGGCACACGGAAGCTCATGCACAATGGCGGCGAGATGAAAGCGCGTGCGTGACGTCACTAATGGGACCAAATATAACAGAGCAGCTATTGTTATGGGATTTATCCTTTCGTACCGTTTCCCTATGGGACTAGTGCTACCGTTTAGTTCTGTAATTTTGTAAGCGCGGTAGATGGTCTACGTCTACGCAGTCGGGTAAAAAGTATTCTATAACCATCTTTTGATGGAATCGGGCCTCGTTATATAAAATAAACTAATACACAGAGAGAAGACAAACGGAATTCACACTGTCTTGATGTCGTAAAGGTTCTATCATATGAGTTAATTATTTTTTCAAGGCATTTAAAGTCAATCGGTTCTCTGTCTCTCAGATAGACGTATGTTTTGTCTCTTTAACTACACCTTTCCTTCACGCCCCTTATCAACATAAGATAATAGAACTTATCGGCACGTATAGAATAAAGAAACCTGATCGTCCCCACATTCAATCTTATCCCCTATTAAGATAAGATAGGCTTTAACGGCATTCCTATCACTTGCCAGAGAAGGCTGACCAAACCCACGGTTATCAGAAGCGCAAGTTCTCAGTACAGCGCGTTTTTCGAATTCACTTCGGCTAAAAAAACCTGTAAAGTAATTGGCACCCTCGCCTACGCGTCGTCAGCGTTATCTGTCTCGGCGGGGATCGAACCCGCGACAATGGACACGCGGCGACGCGTTGTGGTGACAGGAACACGCGCGGCTGAAGTTGAGACTACTCCTGATAAAGACCTCAACTGCTGGGCGGACGTTCATACTCGGGCTTTAGACTCTCGTTGTTTGTTCATCATAATACTTGGTACCACCTCCCGTAGCATGGGCATGCTGTCAGAACTCAGGATCGGCCTGGTAGTATCCAATGAAGACTTCCTCCTCCCGCGCAACAAAAAAAAAACACAAAACGAATGAACCAATGTTATAAATGCACATGCAGGTATTTTCAGTAGGTACACTTTCGCATTTGTAAAAGACAAGATTTATTGATTTATACAGGAATCATGGAGCATCAGATAGGTTCCATATTTTCTTTATTCATAGCACTGCATGTACTGATGCCATTTAAATCACCATAAAATTCGAGCCAATTTCTCTTCTTCTCTTTCGTTTCACTCTGGCAGAGAGGTCGTGATCACGTTGAGAGGTCTAAGTCGGTGGTAGAGACGGGCACAAAATCCTCCTCACAATCTCCCGCTATCTCTCCCTGTTGGCAGACTGTCTGACGCAGTTTCCTACTGCTGATTTTATTTGGTCAGTCCGATGCATAGGCGACCTGTCAAGCCAACTCCTTTTTTCTTCTCTTTGACAAATCAAAAGTTCGATTACCAATGCACAGAAAACTGATAATCTATAGAGTATTTTATAAAGTAAGAGAACAGTAGTTGTGCTCTTACACGGGAACCACCCCAATCTTGTTACACAGATCTGTATCGCGAGTGTGGTTTGCTCGCGTCCGATCACCATGCGCAGGAGCATCGTACCTATAGGTAAATGTATTACAACCACAACTACCAACGTTCACGGCTTGATTTTGAGGGGAAGTTATAGTTAACTTGTACTAATACATACCGTGTTCAGAAATCAAGCTATCTAACCTTACCGATTTATGGATCATAAAAATAAATCTCAGCAAATAAGCTATGAGCCTAGTAACGAGGCGTTTAACTCAGGGTATGTCAGGCAGATTTAGCTTACTTAGCTTTTCATTAGGAATAAAAATGGTGCTCAATCGTTCTGAAATAGGCAAGCCGGTGGGAATCGGGCTCTATGGACGCTACTCCACTACTACTCGGTAGACTTCTACCATTGTGTCAAAATTACGTATAACATTTTTGATGTGATATAACATATTTGATCGCAGGATCGACTAGCACTAGACTTTTAGCAGTGGCGGACTTTTAGTTAGATTTGCGTGCTTTTGAGCTTACAAATTATTAAGAGGCGTGATTTTTTTTTGTTTAATTTAATTATTAATAGGTAAATCTTCTTATTACTTTGAATTTAAAAATGATCATTAAGAGTCAAGGGATGTTGGGGGACAGCCCAACAGATGGGAGGGAGGGTCAATACCTACCTTACCGCTTATTAGGTACATAGCAATTACCCGAAGTTTGAAGATCACTTCTAGAAACAAGCCTTCCTTAAAGGATGCGGTCAATCATAAGTCATGATAATAATTTTAGAAGACCTCTTAGCTGAAGTTTTACTTCAGGCCCGTTCCATGATAAATTGTCAATTCGAAGGTGATTTGAACACGCCCACTCACGATATGTGACAAAATACAACGACATAAAAATTCAAAGCAGCATCACTTATACATGCACGACGTACGTTATACTAGACTTACAACAAGAAGCCCTTACAATGCAAACTAGCCAAAGTCAAACAAGCCCTGTTTTCCATCACCGCCCACGTATTGAAATTACACATAGGTACATTTAACCGAGTGTGCACAACATTAGCCCGATTGACAGGAACACGGCCCTTGTTACCAGCCGCGATGCGTATCGAGCGCCCAAAGGCTACTGTTGTATCCGCGATCGAAGATAGAGAGGCTGGATAAGCCTCAAATGACGCAGATCCAAAATGTTCTAAAGAGCTAACCCTACCGCAACAATCCACTACCTATTACGATTGGCGTTACAAGGGAAGTCTTATGGGAAGATCTTTCTCCAGCAATGGATGTCTCTTGGTAGAAATGATGAATCTTAGACGAACTTTAGAAAGAAATTCAGTAGTTCCGCAAGTTTGCAGAATCTGTTGGCATTCATAGAAGAGATTGGAGCATTTAACAGTTTTATTCGCTTAATTCCGATAATGTGCCAGGGTGCCAGCTACCTTCATACCAAAATATGTGTCAGTGCACATGGAAAGGTACCTAGTCACGACATTTAGTTACAGAGTTACATGAGTTTTTGTGGAAGCGGGTGAAAAAGTGCCAAAATGGGTTTGTGTTATAATTGGGTTATTTACATCCTAAGGAACACGTGTGTACAAGAATATCAGTAAAATTATGTTTTTTTAGTATATTTCTCCGACTATAAAGTTTAGTACTCAGGGTACCTTGTCACGCCATGTCTTAAAAGCCTTTAAATTTTGAATAATTTTGTCAATATTTCCATCGCGGGTAGTCAACTACCTCTTTCTAAGATAAGGTATAGGATCGGTCTATAGCAAAATAATTTTTTGAACAAAAAAAAATACTTAATGTTTTTTATAAGAAAACATTCTACTTGCATGACTCTTGTATGAAATAACTATTTATTTTAGTTTAATACGTTTGCCATTACTTAGATCAGAGGCTGGAAAGGTGCTGAAGGTAAAGGTGCCGAGGGGCCGGGGGATGGGCGGGGAAGGGGAATGTGACGCGACTCGTGCGCCGCGCGCCGTGCGCGATATTAGTCTGCAGTCGGCTGCCGTTGTGTAGACAAGGGACATGTTATTTTGACTCGCTACGTTCATACCTACGCAAACTCGTGTCTCTCAAATAGGTAGTGAAATTGTTGTGAATTGAGACGTCATAGAAAAATACTACCAAGGTAAGTACCTACTACGTTTGGTTGTTTTTGTTTTTACGTAGGTGCAAGTTGTAGGTACTTTCTCGAGAACGTTCTCCGATTTGTATTATTTATGATTATTGTCGAGAAATAACGATTATAGGTAATGGTCCTAATTTCAGGCATCATTGATAGAAACATTATGGAGGAAAGTGAAATACTATTTACTGACGAAGTATCTTCCCAGCCGACAAGTTTACAAGCTCGGACAACAGGAACACCAAAAGAGACAGGTAATATGAATTTATACTGTTACATTTACACTGCCTAATCTAATACATAAAGGGGGCTAAATAGGTAATCCTACCAACCCATTTAGTCATAGACTTGAACGTACTTATAATCGTAGTTGTAGGTACATGCCTACCTGTTTCATTTATAACTTTATAAGTACCGACCACGTAAAACGCTATGTGTAGGTAGGTCCAACCAGTAAGCATAACCAGAGTTAGGGCGAGTAGCGATGCCGCCGCCAACCAGAGGACTCGGTTGAGTGCGATGTTGTGTACTTGTGTCTACTTAGTACCTACACACCGAGCAATCGAAAAAGTGTAGTGCAGGGCATCAGCAAATTATCGATATGAATCATCTGTTATTGTTAGATTATCACTATTATTAGTAGGAATCGAATCGGAAAATCCCGCGATCATTAACCTATTGACCGCCAAGCGGTCTAGCAATTTACCGTGCCACTGAGGCTAGGGAACGCCACTGAACAGGGATTGAAAAATACTTGTAGCGGTTAGAATTACAAAGTTTTTGATCATTGAAATTTGGACGGCTGTGGCCGACGTGGCGTCAGGGGCACGATTTTTTGTTGACGGCCACAGCCGACTGTGGCGCTCAAAAGGTTAAAAATAAAAAAAAATATTTTTCGGTTATTGTAACCACTCAAAGTTACGTCCTCCTGCAAACTTTAGGTAAATTTGCACTACTTATTCCGAGCTGTGGTGATGTAGAAGTGGATTTCATTTTATTTTTTAATAATTTCCTTGGTACGGAAGTAAATTATTAAAATATTTTTGAAGTGAATTCCACCGTGTGTGCAATAATATTATCGTATTTTGTGCAATAAAGGATAAATTTAAGTATAAATTTTATATTTCGATCTTTTCAGAAGATAAATGCACTCAAACGCGAGAGGTGGACATACAATTTACAATGGGAGGTCTCGATAATAATTGCGTTAATACTTTAGAATATTCGACTCGCGACTTACCTAACATAAACTATTATCGCAATCGTGACATTTTAGACCCCCGGAACGAAGATATGGCAAGAATAGTGCTATATGAATTAGAGTGTTTGCCGGAAAATTATCGTTGTACTGCCTATGTTGCAATTTTTAACGAAGTAAAAAAAATTAAAGATCAAATGTCATTTGGATCTAGTACTGTAGATAATGCTAAGAACACAAAATATAAAGATCCCAAGCAATTGTTACAACAAAGGATCAAGAAAAACTTGAAAAGAATGTATGGCGAAGACGAATAATTATATAATCACCTAGTATAAGTATGTTTGATTCTGGTTTTACTTACAATTTTTTTTTATTTCATTGTTTTAGATCTACTTTCTCAGAATATATCAAAAAGTGATTATGGACTTTGCTCAAACGCGGATTTAAAGTCTTTTGAAGAGGAATACTTAAAGTATGTTCGAAGTGCTTCCGAAGTGGACGCCAGTTATTCAGATAATAGTGATTGTGATAGAGCCCCTCGTGATATTTTCTCTACCGATGAAAATATTCAATTTCTTTTAGAGGATGTAGAGGAAGATATGGTTGTAAATGGCTGCGGCTGTGAAAAATCGTGTCACGAAAAATTCGTTCATGAAGACGTCCTAAGGTCTCGACTAGAAGCAAAATCAATGGACACTAAATGTGATTTAGGTCAAAACCATTTAAACCTGTTCGCTTTGGGTGCTATTAATGCTTTGACACGACGAGGACCTTTAACGAATACAATACGCCAGAAACCAAAGAAACGAACAAGGTCTTCTACAAAATTTCATTTTCAGGGCGTTTCCGTTTGCAAGAATTTCTTTAGATTCGTAAATGCATTGGGAATAAAAAAATTCAAAAACATACTTAATAAATTTGGTGCAGGAAACTTTACATCTACAATATCTCACAATCGAGTGACAGCAATGGCTGCTCAGCAAAAGATTGACGCGGTTTTGTTTATAAAATCTTTTGCAGAACAAAATGCTTTAGTTTTGCCAGGTCGAGTTCCATTTCATCACAATACAGATCTAATGATTTTACCAAGTTCTATGAACAAACGACATGTATTCGGAAAGTACCAAGATGCGGCCAAGTTGTCCGAAAAAGATGCCGTGGGCTTACGGACTTGGTATAATTTGTGGACGGAATTCGTTCCTAACATCGTTGTCCAAAAGCCTCGGACAGACTTGTGTAATAAATGCCAAAAAAATATTACCTCATTAGGTAAAATGCAATGCTTAGACGAACAAGAAAAGCAAGCACTAATCGAAAAATCTGCTCTGCATATAAATATGGTTCAAGCTGAACGTGCATATTATAAGCAATCGATTGAAAATTCTGCAGAAACATTTAGAAACCATAAATTGGGACAAAATCAACCATGTTCGAGGCCAGGAACGATGCACTACTCCTTTGATTTTGCCCAACAGGTACATTTACCGCACAGTTCACAACAAGTTGGCCCTATTTATTTCTTGACTGGCTATAAAGTGGGACTATTTGGCATTGCCGCAGAACCTCTGAAACAATTTGTTTTGTATATTATTCCAGAAGCATGTAATACAGGAAAAGGAGCGAACACTGTTATTTCGTTGGTCGATCACTTTTTCAATAATTTCGCACTTGGAGAAACCGACGTAATTTGTCATGCAGATAACTGCTGCGGGCAAAACAAGAACAATTTCATGATGCAATACGCATTATGGCGTACATTGACCGGGAAGCACCATTCATTCCAACTTTCGTTTTTGCCTGTAGGGCACACAAAATTTGCACCCGATTTGTATTTCGGCTTATTTAAAAAAAAATTCCGTCTCTCCAACTCAAACACGATTAAAGATCTGTGCGAGTGTGCAGTAGCAGCATGCCACAATTCTGACACAATAACAGCTGTTGTGGTCGGAAATGAAACTGGTGATGAGATTCATGTGCAATCATACAATTGGGCTGATTTCTTTAAAGGACAATCTCCACAAACCGTACCAAATTTGCTTTCTTACAGCCACTTCAAGACATCAAATTATTATCCTGGGCTTTTACAATGCACGAAATCTTTCGATGATGATAGTAAGCAGAATATCAAGGTTTTCGACGACACCAATGCATTCACCGAAATAACGAGTCCACCCGTGGTTCCACCAACACGTTTGACGTTTGAGCGACAGCAGTACTTGTTTCAGAAAATACGTCCATATGTCGCGCTTGAAGCTCAAAACGTGCTATGTCCTGAACCCTTAAGACTAGTGACAGCGAGGGATATGGTTGATCCTTTGCAAATTGCGGATTCTGAAAGAAATGTATCTGTATCAGAAACTGCCCCGGTTGGACGTATCGATTTGCCTACCTCATCGAACTTGACTAGACCAGAAGGGCAAGAGCCAACTTCACGAAAAAGAAAAACGCCTAAGTGTAGCTACTGCGGTGAAATGGGCCACAGAAACCAGAAAAGAAAAGATAAATATTTTTGTAAAAAAAGAGCGGCCGATGAAGTCCGAGAAGCTGAATAAAGGTTTAAGTATTCCTCTAGTAAGATTTTCGCAGGTCAACGTCTCACGAGGCCATGTAGAAAATAGCATTACGGTATATAGGTATCGCGGACAGATTGATTTTTGACTTTCAAGTAGATAATTTAATTTCATAACAACTCAATGAAAAATAACCAATGAAAAAAAATTGGTAATTGAAAATTAGGTAACGGTAAATTATATACTAATTATTTTAAGGAAGATTTAAATAAATTAGGTTTGGTGGAATTCTCTGAGAATTTGCGCTATATTAAAAAAATCCAATAATTCTATTATTACAGACATTACTTTTACTGTTTTGTTTAATTTTGTACTAAACCAAAGTATTTTGATTTAAATAAACATTCCCGGAATATTTCACCAAGCCTATTTCATCGATATCGACACAGAATTGCACCTTCACTATCGTGTGTCGTGACGCGACCATGCTGAGGATAGATTGAGGGAAAATACCGATTAGGTATATTTCTCCTACTAAAACCATACCAAGGTCGCGTCATGAGTTGTTTCTATATTAATAATAATTAATTTGTTGATCTCGAATTTAGTCAATGAAAAATTGAGCTGTGATTTTAGTTGTTTGACGTATATAATTAGTAATATTGATTGAAAGACTGATAAATCATAAATTATTAGGTGCAGTTATGTACACAATTGAGTTATTTTTTCTATTTACTCCATTTATGTAAGATAATGACTTAGCGTGACAAGGTACCCAGTTTAGTAAAATGCTAAACTTGATGTCTTACACGACTAAAACAGAAGTTTTTATAAATAAGAATACATTGATTTCCGCTATAATTATCCTAAATAACATTTTGTTACAGATATTTCTTGCATTATAGGTACTAAAATAGTGATCTTCGAGTTTAAGTTACTAAAGTTTAGTAAATGTCGTGACAAGGTACCCTAGTTCCGTTTCCATACAAAAGTTTCGACCGAGTCACTAAACTTTATTGTTAAAAAAAACTGCTTTAACACCATTTCTATTATACCATTGTGGTACAACACGCTAAATACCATTTGATCTTGTGATATAGCATGAATATACAAACTATTTTGTTGGTTTTTAATATAATAAGTGATCTTTTTTGTAACTGTTAAAAATGCGGTAATTATTAAATTTCTTTATGATTATGGAGTTTTCTTTCACTCAATTGTCCCAAAAGGCCATAGAATATGTAACTATGATGAGAAACTAACAGTTTTAACCTCGTTATTTTATGAATTGGGTATAATTAACACTTTCGTGTTTCTTCCACCCTGGCATGTTCAACCTAAGAAATCAGAATAATTAACATGTGTTTTTAGACAATTCACCTTTATTATAATTCTTTAACATTCAAAGATTATGATTATACCCTTCACTATGTAACTTCGAAGTAGAAGTGTGTTTTTTGTCACTATAAACTTTAAATGCAATTTTCTCAACTTGTGCATTTCGCAAGTCGAAAATTCAAAAATTTATATAAAAATAGTGGTTCCACCTACAGTCATTATTCTTTTTTGTGTTGATAGCAAATTTAATCTGCTTTTTGGAACTATGCATAACTCAATACCTCAAACAAGGTACCTTTCCAGATGCACTGACACATATATCAAAATTGGTCCTACCGTTTGAGCGTGAAGGAGTAACAAAAATACTCATAAGCATACCCACAAACTTTCGCTTTTATAATACCTATTAGTGTTATTAGTAGTTAGTGGATACGATCATAAGGAAATGATGACGAAGAAGAAAGATGAAACTACCCAGTTGTCTCCTCTCCATCCTATCATATCCTTATCAAATTTACTTCTAACTATGGAGCATAATTTATCAAAATCTTACGAGATCATTTCCAGTATAGCCATAACTCCTTGGTTTCTCGCGGGTGTAAATGGGTGCATAATAAGCGGGCATTCAAAATCAACCGCATGCATTCCGTCCGGTATAATAGGAATTCTTTGCTATACACATGTTTGTGGGCTCCCGAGTATGTTCGGACATTTGTATGGGGGCCCGGAATAATGATTTACAATGTGTTTTTGCGATTTAAATAGTTTATTTCGGTTCTTGTTTACTCGACTTTCGGCGAGTTTTGATTGGAGATAACTCGTATCTGGCTTTTGTGTGATAATCGCTCATATAATTGCGTGTGAACTTTTGTATGACTCTTTTTATTTATGTGTACAAATAGCGTGCGTACTGCTTCGAGATTTTTCTTCCATTCGTTTGTATTGAACTTTGTATTGATACTAAAGATACGCACCGCTTACCAAAAGGCAAATATCTACTTTACACGCACGTAAGTAAAATAAGTAAGTAAAATTCGAGGGAAGCTAGTTTGGACATATGTGTGTGTGGAGCAAACTTTCTTAAATCTTAGCTGTATATTCACGAATTGTTTGATGCTGCGCCCGCCGCCGCCTGGACGAGATCGTCGCCACTTTAATATTACCCCTAGATAAGATACTATTAACTATTAGGTATCTGTTATTACTGGTTTCTTTTTTTTCTCTCTTTTTAACCCCCGACAAAAAAGAGGAGTGTTATAAGTTTAACATGTGTATCTGTGTATCTGTCTGCGTCATCGTAGGTCCCATTTGACGAGTGGTCCGATTTGAATGCGTTTTTTTTATCTAAAGCCTTGTGTGTCGAGTTAGTTGTTAGCTATGTTTGGTTGGGTCGGGGGTTTTATATTTTTCATTTAGGTTATTATGTATGAGACCGCTTGACACCTTAAGCACATACATACCACTGCTTCACTCGTCTAAATTATATGTCACCTATATGTATAGTTGAATTCCAATCCAGTATTCGTTTGACATAGGTACTTGACTTTTTTCTGCGACATGGAAAATATAAATCAATGCGTAATATGTAATCTAGTAGGTATAGCAAACACGCTTAGACCACCTACAATGCCGCTAACCGACTGTCAGTACAACAAAAAGTATAATTATTGTATGAGAACTCAAAGCTGGTGTGAAAAGCGAATTTATTGGCTGCAAGTCCAATGTAACAAAATGGTTTGTTAACATACAATTAGCACATTCATCGCGAACGCATAAATTGTATGAACAATATTGTATTTCATACAATTCAGTTAATAAAGGAGAGCTACTTGAATGGAACCAAAGAGCTGCATCAGAAGCCAGATAACGAATAGGTACTGATAATAGGTCTTGATGTACTCTTTATGTACCAAATGTATAACATGGTGTTTTCAACCCACGCCATCATGCAAATTTTTAATTTTTTAGTAGTACTCGTACTTATTTATATTATTGGCCATGACAATTTTTTGTAACTGACGTCGAAAGTCTTCAAGAAAAAAAGGACTAAGCATTCCATTTTCAAGTTATTTTTGCATTAATCAAGCCAAAACTATTACAATGATAAAATTCAAGATGATTCAATAGGATTCAGTATTAATTCGCAAGAAGAACGTAGGATTGAGCAGCATTCCGGTAAACAATGTTTTGAATTTGGTAGGATGAACCAAAATTCGTCAAGTTCTGGAAAAAACAGGGATTCGGTTTTTTTAATTGAAAACGCCATCTACTAAACGCGGCAATATTCTTTGCGCTAGCAACACTTCCTGTATGCGGGTGTTGTATGAAGTATGAACGACTATCCGCAGAAATGCTGCTAGCCCAAAAAACTAATATTACTCGGAAAAAGCCGACCATCGGAATTACCAGTGTAATTAAATTATAATTTGTCAATAGATCAGGAGGGGTATTCGACCAATTTTAGAGATATAATGGAGATCTCTCCTTTTCATCGCCATCTGTCACTTTTGACGTGTGTGTGCGTGTACTTGACAAGTGGCGATATCGCTAGAACATCGCAACTTCGTCAATTCGGACGCGCAAAATTTTCGTTTCCTTTGTATGTGACGGCATAAATAACAGGCGCATACTTTAAATTGACCGCATAGTACGTGAAATTGGTCCGTTACGTTTCGTTCAAAACAGAAATTTATATACATGAATAACATTTTTGACAATCATTATCGCCTTCGTATTTCCAAAATTGAGATGAGATATGTCACTTTTAAGCTCATCGCATTTAAATGGCAGTTCAATGGCGATATAACTGTTATCTAATGGAGATTTGACATTTGGAGATATCTCCAACGGCATTCTCGAATTGGGCCCCGTTTTAGTGATTGGCCATTTGTATATAAGTTGTATCTCGTGTAAAATAAGCCATAAATCTACAACGAATTCAGGCTGCAGGGCGAAACCCCTCAATTAGGAGAATATATTATGCCGAATATACATGGCACCATTCGACTCGTTGGAATTCTTTTCGTTTTGGAAATCGGTATATTAAAGGAAAATATGATACCATACCATACCATAATACACTTAGCCCTTTACTGACGCAATATAATAAAATTATATTAATATTATTATAAGCTTTTTTACCTCCAACAAAAAAGCTCTTCGACGTAGGTATGTGAATATATACAGGGTGGAACAGATCGAGGGACTTTTAAGCAAACAGGGAATTGTTAAAACTGAGTACTTAATTTTTTACCAATGAACTATCTAAATATTTCTATCCATTTTTGAGATACAGTTTGTTGAACATTAGTGTAAAAATCTGCACGTATCAACCCTAACATCTTTTAAACATCGCTTAAGTTAAAAACATGTGTTAATTTAAAATGTAACTAAAACCTTTGAATTAGTAGGGTTGTCACTGATATTAAAATATTTTATTTTAATGACTTTTTTTACTTTCAAATCCAGCTTCACAATTATTATAGGTCGATTGTAGATCACTCAGATGACACTATCCTGTCAGCCCAGTCTTTAGAAATGTTTCACCCTGTATACGTGTAGGTCTGTCTACAGCCTCGTACTTATTTCAGGCTGAAATGTGATTTGGTCTTATTCTATTCGATATTCTTTGAGTGAGTCGAGATTTTTATGGTCATATATTATATCAGCGATACATATTTTACTCACAACATAAAAGTGAAAATTTACATACACATATACCATACACATACCTATTTTAATTTTGTTAAAGGAGAATGGGCAAAACGTCCCCACCCACCAACAGAGATAATTAATTTAAAACAACAAGAAGCTCTCTCCAGTTGAGTTAACGATAAAGATAATTTAATAATAGCTAAAATAGATGAAACAGAACAGTCCTCAAGCTTAACATTATATTTCAGTTTTCATCGCGATCCAGATACAAACCTTCACAATAAGCTTTCTTAATCAAAATCATGTCTCCCCTTATTACATCCACCAAATAAAATTCTAATTAGCGAAACAAAAGCTCGTTTCCAATTCAAATTCCATTCAGACTTCACAACGAAGTGACGTAACGAGAGTTTACTTTGGAGTGCCTTTGGACAATCGGCGATGGTGTTCGATAAGAGCGGATCGGTCGGCCGATCAGTCGGCCGATCGCGTGACCAGATATCGAGCTGGTAAAAAGGATATTTGTAGTAATGATGTAGTAGTTTGTTAAGATTTATGATTAGTTTTTAATCTTCATATCGATGTTTAAGGTATTAACGTGATCATTTATCATAATAAGAGTATGAAAGCGGCAAAAACTTGTCAAATATCAGTGAGTTTTTTAAGTAATTCGTACACAACGGAAGTACTTGAGTAACGCCCTTTTTAGAATATGAGATGGAAATATTCCAAACGAAGTATAAATAAAATAAAATCAATAAGCTGTTGGTCAAAAAATGCAGTAGGTTTTATAAAATTGTATTTGGTATTACTAACGTATTTTATATTGCAAGTTACTAAGTTACAAAATCTATGATTGGATGAGGATTTTGGGGATATAAAAGTTGAACAATCACACTTACAAAAAATACGTACGAGTATATAGGTAATTTAATCTCTCTAAGAAGTCTCTTTCAATTAACTTTTTAATAAATAAAACATGTCTGCATCAAAGAAAGTAAAATAAATTTTAGGTATTCGTAAGCTAATTTGAACGCAGTCTTTTGATGAAAGTGGGAATTTAATTTAAACAATCAATGTAAAGTTCCCACTTTAAGTTGGATGTAATTCAAGCTGCTATCTACATTCAATCGGGGGAGACGACTCATAAATCGAAACTTCAAGCGAACTTGGTCGGTTCTCCGGCAGAAACTAATTGTAGTTTGCAGTTGCAAGGTCCCAATTTACTCGAGGAATAGGAAGTTTTAGTGAAATGGAGATGATAAAAATACTAATCTTAATGGTTTTTTTTTAATATATGATTTTTTTATGTAATAGATGTTGACACCCTGTTTTCAGATTTGTCTTCTTTCTTCGTGTGATCTATCGGGATAGTATTATGCACTTTGGACATAATAACTGTATTCTGTTTTAAAATTAGTTTTAAAATACATCAGTAGGTATATACACGCCAATATATTTAAACATGAAATAAAATAATGAAACTACTGCTGGACCAAATGATGAATGATTGACAGATTGATAAACCCAAACATTGTGATCAATAATACTGTCAACAATATTTTCTTTTTCCGCGATTGGCACATTAAAATAAAACAATTTTAACGGATTATATGTGTCGCGTATGCATTTAGCATTATCTGGCGTTATTACTGATATGTTCATAATTGCTTGCTTTCTTTCACGGACAGTACCTCAAGAGACGTAAGTTACGACCCGATAGAATTAGGAGTAGGAGACGTAAAATAGGATACGATATCTCGTCTGTGAACAATGACTTTTATCTTTGCAAAACTGCCAGTTCGTCAAGCCAAATCATTTTAATAGTTTTTATATAAAGGCAAATTTCCCGTGCCATTTTTGACTAAAAAAGCATGCAATTTTCAAAATGGTCCTGTATCCGAGAACCTGTTAAAAATGTATAATATTTTGTAAGTGTAGTATTCTTTATACAAACAAACGAAATATTTGTAAATTATCTTAGCGTAATTTACACTGACATTTTATATTATGAAATAAATAAATCTAATCTATGATGTAGGTAGGTAAAATATTCCCTCTATGCATCCATTATTATCATATTAAAATCAACGTTGGCGAAGGTACTACAATTTGACAAGGCTCCTGCCAAAAATATACCGTGAATACTATTAAAAAGTTGAAACTACTGAATAAATAACATAAACTAGATTGGAACTCGCATGCGAATTTATACGCGTCCGAAATTCGCTGTAAAATCAAACCAGCTGGCAACACTGTCAACAGTCGAGTGTCAACATACAAAGTATATTTTGCGAGCTCCTGCAAAATTGTTACGCTTCACGCGCATCCACACGCTTATGTGTGGATGGTGGTACACAAGAGTGATGCATTTTATAAAAGAACATAATTTTCAAATATCTTGCACACTTTTAGGTAAGTAACTTCGACGAAAACATTTTGCATTTTTAATATAACCGACATTATCACCTCAGCTGAACAACGTCCATTGCTAGACGTAGGCCTCTCCCAAGGATATTCGAGATTATCAATTCTACGTCACCCGCATTGAACAGCGTCCCGTGTTCCTCAAAAGATCATCAGTCTATCTTGGTTCAGATTTTTCACGCAGCGTTATTCCGTTTGTGCCCACCACTTGAGAACCCTTTTGCCTTAGTGCCTTTTTGCCTCACCTGTGTAATCTGGTGACTGCCAAATATTTTACAACTCTTTTACCTTTTTAAAGACATAATTATACTCTATTCGAAAAATTACCTATCACCATAGTCGTCTAGAGAGTTTAAACTCATTTCATAACACTCAAAAGACCGCCACTGCTGGATAAAGACCTCTTCAAAATATTTGGCTGAGCTATATGGCGAGATGTAGTATATTGTGCATAACACCATCCAATTCCGGCAGCGTCACGTGGCGTTTACGGAGCGGACTGTGGGTACTGCGTCCTAAAACAGACCGATAGAAATTGTGGACATTTCTCGTGTACGGTTCACAGAAACGACTCATATTAAGTTTTGTAGCTATAATTCATAGAACAAGATTAACACATATATGTAGGGATCTTTAAGCCTTCGATCATAGCCTGCTAGATATTGACAGTTGATTATGCCTGCTGTAGTCGATTCAACAGGCAGTCAGTTTTGCAAAAATCTTCTTTGCAAAGCCAAAAAAAAAATGCTATTTTATTTACCCAAGGGACATGAAGGTAATTTACGTTCAATTCTAAAGAGTCAGGTTAGGGTGCACACCTATTATCTTTACCTAAAATAACGGTCGTTTAAATACCGAAACCGATTAGGTACCTATATGTATTTATTTTATGCTCCCGATGTAAGAATAAATAAAATCAAAATACACTTATCACGCGGAGAAGCGTGACAGAATACTGTTTATTCATAAATTAAGGCCATAGTAAACCACTTAGTCTGCCGACGCTACAACTTATCAGATGTACAGAAGAAAGGCGAATGCGTTAAACGGTAGTTAGTTAGCCGCAATTATTATTATTTAGTACCGTCGGCATATAAAGGGTACACCCACGCGCTATTGTGCTGTCTGACCGTACCAGACAAGAGATTTTTGTAACGGTGAAAGTAGTGTTTTGTGGTATTAGAGATGTGGTGTTGGGAAGTGTGGTAACATGACAATGGATTTACGATTAGTTATATTGATTTATTCATAAGCCTCTGCCTCAGGTAAATAGAACGCAATATCCAACAGTGGCAATGGGCAGACCATGTAGCCCGGAGAATGGGCGGTCGTTAGGGCAGCAAAGTCCTGGAGTGACGGCCACGTATAGGTAAGCGCAGCGTGGATCGGCCTCGTGAGGGTAGCGGGGAATCAATGGATGTGGTCTGCACGGGATTTCACTTTGAGGCGAGTCATGGGGGAGGCCTATGTTCAGCAGTGGACGTCTGTGGCTAATAGATAGACACAACAGTTTACTTATTCTAGGTGCAACTTTGTAACTTTTTTTCTTTACCGAGGTCTGGTAATAAGTATCTTATAACCATTTTCGGATGTCCAGTTAGTTATCCAGCGGTTTCAGTGTGAAGAACGAAAGAAAAAAAATGCTTTCAGATAGCGCTGTATGTGTTGCACCACGCGCCATAACATATTTCCTGAATGAACGACCCCTCGCCATAAAAAAAAACATTTCCATTACAATATTATAATTTTACAATAGTAACTATAGATGAGACTTCACATTATTGCCTTTTGTAACGTAAAGTTAGAAGAAGTCAGTGATAATATTATATATAATATATATATATATATATATATCCTTCGAAATCCCCATCTAACTAGACAGTTTTCGTTACATATAGAGACGAAAACTAGAAATTTTCGCATTATTACAGCCGCTACGACATTAAAAAAATAATTTCTTTTCTGAGGTTTTTTTCCTTACGGTTGAATGCTTTACCTTGACACTTTGCGTAGAGTGTGTATTAACATGGCTACTAAAACAACAAATACAAAAAAGTTAAAAAAAAAAGATGTTCTTTCCGTACCGCCTTTCGTGCGTGTAGTAGAGTTGTTAGTCCGTTTTGTTTTCTAACATAATTGTGCGCATCGGGTTACAAGCATGAAATTTATACCACAGATAGAGTGTTCCACGGTGATTATTTTCAGATGTGGAGGGAAGTCAGATTCGTCCCCTGTGAGGCGGGAGAGCGGAGTGAATACGGCCAAGTATCCCTCTTTTCTTTCTTTATTGCTGGTCAGTTAAGTCTACCAGGACGTGTTTGGTATCGTTTCCGTGTAAAACAAATATCAGAAATTCATTTTTTATGTTATTTTTTTATAGTTCTATATAAAAATATGGGTGTAATGGCCGAAAAGGTAAAAATCTCATTAAGTTTTTTTATTCAGTGAGGTAAATTAGTTCAATTTCGTGAACATTTTCAAATTATTAATATTATTTCAAAAAGTTCATTTAATCTGATTTCTAAAAATATATTAATGTTGGGCACTTCTCATACAAACAGTAGCTGAAAATATATCTTTACGTCGGCGTAACCAACGTAAATCTCCGAACGCATCCTATTTCGCTTCATTAAATACATTAAATAATGATTATTAACATGCTTTTACATATAATATTTACTATATACGTCCTAGAAAAACAAATTAATGTAACTAAAACAATTTTTTTTTGCTAATGTATCACGAGCACGCGGGCTAATCTCAACATCAACAATTTATTTAAGTTACTGTTTGTATGAAGAGTGCCCAATATTTATATGCCACTATTCTTAAATAACATGAAAAATTAATAGCTGATATCTATTTTACACGAAAACGATGTCGCACAAGCCCTAATAGCCTTAACTGATCAGTAATAAAAAAAAGAAAAAGCTCCTCTTTACCCCGCTCTCCCACCACACAGGGGACGAATCTGACTTCCCTCCACATCTGAAAATAATCACCGTGGAACGTTCTATGTGTGGTAGAAATTTCATGCTTGTAACCCGATGCGCACAATTTCGCGGCTTAGCAACTCTACTAGTGAGTCCGACTCGCACTTGGCCAGTTTTTCACACCATCCTTGTCTCGAATATAATTGAAGCTCATCGACAACAACGTAGTATCCGCACTATTCCTCTCGTTCCCAGTAGAACCCGATTATATCGCCACCCGCAGAATCATTCATATGGCCGCAACAACAATGAAAAAAAAAAACATTTTTTTTTCTTCGGTATTTTCCTAACGGATGAATGGTAATAGGTACACTTGAAATTTTCATAAAGTATGTGTTAATTGTGGCCACTACAACAACAAATACAAAAAGAAACCGGCCAAGAGCATGTCGGGCCACGCTCAGTGTAGGGTTCCGTAGTTGCTCATCCTTCACAACCCAAGTAGCACAATTGGGTCTAAATAGCTCGTATATCATATCTAATTAGATGCTTAAGTGAAATTTACCACCATGACTAAGTGCTATATAGGTGGCAAGAACCCTTATGCCACCAGTATAGAACCAAAAGGAGAAAAATTGCAGCCTATTTTTGGTGCTAAATAGAATCCATAAGAGATCTCACAATAACCTTAAGTGGAAATTAGAACTATGGGTGAAAGTTATGCGTCCATAAGAGATCTCACAATAACCTTAAGTGGCAATTAGAACTAAGGGTAAAAGTTATGCGCAGTGAACGAATGAAAACATTTCAGTTCGGTCAATGAGTGATAAATGAGTCGCCAAAACTATCTTTGAGTGGCGAGGCAACTGTCAAATTGAAGTAATACGTGATCTGCCATATTCATTTTGGATTTATATGTCTGTTTGATGAGTGATTAAAACTTTACGTTATACAAGCATCGAAATAAGCACGAAATTCTTGCGAATTTTTTTTTACTGTGAAACTATAGTATGTTTTCTTTGTAAATTTCGACGCGCCCTTCATTTGATCAGGAATATTAAAAAAGAGAGTGCTAAATTAAATAAGGAATAGATACTGATAAGAAATAAAACTGTTAAAAACCTGACCTAATGATTGTAGGTTACGTACAATGTTAAAGTAACAGCGTCACAACTATCAAAAGTCTGATTATGCGTCAGTGTGATAAAATTCTGGTTAAAATAATCAATTTTCATAGGCTTCCATTTGTAAACATGGCGAAACAAAAACCGTCCAAGAGCATGTCGGGCCACGCTCAGTGTAGGGTTCCGTAGTTGGCCATCCTTCACAATAGACAATAAAATCGAATTTAAATTACGAGAAAGATTTCAAGCTCTATAAAAGGTCGTAAACGCCAAAGTAACTGTAATTACTTATTACCTTCTAGAAGTTATCGATTATACGCACCAGATTGAGCGAAATGTTTTAATGCAGTATGGCACTTAACTAATATGTGTAACTTTCGAAGTATAAGAACACCGCGGGGCACTTACGTCATTTAAAAGAAAATTATGAATGTTTGCGATAACTCAAAAACGGCTCGACCGATTTTATTCAATATAGTTTTCATTGAAAGTACTAATAGGGCCTTATTTTCATGAATTTTTCCATAATTTTTTGACCCGTGGTTGAGAAGTTAGAGGGGGGGGACACTATTTTTTGGATTTACCGAGCGAATATTTACAAAACTGCTGACTTTATCAAAAAATGATCTTTGAAGGCCCCTATTGTTTTTAAAAGACCTATTCAACGACACCCCACACGCTAGTGTTAGAACGAAAAAAAAAATCACCCCCACTTTAGGTGTATGGGAGGTACCCGAAAAAAAGTTATTTTTTTAGTTTTTATTTTACCGTTATGTCGGCGTGATACATACACATACCAAACTTCAGCTTTCTAGCACTTATGATCACGGAGCTAAGCCGCGGACGGACAGACGGACAGACGGACATGGCGAAACTATAAGGGTTCCTAGTTGACTACGGAACCCTAAAAAAGATCCTACAGTGTTTATTTTCACTTATTTGTTCCTTATTTGGAACTATCAAGTCTAATAATCACTTATTTGTATCTTGCGAGTGGCAAAGCAGTGAATGATATTAGGTACCAATAGTAATTATTTGCTCTTTTGTAGACTATTAAACAAGCAAGACTATTAAATATATTTTGACAAGGCGCAAATAGGAACAATAATAGAACTTTTAGTTCGTTAGTGGTTCGAAATAAGTGAAAATAACTGCTTTTGGTTCCAAGAACCTCCTACTGACACCTATTTATGCGTTGGAGTGGCAATAAGGTACTTCTTAGGCCTTAAAGTTGCAATATTTTTTGGTTCCAAAAGAGCCGTAAAATTATCCCTTTAGCCACTATTGGTGATATAATTCGCTATTGTACTAGTCATTTGGAACTTTTAGTTCCAAATAAGGGTATGTTCCCACTTATATGTAAAAGTTGCTTATAAGTGATTTTAAGGCCTTATATAGCACTATTGCTTCTTATTGAGTGACAATTTGAACCTGCATGCAACTTTAAGTAGCAAAATCGACTTTATCCCACCATAAGTAATAAAGTAGAAACAAAAAACGTTCCTATGCAACTACCAGTGATAGGATGAACTCATATACAGTTTTGAGTGGTGTTTAAAGCTATAAGTTGTATCAAACACTGTTAAACCACTCATTTAGAACTTAAAGCTATAAGATAAGCTGCAAAATTCACTAATGTGCTGCTTGGGAAGAGACGGTCAAAGACGGAAAGACGGACAGACGGACATGGCGAAACTATAACGGTTCCTAGTTGACTACGGAACCCTAAAAAAAGTAGAAAAAACGAGTCCTTGCACTTGGCTAGTTTTCCAGACCATCCTAGTCTCGAATATAATAGAAGCCCATCGACAACAATGTAATATCCGCAATACTCCTCTCGTTCCCAGTAGAACCCGATCATATCGCCACCGCAGAATCATTCGTATTATATTTATTAACAATTGTGCGCTCGATGCCACCGCTGATACCAATTAATTACTTCGGTATTATCACTAGCTTGGTTTATGTTTTTTAAACGGGCTTGTTGTTTTGCATTGTCATCAGTATCTATGAACATCAGAGGAATAATTAATAAAAAAATACTTTCAATTTTGGGGGACACTTCTACTTTTAACTTATTTTCTTTTTTTCTGGTTGGCGGATAGAATGCCTTTGCCGTGTTAAGGGACAGGGGAAGATAACAAACTAGAGAAGGCAACTTCGTCCGCGTAATCAAAATCTTTACTTAAGTCGAGTTAAAAGTATCTTATAATCATCATTGGATGTGCAGCTGTCTTTGCACCAAAATTAGTTAAAATCCATATAGGCGTTTCAGCTTGACGAGCGGACAATCAACTTCTGCATCGGGCTGCTAAATGTTTTCCTGAAAAGATGATCTCTCTCCGTAGGAAATTTATTTTCAACTGCTATTGGTATAACACCATGTTATAACAATAATAAGAAATTATTTAAGCAACATCGCAACAAAACTTACGCTCATGACTGAATAGGCCTATTGACATTTGTGATTGACGAGTGACGTACTCGGGACTGAATCCCTTGGCTGCATTCGCGACGTGTATGCACCCTCAGGTGTACGGTAGTTGGCAGCCCGCTCGTGACCCCTTGTGCGTTTCTACCTCAGCAACCCAAACCAGGTTTCGTCGAGCTTTGACTGGCCCTCATAAACAAGGCGTCGCCATTTGTCACTATCCTCGGCCAGCTCTATGGATTATAACAAGAGCAATGTGTGATAATATGTTAATGTATCTAGCTTCTGTAATCCTATAGGTACAACCTGACCCTTTTTTTGCCGAAGATTCTTCCACTTAAATTAGGATACGGCGTAAAATTCTGTTTTCCGAGATCTTTTGGGTTTAATGGACCGTGTCTGCTTACTTTCTTGATGCTCCTAAAGACGGGCACTTTCGCGGCTAAGTGTCCCGCAATATTGTCCCATTATAATTTAATACGGCCGTAACCGGGAGTGGCAAGCGGTCGTAAACCGGGGGACATACATTTTTCGCTAAAACGCGAGGAGCCTTTAGTTTGCAACACCTGTGTATCACGAGTTAAGGTACGGTGTGGGTACTGCAAAATTATTATATTATTCGATTACATAGTTTTACTATGTACTATGTACCTAAATTAGTTCCTGTGCCCTTATAAATATAGAATGACGATACAGGGGGCCTATGATGGCTTCTTTTACCACACGATATATAAGTCACAAAGCAAGGGTCACGTTTTGACAAAATTCGAGTGTGACTGACAGATGCTTTGTCACTTATTTATCATGTGATAAAGGAAACCATCATATGCTCCCAGATCAGCATACACTCCATTAATTTATCCAAGTATATAATTTTAAAACGATTTAACAATTTTTCCAAGGCTTTAAAAAAAGGCACACTATTTTTCCATTTTCTATATATAGTGACATATTTTAGACAGGAAAGATAAATAGTTATAAAGTTATGTGGTACGTTTCTATGATATCATTAAACAAACGCATTTGCCTCCTGTAACGAATTTAGCCCGAATGACTGTACATACTGTAACTTTTCACAATGAATAAGATATTATGTATATCTTAACTTTATTCCCCACAACGCACCTTAACTACGCTGTGATATAAACAGCAGAACTCCGTGGGGACGCCATAACTCCTCGCACTGTCTTTATTCTATTTCTCGCCTCCTTGGTCACTTTAGCCGTCTGCAATGAAAATGTACATTAATGTATTCTATTATATATATGTATACCAATTACTTACTATTATATATATTTTTTTACAATTATAATTTATATAGACGGAGATGGCAGGATGACATAGCCGCATTCCTCAGCAACTGGCCGGAGGCAGCGTCAGACAGGGACCTGCGGAAATCAAAGGGAGAGGCCTTTGCCCAGCAGTGGGACAGTCCTATAGGCTAGATAAAAAAATAAATATATATACATATAATTATGATGTTTACACATTATCACAATAAGGACATTCTTAACAAGATTTAAATTATCTTCCGAATCATTCGAAGTCAATACAGAAATCATAATTGGCCCGTTTTATTTTTTGTTGTACACCTCCACTTTTTTTTTTTATTTAGATATTTTAGGACACTTTTCTTCTCCTAATTATATCGAAAGAGCTCGTGTTCTGAATAAAAAATACCGAAAATATCCAAAATTTAAAAAGTGTCACTCCCAAATAATTACGGCACAAGGTAGTGCATGCGCCAAGTTCGGTAAGTTTTAAGTACAAGCTCGCGGGCGCGCTTTAGGTGGCGCTCGCCGAAAGTTTCTCGTCCTATAAATTGGCTCTCACACTCAAAGTGAGTTAGCGGTTACAGTAAATTGTGGCGACAAGGACTTTGTTGCTTGTAACACGCGGGTATTTTCGGATACTTCTTGTTAATGTGTGTTGTTTAGGCTATTACTGGATTATATTTAAACTTTATTTCACAATACAAAAAATACATACAAATGGCGGACTTAATGCCTTAAGGCATTCTCTACCGGTCAACCACTGGGATAGTTAGAAATATTTGAAAGTGAGCAATAACTATTGCTCGGTATGGGGAGCAAGGTATTACTCATCTAAGTAGGTACACCCACATGTTAAAGTGTGAAATGAAAAATAAGATCAATAAAAGTAGTTGATAGATTCAGACGCTATACTTTATTATAATATTTCTTGATTCTGGTTTTTCCGCACCGTTATATTCATAAATTATGATAAATTCTTAGTCGCGCGATATATAAAAACTTTAAAAATATAAAAGGCTGACGTAATCTTGTTTTGTTACTTGCAGGATGAACCAGCATCATCAGGCGACAGCGGTGATGAAAGCGGCAGTGACCCGGAATCGCCGAGCGACAAGCTGAACCAGGCCACTCTCAGACAGGACTGGTGCAATAGCAGTAACGAACGGGAAGGCGGCAGCAGGTAATAAACTTCCACTCAATGTGGCAGTGACATTAGTCACCGAACGACAAGCTGAACCAGACCCTCAGGCAGGCCTGGCGCTATAGCAGCAGTGAACGGAAAGGTGGCAGCAACGGAGAAACACCACTCAAAGCTGTAGTGACCGTCATGGTCACCGAGCGACAAGCTGAACCAGACCCTCAGACATAACGGGTACAATAGCAGTAGTAAACAAGAATATCGCAGCAGGTGAGAAATCTCACTCAAAGCGGCAGTGACCCCCATTCCATAAAAGATGCACCAGCAGTACTGAATATGCAATGGCTGAAAATCTCAGTCTAAGCGGATGTGGTTTCATAAGAAATGAAAGTGACAAATTTGCTGGTATTGGTCGTTTTAATTGAGATCCATTTCCTTGAGAAACTTGAGGTTGATATCCTGAAAGAAATAAATTTTAAGGAAATTAAGCCTCATAAAGCCGTATTATTTAGGTAGGTAGATGTCTGTCATGAAACTATTTAAAACTTTTTATTTTTCTCTGACAGGGAACCACAAGCATCAACTTCGTCTACCACCCAAGAAGCGGACAGCAGTAAAGCCAGTCAACAACCAATGCAAAAGCTCATGCCAAAATTAGACTTACCAGGAGGCGCCATGCTGTACCCAGGTGTCTTGGCCGGGGTGGGGCTGGACGGGCTGAGCTCCAACCTTGGGTTAGGGAATCTAGCGATGGGGTATCCGCATAGCTTCATACTGGGCCTGGCTAATCAAGGACAGGAAGGTGGTAAGCAATAAGCCAACATTTTATTGGAAGAAAACACGAGACGTAACCATAAAACATAATTTAATAAAGGATGTGACAAAATAATAAAATAGAAGAAAAGGAAAATATAATATTATGGTTTTGCCACGAAAAGGTGCCTCCTCTTCCTCAGCATGATACTAGCTTGAGAGCCAGCGCTGATCATCCAGTGGGACTATATTACTTGTGAAAAAAATATTAAATATCATTTAGAAGAATCTAATAGCTCACGTTTCCTTTTGTTTCATATGGGCGTTTATTACAACCTTATATGTCGGTTGGAATATCCTTGACGCCCAGACAACTGTATTTTTCTTAATGTTAGAGATGTCGCATTCAATGTTTTATCTCTCGGTTAAAAACATGCGTCTAAATTGCAGTCCCAAACAGGAGACTTAATGCTTAGGGTTGCTTAATATTAGTTACAAATTCTTAACATAATGAAAAATCAATCTATTTTCAGCGTCATCATCAAACCAGCCGCAGTTTATCACGATCCCGCTGTCGATGGCGATGGGCAACCCGCAGGCTCCCAATGGTTGCCCGAGCGCCTCTAGCGATGATAGCAGTGAACTACAGGACCTCAGTACTGGTGGCAGGAAGTGACGGAAGGTGGGTTCCGAATTGACGCTCAAGTCGTGTTAGTAATAACAATCTGATTGCAACATCGTCAAGGCAATGAAGGCACCGTTCATTATGATCCTGATGATGAATATGACTTTGAACGGTATGGTGAAAATGTGGCACCAGAGACTTTGGGCCATACATTGTTCTTCAATTTATTTAGACGATGCACGATGCGCCAGGCCCGAATGCGATGGTGATGCGCCGGGACCGAATAATACAGAAAAAATTGCATATTTTGGAGCCGACATATATACAGTCAGGGAGATGTAAACTCGTACCTTTTTCGCTCTTATTACTGTACATCAATGAAAATTTTGTTCATAACTTTATCTTGGCATTAAAAATGAGTATCTGCCGAGCTCTACCAAAATTTAGGGGTCCTGCCCCCATTGGGGTCGTATGGACAGGGAAAATTAAATAGCGATGCACATTTTACAAACTAGATAAATGAAGTAACTGTTTGCGCTGAATCGCATGAGAGCATACACATATTTATAGGATCAATATTTTGGGAGATATTGTAAGATTAAAGAAAAAAAAAATGAACAGGTGTTAAAATGTTACCTTTCTTTATTTCAGGTGGCGATAAAATTGCAAGAGTATTCATATTAATCTTATTCCTTCTTAAAAACTCAGCATATTGTAATATTCTGAGGATATTAATCTATTTGTACTCAAATACCATGTTATTACAAAAATAAATACAAAGTGCTCGCAAATTATATTGCATAGTGTAAGAATAAAATGTACTTATGCAAGAAGTTGAATTTAAGTGGATTCATTATTTAAAGTATCATAATGAGAACCTTACTTAAATATATCTTGCCAAATATTTGGATCAATAACCATTATATTATATATGTAACACAGAATACAGGTTTATAAAACACGTGAGTACATACTCTTAGTACTAAAAATGTAAAATAAAAAGACGCGGACTTGGTTTGCGCTCTATTCGTGTACCCTAATTTATAGATGTCAAGCATAATATATAGCTAAAAAAGCTATTTTTATACTAATCCTGCCTGATGCAATTTTTTTAGTATCAGGTATTTCACCTTAATTTCACTTTTTTCATATAAATTAAATTGATATTATTTAAATCTTAAAATTAAGTTTTTAACCTGTGTAACATTGGTGCATGAGCTGCCAGAATGCGATTCGCGTTTTATCCCTGTCTCGCTCGGTCTTAAGCGATCAAGATAAGAACCTTTCAGTTTTCATCCAAACCCGAATCGCAATCTGAGAGCTCAGGGACTGTAATAGCTGCATCTTTCAAATATTTAGTTCAATTTATTTGTAATTTACTTCACCCCTTTTCACTTGGGGCCTGTAAAGCGTGAATATGAACATTTATCATGATTTTCTAACCATCCCAGCACTATTATATCTAAGTAAGTTTTTATTCGAATTTACTAGCAAGTTTTGATTGTTCTAAACGGTAATATCTCGGACTATATAAATCAGATCAGTTTCATCGAATATTTACGTACTATACAAAACAAATCTTGCATTTCCATTCAGAAATCAATATAGCATATTAAATTCTATTTAATATTTTTTATAGATTTCTTGCTTGGAAATTAAATTATGTTTGGTAAAGTGCATTATCTGTTTTGTAACAGTACCTATTCAATAAATTATATCATTACCTAGTTTGGATATGTCACCGTAAGATTGTGAACACTCAGTTTATATCTTTATAATATATAATCCAGCGGAATTATAAACACACCGTCAGTTTACAATATCACTAGTTAGGTTATAAACTAACGGTAGTTACAATTGTACGGTGTCATAGATATTAAAAAGCATTTATTCATTACAATAATTAAGTTTAAATGTGATATAATTGAATACCGATTATTCGCATACAAGATTCATATAATTTTAGTATACATAAGTACACAGTATGCATAGGATTCAGTCCTGTATTATAATATTTCATTCAAGCAACTAAAAAAAACAGAGGTCACGTAATAAATATAATTATGTATATTATTATTTATACATGCGTAATATGCATTGCTGGCGACACAGTGATTGTTGAACAAAACTCGAAAAAAATGAGCCAATGGAACTATTTCAAAGGGTAAGTGTAAAAATTATTTCATCTATCCAAATATTATGATATTTGGATAGATGAAATTCATAAACCCTCCATGATGCGTTCAAGAACCGTACATTATAACCACCATAAAAATAGACTGTTTTGTTAAAACAAATTTCTTATCTGTAAAAATGTTATTATTGCTAAATAATAACATCGATTTCGATAATATTATTTCATTCAAATTTCGAACATCTATTATAATTTGACTACTATTATATTTGGAGTAGTAGGGCCTCGTGCAGGGTCCGTCCGGATTATTACTACCGTCTTGCCTGCTAACCCACCGCCAAACAACAATGTTCGCATTGTTGTGTTCCGGTGTGGGGGTAAGATAGCCGGTGAAATTACTAGCATAGAGGCATTCTATCTTCGTCCTCCGGGTAGGCAAGCACTTGTGACTCCTCTGGTGTTGCAGGTGTCTATGGGCGACGATAATCGCTTTCCATCAGGCGATACGTTTGCTCGTTTGCCCCCTATGACATAAAAAAAAAAAAAAAAATTTCGACATGTTTAATGTAGTAAGTTCGCTGGCTCAATATTACAGGATTCTATATTACATTTTCTTGGTAGTTGAATTTAGATTACGTGTCACTTTGATAATGTTACAATAAATAAATAAATATCGGACAAACTCACACAAATCGATCTAGTCCCAAAGGAAGCTTAAGAAGGCTTATGTTATGGGTACTAGACGACGATATACGTACTTATATAGATAAATATATACTTAAATACATAGAACAACCATGACCCAAGCACAAATATTCGAGTTCATCACACAAATATTTGCCCCGGCCGGGATTCGAACCCGGGACCACCGGCTCAGTACACAATACGTCAATTCGTTCAAAACTACAGTCATCATAACCTATATTATGACTCAGGATGCATTATCCCACTTAGGTACTTGTACATTTTCGCCAATACAATCGTCACTAAGATAATACTTAATATATAGAGGTTTAATCGGTATTTGATTATATAATTATTAATTTAGTACAGCAATGTTATTTCACTAAGCGCAATTTTTCTTCCTAAGATGAATGTTCCTTTTTGTTTCAGTTTTTTATAAATAAAAGTTAAAGTATGATTCATGTTTTTGTTAATTAGTCGAAAAAATTCTTTATAGCATAACAATATACTCGTAGACCTTTATAAACTAAAGGTCTGAATTTACGTACCGTAAGGTCGGGTTACTTTAGCCCTGGGGGGTAACATTGCCCACCCATTAAAACCAACTTTATTCAATAAGTAAATTCTGGATAACTATTTATATCTTATGACATATCCACTTTTGAGTGATCGCTGGTGCTGTTTTTAAAAGTTTTTATAGTAGGTACTAATTGAAATGGGTTTAAATGGGTGGACAATGTTACCCCCAGGGTTAAAGTAACCCGACCTTACGGTAGGCACTAGAAGGAGTTTTCTAAATCGGGTAAAAGTATTAAATAATTTTTGCATGACCAAAATTGGTTAAATTCTTGTTCAGCCATTTTGGCATAACAGAGCTGCTGTTCTAGATATTTTAGAGTCTTATCACACTTGCGATTTGCGAGCGAATTTTGTATGGCGGCGATCACGCATCAGCGAGTTCGCCGCGACGCTTATTTGTATAGAAAACTCGCTCGCAAATCGCAAGTGTGATAAGGCCCTTAAAGTTGTTCATAACCTTTCCTTAGAGAAAATTAGATTTCGATAAAATTTTAGAGTTTATTGTATAGTGCGTGAGCTGTCAGAAAGAGATTCGAGTTTTATACCTGTCTCGCTCGCTCTTACGCGATCCAGATAAGAACCTCTCAGTTTTCACCCAAACCCAAATCTCAATCTGAGAGCTCACATATTGTACTCCCAAGTAGCACACAGACTGCATAAGCCCTTATACAGCCTTTATACAGCTTAAATTAGAGTTATAATGGCTGTAGTGGCTCTTATACAGCCTGTTTGCTACCTGGATAGCTTACTCGACAGACGTCGTTCTGTCAAAAGCTATTTGACTGTGATGGTTTGTCTACGCTCATGGAAGTAAAGTGGATATTTTGCGTTTTCCAGCCACTTTTCCAATTTTTCTCTTCATAAGTCCCACCACGAACTACAAGGAATTTAAAAAAATGCTTAACCCAGATAGCCCGACCAGGTGTTATAACACCGCTCATTTTTTTTTAATAATTTACCTACTCTAATGCTTGTTGCGATTTCAGATATCGCAAAATTTACCCAGGGGGGGTATTCGACCAATTTTAGAGATATAATGGAGATCTCTCCTTTTCATCGCCATCCGTCACTTTTGACGTGTGCCTACTTGACAAGTGGCGATATCCCTAGAACATCGCAACTTCGTCAATTCGGACGCGCAAATTTTCGTTTCCTTTGTATGTGACGGCATAAATAACAGGTGCATACTTTAAATTGACCGCGTAGTACGTGAAATTAGTCCGTTACGTTTCGTTCAAAACAGAAATTTATATACACGAATAACATTTTTGACAATCATTATCGCCTTCGTATTTCCAAAATTGAGATGAGATATGTCACTTTTAAGCTCATCGCGTTTTAATGACAGTTCAAAGGCGAGATCACGGAGAGATGACTGTTATCTAACGGTGATCTGACGTTTGGCGATCGACACTCGAATTAGGCCCCAGGGACCTAATTCGAGATTGACATTTGAGTGATCGCCAAACGTCAAATCTCTATTATATAACAGTTATATCGCCATTGAACTGTCATTTAAATGCGATGAGCTTGAAAGTGACATATCTCATCTCAATTTTGGAAATACGAAGGCGATAATGATTGTCAAAAATGTTATTCATGTATATAAATTTCTGTTTTGAACGAAACGTAACGGACTAATTTCACGTACTACGCGGTCAATTTAAAGTATGCGCCTGTTATTTATGCCGTCACATACAAAGGAAACGAAAATTTTGCGCGTCCGAATTGACGAAGTTGCGATATCGCCACTTGTCAAGTAGGCACATGTCAAAAGTGACGGATGGCGATGAAAATGAGAGATCTCCATTATATCTCTAAAATTGGTCGAATACCCCCCCTGGTTCCAAAAAGTTCGTTTAGGTGAAAGTGGGTTAATTTGTCCACCCGTTCCAGAGTTTTGCGCTTAGTAACATATCTAACGATGCATTTTTAGGGTTCCGTACCCAAAGGGTAAAAACGGGACCCTATTACTGAGACTTCGCTGTCCGTCCGTCCGTCCGTCCGTCCGTCTGTCACCAGGCTGTATCTCAACAACGGTGATAGCTAGACAGTTGAAATTTTCACAGATGATGTATTTCTATTGCCGCTATAACAGCAAATACTAAAAATAAAATAAAATAAGTATTTAAGGGGGGCTCCCATACAACAAACTTGTTATAGATTATATATATGTATAGGTAGGAACCCTTAATGCGCGAGTCGGGCTCGCACTTGCCCAATTTTTATTTAAACATATATATATATACAGGGTATACTTTTTCAATTGCTTTAACTTTAAGGGGTAATTCTTTACGTCTTATTGAGTCAATTTCTCAAAGAAACCAAGTTCCTAACTCGCACCGTTTTCAAATTATTTAATATTCAAATTTAATCACTAATCTCAGTTTAACCAGTGTAAAATCTTCTTATAACCAAAGACTATTATCTGCTGGTTCGTATGTAAAGAGTTTTCAGTGTTCCTTATGTACGACAAGGTCTATATAAATCAATAAGTTCTTTTTTATTTTGCTCTCACTTGACTCGCATGTGTCACGTCAAATTGACAATAGTAATTTATTATTGTTGTTATTTACTTAATTTTTAATGAAATAATTGTGTTCACTTGCTTTGTGATGCCACGGATAAATTATACGGCCGAAGAAGAAGCCAATATGCACTTTGTTTACGGTTTCTGCAATGGATATGCGGCGGAAGCAGCAAGGGAGTACCGACGTCGATATCCCAATAAGAATTTGCATAATTTGGATTATTTCGATGATATTCCATTGGAAACACTGCGGACACACTGGATCCAGCATGACGAAGCACCCGCACATTTTGCTGGCCGTTTTAGACAGTATTTGGATGTGCACTTTGCTGGGCGTTGGATTAGACACGCGGCAGTCAAACTCTTGCGTGGCCCGCCATGCAGATCTCCGGACCGAACACCCTTAGACTTTAATGTCTGGGGTACTTTAAAAGAAAAGTCTACTCCAAACCTGTGGCTTCGAGGGAAGACCTACTGCAACGAATTCAGGAAGAAGCCGATGCCATGCGTGCCACTCCTGTCAAACTAAATCGCGAGATACGATTTCGGTTGAATATTTGTTTAGAAAATAATGGCGGGCACTTTGAAAACAAGTTGTAGTAAATTATTATTTTGGTTTAAATAAAAAATATTGAGTGTTAAATACTGATGAGGAGATCATTTTATTTTATTAGGCCAATATTGTTTATGTAATTAAATGTTTATACTTAAACTTAATTAGTTTCATTTGTGACTATACCATAACCCGAAAGAATTTAAATAAAGTGAATTAAAATTAAAATGGATTAAACACATCGCAAAAATTGTTCTGAAATAAAAAATAAGCACAAAAAATTTAACTTTCACTGCCAATGAAGAAAAATAAATACAAAAAGAAAATTCTTTACCGGGGTTTGAACCCAAGACCATCCACACGCATTCCACCTAGCTAAAGTTTTTAACGAGCTCTCAATTCTGTCATCGATGAAGTTTTATCAGTGACGTTAAAATGACAACAAGTTGACTCTAACTATTGCCTAACTCAAAAGGACCTTTTATAATAGCCACCAATTAAATAATTAATTACTTTGTATGGGATACCAAAAAAAAAAATATTTTTGGACTATCATTAAACGGTTTAAGGGATGAGTTTACGTTAATGTTCCAAGCACTATGTCGAAGTTAAAGCAATTGTATAAAAACACGTTGTATATATATAAAAGATAAACTAGGTAGGTATAGTAGGTATTTGGATTTCTGTAGAATGTAAAACTATGGATATGGTAAGAAACGATCGCAATTAACCGACCAATTTAAGAAGACACCTCTCACCCCCTGCATTTCGTAATAGTTCATATCAATAGCTCTCCATATTTGGAGGTTTATCAACATTTCGATATATGGCGTCAACATTCTCCGATATTTAATTTTAGAACGCCAGTCATTGGTGGACGGTTGGCCAATAGGAGCGCTTGATTGATAATAAATACTTAATACTGACAAGCGGAGAGATATGGAGTAGATATTGGCAAATACAATTTAAGAAAAATACACATAATCTCTCTCGCTCTCGAACAATTACTACAATATTTGGCTGCTTGGGAAAAGTCTTTCATTCTAGCCACATAATAAAACTTTCGAAACTATGGGAAATATAATAATTAATACTGCTAATACTTGCTCTTTATCTATTTTTAATAGAATAACGAAAAAAATGGAGGTAATTTCACTACTGAATTTTGTGATGTTACCTATGTAGATAAATAAAATAAATATCGTACAACCGCACCCAAATCGATCTAGTCCCAAATTAAGCTTAAGAAGACTTGTGTTATGGGACAATATACGTACTTATATAGATAAATATATACTTAAATACATAGAACAACCATGAAGCAAGCACAAATATTCGAGTTCATCACACAAATATTTGCCCCGGCCGGGATTCGAACCCGGGACCGCCGGCTCAGTAGGCAGGTGTCTACAAACCGAGCCAAACGCGTCGACAAGTTGGATGAATTATTTCTTTAGCTTTAATACTAAAGTTTGTTTTACATTCCGATAAAAATAGCTAGGTACTTGGACTAGTCGTCAAGGACCCTAGTTGTAATACCTTTGTGCATATTATATTTCAATAGGTACCTACTTTAAGATTTTTTAATTTACATAGCAACTATTTCAAAACATTTTATTTAGGAAATCCAAATAATCATTTCAACAAATCCATAATATTATATCATAGAAATTATTATTATTTTTCAAATATCGGAATATTAAATAAAATGCTATGTGCTAAGCAAATAATTTAACAATTGACATAAAAAACAGTTTCAATAAATGCGTAAAATTTCGTCTGCCTATACCTCCCACATGTCAAATTCACAAATCCAATTTAAAAAATATATAAGCTTAACTACGACTCCATACATTCACTATCCGCGTTTTGACATGGTCGACGCAACCGCATTCATCAGTGCATTTCATACATACGCGCCGCAGCCGCACACATTCATAATTTACATGTGTTTGTGTATGTAATAGATATGAGAGTATATACTACACACATGATTATAAAATGATACAGACTTTTAGTGTTGCTTTGTTCAACTGAAAGTAAACATCTTTACAAGAAATGGATTATACTTTCCGGAAAAATCTTAACAGCGTTTTTGTGTTATGACTATAACGCCATCTCTTATACATTTTATCATTAATTCAATTCACCATACACCAAAATAATTATTAAATTAAGTACTCGGAAATGTTATTGTTAAGAAAAAAAGAAGGTTACGTCAACAGTGTTGCGAATTAGTCATCTAGTTATCTGTCATCTAATCTGCTGAACCGCTCTCCACGAAGGCCATGTGATGCTTTTATCCAACGGAAAGATAGGCTGTTAAAAGTACTGCCATCGACGAGCATTCCATTTTTAAATTTGAACAATTCTGTTCTGAATTCTAACCCCACGATGAGTACTAAATCTCTTAAACACGAATAAAATAAAGGAAGATTTGTAGAAATCAATAAATATTTATCGACTGGAGTGTAGGATGATTTTTTGACATTGGATTTTATGGAAAACGAACCTGATGGTCATAACTATGTCAGTCATTGGCGTATCTAAGATTATTTTTCAGGTTTGGCCTGGATGGGGCCTGGCCATGGCCTATGAGTTTTAGTCATGAATTTCTATCGGTAACCCTATTGGGCCCTGGGGTGGGCACTAGACCATAATATTGGGGTGGGCACGGCCCACCCGGCCAACCGCCTAAATACGCCAATGATGTCAGTGTCATGCACAACAACACAGATACTTATCTAAGTCGTACACCGCAACAAGTCTTCTAATTTTCTTTCAAACTGAAACTTCCTGCAATTTTTCTTTGTCTTAAACTCGATAAACTTCCCCTAAACATTAATCTTTAAAGATAGCTCGACTTTCGTTCAGAAACAAATAAGCCACGAGGCGAGGGTGGAATTTTAAAATTTCGCAATTAGTTCTGCGATTGTCTGTTTTTGGTGCCACTTCGTTTTCTTATTACGGCTCCATTTTAGATATGTAAGACACGCAAAGAAGCGCAATAATGATAATTTTAGTAATATGCAAAAGCGCATAGAATTCTACATATCGACAGTAAGTATAAGGAAAGGGAGCCCTTTGACGCCTAGAAATTTATTTCTTCGAATGCTTCATTTGGCCGAAAAATTATTTCGCAGAATTTTCGCTCCTCTGTAGTAATTATCCTAATTCTTGCAAATATCATCCTATTGATTGGTTTATATTCTGCCACATAGAATTATGCAAAAATAAAGTCGGCGATATTAGTATTATGCTTCGAGAAATTCGGCGGAACATATATTCTGCTACATATAATGCTGCGAAATTAAATTCGGCTATATTACTATTCTGCAATTCAAAATTCTGCCAAATGAGTGTTATGCGACATGACAGTTATGCTAAGTATACGATTAATGCCAAAGTATCATTCGGCTAAAAATGTTTCGGCGATAACTGTTATGCGGAGTGTATTTCGGACAATCGATATTATGCAAGATAAAGGGAACCCACACAGACCATAAGAATACTGGAACCCATATTGATTGAATTGAGGTAAGGTTAGGTTTGTTTCATAACAGTCTGAAATATTTTACGGTTGCAAAGAAAAATGCTGTCTACGAAATTATTTTTCAGCGAAATGAAACATTCTACGAAAAATAATTCTAGGAGTGAATATAGACCCATAAGGAACACTATGTCCCAATTAATATACAATACAACAATACAAGTTACTCTTTATTGCACACCTCATAAAACATACAGGAGAAATACAATGCAAGAAATTACAATTAGAGGTAAAAAACAGGCGGTCTTACCGCTAAAGAGCGATCTCTTAATATATTTAATATAGTTAAATTAAAGCTGTTCTAGGCCAGGCAGTGGCGTGACGTCTAAAGTATTCTTAAGCCGGGGCCGAATTCACTCGGTTTTCTTGCAGAGCCATAAGTGGATACAAAGGTGCTGAAAAGTATTCTAATAGGCCAGCCGCTAATAGCCGAATTCTATTGACGCCACACATTGTTCTTGCAGACTACCTACTGTCTACATCTATCTATTTATCAGCCACAGACGTCCACTGCTGAACATAAGCCTGAACAGACGCAGGGAAATAACGGCTAAGGCATGTATACGTAGTGCTTATCTCAAACATGCAATGAAATAAAAAAATACACCACTCAAAAAACATAATTCAGCTGTTTAGCCCGTTAATGAACACAGACGGCATGTTTAAAACAAGTGCGAGTCGGACTCGCGCACCGAGGGTTCCGTACAAACAATTTTCATCCTTAAGTGGTTAAGTTAAGTTTGCACCTGGTATGTATAGCGCCCCATACAAATGAGGTGCAAAGTTAACGCAACCAACCCGTTTGTTGTATGGGAGCCCCCCTTAAATATTTATTTTATTTTATTTTTAGTATTTGTTGTTATAGCGGCAATAGAAATACATCATCTGTGAAAATTTCAACTGTCTAGCTATCACCGTTCTTAAGATACAGCCTGGTGACAGACGGACGGACGTACGGACGGACGGACGGACGGACAGCGAAGTCTCAGTAATAGGGTCCCGTTTTTACCCTTTGGGTACGGAACCCTAAAAAATTACTTCATACTCCCGGTCTTATGCCTTCAATTTTGTATGAAATTCCTTTACAGTTCTCTCGAATTGTTCCGCCCGAAACGTGACACTTCGAAGCCTGTTTTAACGCACGTTATGACGATATTTCATTGCATGTTTGAGAAAACTTGTAGAGTACCTGCCTACTGAGCCGGCGGTTGCGGGTTCCAATCCTGGCCCGAGCAAATATTTGTGTGATGAATTCGAATATTTGTGCTTGGGTCATGGTTGTTCTCTGTATTGATATAAGTAAATATGTATCTATAGAAGTATTTATATCGTCGTCTAGTACCCATAACACAAGCCTTCTTGAGCTTAATTTGAGACTAGATCAATTTGTGTGAGGTTGTCTTATTTATTTATTATAGATCCTTATTACATGACTGCGCCAAAGAAAAAAGTTGTACGCGAGCGAAGTTGTGGGCACCTTTTAATAAGTAAGTATAGGTATAAGTGTGGTCTATAATGCAAGGGAACGAACCTTCAAGCACAAGTAACGCGAAGAGGGAAGTGATAAGAAGTATCGCATTTCTCGAAACAATGGGTAATTTTTAAAATTCTTGGTGTGCCTTATCCAGACACTTTTTACCTCCCAAGCACTCGTACTTCGTCAATCTTCAAGTAAAAGTTAGCAATTTTAAGCATTATCCATCAATTTGTACTTAGTACAAGCAATCCGGCATAAATTCGACATGAATATACCCTTTTATAGACGTAAAAATTGGGTATAATAACCACAAATAGTAAGGTTATAAATCAAGGTATAACAAACTTTTTGTTCACTTGTGCGGAAATTTCTCGAAATTTATTGTTAAATATGGAATGCATTAAAAAACCGACAAATGTGTCGATTGTGTGTGAACATTTTAAGTGTTTGTATGAAAATGTTTTGGTAAACCATTCTTAAATCACTTGCAACATTCTAAAGGTTGTTATATATGGTAGTGTACATAAATATCGTCATTAGTCAGTCGAAACAACGACATAATGATGTAAACACACATGTAAGAGAAACACGCAATTATTTTTATTTATTTATGTTAACATAAAACATTTATGAACGCGCAAAAACATTATTGAAAACCTCATATTACTATACCTAAGCTTTTTTAAACAAACGATCTTGTAAAGTTAAAACTCAATTGTTTTTACAACATTGACAAGATACTTAAACATCAGGAGGTGACGTAAAAATGCATGTTATTTAAATACTAGGACTGTCTGCAGCTGGGGAACTGGTGTGTCAAACGAGGCTATCACTACCATCGTCTGCAAGGGTGCTCAACTGAAGAACTAATAACGTTGACCAAGGTTTTTTGTTAGTGTGAGTCTGGGACTATATAGAGCTTGGTCTATATGTATGAAACCATAAACACGAAGTAGAAAAATGACGAAGTTTAAAAGACATATGATTTTAATTGTATAAATAAGAAATTATTGATTTTACTTGCCTTTTATAATTATTTATTTATTTTATATTTCATATCAAAATGTTGAATAAAGTGTGATAAGTACTTAAGATTTTTTTTTTCCTCTATGGCTGTCACTTCTACCTGCGTAATCTATGCTAGATATTTAAACATCAACGGAAATGTCAACGCAACCTGTCTTGTAAAAAATTTCATCAAATTTTGTGGTTTTGTGTATAAATGAATTATACGTTGATACTACTGTTACGGTAAAATCCAAAATTTTCGAAAATGTCTGTTGATAAATACCGCAAGTGCTCTAAATATGGAATTACTCCACATATGGACAACCGGAAAGTATTTCATCGGTTTCCCAAACCGGGCAAAACCAACATCTTAAGGTAAGATACCATTCATGTATGTACTTATTTTTCATAATGACATAATTCTAAATTAATATTATAAGATAAGATCTTGCCCTCAGAATAAATATACAGCATTAATCTTATTAATACTCATAATAATTGAGAAAAAATACTGCTTACACACGCAAAAAATGTTAGGAACGGAATGTTTCGTGTGGTGTTCGTCCTCAGGGTTCCTTCCTGGCATTTTTTACGTGCGTTTAAGCAGCTTTGCTCAATTTTACGCAATTATTGATGTTATGTGTCGTTCCAAAAGTATTTTACAGAATTTTTGTTTTAGGTGTAAACCATATATACTGTTGGCCAGAACAGAAATCCTGGTCAATAGTCTCTTATGAAGTTGCATTCCAGTCACAAAGTTTTGTGCTGGAGACACTTCGGGGACTCCTGTTTTGTTGACTCCGCTAAAAGTTACTCCGCTAGAAGTTGCACCATGCATTCTATTCCGGGAAAGAGGGAATATGTCATCAAATTGATGAAGGGAGATGAAAAGTCACGCTGATGAAATTGAAAAGGTAACCATCGCATTCTTTTCAGACATTAAATTATTTTGTCTGTAGAGAGCTCACTGGATACCTATTAATGATTGTCCTATTCTACTTTAATATTATACATGAGAAAGTGTGTGGCAATTTTTGGATGTTTGTTATTGTTAGACGATTTTTATGACAGAACTCATCCCTTTGGGGAAATGGAGGGGTTAAATTTGAATTTACAGTGTCAGCGCGGTCACTTCTCTTGGTTGAAGTATTATTATATTCTCTAATTGACTATTTGCTATTAAATTTTATTAGGTATTTAATTAGTCCCTTATGGCGACTAACGAGTATGAACGCGAACATATTTATGAGTAAAAGCAAATTATATATTATTTGAACAAAAACATACTTACATATTTACGATATGAAATTGTATTTCTGATATCAGCTGAACGAGTTACTGAAAAACCCAAATCACGATATGTATGCTTATAAAATATTTAAAAAGTTCCCTCAAGATCTTCTTAATGTCAGGATTGGATGCTCACATGCTGGCAATCGGCACAATTAAATAAACAAACCCAATCGGTCCATTCATTTCCAAACAAAACCAAAACACATCTTCAACGAGAACTAAGAACTTCCTGCATTTCGTAGCGATTAAACATTATAAAATTGTTTAAATTATAGAGTATCGACAATCTGGATGACGCCCATGAAACGACACAAGTGCTACCACCAGAGCAAGTTCCATCGTCTTCTAAGCATTAAGTGAGCATTTATACTCGTTATTTATATAAATGGACATTATTAAGAACAATCATTTACCGAACAGACATCCTCCTCAATTTGTTATCGATTAAACATGCAATTTTTTTCCTAATTACAGAGTATAGGGTAACTGGTTGACGCCATGGACACTTCACAGGCGCCACGGCCACGACTGGAGAAAGTTCCATCGACTTCTGAGCATCAGGTTAGATAATTAAATTAACTCTATAATTTTTCAAGCTTTTATTTAACTTGCATTGTATGTATGTATGTATGTAAGTATGTTTGTTCGGGTGGAATCTTGCAACTCTATTTTGAAGCAGATATCGTCAACCGATTGAGCTGAAATTTTGCATACTTACTTAACTTTGATGACAATACGATAATATGATACCATGGGGCTGATTTGATGATGGAGCCGGAAGGTGGCCATAGGAACTCAATAATAGAAAAAGCAATCCTACCGAGTTTGGGCTCTTTAGAATCATCTAAGTGAGCGTTCGATGGATATCCAAGATAGATGAGAAAAGTACAGTCGGCTATAAAAGCTGGTCACTAAAATGAAATTTTTGATAGAAACTTATTACATTACTGTATGTATCTATCGATCTCTAAATTTTGCTTAGTTGTCTATGATCCAAGAAATGTGATCATTGATCATACATGCTCGATAATTTATATTACGTCGTTTTTAAAGTTTTTTAGCCATAGTCCTTTTTCTGCCTTGTATGGGCATTGTACGGTAACCTAACCGCAGGTTCGAATCCTGTCCGAACCATGAAATTTTTCAATTTTCGCTTCATTTGTAAACATTTAGTTTACGTTAGCTGACGTTACTGCTTTAATTAAAATAAGTGTTCGGAGAGCATCTAAGATACAAGTGAATACATGACTGTATCCATACTATCCATACTAATATTATAAATGCGAAAGTGTGTCTGTCTGTCTGTCTGTCTGTGTGTCTGTCTGTTACCTCTTCACGCTTAAACCGCTGAACCGATTTTGGTGAAATTTGGCATGGAGATAGTTTAAGATTCGAGGAAGGACATAGGATAGTTTCATCCTGGAAATTATACCTAAAAAGATTGAAAAGGGAGTGAACATTTCTGTCGGGATGCGGTGACCCTGTAAGAAAAGTAACTATTAGAGCAAAAGCACAATTGCTCTTACATTTGCTTAGGCACTTTTAATAATCCCTTTTATCAAGTTCCACGCGTACGTAGTCGCGGGCAAAAGCTAGTAATATTATAAATGCGAAAGTGTGTCTGTCTGTCTGTCTGTCTGTTACCTCTTCACGCTTAAACCGCTGAACCGATTTAGATGAAATTTGGTATATAGATAGTTTCAGTCCCGGGGAAGGACATAGGATACTTTTCATCCCGAATAAATGTAGTGTTCCCGTGGGATGAGCGGGTAACACCGCGGGGCACAGCTAGTATTATATAACTTAACTACCATACGAGTAAATACAATGGCACATATATTTATATACTATACGACGTATATCCATATTAATATTATAAATGCCAAAGTGTGTCTGTATGTCTGTTACCTCTTCACGCTTAAACCGCTGAACCGACTTAGATGAAATTTGGTATGGAGATAGTTTGAGACCCGGGAAAGGACATAGGATACTTTTCATCCCGAATAAATTTAGTGTTCCCGGGGATGAGCGGGTAACACCGCGGGGCACAGCTAGTTATATATAATATTCATATAATAATAAATACGATGAAATGTCTACTGCATTTATTGAATTTTATTTTATAATGTGTTTTAAATTACATTACAGATGAACTTCCATCCGAAGCCCATGCTACGTCTAACCATGCTCAATAAATTTGATGCATTGTTTGACTCCCTAAATGCTGACAGCCCAGACCTGCGTGGAGGAAAGAAGTACTCCACTTACATGTCGCAGCCCACATTTAGATTTATTTAAGCGAATGAAAGAGTTTGTTCGGGGACTTAAATTTAAACGATCACCTCCGCCATCACCAGCAGGTTGGATACGCACAATGAATGCGGTAGAGAGACTGTGGAATAATGTAAACGCAATGGGCGTTAGTAGCATTTCTACTTGTCGCTTAAATCAAGATCCGCTTGAAAACTGTTTCGGTTGCATAAGGTACCACTGTGGTTCAAATGATAATCCCACAATAATCCAATTTATTTCTGGGCGATAATTGAGTAACTTGAGACACACCGGTTATAAAACTAATTATGATTTTGATACTGCGATTCTGAACGATAATTTAAATACATTTTTGTTATCTGTATCAGGTTAAGGTAACAAACAACCGCCAGCAAGTAATCAAACGCCTACAGATATACCATTAGATCAGGTATTAGCTGATGCAACTGAAGCAGTAGACCAGGCAACTTCCGAAGCTCATGCTGAAGAAAATGACTATTTAAAAAAAATATTAGGTGTTGTTTATGTGTGTCAAAACCAGTATTTGTAATAGGATAATATAATAATTATAATTGTTATAATTATTTGTGCAACAAGAGAGCAAATTTGTTTTTTGTTGCGGGTGCTGATTTTGAGTCCTTAGTAAGAATCCTTAGTGTAACCATGTGTAACGAGGGACTCACAAGATGCAAAAAACTTTGCTCTCGTGTAGCACACACAACCTCATCACCTCAACAGCGAGAACAAATTCGTTTTTTTTTTGTACTTGTTCTTTCAACCATTAAAGTGTAGGTATGATTATAGTCTTTGTTGCTGATTTCAATGATATTATAAATAAAAAAATAGATAAATGCTAATAAAAAGGAATAACAATATAATATAATTGAAATTATACATTCCAACACTGCCGTACCAGTCTCTCACAACCACCACGGTTGTCATTAGGAATTAGATCAAAATAATAATAATTTTGGCCGGGTGTATTGGAACGTGTTCTTATTCGAGATTGGATTCGAAACATGAATATCGAATTGATTTATGTTTTTATCACTCTCTTTTATATATAAAAATGAGTGCTGTGAAGTTAGAATGATTCGAATTTTATAATTAACCTAAGGCTGAGAAATGACAATTCGTGGCCAAATATTGAAAAAGAAAAGTTACTTTGTGCTCTCGCTCGACACAAAATCGCATTTCGTTTACTGTTATCTCGGAGCAAAATCATAATGTTTGCTGATGTGCTGGTAAATTTATTTTAACTCGTGATAAAATTGTCGGAAACGAGGAATAATTATTAGAGATGTCTCACGAAACGTTTAATGAAATTATTGGGACAATATACAGGTATATTGTCCCAATAATTTCATTAAAGGGAGAGGGTCGATTGCAAAACAAAAATGTACATAGTTAAGGGCTTTAATCAAAATAAAACTTAATTGATTCCTTTATGTGACGAAAGTTACCCATACATTTTGTATGACTAACTTTCTTCACACAAAGGAAGCGACCGTGATTTTTTGTTAACTTAGTTTTTAACTATGTACATTTTTTAGCAATCGACCCGTAAATAGATTCATCATCAAATGTAGAAGTGCACAATATCCTAAAAAGCGTTAGATACTCAGCAAATAATGTTACATGGAAGGGATCGCTAGTCGATAATACCGCCTGTTGTTTACCTCTGTAGGGCTAGCATATCTTGCTGCGACTTCGCTTGTCGATCTCGCACGGTATCGAAAGGAAAATTACAGATAGTATTTGTCGCGCGACAAAAGAGTCGCGTGTCCAAGTTATGCTGGACATTTTGCTTGTTATTTTATTGTTTCTCATGATTTATATTATTTTATTCTGTATTCAAGGTGTGCAATCGGAATTTATAATCTGCAAAACCTCATATTATTCTTCTTTCTTTGAGTAAAGAATGTAGATTTCATCTTGATTTAGTTTTATTTCACATACAAATGAATGATTACAATGAACGTTAATTCCAGAGTTGTGAGGGAAACCTGCAGTTCCGAATACTTAACTTACTGATGTTAAGTATGACATTATTATTATTAACAATGGTTTCTTGACATATCAGTTAAGTATTTGGACAAATAAGGCGTTACTTTGCGTAAATCCATATTAATTAAAACAATAATATTGCTTTGCTAATCCGCGATATAATAACATGTACATGTCGATTAGTGCCAACTTACTTGTTTGCGTATTTTTTCATGCAATCATGCATTTAATGGTCCCACCATTATGCATTAAAATACACAAATAAGTATATAAAGGTAAGCACGAATTGACTGGCACGTTATTATATCGCGGATTAACAAAGCAATATTATTGTTTTTATTATTCAAGTTTCCCGCGTATATTGAACTGTCACTTTCTGACTGATGACACCTATTTCCGGTTCCGGTTTTGAGTTTTTACTGGGCTGACGTTGAGGCGCTGTAGGACTTATATACGTGTACGGGTGTGCGTGTGTGAGTATGTCGCATTTGCTTGTATGGCAGTTAGCGTTCTTCTCCTTGTGAGTATTATATTCCTTGATCGTCTGTCATTTGCAAAGCTAATGTCAGATGTAAAACCAAGTGCGCAACTAACATACGTAATGCAGAGGGCTAGTGGCTAAAATCGATATTTCCAATGGCATATGTTTGAGATTTCGCCATTGTATGTCGTACTTTATTTGAAGGAAACTTGATGACATTTACTATCTTATTAAGATGATTATATAGGGTGCTAGCGATAAGTATAATTTCGATATACTGAACCATTCAACATCTTGTTAGTCACTTAATTTAAGGTTCTAATTCAATTTAGCAATATTTCGATTTTATTACGGCATTAATTGGTTAACTATAACGCCATAGAAGAAAATATAGGGGCGAGATTAGTGTCGTCAAGTATCATGATTGATTTCAGTGACAAATTTGTGTATCCAAAATTATACTTTTTATGAACATGTACATTAACGGCTATGGTAGAGGCTGAGGTATTGCTAGATTGAGAATATCGTAATGCCTCGCCTATTTAGGCCCAAGGAAATTTATAAAAGAGGAACCGATTAACAGTATCACAAATTTCCATACTTTAAACCTTTTGAAAGCGAGTTGCGACTTAAATTAAATTTACCTTACTTGGCATTTAAATTGTATGAAGGTTCAATAGAAAACAGAAGTTAAAAATGCATTGTATAATAGATACCTACTTAATTAATTGCTTGATTAGAAATTTCTTGGCAGATGTTACGTTGTAAGTTATACCGCTAAACAAAGAAAGGCGCCAACAATTTATATTAAATTTTATGGACCACATACGTGTTTTTACAGTGTAAAAGTCAACTACATTTTTATCAATATTCTTGATATTTTTTCTGAATAGTAATAATAGCGTCCTCTTGAACTTTACTTAGAACCGGAGTATTTTGGCGTAATTTTGACTTATTTAACGACATTGAAAGATTAATGTTCCTAGATTTTTTTTACATTGGTAGTATTAGGTATTTTGTAGCAAACATTTTTTCCTCTTCTTTTATGACGTTGTTATCAATAGTACGGAAGGAAGTTAATTCAGAGTTATTTACGACTTTCCATAATAGGTGCTAATAGTTAATTCTTTTTACCGTAAATGACTGGACGACAAACTTATAATATCAGGTGTGAATGGCGCCACTGTGCAACTAATACGCTTTATAGAGAAACCGCTCCTTTATGGAGAAACGCTAGTTCCACTTTCTGCCACAGACACTTCGTAACACTTTGTATTGTACAATGTTGTGATAAACCTAAGGTCTAGCTAGTCGATGTTGTACGTACTTTAGATCTGTATTAGTGGGTACACAAAGAGTGGAATCCTTTTAATAATACCAGAAAATTAGGAAATGAAATAGTTAAGGAAAATACTTTGATAATTTTTGAAATGGAACTTTGTACCCACGATATGTTGTACGATGACAAAAAATAAAAATACATCAATTGTCAACCTAAGTCAATTTAGTATTTAAAGCTTAGAACACCTATCCGAGATCTTGCCAGCGCCAATTAACTCCTACTTTAGCAATATGCGCTAATAAACCTATCTTTCTCATTGACTTGAATATACGTACCTACTCTTTTTGATAAGGAAGTGAAACATAAATATAAATGACAAGAGCGAGCAATATGTCTAACTTTATCATATCTTCTTTAAAATGGAGCTTGAATAGCAAAAAATATATATTCCTCTAATGTTACAAAAGTTTGTGTGTGGGTTTGTTACTTCTTCATATCGAAACGGGTGGACGGATTTACATGATATTTGGAAGAGAGATAGTTTACACGCAATCTTAACACAATAGGCTATTTTTATCTAGAAAAACCAAGCATGGTTCCCGTAGGAGATAGTATCCGTTTTAACGCGTGCGAAACTGCGGGCAAAAGTTAGTTTCTGATATTATAATGTCGCGATAAAGCCATAACGTAGATACTGCAATGTTAAAAAATTGCACTGCTTTGTCTTATTAGCACCCTAGTATTACGAGTATAACCCTGCTCTGAACCAGTAAATAAATAAATAGGATAGGACAATCATACACAAATCGACGTAGTCCCAAACTAACCAAAACTTGTACTATTGGTACTAGACATTCATGACCCAGGAACAAATATTCGAGTTCATCACACAAATAATGCCCCGGCCGGGATTCGAACCCAGACCCAGATACAAACTGCGCCAACCGCATCATCAAACTAACTAAACTAGTAACTAGCTCCTATACAATTTATAATGTATGGAAATGAAGGGGAGAAGTTGACACATCCGAAGCACGCGCAAGGCCTCCCAGCAAGGTCTAGCAGCATATTAAAAATACCTACGAGCGAATAATCCACATTCCTACGTAACATTGTAGGGAAGCGAGTTGAGTAATTGCGTTGTGAATTTGTATTTTACTAATGGAGAGATCGGTGCAATTTAAGAGTTGGAAGTATGTAGATTGTGTGGGAAGCGAAATGGTTGTTGAGTATGCTTCGATGGCTTTACAGAAGACCATATGGCCAGAGGAAATGGAATATTGTGACGTGGCAACCTTCTATGGATTAGCACTACTATTGCAGCAGCTGATAATAAAGACATTCAAAAAGTTCGAGATTCAACGATTGTTTTTTGTTTTTGGAAGACACGTTCTGACCTGCCCTGAAATAAACCAGTGCTACATAGACAATAATCTACTTTTTATTTAAATATACCTAACGTACTGATAGTTTTTACTATTCACGGCTTAGCAAAAGGTTTGTATTTAAAATAATGTCACAATAAACTACTCGTACACAAATATAATTATTTTATCTATGTAGTTTTCCGGCTATTATGAACTGCATGGCCTATTAATGAATGAATGAATAAATTATTTAGAGTTGTAGTTAAATAACAGCATTTCTATTACAATTGTGACACATGATCTTTGTGCACTACATAATATTGCCAGTCCTTTAGATACGTGCATGCGTGTATTATACTTAGGAAAGATCTTCGTTTTGGCACTTGGAATGTCCGAGGACTTCTTGGCAATGGAAAACTAAAATTCAAAATAAAATTCCTGGTAGTGTAACCGGCCATTGTCTTATGATATGACAAGACGAGATCACTTCGCACCACAAACCCTGCTAGTAGCCTAGGCGCCAGCGCAAAATGTGAGTTATTTATGGCATCATCCAGCTTAAGGTAGCGTCCTCACGTAACGAAAAAAGGTAAGAAAATTGACTTGACATTACAGGCCTCACGGTGACGATCCTCCCTATGATATTCTGTATTATGATGACTAAACTAAAACTAAACTAATTAGCCGTAACTCAACTGTTACATTACTAAAACCCCCTTAGAATATTATTAGGAAGTATATTTTTTTTTTTATCACATTAATATTATAAAGGCGAAAGTTTGTGAGTGTGTTTATGTGTTTGTTTGTTAGTACTTCGCGCACAAATGGCTGAAGCAATTTTAATTATTTTCTGAATTACTCGAAATAATAAAATAAATAAGTGTCTTAAGATGATTTGCCACCTATTGCTTTTTTTTTTTGTATGACTATTTCAGATGAAAATATTATATCTAAAAAACCAAACCCACAAGTTTTTCAATCCGCAAATCATGAAAGGTCGCTTGCCGCATGCGCGGCACATCGCGCGCCTAAAGCGGAGCGGACGCGCGGTTTAGGCGGGCGAGCGCACGCGCATGTCAATGAGGTGGTGCGCTTGTTGCCGGCGGAGGTGGGACAGTCCTGCTATCAGCGAGACACAGGCGAAATACGTCAGCGATTAAATTAAGACGATATGTTTCAGAAGAACAAAACAGGGGGGGTATTCGACCAATTTTAGAGATATAATAGAGATCTCTCCTTTTCATCGCCATCCGTCACTTTTGACGTGTGCCTACTTGACAAGTGGCGATATCCCTAGAACATCGCAACTTCGTCAATTCGGACGCGCTAAACTTTCGTTTCCTTTGTATGTGACGGCATAAATAACAGGCGCATACTTTAAATTGACCGCGTACGTGAAATTAGTCCATTACGTTTCGTTCAAAACAGAAATTTATATACATGAATAACATTTCTGACAATCATTATCGCCTTCGTATTTCCAAAATTGAGATGAGATATGTCACATCGATATGCCCCAGGGGCCTAATTCGAGTGTCAATCGCCAAACGTCAGATCACCGTTAGATAACAGTCATCTCTCCGTGATCTCGCCTTTGAACTGTCATTAAAACGCGATGAGCTTAAAAGTGACATATCTCATCTCAATTTCTGAAATACGAAGGCGATAATGATTGTCAAAAATGTTATTCATGTATATAAATTTCGGTTTTGAACGAAACGTAACGGACTAATTTCACGTACTACGCGGTCAATTTAAAGTATGCACCTGTTATTTATGCCGTCACATACAAAGGAAACGAAAATTTGCGCGTCCGAATTGACGAAGTTGCGATGTTCTAGAGATATCGCCACTTGTCAAGTAGGCACACGTCAAAAGTGACGGATGGCGATGAAAAGGAGAGATCTCCATTATATCTCTAAAATTGGTCGAATACCCCCCCAGGTAGCATCCGACCAAGCTGCACTGAGTATTTACCACGCCTACGTATCCTCAGTTCTGCGCTATGGTCTTCTGCTCTGGGGGAATGCTATATACGTCGATCAAGCTTTTAAGGCTCAAAATAAATGCATACGAACCCTATGTATCGTCGGTTATGACATCATAAAAAAATATCTACTTAAATACATAGAATACATCAATGGCGATTCGAACCCATCGCCGTCGGCTCAGTAGGCAGCTGCACTATGCGCAAACCGCGTCGTCAATGTTTGCGGCCCTAAGTTTGGTTCCACGTTTCCCAAACCAAAATAGAATGATGAGAATGTTTTATGAAAGAAGATGAAAATGATATATCTGAGTACACAACTGCCAAGTTTTTCAACACGCAAATTGGCAAAGAGGCGGTGCGGTTACTGCCGCCGGAGGTGGGATAATCCTTCTGACAATAACCCTTATACTTAACCTTATACTTAACCTTTATACTGCTCATTTAAGCTGAATAAAGGCTGTATAAGCGCTTCTGCAGCTTGTTTGCTACTTGGCTTAAGACGCAGTGCAGCGCTTTACAGTGCATTGTCTTGAAGAGCATCATAAAATGAGAAATTGTGGAAAAATGAGGCAGAGGAAGATAAAAAGCTTTGTGTTAAAGTTACCTACGTCTTTTTATGCTACACCAAGGATAACATAGCGCTTAAATTTATGATTTATCCGTATCAGAATCAAAACAATTACAAATCCCACAATTTCTTGCTTTGTCATAAATATGCCTGGAATAAAAAAATGAGATTTCAAAGAAATAGACAACCCATATTTTTTTTCATTATTGCATGTTATCAAATCTTAGTCTTTGATAACATGCAATAATGAAAAAATCGGTTATAATCACAAATTATGTAAAACAACTGCTGTTTCTCCATGTAAGTAAACCAAAATGGGAATGCTTTATAAATTCCCGTTCATTATAGAATAGAATAGAATTAAATTATGACTGATTCGGTAAAATTTTCTTCCTGAAAGTTTTCCATTCGTAAACTGCTTAAAAATCATGGTCACCACTGACATTGATGACGTGCAGCACCAAATTAGGAGCCAGAATTAAAATAATGTGCCCATAATTATGATCATTGGCAAAATCATCAGGTGCCTGACACATTGAATTTTTATTGGTTGTTTTTCACACAATGCCTATTGGCTGCAGGAAAATTAAATGAAAATTGATTCATACAAACAATGGTTGTCGTATAAGGCGTCGATAAATTGAAAGAAGCGTTAGCCGGCCTATGTTTTTACGAGTTTTAAATGACGACGTGCGAATTGAGACATACTCGTATGGCTGAATTTTGTTAATACAAAGCGAAGAAATATGTATATTTCACGTACAAGTACAATGTCAGTCAGCATAATGCATTTATTGATGCCTAAAGAGTTGAGGTCTAACTGGACGTTATGTTCTGTGGATAATTGATGTATAACTGTTATAAAACTCTATTATTTTATTAGAAAATCCCTTGGAGACGGTCATTATATCAGGAAAAATCTTAACAGCGTGATGCAGGCCCATACAGATGGACGCGCGGCGCCAGTCGTTCAGCGTCTGTTGGTAAAACTTTTTTTATCCTCGCCTCTACTCACACTGAAAGCTAGACAAATTTTAACCAATTTTGGTACCTAATAGAATACCTGGTCATCCAGAGATGGTTATAGGACACTTTTTACCCAACTACAGTAAAAAAAAAATGAGACGCCGAATCTTGCGGGCCTTCTATTCCTAAAATACAAATAGACTTACAATTAATGGTCAAAAATTCACGCAGATAATGTGTTTTAGCATTTTTTTTACCTTTAAATTACTAAATGTCATTAGCGATTTATCACTGATGGACGACATATCGCTCAAATGGCTTAATGTTAATGTCAAATGAAAGAAGGCCTTCACGTAATAAGTTTTCCGTAATTTTATGGATACCTATTGATATAGGTGGGTATCGTAAAAAAATCTTACACGCAGATATATTGCTACTCGTATTTCGACGACAACAACGTATATGATTCTAATTGAAAAATTACAATTTTACAGGAGAGCCAAAAAACCGAATCGTAGAAGTAGAATCGTTATATTTTTTTTCGTATTAAAGGTAATGAACTGAAATTTGGAACACATGATTATAATTATATTTTATTGCTTATTTTATTTTCATATAATTCAATTTAATGGTAGTTTTCGAGAAAATGCAGATAGACCACTAGATTAAGTATTAAATATTTGCCAACCGTTGTGTATAAAGTTCTATTTACCACTTAGAACATTATACTAGGTTAAAATTTTGTCCAACAACTGCGTAAGCAGGTCTATGTGGGACTTAGAATTTTATACTTGGTTATAGTTTTCTATAAAATCAACGTATGCAGGTCTATCAGGTACTTAGAATATTATACTTGGTAATAAAAGTGTCCGACTCACTGTAAAACGTTCTATGTGTGAATTAAGTCATCAAATTTAAATCACGTATTTTGTTTTTTTTTTTTAATATATTACATAGCTCTAATGCACTATTTTTTATTTTATTTTTGGTTGTATAAACATTGTGTAAAAATGTGCTGAATTATAATTTTGACACATTTTGCAGATAGAATCATATTCGACATTTGATATAGCTTAATAATCATTATGTAGAAAGTTCTATATCAAATTAAAAGAATATTAGGTGTAATATTTATATTCAATATAAAATGTAAACATATTGTACATAATTATACATTTTACAAAGGGTTACTAGAACCTTACATCTCAGTCCTAATCACGGAATGGATTTGAAAAAAGGAGCAACGTATATAACATTGTCCTTAATTACGTACTTATTTGTTTAGTCATAGTCTTATAATCGACAATGGAAAATTAATATGATTTTCGTATTCAGTGTTCATTTTAAGATACACTTGTTGGAAGACAGTACTTGAAGTTTTTGACTATTTTGTCGAGATATTCTAGGTCTTCCGCCGTGACTAGAATTGACAACGATACCATCAGATGAGAGGAGGTTGGTCAGGTCTTCGCCATTGATGGTAATTATTTATGTCCGTACTTAAAATAAATGCTTAGATATATTTATAATAAGCAGCTGTGAACACTTTAGGTATATATTGCGTCTCCGTGTCTCAGGCTACGCTGTAATTGGATAGGTTTCGATTTCTGGTCTTAGAAACGAACCTTTGTCGTCGCGATTTAAACACACCACACCAATGGAGAGGCTACAGCACCGTCCATGTTGTACTTGAATCGAGAACCTTCTTATAATACAAAGATGCTAAGTATAACGGCTGCTAGCTGATATACTGCCCAGTCGTCTGTATTATAAACTGTAGCATATGGACGTTGTCTACGGTACTGAAGTTTTGCGGTAACGTAACCGGCTTGTTCAGGAGGCTGAAAGTCGTGTGCGATACGGTCCATGATGAGAGTCTCGACAGCATGTTATACACATGACTCACAAATGAAATGGGGATGTTATTTCTAAGAAGGGTCTTTTAAACTTCGTTAAAGAAGAGCAGTACCACACTTCAGGGTCATATTTAAGTTTTGCCTCGAGTAAGTTGATTAAATTGCTTCGGAAGGGGTTTTCATTGCCAGTTTATCACCTGATTTCAGAATCTCAGATGTAGCTCCATTATTATCCACTGCTCGGCTATTTGATAGCAATACTAATTTCGTATAGGCTACCAATCCGGGATTTATTCAGAGTATTGTGGGGTTAACCTGGTGCATGGAACTGTATGAAGAACATCTCAACCTCACCAAAAAACAAATACTATTGGATTAAGGAATAAAATCTGTTGCATGAGCCTTTGATAGTAAATAACATCATCAGGGGAATGCACAATATATCGAGTCTTTCTTTCATGAGTTGAAAAGCTCAATGAAGAGTATTTTTGTTTCTTTTTAAGGCATAAGTCCCAATCTCATCGTGGGTCGTCCCAATCACACGTAAAGAACTTAGATTCCATGGTTGGGATAGTTTCGACGGTTTAATAAACTGACTAAGAGCTAGACAACAAGCTATCGTTGAGAATGATGACCAATTGAGACTGATAAAGACAACTTAAATAATTATAGCGTTAGATAATGACGACTATAACGAACTTTCTCGATCGTGATCGATTCTCAAGAATAAGAGATCGACTAGATTTCATCCCAGTCTTTTTTCGTGGCTTACTAATGCAGCATTCAATTTGGCTCTCCAACTCGTTCATACTTTTAAGATGGACCTTAAAAGTATGATCATACGGTTCCTATTTTCAGCTGCATTATAATCAGAGTCATTAACAAAACATGGGATTTGATTTTTTGATTGACTAAACATGTTTGTATTTGTGGAATGCGTGTCTTTGTATCCTCAAACACAGTTCATCGCACGATCCTTAGAGGTGGGTCTGAAAATCAAATACCATGCATATTAAAGCAACATAGATTAGGCTTTCTTTACCACTATGAGCATATTTTCAAACGTGAAAGCTATATTAGTGGTGCAAAGTAAATAGTGATCGAAATAAGGATTACGTGCTTACCACGAAACCGCCCATATAAGAAAAAATAAACCTTAATCTGCTATAGTTATGATTACCTAACTATTGCAGATTATGATTACATAACACAATATAACTTTTAAAACTTAAATTAGCACTTGCAATAACAGATAATACACTATTTGAGTGTGTCCAAAAACAATTTGAAAATGTAAATAGTGCTAATTAACGGATTAAATGACCTAAACAATTCTAAGTGGTACATAGAATAACGTACTTTGTTTCACTACAGCACTGATAATGACGAATACAGTTCTAAGTGGCAGATAGACCTGTACACGTAGTTCTCTTAAATGATACTTTACATGTATGTAGGACTATGTGTAACATCGAACACTTTACATATTTTTTTTTTAATAATAACTAAGAAAAATAAAGTAAACGCAAAAATAAATATTACATACCTCCATTTATTGTGGCTGATTTATTTAGATCTGTTTCGACGCAACCCAGACCCGATCTGCGCTCCTGATTTAGATTCCAACCATCTCAAATTAGTCGATTAAATGAATTCAACAAACGTCTTAACTAAAACTGTAAATTAAGACAAAAGCAAGTTAGTAACATGTTAATATTCTCTAGGAAACGATCGAAGCATTCACGACCGTTGACTTGCCGATCGGCCGCGTACTGAGTGCTATGTGGTAAATAGCGCTTTGTGTGCGCGAGTGAGTGAGATATCATTCATTGTGTACGGTTCGATGTGGCACTTAGAATGGTGTTCGTGTTAGTATACACATTTTTGATACAGATGGAACTGTATGCGTCATTCATAAAATCTATACTAAGCGACATTTTAAGAATTTTTTTATACTAGGCGATAGGTTTCGACTTCTAGATCATTATGCTGCAGCTGGTGTAGTTCGAACCTTTTAGCACTTAGCACCTTGTACGTTGTTGCCGTCGATTTCATGATATAAACTATAAAAGTAATAAATGATCTTTATAGCCACTAGCATTGGCCGAAGATAAAAACATGCCTACAAGTCGCCCATTGGCTGGTCGATAACTGTAAACCAATTACATCTATATTTGGTAATGAGGCTGTATCTAGTTCTCAAGATGACATATCGTCGGTGCGATAGGGAGCTATAATATCGAGTGTACAGTCGATATCGGGAAAAGTAATGCTTATTTTGTCCACGCGGCAGAGTGAATTTTTCAAAAGATCGCTGTATTTTGGGTTTCTCTCGATGATGACAGCATTACAATGTAATGTTTGTCAGAATTTTCGTTAGCCTTTTTTTTCACAAACAGTAATCTTTTCAGTATTGTCATATCGTCATAAAACAAACCTAACCTAACCAATGAGTTTTCCCGGATAAGTTAATTTAAGAACCTATAAAATGGTTTCAAAATTATGACGATTTTGTTATTAAACTACCATAGGTCTTTAATCTATTCCGTACTTGCTTTTTATCATTACTTCGGGTTATACCTACGTATTTGATCATGATCAGACTTTTTTTAACATTGTTGGGATCGGAAGGAATCGCAAACCCTGTATTAGGTTTGCGGTTCTCGCTTAGGTCTCGCGCTTAGTAGAGTATCTATAGCCACATAAAAAACCTAAACCCAAAATCGTATTTGGGTAAGGCTCAGGAGCGTTTTGGACGCTCCTTGACTTATGCTATGTTTACACGAATATTTTTTGTTTTGCAAAAAAATCGTTAATTGTTGAGCTCATAACAGAGTGCTTGTTGCGAGTCGTGATGCAATCCAAAAATATAATTATAACCTATTCCTCTAAATTCTGTAACACAATGGAACGAGCAGTTGAAACGGTCCTGAGCCTTACCCATTTAGACATTCTTAGCCTAAAGTGTAAGTTTCTATCGAAGTTAAACTTTTCAATTAGGTACATTTTCTATATAAGTAACTTTATTACAAAGGCGATCGAAGAATTTTTTGCTTTAAACGCAAATTCACACTAGAACGTCGGATTCTTGAAACTAGATTGTTGTCTTAGTTTCAAGCATTAAGTTTGTACACAAAAACCAGTGTTTTTCTTAACACATTCCAATCCTGATTAACCACCGCTCTCGATTCGTAATTAAAATATCAACAATGTTAGATCGTCGAAGGATCGATAGTAATAGAGTATAGTCGGGAATCCTGGCCCTCTTAATAAGGCTGAGACGGGATGGCGGTAAAAAGGTTAACTTATGAGATGGCCCGATCGTGTTACGCAGCTAACAAAAAGCGGTGCGTACGAGCCAGTTGTACGTTTGCCTTTAGAAGTTACGATTATTGGTGGAGAAAAAATAACAGCGGAAGGTCTACTCTGAAGTTTGAAATTGGTACCGCGCTATCCCTCTCGATCTCCTGTAAAGCAGTGTTTGTATGAGCAGGATGGTATGAAGTGATGTCAGAATTTCGTACATCGGAGTAACCAGGAGGTTTGGGCATCGTTGGGTGGGGCAGAAGTCAAAGGAGAGAGAGAGAGAAAACGGTTGAGTGATGCGTTGTTCGTGATGAGTCCGTTGATTGTTGAAATTATGAGTTGAACTCGAGAGTCGTCGTAAGTAACTACTCAATATTTGTACTGACTAATCGCAATCGGTTGCAAATATTTGAGACTTAGTAAAATCAACAAATCGACAGTAAATAGAACTAGGCCAAACTGATATTATACGTTAAACCGTAATAACTATTTTATTTGAGACTAGAAGCCGCTCGTATCTTCGATCACACTGACAAAAAGTTATAACCCTCTTTTTTATCATAGTAGATAAAAGCTTTTTATTAAAAAATCTGGGAAGACCCAGCTTCCCGTGTATCAAAAATAGTAGAAATCTATCGAACCGTTGCGACAGAGCCGCACCGATTGTGCTCCATTAATATTGGAGGGCGGAGCTGAGACACTGATGTGCGTTGTTGTACCGGCGTGACTCGCGGCGCGTAGTGAGCCTACCTTGGTGAAGTCTCATTTAAAGTCTCCAAAAATTAACACCTATAACTAAGTATTTACTAGTTTTTAACCCTATAACGTTGAGCCAGTAATACATGTTCCAAGTACTAGATTTCCCAGTGACTTTACACTATTCGACTGTCTTGCGTAACTATCGGAGACTGTAAGGACAGAGTTGTGAGTTACGGTAGTAGGACGCGCGGTCTCCCGTGGACATTGTCGGGCCACACGGGGTGTTTTACAACGACGTACCTAATCTAATACCTACTATGTGTGTTGGTTGTACTGCTTTCGTTTGCTGAGTATGAACTTGAAATGTTGTTTAAATTGAAAAGCACACCGTTTACTTGCATTTTACATAATTATAGATGGTGAAGCTGTTCGAAATAATATATCGGCCAAGTGCGAGTGCGACTCGCGCACGAAGGGTTCCGTACCATTATCGGTAAGTTTGTTGTATGGGAGCCCCCTTAAATATTTATTTTATTTTACTTTTAGTATTTGTTGTTATAGCGGCAATAGCAATACATCATCTGTGAAAATTTCAACTGTCTAGCTATCACCGTTATTGAGATACAGCCTGTTGACAGACGGACAGACGGCCGGACGGACGGACAGACAACGAAGTCTCAGTAATAGGGTCCCGTTTTTACCCTTAGGGTACGGAACACTAAAAATAGCGACTTACTCTATTGACGAATTTTTAAGTAGGTAACTGAGTGGACACCATTAAACGGTTCGCTACCCAATGTAATATTATTGAATTTTAGTTATAATTGTATAATAATATATTGACATGTAAAACAATATTGTATAAAAATGAATGAATAGAAGTTATGAAACTTTTAATATCTAACTATCGCAAGTTTTCATCTTCTGACGTTTTCTTCATGACTTCAATAATTTAAGTACATATGCTTAGTCAAAAAAACATGACGATAATCTTTCTACACAAACTAAATTGAATAAATATGATTCTAACTGACTTGCAGGATTTGAAGCGAATACAGAAAGAAAAGTATGTATCATTCATTAATAATTTCCATTTTTACCATTAAAACGCATGACAGTTTTGGCATAACATTAGGTCATCAGTTCAATGTAACACCAAAATTATTCATCTAGATATATCATAATGAAAATTAAAAATAAAAAGAAAGTTCACATTTCCAATCCTTGAAAAATGCGTCCCTGTGCGTATACGCGCGCTTATGATATTCAGCGTATAGCGGCGGCAAAAACCGGGCCCGGCCATGCGCGGGCGGTGGTTATTACGGGAAGGCCTATGTTAATTACAATTATGTACCCGGTGGTACGTGCGTGGACACAGTACACAGAACTTAGGTTACAGGTTGGTTGGGGAAAGCGTTAAAAGACAAGTCATGATGGAGGAGGGATTGTTTTTTGATTAAAATCGGAGGCCCGTTTTCATCATGACTGGTAAGTAAGTCAAAATGTATGTGTTTTAAAATATGTATGTAACGTAATAATTTAAACGAGATACAGCTATAATACTTTTTAACAAATAAGGATGTTTTCATTTGCTATAATGTCGTGGATTTAATTTGTTTTAAAATATGTAACTAAATTATTTAGAGTATCAACGCAGTACAGAAAACAGTAGACTGCGATGATACAAACAATTCGTATATCAATTGTGAAAAAAGGGTTTCAGATATACAATCGACAGAAACTTTTCTTAAAGTCAAAGGCTACAGAAGAATTAGATTACTGTACAATATCTCGTGTACAATAGACAACTTCATTTGGCATTTTTTCTACAAATCCTCCAATTCCTCGTGCGAAAACCGATCCCTTTGACACTTTACACCTCTGTGTACTGCGCGCATACGGTGGACGAACAAAAAATACGATCCTATACAATTTTAATGCGTTCAGTGGAACTCAAGGGAGATTCCTCTCCCGGTTCTGAAAAACCTTGTGTCGACGATGTGATCAGAATCACGATTACGATAGCACGAATAAATATGTAATTGGTACAGTACACGCCTCCACGTCGCCGCCCTTGAGTATCCTCCAATAATTATAAACATCTAGAAAAAGTGAGCCAAGTACCTCCCATATTTTCGTGTCGTGGCGTTTTTAGATCGATAGGCGGGTCTAGTCTTTCGATAGTTGTGGAATTTGTGATTAAGCTGTGTCGATAAGTTATGTATAAAATATCTTTATACCTACACTTGCTATAAATTACATAAGTACTAACAGTCTTTTTCAAAATGTAGGAGTAGTAATCAAAAGGAGATCTACCTCGATTTTTTTATAAATAGGCAAGTATATAGAGGAAAGTTTGGTGGAAAACTGCATCTGCAAAATTTAATAGTAGTTATATTTACGTCACCCTAGGCCGTAAATGGGATTTACTGCCCGCTACGCGGAGAAAATATCACTCCCTGGCCAATCCAGGACATAAAACAAACCACGGGCGGTAATTGGTAAAGCCCCATCCTCAATATAAATTTAAGATTTTCTTCGGTTTCCGCGACTGTCACATATTTAAGAGCTACGCTCCTGCCGGTGAAGCAATTTTTATGAATCTCGTTCTTGCGCCTTCTCCTTGATCGACACGACGTTCGCCTTCTCCTTTATTTGGTCCATATAAGCTCTCCTTGGTCTTAAAGCTCCAGATTGCATATTTTTATACGCACAAACACCTGCGGCGACATTTACTAAATCTACGCCCTAGGTAAGTAATGTACCTACTATAAAGCGTCCAAAATAAGTAGCCAGGTACAATATTGTGACAGTGACATCACATTTTTCAGACAGAAATGTTCAATGCTCATCACACACATATTCGCCTTTGAGAAATTGAAATCCAAGTCCGCCAGCTTCGTAGGTAGATGCACTAACAAGGCCAATCGCGGCAACACTCCGCATCATCAAATAGTATAAATTTCACGATTTCTTGGTCTTAAAATATCATTCCTTCCGTATAGTTACACACTTGCTATTAGAGATCTTATTAGTTAGACAATGATTCCATTTTTCTTGAATATCCTTCTGTTTTCTCCTATTAAGGTAGTGATACCAATACGTTGCGCTTCGTCAAGTATATTATCTTGTTCAGCATTTTTCTCTTATCTTGGTTTCAATTAGCTAAGCGATGTCCAAAGTAGGTAGCGTATAATAGCTTCCGTTAGGGGTAAAAACAATAAAACTTAAATAGCGACTACGTTTTGTATAAATCTGGTAAAACTGAATATTTTAACATGAAAAATCGATGTTTTGTTCGAAAATGTACTAATACCGTTTTTGTTCCATATTCATTGATGACTATAACAATATCTAGGAAGACGTTTGGGATTTTTTTATGAGACAACATAGTATATTTTACTTACCATAAACATGAATAATACGTAACAAACTTTTATAGATGCATCAGTCGGCGAATAAAATAAGCTAAACTTGTGTTTTATTTCTGTATTGTAATATAGTAGCTATTATCTAATATAATAATAAATAAAACTTAACAACCTCACACAAATCGATCTAGTGACTAGATTCTAGTCCCACACATAATTTATTCTTGAAATAAAGACCATTGAAAAATAAAAACAATTAAATGACCAATAAACGATACCTTCATGCTGTCGAATCATGATTAATTATGATTATATCCCTGCTTTTGGTTTAGTTGTTTTGATAGCCGTCCTTACTGGTTTATGGACAGAAATTTTCCATAATTGCAAAACTTTCTACATGGAAAAATCTTGTTAACTTCTCAAAAATTCCTATAAGTCTTAGAGTTTCCAGAAATTTCCGAAAAAGATACCTATCAATTTTTTGGAAATTTTCCACAACTTGCTCATCTGTACATACACGCTACTCAACTGCAAGTCAGACACGATCTAAATTCTTCAATATATTTTTACAGGCGAAAATAAAATGCAGTCGAATTTAGGTCACACTTTTCATTGCTGCCATTTCTTTGCGTACCACGGTTGGAGATCTCGGGGAATATTTATATATACAATAGAGAAATATTGAGTGAATGATAAAAACTGGAGGTACCAGCTACGTTTTGGAACTCCACGAGCAAGTCGTATATCCCAAAACTGGTACTTGGCATTACGCGTACGTCTGTGTAGCCCTGGAATGCCCCCCGGCTTGTTCGATTGTCCTTAGGGCTTTTTTGGCATCGATACGGCCTCGAATCGCATACCTCTGGGTTCGACGTCCGATCACGAACCACGCAATGTGTCAGCAAAAACTAAATGCTGTGTAGTCTGGCCAATGTCTGTAATTTATCGCCGAGTTACGAGGCGAGGAGTTTCAGACGATGGTCACTGGTATTTGGTTATGGTTATGTTGGTTCACACTTACCTAAGTAAATAGTGGCTCTGTCAGACCTCGTGAATATTTTTTTAAATGCCTCAATTATATAATATTTTACGTTTTCAACCCCCATATCTCCGCCATTTTGAAGCGTTGCGAAGAACTAAATCGAGATAATAAATTATACAAATTATCGAACCTACTTACAAAATTTCACGAGTATCAGTTCAGAAATGCGACGTGTAGACGAAAATAATCAGGCATCCGAACATCCGGAATGAAATTCTGACATACCTATAAATAGATAAATAAATATTAAGGGACAATCTTACACAAATCAACCTAGTCCCAAACTAAGCAAAGCTTGTACTATGGGTACTAAATGACGATATACAGTGAAACCTGGATAACTGGGACTTGAAGGGACCAGCAAATTTGTCTCACTTAAAGAGGTATTCCATTTACCCAGTGTCTCAGATATACAGGTATAGATTAATGTCTGTCCCATTTAGATAGGGTTCCATAAATAGAGGTAAAAAAGAGGATATTCCAGTTATAGAGGTGCGATTATTAAATAAAATAGGTAGGTAGGTGGTGTATATCATAATGATTATACATGAATTATAATCGTTGGCAGAAATAAAAAGGTACCTCATAAACAAAAAATATTAACACTTTTTTATAAACAGTTTAAAAATACAAATTAAATAAATCTGACATTTTATATTGACCTCTTTTAGGGGTCAGCTATTAAGATATTATTTTTAATTAATGTAAATTTAATCTTAGGTATAATGTTGATATTTCAACATTGGTCTGCAAAAGAATAGTGCTTTTACTGTCTCGCGTTTTGAAACAAAATGAAGTCCTAGTTAGAGAGGATGGATGGACATTTTCGCAGTTACAGAGGTCGAAATCTTTAAATTCAAAGATATTTTTATTTTTTTTTATTTTTAGCCTTACACATTCAGATTTTGTTATTATTTAGTTTGCTTGTAATATTTGTCTTTTGCTCTTTTGCTGCAAATCTGGTTGCCCCTCGGCAAAGGCCTCCTCCAGCCTCTTCTATTCGTGCCTGTCGCGTGCGACTCTGTGCCATGTTTTTCCTGCCACCTGACATATATGTTACATTCAGAGTGGCTATGTTGATTTCTGTGTTTCTAAGTTTTAGTTTCATGTCAGGTGTTTTGTTTGTTTTACTTGTTGATTCTTGTATGCTTTTAATTTCCTGTTTTTTACTATTTCTATCAGATTTTATGTTTTTGTTGTTGGCTGGAGGGTGTCTGTCTACTTCCCCGCGTTGACAGGACGTATTGGGGAAGGGTTTCCGGATCTTTGATTGCTATTCATCTATTTGAGCTTCGCTTTGGGTCGGGCAGGAGTTGGTTCCTGTTGTTGTTATGTCGTACGCATTACGCCTATGTTCCCTAGATTTGCTGACTGTTTGTTGTTTTCGGGGTGGATTTATTGGTGAGCTTGACTCAGGATCTCTTTTCTTTATTTTTATTTTCCTCAACAATCAGTTTATCGTATTTTATGAACGCTTTGTTTCCTTTTTTCCTCTCCTCTTTCATTTTTGGAATAAGCTGCTTCCTTCTCTCCTGTACTTCTTTGGGGTAATCTTCGCTCACAAACACATCAGCTGGTAAGTTTTTCTTGTTCTTAAAAATTAACTGCTTTTTCCAATTCGAACTGATTTGCACACACACTGGACGTATCTTTTCTGTGTTATTACTCTCCGCTTTTCCTATTCTAAAGGCTGTAACTATTTCTTGGCATTCAATGTTTACTCCCGCCTCTATTATTGTATCTTTTATGTTTTGCACTAAATCACATTCATCTCTCTCATTTTCTTCTACGCCGAAAATCACAATATTTTTCCTGCGTTTCGCACGCTCGATAGAATTTAATTTCTCCTCTAAACTTTCTACTTGTGATTTCAACAAGGAATTTTCTTCGAAGAGTTGAGTCATTTTCTCATTTAAAGCCTCCATAACACTTTTTGTGACATTGTTGGTTATTGTTAGCGTTTGACGATCAAATCGTTCGTCAAGTTTCTTTAAGAGTACATTCATATCCATCTTTGTTTCCCGAATGTGACGTCTAATAAGGGTTTTTGAACGCACCCCGCTTAGTGGAGATTCCTTGATCGGAAAGTGGCAACACTATGAACTGTCAGGCGCTGACGTTTCCTGTTTGCAATATGTCTGAGATGTTGGTACTTGACCTCTATGTTTACGCACTTTTAGGTTATATTGCACTTTGTTGTCAATTTTCGCACTTATTAGGAGCTGTCTTGGTATTCTATATTCATAATTTCACTTCTTGAAGCCTTCTCAATAATTTGTGCACGATCTCGATAAGGAACAGATGCTATTTTCGCCGTATGCAATTAATAATTACGGAGCACTTTGACCGACATTAACAAAAGTACAATGGCGAACCGGAAGTCCTTTTCGAGTCCGAAATTCAAAGATAACCATTTATTAAAAGTATTTAACTTAAAATTTAGTTTTAATAATAGAGGTTAAATACGCCCGCTGTCTCAGTTATGGAGGTAATTATGAAGACATAATCGAAAAAACGAATCCCAGTTATAGAGGTCTGTTTTGTCCCACTAACAGAGGTAATTCAGTGGTAAAGTGTGGGGACAGCAGCATGAGTTCCAGCTATGGAGGTTTCTCACTTATCCAGGTCCCACTTATCCAAGTTTCACTGTATATTATATATAAATACATATTATATAGATAACATCCACGACCCAGGAACAAATATTCGAGTTCATCACTCAAATATTTGCCCTGGCCGGGATTCGAACCCAGGACCACCGGCTCAGTATTTAGCTGCACTACAAACCGAGCCAACCGCGTCGTCAAACCTATGAATAAAGTTTTGGCCCAGTTGAAACGGAGACGTTTTGCTCGCTCGGTTGGTTGTAAAGTTAAAAAACCAACAAAGTGTTGACAGTACGAAGGTGTCGTTTATGGTTATTTTTTAATAGGTCGAGGCCTCATCAAACATCAAGCAGTCGCAATGGAAGTAGCTACCTATCTACCGCGACTGCTTAAGTTCTTATTTTTTTATGACATAATATCACACTTACGATATTGATATATCGATAAACAGATGTTATACTACTAACGCCATCTTACAACCACGCAACTATAATATTGGCAAAAGTAAGATAGTGTTACTCATAAAACTTCTGCCTGCACTTCTCGATATTTCATTATTGTAGTTAAGAGCATTTGACCCGTTCCCGCACTTGTCGCGACTGTCATTATACCTTCGTGGTGGTAAATGACGAAATATCAATTTGGCTAATGCGCATAAGCATTTTAAACACATATGACGCAGAGGGCGCTCCAGTAGTGTAGAATTAAGGAATCAAAGATTTGGTGTAATTGATGTAACGAAGTGATAGCTCAGTTGGAAGAGCCGGAAACGTAGGATCGCAGGTTTGAGTCCTGCTTACATTGCAGTGGATCACATTTCATTTTTCTTTCATAATTTACCACTGCGTCAATATTTAAAAAAATAAAAATGTGGTATTTACACATTAAATATAATCGATAAAAATATTTAAAAAATATATCAATTTCATTAAGAGAATATATCACTGCTCCTTTTGCCATAAAATCAGTTCAAGTTAAGTTTGCGCCTGATAACTATGGCGTCGCGTACAAATGAGGTCCAAATTTAAAGTAACCAGGTTATATACATCGAGGCTTCATTCTCGTCTCTTTCGTCCTCCAAAACTTAACGAATCTTTACGAAATTATAGGAACAGAATGGGAAGTATATTTTCTGTTTCAAGCCGTTTTAATTTTTGCGCAAAATATTATAGAATTTGTGTACCTACTGTGCGTCCGTTTGCGGCGGAAATTTCGACAAAAACAGACGCCTACTACTTAGTACTACCCAATTGTATAAAAATAAGCGCAAAAATTGCACACAGAACATTTCCTTCCTATTCAGTTGGCAAAATTATGTTACGGTTGGTTAAGTTAGAGGAGGAAACACTCGAGGACGAAACCTCGATTAATATGAAAAAAAAATAGCCGTGATATATCCTCTTAAGCTATTTATTTATTATTAACCTGATTAAAATAATCCATTAGTTGAGTTAGAAAACATTTATCTTGCCAATTTTATGCGCTTTAAATAAACTGATAATTCCTGGAAGTAATGGAATAGTTTCAATTACAATAAATATCAAATCCAGCTATTGTTATCTAAAAGATATCGCTTAACTGTTCGCGGTAGCTCTGTTCCTCCGTTGTTATCCACAATTGTCCAGAGTTAGTTAGGTCGTTATTATAATAATTTTGACTTCGAATTATCAGTGTGATAGTCGTTTCAAGATGTTAAAATATATTAAAATACCTTCAAAGGTTTACACGCGTCTTAGAAGTTAGAATTTATAGTTAGTTTTAGATTCGACCCCGTTTTGCATAAGTATTTTAATATATATCTGAGACTCACGGTACTTTTCTATGTAAAAAATATGTTAATTTAAGTTGTATCTACATCCATATCGCTAAATTACAAGTTCAGACACTGTAGGTAAAGATTACTATCTCCCTTTTTAAATTTTATGCCTATCGAAATGGAAGATTGTCATCTCAATGAGTAAGAAGTCAAAAGTCGGAGTGTGTGCTAGAGTCGATCTATCTTTGGACCCAAGTTTATCTTTTGGCAGATGATGATGACAATCCCTGGCGCGGTGGTGGGTGCGCGTGGCGGGCGGTGGCTCCACCGCGGCGCACGCCTACTCATATTTTGACACATAACATTTTCAATATTTTATATAATTTTAAATTTTTTCAAGCTTCGAAATACGGTATTTGATGACAGCTCAAATCAACTACTCTATTATCAAAAACGATCTGTCAGTTATTATTATTATTATTCGTATGGCATGTTATTTCAGATAACAAAAGAAACAATTCATTTAACTATAAGTAATTACAAATCCAATTTCAGTGACGTCAGCCATTTTCTAGCCTCGTGGCTCAGGACGATCAGGTCCTCCATGGGTCCAGTGTATAATATCTGTCAGTATTAAGAGCCTATGAAGCTAACGGTTTGTGACGTCATAAAAAATGTAGTCAGAACACGTTTTCTTTTCAGTTTTTGTCCAATTAAAAATTAGTATAATGTCCTAAAGTTAGTGATAGTTTATTTGGATCCGCGTATTATTGATGTGTGTTAGTGTTTTTTGTTACAATTAATTGTCAATTTGTCCCTATAGCCTTATTGTGGTGCTTTAAAAATCTCGCTCGATGCCTAACCACGTTGGGACGTGGCATCCTAAATCTTTATAATTAGAGAAAGCCCCATTAGCCGCTTTCTACGAGTAAGGCGTCTGCGCACGCGCACGTCTTTATTTACGCAGTTTCCGGCGGCGCAGGAAGGACGTGGACAGTTACTTCCGTGTCCTGCATTACAAATTACTATCGCGAAACTAAGGGACTGACTCGATTCTACTCGAAAATAAGAATAAAAGACAAGACGAATTGCTTAAATAAAACAAATGAAAAAATATTCCAAGTCTGACTTCAAGCGGTGTTGAAACAAATTTTCTTGTTGAAACTAGCCTTACTTACCCACAGCGTGGCCAAAAAGAGTAGAAAATTTTATTTACCCCGGCTTGTTAAGGCCGTTTGGGGTTATGTGGGACTCCCACCTCCCGATCTCTCTCCTAGCGAGAGGGAGGGGAGGAGCCTACACACTAAAAACACTCCGGTACCTGCCTGCTGCTGTTAATGGGGGCGTCATAGGTAGAGTATAAAAAAAAATACAAACATGGCTAATATTTTTTTGTTAAAAGGTAAAAGTATCATAATCTCTAGGTGTTCGAGTTGCCATATTAGCGATAGCCATAGGCGCCACCCTATTATTTTTTACTCTTTTTTACTAGTCTGTAACACTTGAAGTGTTTGTTATAAAATAGCATACTTCAACTATAAAGCAGTCTTGATGTTTTTTGTGGCGTTTCTTTCTCTTCGGTAGGCATTAGAGCGTGACATGTTCAAAAAACAAATGTTATAATGGATAGTAGATAGAAACGTCATAACGTTTTTCTCAGTCTAGCTCATGTAAACGGAAGTTAAAAAGCTTCCATAGAAACGACAGCACCACACCGATACTTTTCATTATATTCAGCAGTTAGGGGGATTTAGTTTAGGGAAGATGTGTGAATACGAATGAGTCTCGTTTGTTGTTATAATATTCTGTTTGCTTCTCAAAGGATAAACGACGAAACAGGTCTAAGCCTGGAACGGGTCGCTTCCGGCGGAAGGCGGTATAAATGCAAACCGCGTGCAGAACTATGTCAACGCGTTCCTGTGTCCTGTGATTGATCCGACGACCCCAATACATATTGTTGTCATCATGTGTCCTGTCTGCTAATGTCTGTCTTGCAGTTTTGTGATGAAGCCAGCCGGTCTAGCACAACGCTTCGTGATTCTTTTCGTGCGACATAGTATCGCCCGTCACTCTCTCACAGTAGGTACAGCGAAGAAAAAGATAGGTAATATTTCTCGCGCGAAAAAGAGTCACGTGTGCTGGTCCGAAAGATTTGCTAGCAGGACGATGTCACAAGAAACCGGCAATACTTATAGCATATTCTTTTCTGTTCGAAATAACCATTCAAAATTTTGTTTACAGCTCTGATAGACCGCTTTATCATAGACGAAATGATGATAATGATGTCAGCCGATGATATGTCGCAGAATACAAACCTTAATAGTCTCTGAGATTTTTTTATTAATAAATAAATATCAGACAACCCATAGACAACCTTACAAATTTGACGTAATCCCAAAGAAAGCGCTTTTAGGCTTATGTTATAGGTACTAGATCACGTAATGCGTACATTTATAGACAAATACATACCTACTAAAATATATACATAGACAACATCCATTACCAAGGAACAAATATTCGAATTCGTCACAAAAATATTTGCCCTTGCCGCTAAACTTAGGTAATCGAATTCAGATGAAGCTTAATTTTTTGACATGATTATAATTATGTGTGATATGTTTAATTTAAAAATTCCAGTTTATTTATTAGAGTTTCCCTACAATTTCCACTTATTGGAAACTGCATGAGACCTCAGAAACTTCTAAAAACATTACGAACTCTCTCATTGATTAGACCACATTGAAACTCGTATGCAATAAATAAATAAAAGTGTAGAAATACAATTACTATATTTGTAGTCTTCGCCAATGCGAAGTCATCATCATTAACTCCATTCGCCGTTATATTTATTCCTCACACGCCAACAGAATTCATACGAACCCATATCTATTAACCATTTATGTACTTGCTAATTTAAATTAGGCCCATCCACGTAGAAAAATTAACAACGTAACAGCATAGTTCTAAGTCATCATCAAATTATCACTAGGGTCAATTTTCGTCGCAAACGCGTCCATATTCGTGCGCGTCGCTCATTTTATCGCAAAACCGTCCATATTCGTAAAACTTACCAACGAATCACCAAATAAGTCACCTGTCGCACGGCTCACCACAAGCGAAGTCACCGATAAACAAACGAAGGGAACCCCAGTCTCTAGACACAACGTGCACTCCCTTATTCTACCAACACCATAATTTTGGACCCGATACATGACCGATCACCTATTCCATTTACTTATTTAGTAGCAGCCATCTCATTATGGGCTGCCCGTTTGACTTGAGAGACTCTGTCCGTCGGGATTTTCTTTTTTGGTCCGCGCCCGAAAAGGGTTAGTGGTGCCGCTATGTAATAGTGGTTATGGAGCGTTTGTTTTCGCTTTTTATCTTGCATTAAGGATAAGGTATAGGACAAATATACAATGTTTCATTTTCACTCATTGGATTAATAAAATGTGTCATGCCTTTTTAACTTCTACCTGTTTCACGCAAAATAGGTGACGTCGAGTTGCGGAAAACCAGCCCGCGGTAACCTATCTACTACTAGTTTTATTGGGGTTATTATATTCCGGGTAACTAATATCTGACTGATTTTGACTTGGCCTGTGATATAATAAATTGGCAGTTTAAATAATAACTTGGCATTGGTCGTTCAAGGAACAGATACCGAGTTTATAATTTAGCTGCCAATTTATTACTAATGTAGCTGTAGGTTAGGTTAGACTTCTATTTTTTTCAGCTGCCTGATTACATTACACGACGGTATATTAAGGCGTTAGGCAATGACGGTGTAAATTAGATAAGTATTTAGGTAGGTTCTTAATGTTTAATGAATGTTTAAAAGAACCTATTGCAGTTATGCATATCGGGCCTATCGAACATTAAAATTTACCATGACTAAATTAAATAAAAACAAGTGCGAGTCGGACTCGCGCACCGAGGGTTCCGTACAAACACTTTCCATCCCTAAGTGTTTAAGTTAAGTTTGCACCTGGTATGTATAGCGCCCCATATAAATTAGGTGCAAAGTCAGGTATTTGGTATTAAAAAAAAAACTACCTACTAGATCTCGTTCAAAACAATTTTCGTTGGTAGTTTTTATAGTAATGTACATCATATGTTTTTTTTAGATTTTTCATTTTCTTATTTTAGAAGTTAGAGGGGGGGGGGACCAACTTTTTTCCACTTTGGAAGCGTCTGTCACGCAAACTATTCGGTTTAGAAAAAAAATGTTTTAGAAACCTCGATATCATTTTTGAAGACCTATCCATAGATACCCCACACGTATGTGTTTGATGAAAAAAATTTTTTTGAGTTTCAGTTCTAAGTATGGGGAGCCCCCAATATTTATTATTATTTTTTTATTTTTGAATCAAAATCTTAATGCGGTTCACAGAATACATCTACCTACCAAGTTTCAACAGTATAGCTCTTATAGTTTCGGAAAAAAATGGCTGTGACATACGGACGGACAGACGGACAGACAGACAGACAGACAGACAGACATGACGAATCTATAAGGGTTCCGTTTTTTGCCATTTGGCTACGGAACCCTAAAAAACTACACGAGCGTTGCCTTCATTTTACTAAAACGACGCCAGTCAGTGGTATTATTCACATGGAGGTGGTATTATATTACGACATACTTGGGATAAACTCCTCATTATCAGCTACTTATTATTATTACCCGTAGAAAATATAATACTTATCTGATATATATATAGGGTGTAGTCATTTATAGGTACTGCAATGAGTTTGACACCGCTCTTAACCATTACGCGAGCTTAGGTAAGTTATACCTATATGGTATTCAGACAAATCAACGCACAAGGTGAAATATAAGTTTCATTGTGGAAAATTTCTGAAACATTTTCAAATAATTATACAATGTGCTCCATTTACTTATACATATCAACTTGGTGTAGCTCAAATAGCAAAAAAATACCTATCTGTGGATTGGTGGTCGAGCGGGTGAAGAATCCGTTTGGGCTTGTGCAAAAACGCCTTCGTATGTCCGGATATCTAGATTTCCATATATATCCAGTTATTTGTCTGTTCTCGTAATCGCAACCTCGTGTTTTTTCTTTTCTGTGGACACTGACTTTAACCCAGTGCATGATGATGTATATTTGCACGTTACTGAAATGATACGAGTCAAAATCTGAGTATTGTCAATAAAGAATTTGTCAAGATTGTCCCGCAATCTCAAACTGACGTGGATTTCATTGCTAATTACATCATTTCAGAAATAAAATTAGTGTAATTGTATGCATTTAAGGGTTAATCTTCCCAAAACTGTCATTCCGTTGACATCCGATCATAGTTTTTAAATAGGGGTCGTTCCTCAGGCCTTGTGCCGTTTTTGGCTAGAACTTTTTTGTATTAGTTTTGTTTGTGCTGCAGCATGTAATTATCAAAAAGATCATGTGTGCCTGAACGTGTTAACGCATTCACTAGGGGGCATGGCCTAGGAACAAACTTGTACGACGTTGAACGCATATATGCATTGCTAGCAGTGAGTGCGTTAAAAGGTGATACAATTCTGGTTGAAACAAGATCATCCTCAAGTAAAAGATTCCGTCAGCGTCCACTGCTTACGTAAACCAAATAGGCACGGGGACAGAATTAGTTATACAATAATTAGAGGGGCCACTCAAAAAGGGGCGCTCCATCTAAGGCCCCCTCAAATTGTCGGTCTAAACATTTTCTAAGACGTATAAGGCGCTGCGAATTGATGCACAAATGTACGGGTTGACAAAAGATGTTAAGTGTCCGTCACAGAGTGACCTCGTGTTGGGTGTGAAATGCTCCGTAAATAGTCTAGTTTTGAAAATAATATACGGCTTTTGTTTATGAAACGTCATGTACGGTGCTTCCAACATTGAAGTCAAAGGGTCTTTTCTGTGGACGCTGATTTTCACACCATACAGCAATTTGAATTAACTTGTATTTCATCAATGTTCGATTTTATGTCCTTTATCCCTCAATCGGTTACATAAACTTTTGTAGCTTTAACATTTTAGCCCATAATAGAATGCAAAATCTGTTTTTATACCGGAAAAATTCCTACATTGGCTATGTAAATTTATTGGCTATGGCGGCAGAGCTGAATTTACGATAATAATTTTGAAGCGAAAAGAAAAACAACGCTGTAGCGATTTATGAAAGCAATGAAATAGTGCTTGTAACAATATATTCGGTTTGATGCATTGATAAAATACATAACCGTTATATATTTATTCAAATTTAATATCAAGTAGGTACATAACATGTCAAATGTCCGTCACAGTGTTCTAACAATGTAAAAATTTCACTATTAACGATGCATTCTCCAAAAAATAAGTGAAAAACAATTTGGGGTCCTAATTTTTGATACAGATATATAACATGAATCGTACCTTGTAGTCTTGATACGAAAATAAAATGTTCTTAATTCGTATTAGATTTTTTTGTGAAACTTCAAAACGGTGACATCGATTCGAATAGATCAAAAAAGTAGACACAAAAATACTAGTGTGATCCCAGAAAATTGAAACGCTGAATTTAGCATCAGGATTTTATGATCTTAGGTACATCAGCAGTTTGCCATCTCTCCTTCCAACATTGCCATATATTATGCTTTTTCTTCTTCTATCTTCTTTTTTCTGAATAAATTGTACCTCGTTTTTATTTCCTTCTACATATAAGCTTCATTATATCCTGAAAAATGTGGGCTTCGAAGAACAAAATAAGTTATAAAATATGGACTTATTTTAAATTGAATAGAAATAATTTATGCAGAATAAAGGTGTAACATATTTTATGAAACAAAATTGATTGCTACGATGCCTCTCTTAGGAATATAAGAAATGAGACAACTAGTTGGAACATTAAATGGCTCGAACATGGCTTCGGTGACCTAACAGGTAAGACACCAGTGTCGGCCCGGAAAGCCGTTGGAAATTTTTCGCTTCAATATAAACAAAATTGAAGGCGTAATAAGATCTCACCAATGACCGCACCTGCTGAGTTCACCACAACCACGCTCGCCAAAAATGGGAAGGGGCAAACAACGGTGCAACGACCGACTCAGCAGGGTAAGAGCACGTATTCATGACTGTCAAAAATCACAGACTGAGTGTAGGTGAATTTCATATAGGCTTAGAATAAATACGACTAAGAAACCTAGTCAGCGCTTGAAAGTGGAGCCAGTTTTGGTACGCCACGGCCTATCGCGGGCTTAGTCTCTATGATTGGTTCGTAGCCACGCACACATAAAACCAAAACCAGCTTTATCTTTCGCAAATCTGTTTTAATGAAGACTGTCGTTCTATCCTAAGCATATAGATTTTTTTCGGTGGATACAATAAGCGACCGACAGATTTGTACCTAATAAGAATTATACCTATTCAGCAGTAATACGAAAGAACGAAATTCTAATTCCTTTTATGATTCTACAACTTATAGAATCATATATTCTTTACCATCCCTCGAATATCTTCAGTATCGAAACAACTCTGGAATATTTTTCATCCAGTAATTTGATAAGACCGGGAGGGTTGTTTGATAAATACCCGTGTTTAGAAAAAAACAACAAAGGTTTGTATACGTGTATATTTATTTTTCTACATAGTCACCTTCCAACTCTATACACTTGTTCCAACGGTGTTCTAGCTTTAATAAGCCGTCTAAAAAATAAGATTTCGGAAAGTCGTGAAAATAGGCCTCCGTGGCGGCAATGACCTCTTCATTGGACGAAAATTTCTTTCCACCGAGCCATTTTTTTAAATTTGGGAATAGGAAGAAGTCACAGGGAGCCAGGTCTGGGGAATAGGGCGGATGAGGCAGCAATTCATAATGTAATTGCTTTAATTTGGAGTCTGCGATTCTTGAGGATGAAAGAGAACTTTTTCTTATTTAGATGTGGTCTCTTTTTTTTTCAAAATGGTATCAAATTCTTGCAATAAATTAGCGTAATATTGCCCGGTTATCGTTCTTCCTTTTTGTAAATAATCAGTAATAGATGATTCCCTGCGAGTCCCAAAAAACAGTCGCCATGACCTTTCCGGCCGATGGAACGGTCTTCGCCTTCTTTGGAGCTGATTCCCCCGGCAAAATCCATTGTTTAGACTGTTCTTTACTTTCTGGGGTATAGTGGTGTATCCACGTTTCATCAACAGTCACAAAACGCCGAAGGAACTCACCCGGACTACTTTCGTACTTATCTAAACAGAGCCTTGAAATTTGCTTCCGGGTGAGCTTTTGTTCCTCGGTGAGCAAACGCGGCAGCCACCTCGCCGAAACCTTCTTCATGCCTAATTTGTGTTCTAAAATGTGCTGCACGCGTTCAATCGAAACATTTACAATGTCGACAATTTCTCTAAGTTTTATTCGGCGATCGCTTAATACAATATTCTCAATTTTTTTTACCATATCACCTGTGGTCACCTCAACAGGACGTTCTGGGCGATCTTCATCAAAGATGGACGTTCTGCCTTGTTTAAATTCATTGTACCAATATCTAATGGTTGTCATAGAAGGAGTATGATTGTAAACAGCTTGCAATGCTTGCATGCGTACTTTTATTTCATCACAAGAATTTCCTTCCAAAAACAGAAAACGAATTACAGAACGATACTGCTCTTTCTTCATTATTGCAATAACAACGCGAACTCCGTCGTATAAAGCCGTTAAAAGAAAAGAAAACAAAAGAACGCTGTATTTTTTTTAATTTTCTAGTCCAGAAAGGATGCCTAAAGAGTTCGTATACATAATTTTAGCCAGTTACAAGAATAACTTTTTAAAACGTGTATTTATCAAACAACCCTCGTAGGTTTGCAATACTTGTATACTACTGTCGTAATTTTCACACACTTATTATTCCTGCCCCGAATTTAAGCGCAGGGTTTAATAGATTGTAATTTTTGATAATAGGGTCAAGCAGACTCCTTGAAACCTATGTTAAATTTACTGTAAGTTTTATGGAACAAGCGAAAAGTTTGTGCCTTTATATTTGCGTATGCGGAACATAGTGCGTCGATAATAGTCTGCAATATTCATATACATTTCATCAGTTTTATTGACTTTATACAAATATTCTCGATATTGAATAGCGATAAATTTCCGTAAGAATCGCTGAATTGTTCCGTTGTTTTGGGTAAAAAGATAATATCTTGAAATTATACGTTACTTGCGAAAAACGGTTTTTACGTCACCCTAGGCTGAAAGTGGGATTTTCTGCCTGCTACGCGGGGAGAAAATCTTACTTCTTGGCCAAGGCAAAACTTTACAAAAATCACGGGCGGTAATTCGTAAAACCCTAGATTGCATATTACCACAAACACCTACGATCTGGGATATTCACCAATACACCGCACCGCCCTAGGTATTTAATGTACCTACTATTCGCTCTCTTACAATGTGAAAAATTTCACTTTTTGCCCAAAGAAAAACTTTAATGTTACACACATTTAGTTGAGAAAACACCTTAAATTACGCCTTAATTGTTATATGTTTCATGCTTCATTTCGAAACTAAGTTAACAGTAACGTGAAAGTTGTACCTAAGTTTAAGAAAGAGATATTAATAATTCTGAATTAGGTAGGTATAGCTGCAATAGCAGTATAATTATTTTCATAACATATCGCAGAAAAAAATGTGACCTAGTTATTTATTATTTTTATTGTCCTTTGATATGTATGTTAGTTTTAAGATCTAAGGGCCATAGTTGCTTGAAAACAAATGTTTTGATTCTTTCTATCGATGCAATGTAAAGTTAACAACAGGTCACTTTACCCTGCTGTTTTCAAAACAAATTCCGTTAATAAAACCAAATACGTATTAATATCCGATTATTTTCTCAATCAACCTCCTCTATAAGGTACGCGCACCTTTTTGGGATCAGCCGTAGGTTTGAAAAGCCGGGTTTTAGGTAAATCAGATCGGAAGTTAACGGTCTAAATACTTTTATTAGTAGGTGACATCACTTTTTGAAAGTTTCTTGTTGTTTTTTGGTGCGATAGGATCTGATGTCGCACAAATTAATGGGAACAACATACTCGTATGTCAAAGTGCCTATGTAGGTATGTGAGCATTTCAAAGATTTATAACTCAAACTTCAGTTAAGTATCTGGTGCGTAGTTCCATAAATTGAAGGCATCATCATCATAATTTAAGAGCTACGCTCTTGTCAGTGGAGCAATTTCCATGCATCTCGTTCTTGCGCCTTCTCCTTGACCGTCTGGTATGACACGACGTTTCTCCTTTATATGGTCCATGTAAAATTTAAGTAGGTACCTACAGTCTTACATACATAGGTACATCGAAATGCAAAGTTCTTGAGATTTTTATATTCTCGTCCTAAGTAGTATATAGCATTTACCTATCTATAAGTTTTTGTTGATAATTAGATGCCACAGAGAAAGATTTGATGAACTTTATGTTAAAGTCACCACTAGGTATAAATGTCTCAACTCAACTAATAAGCGAAGGTTCCGGTCGTAGGTACAAACTATGAAAGTACTGCATTTTACTCTGACAAACGTTCTCACGGCTCCAAGGGGTAGCAGACCTGAGTATTAGATATTATTAGAAAAAAAGATGTAAACTTAAAATATATCTTCCGGCCCTGGACGGGCCTGACACGATAGCACGGAACTGTAAGGTCCATTAAGTATGGATAGTCAAACCTTATTGATTGTTGTATTTGTTTTAATAATTCGCACCATTATAATGTCATAAAATATAAAACATCAATTTATAATAGCCATAGACTTGGCAGGTCTAGGCTGTATGCGTGTGCTGCACTGGTCTAGGAACTGATGGAGGGAACGATGACAGATGTCAACGTCAGATTTGGCGCGGCGTGAGGGAAAGATGATGGGATTTATTGTATTTAATTTAATTAATGAATTATGCTGGTAGGTATTTGTGAAAAGTGTTATTGATGGGAGTCAATACAAATGGAATTGTTATGCGTGCATCATGTGGTTTCATTCCTGACCGAGGGATATACGCCAACAGTACATAAAACAAGAACGGCTATTGTATTGTTAACAGAAATGGCTATGAAAGTGTTGTTGCTTCAAGTTTATTTTAAGCCACCAAAATATCTGTACCTAACCTCTTATTTTTAATGAGTCAGCGGTTTACTGCCTTTAAAGAAAACTTCAAGCTATTTGTTAATTTTCATCCATTCCCCATTTGCTTAGTTCGTAAGCTATCAAAAAGGATTTGGGGGCATTTTGGCATATTATAATTATTATTATCTAATGAATGATCAATTAAATTACTTTATGAAAACTTTGCGATTTTGATACTCATAGCGCCATCTACCGACAGTACGGTACAAAATCAATTCAACACGATACCGCACTAACCTAGTTAGGTTTACGGGGACACTTAGATCGTTGCTTCGTCGCAATTGTGTTAGTACACGCTATGGCCGCTAGAGGGCGCGTAAATAAAGTTAAGATGTATGAATTTTCGACCAGCATTATTTTTTAGTTACGGTTATAATATTTATTATCATTATATAGTCATTATATTTTTTACCCTTTGTTGAGTAAAGGCCTCCTCTGTTTCACGTAATTTTGCCCGATCTTACGCTAAAAGCAGGATATGACCATCCGACTTCTCGATTCCGATCGATCTTTGCAGAGGGCCTCCTGCGCTGCGTCTTCCAACCCATAGTCGGCACTAGAGATGTTTTTCTGCTTCAACGACCATAGGTTCTACGGGCGATGTGAATGCGATCCGCATACTACTTTAATAGTGTATAGTGTAACCATTGTCAATCTGAACAGATCATACTTTTAAAACGCTTTTATTTTTGCTTCACATGTAACTTACCTAAAGTTAGTTTGGAACAATCTAACCAAAAAGTAAATTTTAACCTACCTACTTCTAATTGTCATCTCGAAATGAAACTTTGCATGTGTTTATAAAGTATATAGTTCACGTAACAATAAAATAAATTGGTACCTATCTTAGAAGCACTTGGAGCTGATCTAAAGATGGAGATGGGACTACGGGAAGTGGCCGTAGGAACTCCTAAACAATTCAAGGTAAAATCATCGTGTTTGTGCTCATTTCATTGCTCTTGATTCAATCATTTACTTTCATTCCTTAAACATTAACGTTTTTGTAAAAATATACAGTCAGAGCGTGAGTCAACAATCTTTTATTTTATTTTATTTTATTGACTTTGTTAAACTTAAATCACACTTTCACTTCACAGTTCACTTCTCACTTTAGAATGATTCGGCGCCACTGGTGATCGATAGTATCGCTCATAAATCTGGTCCCAGAAACGAGCTCGTTCTTCCCAGAGGGCGCCCTTCAGTTGAATGGTTTCCCCAATGTCCATGTGGGGAGATCTGTTGGCACCTACTGGGGGCCACGCTGGCAGTTTAGAGCCTTCGGGAATAGGTGTTCTGGAAAGAAAATATGTTGATAAGTTAACGTCTCAGGGGAATTATGCATATCGACGTACTCATCCCCAATCTAAACTTTTGTTCTAGCCATGTAAATAGCGTTCGGGAATAGGTGTTCTGGAAAGAAAATATGCTGATAAGTTAACGTCTCAGGGGAATTATGCATATCGACGTACTCATCCCCAATCTAGACGCTCAGTGTAGGGTTCTGTAGTTGCCCATCCTTCACAATTGACGGGCTTAAAACCGCTCTTTTAAGCCCATCTATTGTGAAGGATGAGAGGAGGTTTAAATTACGAGAGAGATTTCAAGCTCTATAAAAAGGTCGTTAACACCAAAGTAACTTTCTGGAAGTTATCGATTATACGCGCCAGATTGAGCGGAATGTTTTAATGCTGTATGGCACTTAACTAATATGTGCAACGTTCGAAGTATAAGGACACCGTGCGGCACTTACGTCATTTTAAAGAAAATCATGAAATTTTGCGATACCTAACTCAAAAAGGGCTCAACCTAAGTACTTATAAGGCCTCATTTTCATGAATTTTCCCAGATTTTTTTGACCCGTGGTTGAAAAGTAAGAGGGGGGGGACGCTATTTTTTTTATTTTCGGAGCGAATATTTACAAAACTGCTGACTTTATCAAAAAATAATGTTTGGAGACCCCTATTATTTTTTAAAGAACTATTCAACGACACCCCACGCACGAGTGTTGAAACGAAAATAAAATTCACCCCCACTTTAGGTGTTGGAGAGGTAACCGAAATAGTAGTTTTTGATACAAGTGTGGAAAATATGTCATTTTGAACGAGTCCCGAGGAGTCTTGGCCTGAGCCGCAAGGCGAGGGTCAAGACTCGGGACGAGTTAAAATGACACTTCCAAACGTGTACCAAACAACGTTTTTTAATACATTTGCGAAAAATTGCAATAATACAAATTTAAAACAGTAATTGAAAGGGGCAATTATATTTATTTCCGTCTGATAAAAATTAAGAGTACCAACAATTTTTAGAGCAATTGTGAAGGGACGCATTTAAGGTCTTTGCTGGTAAGTTTAAAGTTTTGTTAATAATTATCTTTTTCTCGTTTCCAGCCAATAAAATGTTCATAAACGGCAATGTAATTTTTCTTTCGATTTTGCGGGTAAAATACTCACTTGCAATTTTTGCCTTGGCTCGTATATAGGGCGGTGTTAAATCTATTCTGGTAACATCCATAATTTTCTATCAAAAACTCTTATTTTATAAATCTTACGTGTCATTTACCTTGAATGAAAAAGAAAGTTTTACTTTTAATTCTAATATTTTTTTTACAATATGGCGTCGGCTGTCATCATTCAGCCAAATCAAAAGAAATAGTTTTAATGTTACTCAGTAATTAAATTGATTCCAACCAATAAACATCGCGAATCTGTTTTTAGTTCTTTACATTTCATATAATTGTAAAAATATATTATTTAATAAATACTGTATTTTCTAATCTGTGACAATAGTTTTCTTTTAATTTTTTTTAGGTCACGCATAATACTCATTTGCTCATTAAATAATAGTCACTCAGACAACTTATTAAAACCGTTTTTGAATATTTTTAATAGATAACCCTTTGATTGATCCAATATGCAATTTATAGTTATTTACGATACAAGTGTGGAAGGTAAGTGATTTCAGACGAGTGTGGTTTTTAATCACGAGCGAGGTACGAGCGAGTGATTAAACAAACACGAGTCGGAAATCATCTTGCACACGAGTTCCGTACAAAACTTTACTATGCATGTACGAGAAAATAGAAAATACTTTAATACTCACAAAGACTGTTTACATTGGAAAAAACGTACTTTGATTTGATTTATCCAACAAGAAGCCGTCACATTTTTAACTTCTTCAATAACATTTTACGGGTTTAAATTCATGATTCGTCCCTTTATCTCGCCAATATTTTAGCAGATTTGCACAAAACAACTTCAAAATAAACTAGACATCAATAAAAAATGGCGGAGTTATTTGGAAACCGCGCTCGACATAATCTACTACTGCGCATGTGCAAAAGTATTTTTTTAATATTCGTTTTATGTCAAAATGGCACAAGCGCGTGTACATTCAGCCAAATTTATTTAATGAATAACGATTTAAAGTTCGTTTATTAATCAAATTTTATATCTAATGTAATTAATGACGTGTTAAATTAATTAATTAGTGAAATATTGGTTTTATTGAACTTTTACACGTGATAATAATCGGTATTTGACTTATTCATCAAACTTTTTGTAAATAATAAAACCTCTTTGTGTCAGGCTGTCAGATACGGCTATAAATAAAAAAAAAAATGAAAAGTAAAAAGTTTGAATGCCTAGAATACGCTCTTTTCGAGCACATTAGACTGGTAGAAAACTCCAAATATCGGCTTCCTTTACCGTTCTAACGGCATTTTGTGAGCCATTTTGGCAACATGACTTTTCCGATGTAAAAAAGCCTGCTGAATTCGATTCTGGATGTTGCCAAGCCGAATTTTGCCCCCCTCCCCCCATTTCCCCCCTTTTTACCTCAAAATATGTCCCTAATCACGGTTTTTACGGTTTTATACAAAAAGTATTACAGTTATAGAAAAAGTATTAAAGACAAGAATGACCTCTATAAAATTTCCTATAACATGGTGTATGAACTTTCTTAGTAGGCCTTACGGTTCGTGAGCAATATCTTCCGGAACTTCATACACTGGTAGAAAATTCTAAATATCGGCTTCCTTTACCGTCCTAACGGCATTTTGGGATCCATTTTGGCAACATGACTTTTCCGATGTAAAAAAGCCTGCTGAATTCAGTTCTGAATGTTGCCAAGCCGAATTTTGCCCCCCCTCCCCTCATTTCCCCCCTTTTTGACCTCAAAATATGTCCCTAATCACGATTTTTACGGTTTTATACAAAAAGTATTACAGCTAGAAAAAAAGTGTTACAGACAAGAATGATCTCTATAAAATTTCCTATAACATGGTGTATAATTTTTTTTAGTAAACCTTATGGTTTGTGAGCAATATCTTCCCGAACTTCATTATTTTTTTTTAAATTGATAAACTTGGTTGAGGCAGGGAAATACACTTATTTTGGGATAATTGATATCGCACAGGATCCAGCCGCTCTGCAGCTCTTGACGCTGACATCCAGTTGGCGTGCTGCTTATTATATGTCAAGACTTACGAGGCTTTCAGTCATAAGCAGTCGTCAGATTTACACGCAGAACTATATCCAAGTCGGGCTAAAAGCGACGTAAAAAATAAAAATGCTTTACTTCTGACCATGAAGTCATTCAAAATGCTCAGTTAGACGCCAGATTCTTCAGAAACGGGCCTTAGAAATGCAGTCACCCAGGATCTTGCAACAGAAAAAAATAAAGTGACAATTCTCACTGCTAAGCGGCTTGGCTCAATCTAAGTAACGAAGTTTGTTTCCGAAAGGCTCACCAACAGCAGGTCTACAATACAACGCAAAGTTCAAAATGAACAAAGGCCCGACCCTCAAGACCTGTACAAGGCAGGTCGTTCAAAATCTACCATATTTGCGTCTGATGTGGGGGGCTGCTGCTTGCTGACCTGATGTTGGTGAGCCTTTCGGAAGTAAACTTCGTTACTTGGAGTGAGCCAAGCTGCTTGGCAGTGAGAAGTGACACTTTGTTTTTTTCTGCTGCAAGATCCTGGGTAAATGCATTTCTCAGGCCCGTTTCTGGAGATTCTGGCGTCTAACTGAGCATTTTGAATGACTTCATGGTCAGAAGTAAAGCATTTTTATTTTCTACGTCGCTTTTAGCCCGACTTGGATACAGTTCTGCGTGTAAATCTGACGACTGCTTATGACTGAAAGCCTCGTAAGTTTTGACATATAATAAGCAGCACGCCAACTGGATGTTAGCGTCAAGAGCTGCAGAGCGGCTGGATCCTGTGCGATATCAATTATCCCAAAATAAGTGTATTTCCCTGCCTCAACCAAGTTTATCAATTTTTTTAAAATAATGAAGTTCGGGAAGATATTGCTCACAAACCATAAGGTTTACCAAAAAAAATTATACACCATGTTATAGGAAATTTTATAGAAATCATTCTTGTTTTTAACTTTTTTTTTCTAGCTGTAATACTTTTTGTATAAAACCCTAAAAATCTTGATTAGGGACATATTTTGAGGTCAAAAAGGGGGGAAATGGGGGGAGGGGGGCAAAATTCGGCTTGGCAACATTCAGAACCGAATTCAGCAGGCTTTTTTACATCGGAAAAGTCATGTTGCCAAAATGGATCCCAAAATGCCGTTAGGACGGTAAAGGAAGCCGATAGTTATTTAGAATTTTCTACCAGTGTATGAAGTTCCGGAAGATATTGCTCACGAACCATAAGGCCTACTAAGAAAGTTTATACACCATGTTATATGAAATTTTATAGAGGTCATTCTTGTCTTTGGCACTTTTTTCTAACTGTAAGACTTTTTGTATAAAACCGTAAAAACCGTGATTAGGGACATATTTTGAGATAAAAAGGGGGGAAATGGGGGGAGTAGGGCAAAATTCGGCTTGGCAACATCCAGAATCGAATTCAGCAGGCTTTTTTACATCGGAAAAGTCATGTTGCCATAATGGCTCACAAAATGCCGTTAGACTTGATTTTTTTTATTTGAACTACCAGTCTACATGCATTGTAAAATATATTTCTTTTAGTTTTTATTTTACCGTGTCGGCGTGATAAATACACATAGTCATACCAAATTTCAGCTTTCTAGTACTAATGATCACGGAGCTAAGCCGCGGACGGACAGACGGACAGCCGGACAGACGGACATGGCGAAACAATGAGGGTTCTTAGTTCACTACGGAACCCTAAAAATAGTATTAATAAAGTCACTTCTTTATCATCGTATAGTTATCGTATGACCAAAATGTTCTAATTGGTTTTCGATTATATTCAAACTATATTAACACTAGGCTGCCCATCGGCGTCAAATCATTTTTGCACCGAAAACTCCTGGGCTTGATATTATGAACTTTGAGATAGGATACTGAACTTTGTTGAAATAACTTACCCAGTTGTGATAAAATTAATCCATATTTCCCGTAATGTATTCCTCACGTTGGAATATTCTTCACTGGTATCATTTACAAAATCAAAAGTTAAATCGTGAACTGCCATGGACTGTGCGCAATGTTGTGCTCCCTTTAAGTCCAGTATATATTCTGGGGCATTATCACTTAAAACAGGTGGCGAATAGAAAGAATATAGATATAAGTATATAGAATCGCTCCCAGCTTCCACTTGATATTTCGTTGATCGTAAATGCGGATAAGAAAACAATATATCTGAGAAATAATCAACGCAGGCTGAGACACTCTCTTCTCCAATAGATTTGTCTCCAAAATAAAACTCTTTAACTATTTGGCCAACATTTGCCTTCTCATCTTCTGATTCAAATTGTAAGTCAATAGGTAGAACTTCAGAAAAACGATTGTTCATTTTGTCCTTTAGGTGTTCGAGCAGAGGAATCCACAAAAGCCCTTCCATATTTGCAAAACCATACAGTACTGGCACTTTTCTGTACAGTCCTTTCTTTAAAATATTCACTGGTGTATCTTCAAGGAAAGTATCAACACCTATGTTTCGCTCCACGCAAGGACAAAAAAAGTACGGAACATCGGGTTTGAAAAACAACATCTCCGAAAACATTTTATCAAATGGTAAAGTTTTGTAAAATTCTTCCAACGCGTCAATATTATCTACATTCGTGAAATTATTAGCTCTTGCAAAATCTTTTGCATTTTGTACAGGATCTATCTGAACACTCCACGCGCCGACGCTTGCACCACTTTCAGGAATCACTTTATTGTAAAGGCCTTCTGTCATCTTTGATAACATAAGGAGATCCACCGAAGAAGAACCAGCACTAGTCCCAACTAATGTAACATCATGAGGATTTCCACCAAAACCAGCAATATTCTTCTGGACCCAGCGTAGCAGTGCGACCTGGTCCTTCATGCCGGCATTTCCGGGAGCACCTTCTGTTCCCAAACATAAAAACCCATGGATACCGAGACGATAGTTAAAGTTAATGGCCACAATCTTCTTAGATTTTACTAAGCTCCTCTGACTAAATAAATGGCCGTAACCAATTTCAAAAGCCCCTCCATGAACATATAAAAGTACAGATAAGTTAGTCTCATTGGTATCGGGCATATAAACGTTTGCGATTAAACAGTCTTCTCGAACATCATACTTGGCTAAATCAAGCGTTTTTGCTTGTGGGCAAACGATTTTGTCATGTACTGCATCTAGTGGATTCATCCATACTGGTCCTGGAAGCGGCGCCTGAAATGTATAGACGTTTTGATATTTAGTATCGTAATTATACTTTAAGAATAAGTTTTTATGAAAATATAATCTGAAAATATTCAGTCTTATCAGGATTTTCCTATACATCACCGCCGCACACTAATGTAATATTTGTATAATTATAGGTAACATACCTACTTAAATATATTATGATAGCAGTCACATATCCATTGAATTAAGTGTTTATCAACTAAATTTTGATAAGTAAGTGCTCAGATATTTTGGTACAAAGATAGATCTCTGATGACAAACATGACATTAAATACCTTAATTCATTGCCAAACACTTGAACGAAGTATTTATTTTATAATAAAAGGGTAATCCCTTAAACCCTTTTGGCGTGAAGCAAAAAAAAAACAACAAATAAAGAACATCTTTTCAAAGTGAGATCGCTTATTTGTGTGTCATTTTTACATGTAAACTATCAACGACGGTTTAGAGTCTAAAGACAAACTAGTTTTGATGTAGGGTGTGTCAATCACCCGTCTAATATTCTATCAACACAATATAATTTCAATGTAAAATCTTGCGAACAAATTACATACCTGAAACCTGTTCTTCCCAGTTGGTACACTAGCGTACGGGATTCCATAAAACTCGAAGACTTCCTCATTTTTGTATCCTCTCACGGGCCCTTGCGCAGTTTGCACAATTTTCGACTCCCGCGCATTAACTCCGGCTACACACGCGGCTATACCAATTACGAGCAATTGGATTAATCCGTCCATTTTCCTCGACTTGTTTGTTGTGACTGGCCAGTTTTTGCGATACGTGTGTCTCAAATACAATCAACGATGTAGTATTGCATAATAATATGTATGAGCCAACCAATCGTTTTTTAGGGTGTTGTTATCATTTGTACAGACGAGTTCATAAATTTTTGACCAAAAATATGATCAAAGTATGTGAACTGGTATGTTCTGATATTTTAAATCACATTTTTTTTTTATATTCGTTTAGTGTCGCATTTTACAAACTTTTTTGTATGTGTTGCGTCAATGCGCCCCATGAAGTTTCAGAGTTAACAGAATTAGCTAAACTAACTACTTGCTAACTACTTCATCTACCTACTTGTTACTTGAAATAGGCAGGGTGGGTCTCCTTCGCAATCCATAATATCGTATGTCCTAAAGTCAAATGCCATACCACATTTACTCTAAACACTTTTGACATATCAATCATTTGTCATAATGAATATTTGCCATAATGATCTTACATCCTAATGATCGTAAACCATAATATTACATTACCTAATGCTCTAAATACCTAATATGTTTTGTACTAATCTATTAACACATAAAACTTACGAGTCATAATATACAAAACCATAAATCACATGTCCTAAAGGCAAATGCCATGATGATTACTTGCCATAATGATCATAAGCTATAATAACATTACCTAATATCCTACTTTAAGGCAGGTCAGACTTGGGTTAGGTTAGGTACGACGACGAGCGAAGCGAGGAGGAGTGTTAGGTTGAACTATGACCCTAACGAGCGAGCGAAGCGAGCGAGCCGCGCAGGTCCGACTTGGCTTACGATTCCTTACATTACCTATTTCACCTTACGGCAGGTCCGACTTGGACAAATATCGAATTGGCTAAACCCCGAAAACTGTAGGTTGGGTTATTGGCTGAACCCCGAAAACTGTAGGTTAGGTTAGGTTTGTATTGTGACCACGTATAGCGGAGCGTCAGACTTGCTGAACCCCGAAAACTATAGGTTAGGTTATTGGCTGAACCCCGAAAACTGTAGGTTAGGTTAGGTTTGTATTGTGAGCACGCATAGCGGAGCGTCAGACTTGCTGAACCCCGAAAACTATAGGTTAGGTTATTGGCTGAACCCCGAAAACTGTAGGTTAGGTTAGGTTTGTATTGTGACCACGTATAGCGGAGCAAGCGAAGCGAGCGGAGCGTCAAAAGACTTGCTGAACCCCGAAAACTGAAGGTTGGATTATTGGCTGAACCCCGAAAACTGTAGGTTAGGTTAGGTTTGTATTGTGACCACGTACAGCGGAGCGAGTGGAGCGTCAGACTTGCTGAACCCTGAAAACTATAGGTTAGGTTATTGGCTGAACCCCGAAAACTGTAGGTTAGGTTAGGTTTGTATTGTGACCACGTATAGCGGAGCGTCAGACTTGCTGAACCCCGAAAACTATAGGTTAGGTTATAAAAATCGGAAAAATGAAAAATCGACATACTTATATTCGGAGTTTTAAAACATTCGGAATTATGATGAATGACACGTAATAATAATTAGGATAAGTAACTATTAAGACATATGATGATTATGGCAACTAGTATTAGGATATGTAAATGATAGGACACTTGATCATTAGTACTTAAGATAATAGTGCAAATAATCATTAGGATATTCAATATTAGGATGATCAATATTATGACATTTACATTAGGATAAACGTTATTATGGCAAAAGATCATTATGACCACAGTTATTATGGAATTTACAAATAGGACAAAGGAAATTATGGATTCCAATATAGACCCTATATGCCAACTGTACTTGTATGATAACAATGTAGAGATAAAAATGTATTTAACGATATCAACAAAATATAATATCTTGATATTAATAACGACAACGTCAACGCCGCAATGAAATTCATATAAAATTATAAACATTGCACATTTATATAAAAAATATTATCCGTTCGGATCGGTGGGAGAGAATTAAACTTTTAACATCGAAATATTCAAACTTTCGCGCATAGAGGCTGTGGACGCGGGCAGTCAAGAAACGTAAACTAGGGCCGCCGTGAGACGGCAACACGTCTGTGGACGGCTACTTTTATTTTCACAGAACTGTCACTCCCTCAAAACTGTAAACAGTTTTTAAGTATTATTCACCAAAGCCACACAGAAAAAAAACCTTACCTTACCTTACCTTGAGTTTCTTTCGGGTTTCTTCTCGACAGCGGTCTACTCTAGGGAAATGCCGGTAGATTCACAATGGCCTGCTTACTCGTACTTACTGAATAAATTATTTTATTTCAAATTATTTCACTGTACAGCTGACCATTTCTTATTGTTTTTATGGAAAGGCAACAGCAATGCAAATTTAAAATTTTTGGTAAGTGCGTGTCCCTATTACGACTATTTACGACCATGGCTGCCTTGACTCAGAATTACTTACTTCCGCAATCACCGTGGCGGCGTTTATATGTAATTGACGCACTTATCGTGTTTAAAACAATAGTACATTACTGCAGAGGCCGCAAAATAGGGAATTGTTGGCTAGTAGGAATAGATGGCCGAGTGATAACGAGGCCATCTAGAGATACGAGGCCGACAATCCCTGTTCGCGCCGAGGCTTGTATAGTGCTTTTCTCAAATAAATTCAAGGAAATAATACAAATGTTCAACTTATATATTCATATAAAAACAAATTTATTTCAAATTAAATTAAATAAAAAAAAAAAATTTAAGCTGTTCGGGTTAATTTTTTTGCCACCAAATGTTAAGATGATTCTATTTATAAAAAAATGACAGCACCTTATTAATAAGATATTGTTATATTTCTTTACAATAAACGTGATTCCTCGTTTATTGAATTGAATATCTGTTTTAATCTAATTGAATAATCTAGTTAAATATAACAAATAAAACGTAACATGCACACGTACACGTATACATGCACAAACTACTTTTTTTTTATTGGCAGTATGCCATAGATTATCAATAAAAGAAATAAACCCCACTGAAACAAAAGACAATCTCTTTGTTGGCCACGGCCAATAATGTTGTATGAAATTCCTTTATTGACTTCTAATTTGAAATTAGAACGAATCTTCAACAATTGCTATACAAAGACGTATTTCGTGTTCTATTACCACGATCATAAGAACGACATTTCCTTGGATGTTTGAGAAAAATCATTTTTTCATAGCAGCAAATTTCCACATAGCGTTTTTTCATGATCGCCAATTTTATTGTTCGTCTTTCTTCATGTAGCGATTTTTCATGAAGCGTTTTATAATGTTCGCGTTTATTTTTTTCGCTTATTTCACCAGTAGATTATTTTATGATTCGCAAATATTATCAGTGCGGTTTAACATATATTATACTCGAAAACATAATTCTAACAAATCATTACCTCCTGTCGTGTCCACATTATTTCACATTAAGATTCAGATTCAGATTCATTTATTTCATGTGAAAATAACTGTATACATTTGCATTAAATATTCAAAAATATAAGTATTCACATCATGATCGTCAAAATAAAAATATAATAATAAAACTAACTATAACAATGTCAAGCACAAGAAATGATAACCATAATAATAATAAGCAATATAATCTCCCAATAAGGATCGTCATCACAACTTGTCATTAAACTAAAACAAATCAAACAATAGAAAATAATAATCAGGTGACATCTCCTAATAATATAAAATAAAATCATCGTCGCAATACAAAATGATATAAAAATAGGCACACAACAGATATAAAAATAATAATTAGAAGTTTAGTTCCATGTACTCATTCACGGAGTACAGAGGGTTTTCCAACAAAATGTCTCTCAGTCGACGCCGAAATATTTCGTAAGATGGCTCATTTCGTAGGTTTTCAGGTAAATGCTCATAGTAAGTTGGGCCAATGACCCGTGGGTTTTTGCCTGAAAGCGCCATGCGACGAGGCACGGTTCTGAGTCGCCCGGTAGTGCGGAGGTGTTTACCTGCAACATGGACGCGCGCGAACTGTGAGATGTTAGTTCTTACAAATAGAAGTAAGTCGAAAAGATATTGTGAGTAGTGCGTCATTATGCGTTGCGATATAAAAAGTATTTTACAGGGGTGCCTAGGTGTAGCTCCGACAAGAGTGCGAATTGCTCGTTTTTGCATTATTAGAACCCTTTTTGCGTCAGTGGAGTTACCCCAAATAAGTGTTCCATATGACATGAGGGAGTGGAAATGAGCAAAGTATACTTGTTTTAACGCGTCTCCCGAGATTAGTGGTGCTAATTTTCGAAGCGCAAAGACAGCACCACTCAACCTACCACAAAGATTGTCGACATGGCACTTCCAGTTCAGGTTTGAGTCAAGCGTGAAACCAAGGAACTTACTCTCATCGCACAATGGCATTGGACAGGTGGCCATGCACGGAGGCACTTGAACCTTTCGACCAGAAAAGAGCATCGTATTTGATTTGCTAACATTAAGTAAAAGCCCATTTGCTGAGAACCAGATCTGCAACTGCTCACAAGCCTCAGCAACTTTTACACTGAGCTGCTCGTATGTCTTCGCAGAAACCAACACGGTCGTGTCATCCGCAAATAATACCGACAAACCAGCAGTAATGCTTGATGGTAGGTCATTAATGAATAAAAGAAACAGAGTATTTCCCAATGCAGATCCCTGGGGAATGCCGACACTGACAAATCCCGTATCAGACTGTATCATTTTGCCGTCTGCCGGTACTTTCACGACTTGTTTAATAGGTACAATAGGTAGGTTAGGGTCGTTAGGTATCTTAAGATGCCCGAAGGGCAGAGCGTCCAGAAATAGGAGCCCCACGAAGTAATGCCTAATGCTGCTAAAAATATATGCGACTGAAAAAATAATCTGTTCGTAAAATAAGCGAATAAAATAAACGCGACTATTATAAAACGCTTCATGAAAAATCGCTACATGAAGAAAGACGAATAATAAAATTGGCGATCATGAAAAAACGCGATGTGAAAATTCGCTACTATTAAAAAACGATTTTGTGAAAAGTATCGAACAAATCCCTTACGCAAAGAAACCTTTCGAATTTTTGCTTATGATTCGACCAGGTTACGCATTTCAATTTATCTTTGAGCTTTGATCTATGTAGGTATCAAATGGTTAATAAAAAAATTGTGGTGTATATCCACATAAAAAAAAATTAGACATTACATGTTTCATAATTTTTTAAAAATTGTCAATGTTTATCATTCTTTTACTAATATTATACACATGACAGTTTGTGAACATGTTTGGATACTTGCAATGGATTACATAATCATGATCATATCAGCCGAGATATATATAGGTACAGAGCTGGACTAAGGTCTCCCACAAGAATCTCCACAAAGATCTGCCGCGCGCTGCAGTCATGGATTTACCGTTATCCTGACCAGCGGGCCTATGAAGGTTGCTTTTAGATATCACGCGATAAATAAGTGACAAAGCATCCGTCTCGTTTAGTAAAATGCGAGTGTGAGTGACAGATACTTTGTCACTTATTTATCAAGTGATAAACTCAATCATCATTGGCTCCACGACGTTACTGATATAATGATATATCTGTCTATCAGAACAAAACGTGTTACACGTCTGTCTTGCCTGCACTAAAAAGATAGTATTTTTTAGTGCCAAATCCTTATTTTTTGTAGAATCTTTTTTTATCGATTCTATTTTTTATGTGGAAATACCACATTTATAAAAAATCTTTATCATACAATATTTAATTATAAATTCTTGTCAGTCACCGACAAATGGAAGGAAATGCCTTAACTTATTAACAAATTAATTCAAAGACAAGATGATAAGATAATATAAGATAGGTAAAACAAGTTCTTTACCAGTACGTTACTTAAAATTTTAAGTGTTTCATAATATAAACAACAACTTATTCTAAACTTGAATTCTAAACCCCCTGAAACACAATTATCTATCTTAAATGTGGTAATAATAATAACTGCTTTCTTTTAACATTTACTGTCAAATATTTTTAGAAACAATGTAGCAAGCAATTTGTTATCTTATCACACATTTTGTAGTAAGAACGATAAATACAAAATGTATCCTTAATATCGTGCAGAAAGTGCAGGCACTTTATTATTGCAGTTTAGAAACAGCTGGGTGCTGGGTTCAAAGAAAGATTAGAATAAGATAGTAAAGAGTATATTATTTACTCGATGGCGCCACTGGTGACTTATAAAATCGTTCGTAGATGTTAACCCAGAAGAGAGCACGTTTCTCCAAGAGAGGGCTTTGCTTAAGCTTTATCTCTTCTCCTAGATCCATATAAGGTGATCCATTAGCTCTGGCTGGTGGCCAGGATGGGAGACGGGATCCTTCAGGAACCGGTTTTCTGAAAACAAATTACATATTATTCAGAAAATCATAATCCTCGACGGAGTATGTTCTCCGGTTCGTTTGTAAGTTATAAAAACAGTCGAGTAAACATGCTAATCCAATTTTTAAGCCAAGGTCTAAAATACGTTAAAACTAGCTCGCAACTCAGTCTGCCTAATATTAACTGTTTTTTTATCTTAGTCGGGTAAAAGGTATCCGAAAAAGCCATATTTGGATATCCAGTCATTCCTGTGTCAAAATTGGGTAAAATCTGTCCAGCCGATTCGGTTACGATTTTTCCTGAAATAGTGACCCCTCTGTCTATCAATCACATGAACAATTAACATGGCGCATGATATTGTGCCGAAGTGCTGTGTAATTAAGGTATAAAAAGCAATAGCCGTCATATTATCAATACTAAGTTCATGTTTAGCAAAATTAGTTGAATTTATGACTTACCCTGTTGTGATGAAATTAACCCAGAGCTCAACCATGCTTTCCTTCATTTTCTTAAATTCAGCTGAATCTGGACTACTACGCATATTATATCCTGCGGAGTCTTGTATAGCAAAAGATTGCGCACAATGACTAGCGCCCTTAACATTTTTTAAATATGCTGGTACATTTGCATCTTCGGGGGTTGGATTGAAGAATGAATATTCATACGAATATATAGAATCACTGCCAGCTTCGACTTGCAATTTCACTGATCTTAAATGAGGATATGTAAATATTACGTCAGAAAAATAATCTATGTACCCTTGAATAGTCTCTTCTGATACAGGTGCATCACCAAAATAAAACTTTTTGACTAATTGAGAAATTTCTTCCTTTTCTTCGTCATTTTTAAATTCTAAATCAGCGGGCAAAAAATCTGAAAATTTATCATTCATACTGTCTTTCCACAGTTCAAACAGTGGAGCTCGAAACAAGCCTTCCATGTTTGCAAATCCGTATAGAACAGGTACTTTTCTGTATTTTCCACTAGCAAGGATATTTACAGGTGCGTCATCAAGGAACCTTTCAATGCCGATGTCACGCTCCACACATGGCGAAAACACAAAGATTGAGTTCTTTCTGTCGAAAAAAACATCCGACATCATATTTTTATATGGCAACGTTGAGTAAAACTCCCCTAAACTATCAATGTCGTCTACGTCAGTGAAGTTAAGCTGTATTGCGTAATTTTTCGCATTTTGCACTGGATCGCTCTGAACGCTCCAAGCGGCTACACTTGCACCGCTCGCTGGTATAACCTTATTGTAAAGTCCCTTAGTCATGTCTGAAAGCATTAAGAGATCTACTGCTGATGAACCTGCACTGCATCCAGCGATGGTGATTTCAGCAGGGTTTCCACCGAAGTTTGCTATATTTTTTTGGACCCAGTGAAGTAGCGCGACTTGGTCCTTCATTCCAGCGTTACCGGGGGCGTTTTCAGTACCCAGACATAGGAATCCATGAGCTCCCAAACGATAGTTGAAAGTGACAGCTATGACTTTTTTGGTTCGCACTAAAGGAGCCGGTGATGCTGCTGCGCCTAAGCCTACTTGGTAAGCTCCTCCGTGAACGTAGACTACTACAGGAAGGTTTGTTTCTTCTGTATCCGGTACATAAACGTTCGCTATTAGACAGTCCTCTCGCATGTCAAATTTGGTCAGATCTAGGAAAGGAAGCCGGCCTTGTGGACAGATTATCTTATCATTCACTGCTTCAAGGGTATTCATCCATACTGACCCTGGAAGTGGTGCCTGTAATTACATAATATTTAGCTTGAAATCATTTTATTAAAATTCATAGGTATAATTTATTAAAGTAACCGGGAAAGTCGACTTAGTTTCAAGTACTAAATAACATAAGGATAGAAAATTGTTGAATGCACAATTAACGATAAAATTTACATAAAGCACAGTAGCAATTGAATCAGGTCACTCCGCACTAGGCTATTCCTGTATCACAGAGAACTAGATTAACTATTAAATGACATGTATCAAACATATACAATACATTATTTTATAATTTACAAAACAGTAATATTTATTAATGTTATGAATCATGTAATGTCTTTTTTTTTATGTGTGTACACCACAATTTTTATTTCTTTGTATTTATAGTAAAGCCTGACCAGATATATATGAGGATGCGCCATATTGCGGAATTTCACTGGAACTAATTTCTTACAATGGCAATGATTTTATGATGGTTTGTCAACAATGTCAACGTCATTTGTGGTTATTTCTTTAAAAGACAAATATTTAAAATTTTCCAAAGAAAATGCCGAAAACCATTCACAGTCGTCAACGTAAGATTATAAATAAAGTGTACATGTGTCGACTACACGAAAAATAGTCAGTAAAAGAATGCATTCCATTAAATGGTATTACGAGGTTAACATAGTGGAACTGACAGGTATTAAAAACTAATGTCATTATAAAGGTTTGCGATTGGTTGCAAAATTGTTGCCATAGAAGTCTTATAAGTAGCGCCCTCTTGATAATCCTCATATATTTCTGGTCAGGCTTTAATATTTATTTTTAGATTCCCTTAACATGAAGAGCCTCGTTGTTGGAATAATTAATTACCTATTGAGAATTGAGGTATATGAAATAAAAAACAAATATTACGCCTAATAGTTACTTCTAGGAAGATAAAATAACATAATCTAAAGTAAGATACCCGCGTTCACTTGTTAACCATTTGAATGAGTTTTACTTTTTATTGTCTATTATAATGTATTTGATGATAATGTAAATATTAACCGTCGATATCGTTCATATTACGAAACATGATGGTTGCGTTTATCACGTTATAAATAAGTGACAAACATCTGTCACTTACACTCGCATTTTGTCAAAACGCGACGGATGCTTTTTCACTTATTTATCGCGTGACAAAAGAACCGCAGAACTATGAATAATTTCCTGGAATTATTTGGCTCTTATGAACCATACAATTATTTACATTTTCTTATTCATAATACTTCTTATGCATACTTTAAAACATTTGAGTTGAAGAAAACATTGAACAAAGTATACTCCGGTTTTACCACAAAAATATTTCACGCCACGCCACCGCGAGGTACTGTAAGGTGCGGCTATTTGGAACCCAAGAAGATAATTAGTGATTTGTAACTTAAAGGTTTTAAGTCTAAAGAAATTCTCAACGCAACATGAATGATTCTTAAAATTGCAATAGTATAAAAAAAGTGCAGCCAAGTGCGAGTCAGACTCGCGCACCGAGGGTTCCGTACAAACACTTTCCATCCCTAAGTGGTTAAGTTAAGTTTGCACCTGGTATGTATAGCGCCCCATATAAATTAGGTGCAAAGTTAGGTATTAAAATATAAAAAAAAACTACTTACTAGATCTCGTTCAAAACAATTTTCGTTGGTAGTTTTTATAGTAATGTACATCATATGTTTTTTTTTAGATTTTTCATTTTCTTATTTTAGAAGTTAGAGGGGGGCAACTTTTTTCCACTTTGGAAGCGTCTGTCACGAAAACTATTAAAAAAATATTTTAGAAACCTCGATATCATTTTTGAAGACCTATCCATAGATACCCCACACGTATGTGTTTGATGAAAAAAAAAAATTGAGTTTCAGTTCTAAGTAGGGAGCCCCCAATATTTATTATAATTTTTTTATTTTTGCATCAAAATCTTAATGCGGTTCACAGAATACATCTACCTACCAAGTTTCAACAGTATAGCTCTTATAGTTTCGGAAAAAAATGGCTGTGACATACGGACGGACAGACGGACAGACAGACCGACAGCCAGACAGACAAGACGAATCTATAAGGGTTCCGTTTTTTGCCATTTGGCTACGGAACCCTAAAAACGGGCTTGAAAGCAGCCACTTGATGATTTGGTATTAACCAAATAACTCCTCCGGTTCCAAATAGCTTCACGGCTCACGGCCTCACCTTACTTTAGTAATGTAGTTTTTTATATAAATGAACAGAATGATTATGCATTTTTTCGCTACTTAATAAATAATAACTTACGGTAAATCTGCGCTTCCCCGTAGGCGCGGTGGCGTACGGGATCCCATAGAATTGGAAGACGCCATCAGTGTTGTACCCTCGCACGGGCCCCTGCGCGGTTTCCACAGTTTTCGACTCCCGCGCATCCTCAGCTGCGCAGGCCGCGGCGCAAACAACTAATAAAAATTTGAGTGTGGCCGACCGCATCGCTCGGACGATTTGACTGGTACTGTACTGAGACCCTTGCGCGATTGACAGTCAAAACAATTGTATCAAATAAGATAAGTGTAAATTAGGGATGTTACGTAGCTCCGCCTCCGACTCCGTTAAGTTGGAACTTCCGTTTGGTTTTACACCTCCGGCTTCGCTATTTTTTATTTCACACCTCCGCCTCCGACTCCGTTATTTTTTTACCGAAGTTATACTGGAGCTGAAGGTATTGTTATTGCATTTACCGCGGCAGCGCGGCGCGCGCCAAGAAGTTTTGACTTGTCCGTTGTCCGGGATTTACTTACTCAAGATCGCCCACTTTTTGTCTTATTAATCTGTTAGTTCCGTCTGTTACTTCCTTATTGGTGTTTCGTTGCGTCATATTAGTGAGTGCTTTTAAACACGTTAAAAATTAAGTAATTTACTAGTCCCATATGGAATATAAAACAAAAATTTAACGAGCTTTTGCCTGACATTAAGATTATTAGCAAAAGTAATCTTTGCCTCTTAGGGTCCCCTATTTGTGAAGAATGCTTTTCTGACTATGTTCAAAATTCTATCTCGAAATTTCAAAATCATTCTCATCGCTAGCTTGAAATTAGCCCACATTTTGCTCTTTCAATTATTAAATATTGTCTTTTTGTTCCTAAACTTACCTATGTGCTTCGCTGCTGTCCACTTTTGAATCATCAACATCTTTTGTTACAAATAGATAGTTTGATAAAAATAAATTTAGAATCCGTCCTCAATTCTCAGCTAAGCGAGCAGTCCTGGTCCCAAGGATCTCTTCCCATTCGGTACGGTGGGCTAGGGATCCGCAAAATTTGTAGTGTCGCTTTACCAGCTTTTTTGTCGTCAGTTCATAGCTCGTCTCATAGGTAAAATCCTAAGGGCGTTACCCACAAACTATGAGATTGCGGGCTTAGAAGACGCAAAAAAGGCTTGGTCAATTGCTTGCCCCGGCCAAAATTATCCGGAAAATTCAAAATCTCAACGGAACCGGGACGACTTATTGTGTAAATTGACCGTAGATTCCATCCTAAGCCAGTGCTCTACGGAAGACTGAGCCAGAATTTTGGCAGTAGGCACCAAAGAGGCCAGTTACTGGCTCCAAGCGCACCCTTCCGTGAGTACTGGAACTTCTCTAGAACCTAATACCGTCCGACTTTCAGTTTGTCTCCGTCTCGGGGTCCCGGTCTGCGCCCCACACCGATGCCCCTGTGGCAAAGACGTTGACAGGCTGGGTTACCACGGACTTTCCTGCCAGAGCAGTGCAGGCCGCTTCTCAAGACATGCTGCTCTGAACGACATCATCCGCCGGTCTCATGCATCAATCAATGTGCCGGCCCTTTTAGAGCCGACCGGCATCTCAAAGAGACGATGGCAAGAGACCGGACGGAATGTCTTTGATTCCGTGGAGTAAGGGACGGGTGCTGGTGTGGGATGCAACCTGTGTAGACACACTGGCCCCGTCACATCTCCACCGCTCAATCAGGGCCGGAGCAGTGGCAGAAGCGGCCGAAGGCATAAAACGGAATAAGTACAGTGGTCTTGGCGCTGAGTACAATTTCATACCTTTCGGCGTCGAGACCCTGGGTCCGTGGGGCCCCAGCGCATTAGGCCTCTTCAAAGATATTTCGAAGAGGCTTATTGATGTTACTGGTGACCGGAGAGCTGGCGGTTTCCTCGCTCAAAGAATCAGTTTGGCGATTCAGCGAGGAAATGCCGCAAGCATCTTTGGCACTATGCCGCAGGGGCCATTTCTAGATTTAGTTTAAATTTATTATCTTCGAGTTTAGTTTAATTTTTAGTATAGTTTTATTGTTAGTATTTTAAGTTGTATTCCTTGGACTTTATTTCGTACTAATAAATAATCTTTAAAAAAAAAATTACTTTGTATATTAATACATACAAACTCGACAAAGTGTAAATTGTGTTAGAAAGTGTATTCTAGGAAAGGAGGAACAACAAAGTCTTTAAAGGGCCACCTAAAATCGTTGCACCCTAAAGGGTATGAAGACTTTGAAAAAGCAGACCCGGAAAAAAAGCTAAAAGGTTGTTCAATACGCAGTTGTTTAATGTTACTTGAAAAATAATATATAAGCATTTAATTGTTTTGCTCATATTTAGATGATAGATATTATCCCATGCTCAATATCACGTGAAAAATGCAATAACTGTTCGCGAAATCGCGAACGTTCCCGACTTATTTACTTAAATTAATAATAAATAAAAATTGTTATTTGTAATTGCAATGCAGATATTTTTTATTTATATTTAGGACAGGTACATTTTTTAAACAGGTTTGTCACTAAAATATAAGCATACTTAGGGGAGCTAAATTTATAGTTCTCTTATGATTATGAGTGACACGGTGATGACTTGATGAGTCCTTAAAATGTGTTTAACTTTCTGGCGCAAACTAGCTTTTGAGATAGATTGTAACGCGCAGTGATTAAAATGCGTGTGAAGTTAAAAACGGTAGTTATATGCTTGTTAAGTTTTAATGTGATTTTTTTTCTGGGAACGTAATCTTCAACTGATTTATATTTAGCCCTTAAAATTGCAAAATAAAAAAGAAACCCAGGTGCAAACCTCGGTGCCGTTAAAAATAGTAAAAAAACGGGTAAAATAAAAAATACAAAAAGATGGTCAAAAAATGTATATCTGGGTATAGATCGTGAAATTAAGTGAGCTATGAGTGCATTAAGACTTGCATTAAAACATAGACCCCTTTTTTTTAAGTGAAGATTGTGATGGTTATACTAATGCTTCTTATGTTATTTCGATTATAACTATGATAATTTTCATTGAAAAGTGTTTTTTTTGTTAAATTGGTGTGAAATTTAAAAAATATGATTGTTTATACAACTCGTTTCCTTTATTAAATGGATAAAACTTTCTTTATAGTAACGAAAACCAGGTTTTTTTTTCACAAATTGCTCCCTAATAAAAATCTAAACCTCAAGGTTTTTTCGCCGCCGCGAAATTTTGCCTATCACGCCGCCGTCGCGGAATTTTCCATCGGCGCTCATATCTATGGGATGCTGCGTTTAGTTCCACGCGAGGCGAGAGCGAGAGTGGACGCATGACATTGCTATGTGTGCGGCGGCGAGTGAGCCAGTGTTACGAACATATTATGCCTTTTACAGGCAGATCCTACAGTTACCATTGATACAAAGATCAAATTTCAAAGAAAAATTTAAATGCGTAACCTGGTGGAAGAGACCGGATTCGAACCCGGTACCTCTGGATTGACGGTACAGCGCGTTAACCACTTCGCTACCCTTAAACTAAGAAATCTTTCGAATTTTTGCTTATGATTCGACCAGGTTACGCATTTCAATTTTTCTTTGAGCTTTGATCTTTGTATCAATGGTTAATATAAAAATTGTGGCGTATATCCACATAAATAAATGAGAAATTACCTACATGTTTAATTTTTTTTTTAATCTATGTTTATGTATTTTACTAATTTTATACACAACAGTTTGTAAAGATGTTTGGATAGATGCAATGGATTACATAATCATGACCATATCAGCCGAGATATAAGTACCTACAGAGCTGGACTAAGGTCTCTTACAATAATCTCCACAAAGATCTGCCGCGCGCTGCAGTCATGGATTTACCGTTATCCTGATCAGCGGGCCTATGCAGGTTGCTTTTAGATATCACTTGATAAATAAGTGACAAAGCATCCGTCACGTTTAATAAAATGCAAGTGTGAGTGAAAGATGCTTTGTCACTTATTTATCAAGTGATAAACTCAATCATCATTGGCTCGACGACGTTACTGACATAATGATATATCCGTCTATCAGAACAAAACGTGTTACACGTCTGTCTCGCCTGCACTAAAAGGATAGTATTTTTTAGTGCCATGTGCCGTTATACAAAAAGTTTTATCAAATTCGGTTCGAGCAGTAAGTGTACTCAGCGCCTTTAGTTTTGCATCACATACGATAAGCGTCAATTGCTGACTTTTGGCAATATGGCGCTGCCACCTGAGGGGGATAAGCTTTATTATAAGAATAAAATCTTTATTTATTTATAGAATCGTTTTTTTATCGATTCTATTTTTTATGTGGAAGTACCACATTTATAAAAAATCTTTATCATACAATATTAAATTATAAAATCCTTGTCAGTCACCGACAAATGGAAGACAATGCCTTAATTTATTAACAAATCAATTCAAAGACTAGTGGCAAGATGCTAAGATAATATAAGATAGGAATAACAAGTTGTTTACCAATCTGGTGAAGTACGTTACTTAAAATTTTAAATGTTTCTTAATATGAACTACAACTTATTTGCTAGGCAAGATGATAAGATAATATAAGATAGGAATAACAAGTTGATTACCAATCTGGTGAAGTAGGTACGTTACTTAAAATTTTAAGTGTTTCTTAATATGAACAACAAATTATTTGAATTCTAAACCCCCTAAAACACAATTATCTATCTTAAATGTAGTAATAATAATAACTTTGCTTTTTTTAACATTTACTTACTGTCAAATATTTTTTAGAAACAATGTAACAAGCAATTCCTTGTCACACATTTTGTAGTAAGAACGATAAATACAAAATGTATCCTTAATATCGTGCAGAAAGTGCAGGTACTTAATTATGATTGCGCTACCGTTTTCCCCGAACTAAATTCACTTTTTTCCCTGAACCCAGCACCCAGCAGTTTAAATTAAAATAACGTTACAGAAGGGTGAGATAATAGAGTATATTATTTACACATTCTTACAATGTTATGAAATGTAATTTACAGTTCAGTCCTGACTTTGTGACTAGATGGCGCCAATGGCGGCTTATAAAATCGTTCGTAAATGTTAGCCCAGAAGAGAGCACGTTTCTCCAAGAGAGGGCTTTGCTTTAGCTTTATCTCTTCCCCTAGATCCATATAAGGTGATCCATTAGCTCTGGCTATTGGCCAGGATGGGAGACGGGATCCTTCAGGAACCGGTTTTCTGAAAACAAATTACATATTATTCAGAAAATCATAATCCTCGACGGAGTTTATTCTCCGTTTCGTTTCTAAGTTATTAAGACAGTCGAGTGAGCATGCTAATCCAACTTTTAGGCCAAGGTCTAAAATATGTTATAACTAGCTCGCAACTCAGTCTGCCTAAAATTTACTGTTTTTTTACCGTAGTCGGGTAAAAGGTATCCTAAAAAGCCATCTTTGGATGTTCAGTCATCCCTGTGTCAAAATTGGGTAAAATCTGTCTAGCCTGAAATAGTGACCACTCTGTCTATCAATTACATGAACAATTAACTTGGCGCATGATATTGTGCCGAAGTGCTGTGTTATTAAGGTATAAAAAGCAATAGCCGTCATATTACCTATCAATAGTAAGTTCATGTGTAGTAAAATTAGTCGAATTTATGATTATGACTTACCCTGTAGTAATGAAGTTCACCCAGAGTTCAACCATGACTTCCTTCATTTTCTTATATTCCTCTGAATCAGGACCATTATCGACATTATATGCTTTACTTTCTAGTAAAGCAAATGATTGAGCACAATGAGCGGCTCCTTTAATTTTTATCATATATTCCGGCAACCCTAAATTTTCAGGATAGGGCCTAAAGAAGGAATATTCATACAAATATATGGAATCGCTACCGGCATTGACTTGCAATTTCACTGATCTTAAATGAGGATATGTAAATATTATATCAGAAAAATAATCTATATACCCTTGAATAGCCTCTTCTGACACAGATGCATCACCAAAATAAAACTTTTTGACTAATTGAGAAATTTCTTCCTTTTCTTCATCATTCTTAAATTCTAAATCAGCGGGCAAAAAATCGGAAAATTTATCATTCATACTGTCTTTCCACAGTTCAAACAGTGGAACTCGAAACAAGCCTTCCATGTTTGCAAATCCGTATAGAACAGGTACTTTTCTGTATTTTCCACTAGCAAGGATATTTACTGGTGCGTCATCAAGGAACCTTTCAATGCCGATGTCACGCTCCACACATGGCGAAAACCCAAAGGTTGAGTTCTTTCTGTCGAAAAAAACATCCGACATCATAGTTTCATATGGCAACGATGAGTAAAACTCCCCTAAACTATCAATGTCATCAACGTCAGTGAAGTTAAGCTGTATTGCGTAATTTTTCGCATTTTGCACTGGATCGCTCTGAACGCTCCAAGCGGCTACGCTTGCACCGCTCTCTGGTATAACCTTATTGTAAAGTCCCTTAGTCATATCTGAAAGCATTAAGAGATCTACTGCTGATGAGCCTGCACTGTATCCAGCGATGGTGATTTCAGCAGGGTTTCCACCGAAGTTTGCTATATTATTTTGGACCCAGTGAAGTAGCGCGACTTGGTCTTTCATTCCAGCGTTACCGGGGGCGTTTTCAGTACCCAGACATAGGAATCCATGAGCTCCCAAACGATAGTTGAAAGTGACAGCTATGACTTTTTTGGTTCGCACTAAAGGAGCCGGTGATGCTGCTGCGCCTAAGCCTACTTGGTAAGCTCCTCCGTGAACGTAGACTACTACAGGAAGGTTTGTTTCTTCTGTATCCGGTACATAGACATTTGCTATTAGACAGTCCTCTCGCATGTCAAATTTGGACAGATCTAGGAAAGGATCTAAGCCTTGTGGACAGATTATCTTATCATTCACTGCTTCAAGGGTATTCATCCATACTGGTCCTGGAAGTGGTGCCTGTAATTACATAATATTTAGCTTGAAATCATTCTATTAAAATTCAAAGGTATAATTTATTAAACTAACCGGGAAAGTCGATTTAGTTTCAAGTACTTAATAACATAATAGTAGTTTATGTGACTGTACATAATGAACGGTATTAAACACTAGTGTAGGTTTATGAAACGAGCCGAAGGTAAGTTTCATAATAACATCACACGAGTGTTTTAATGCCTAATTATGTACACTACTTTATCTACCCACATATCATAAGCCTCTATGATGCATTCAGGAACCGCACATTATGACAAATTCTACCCGGTAATGGCGGTAATGAAGTTTTCTGGCAGCTGTCAGTTTTTTTTTTAATTCAGAGACAAACTAGAATCGGCCCCAACTATCATAACCGTTCGATATCTTACTTACGTGCGACATTTGTCAAATTTGATTGCAAATGAACAATATTAATTTCGAACTAAAGGTCATCTCGACTGATATTAGAATAGAGGTCAAATCAAATTTCTTTGTTTTACGAAATTTGAATAAATAATATTATCGAAATCGATGTTCTTATTCTGCCGTGTCATACCTATGTCCGTTATCTTAAGATACATGAGATACTTACGCGTAACAGCTCTAAATCGTATTTTTTCGCGTACCTTTACGGACCCACATAACAGGTTTTTTAATTTATCTTACCACTTTCCTATACGGGCCTGTCACAGAACTCATGTAACTGTGATTTTGCTATTGTCAATTATGCTTAAATACTGTATCTTAAGTTACATCACATAGGCGCAAATTCTACATCAGGTAACTTAAGATACACGACTTAGCCTTGACTGGATTGCGCGTAATCCTGTAATTCATCGCGCGCGCAGTACTTTCCTTACCACTCTCTTTCTTTTGCACCCCGCTCCAACCTATATCGGCGGCGAATTTGTGTTGATTTGTGGTAAAATAATTGTAAAACCAGTTCTCATTTAGTTTTTTTTTCTTCATTTTTTTGACTGTTACGTAACTGGCCAATTCACTTAAATACAAAGATGTTTGTCATTTTTGATAATTCTTGTAAATAAGCGTTAAGGTTAAATGAAAGTGATTTATATTACTATTGTGTTAAGTTTTTAACTTACTAATACTTATTGATAATAAACAAAGGCCAGATGTTGATTTGCTCTTACACCTACTAACAGTTTTCCATTTTATGGCATTCAACGATTTTCACCTGACAGAACCTTACTTATGACTAAATACAAAATGAGGATAAGGTAAGTATAGGTGACCGGGAACAACCGGGAAAATTTCGATGGGTATAGTCGTGGTGTCATTTTGTGAATCATTAGGTTTTCGTAACAAATATTTGCGAAATGTTATTATTTGGCAAATAAAATACTACCTACGATTTTTTTTTGGGGTTGATAATTTGTCAAACATATTTGATAAATCAAAGGTAACCCATTTATTCCCTGTAGCAGCTTTAAAAGGTAGATATAAACATAATCCGCATAGGACGTGATATGCCTAAGTCATGTATCTTAAGATACAGATCGTTGCATGACAGGTTTAGTACGGCGAGTCTGTCATGCCTAACTCTGTTATAGCTCATAACAAAAAAAATATACACATACTCGTATATAAATATTTTCAACACGGAAAATATGCATTAGCCTTTCACTGATATAACAAAATATATTTTATTTAATAATTGCATGATATCATTCAATTATCAACAATTTACGGAAAAAACTTTAAACTGCTTTTTCTCAAAACTATGTTTTTTGAGATACATGAGATAGGAATGACACGGCAGTATTTAGCAATAATACCTATCATTTTTACATATAAGAAATTTGTTCTAACAAAAGAGTATATTTTTATGATGGTCATAATCAGGGGTCGGACAAAAAGTGCCAATGACGTCAAACCACTTATAGGCTGATTTCAAATAGTATTTTTGATTTTTATAAACAATTATCACTTATCACTTATTAACCTCTTTATTAAACGATATCGCCACTTGAAAGGAGTAAGTACGTTTTTGACTGACACATTGTCAATTAGATGAATAATAAATTTACTTCGTCATGTATAAAAAAACGCTGTAAAATGTCATCTTTACTCGAATATTGTGGCCATTTTCCGTTTTTGGAGGTACGTGACAAACACGTATACTGCTCTTGCTGTGATCAAAATATACCAACGAAGGTAAACCATATTAAAAGACATTTGGAGACAACCAAACATGTCGGAAACGTAGAAAAAAGGGCAAAGTGGATTTAATATGAACCTTACAAATTTATTTTATTCACCACATCACCCTACCACCTGCCTGTATTTTCAATTCCATGGATGTATTTACGATTATTTTGCTACTTCATTAATACTACTTTGCTATACTACATGTCACACGGAAGTTTAAATACAAAGATCACCTGTGTGCGAGATTACGTCATTTTTACGTCATCCGCACTTTTTGTCCGATCCCTGGTCATAATGTGTGGTTCTTGAACGCATCATGGAGGGTTTCTGATATTTGGATAGATAAAGATAAGATAGAAAATTGTTGAATGCACAATTTAAACGATAAAATTTACATAAAGCACAGTAGCAATTGAATCACGCAACTCCGCACTATTCTATTCCTGTATCACAGAGAACTTGATAAACTGAGCATTTCTCAAACATTTTGCGTACAATTAAGACAGAAATTAAGGTCCAATATAATTTTCCTATTTTGTTATCAATTATTTTAGTAATTTTATATCAATGTAATGGCTATGTTCGATAATTAAGATTCTGTTATGCTTATACTTTTTTAATTATACATAATCTGATATCAATGTACGAGTACTTATTTAAAATCACAAAGTAAATTGCTAACAAAATAGGAAAATTATATTGGACCTTAATTTCTGTCTTAATTGTGAGATTTTTTTTTGAGAAATACTCAACTATTAAATGCCATGTATCAAAAACATAAATAATTATACAATACGTATTTTTTTTATAATTTACAAAACATAAATATTTACTTTTCTAGATTCTCGTAACATGAAGAGCCTCAGTGTTGGAATAATTAATTATTGAGATTTGAGGTAGGTATATAAAATAAAATAAATATTACGCCTTACTTCAAGGAAGATAATTAATAACATAATCTAATTTACGATACCCGCGTTCACTTGTTAACCATTTGAATGAGTTTTACTTTTATTGTCTAATCTAATGTAGATAATATACGAGTATTTGATGATAATGTAAATACCGTCAATTTCGTTCATATTACGAAACATGATGGTTGCGTTTATCACGTGATAAATAGGTAAGTGAAAAACATCTCTCACTCACACTCGCATTTTGTCAAAACGTGACGATAGCTTTGTCACTTCTTTATCGCGTGATAAAAGCAGCCATCATAAGCCCTCAGGACTATGTATAATTTCCTGGAATTATTTGACTCTTATGAACAATTGTTTACATTTCCTTATTCATATAATAAGCAAACGTCAAAAATAAATACAACACAGTAAATATTTGTCATTTCCGTTTCATAGCAGTGACGTGACGTTCATAAAATCCTATTCCCATCGGCCTGATGCATACTTTAAAACATTTGAGTTGAAGAAAACATTGAACTAAATATACTCCGGTTTTACCACAAAAATACGACGCCACGCCACTGGGAGGTACCGAGGTGCGGCTATTTGGAACCCAAGGGGATAATTAGTGATTTGTAAATTAAAGGTTATGTCTAAAGAAATTCCCAACGCAATGTATGTTAAACATGACCGTATATTCTTAATATCCCAATAGTAAAAAACGGGCTTAAAAGTAGCCACTTGATGATTTGGTATTAACCAAATAACTCCTCCGGTTCCAAATAGCTTCACGGCTCACGGCCTCAACTTCTTTAGTAATGTAGTTTTTATATAAATGAACAGAATGATTGTGCATTTTTTCGCGACTTAATAAATAAAAACTTACGGTAAATCTTCGCTTCCCCGTAGGCGCGGTGGCGTACGGGATCCCATAGAATTGGAAGACGCCATCAGTGTTGTACCCTCGCACGGGCCCCTGCGCGGTTTCCACAGTTTTCGACTCCCGCGCATCCTCAGCTGCGCACGCCGCGGCGCAAACAACTAATAAAATGACTGTGGCCGACCGCATCGCTCGGACGATTGGAGTGGTACTGAGACGCTTGCGCGATTGACAGTCAAAAAAATTGTATCAAATAAGATAAGTGTAATATATTGCCGCTCGTAGGTAACTGGCGGAACCACAGACCATAGTGGGCGGAACGTTTGATAATCAGCCGATTAGTCAGTCACTTTTATTTACCAAATAACATTCGGGCATGTTTGAGAACTTTTTGCAATAGCACGCCATAGTACAAAGCACTAATAAGTTTTTTTTCTACTCCAGTACTTTTTTCTGTCATTTATATAGTTACTAACTCTAATATAAAGACATAAATTATGAAAGTCTGTAAAAGTCTATACTCTACTGCCCAAAAACACACTGCTAACCGATGGTATAACGTCGCCAAAAAAACATCACTTAGTACCACAGATTACAAGATGAACAGCTGCATTCACACAATTTGCAAATTTAAAAAAAAAACTTATTGTACTAAGGCATTGCTGCCAACTTAAAAAAAAGTATTATCTTCAGTGCATGGATGTTTAGTATAGTGAACGTAACCTTTATGTACAAGTTTAATTTTTTTGACAGATGTTTAGTATGGTGATCGTATACCTTTATGTATTTAAGTTAATATTTTTTTGACAGATGGATGTCAATAAAAAAAAGTTTATCAGAGACAATTTTTCTTTTTAATTTTGTTGATTCCGAGCGGGAACATGTAATTATTTTCTTTGTTGTTTATTTGCATTTTATTTATGAAATGTCGAGTCGTAGAAAAGGTATTGTATGCAACGTTGTATAAATAGGTCAAAAAACGCTCGTGGCATCTTTCTTACGATGTTCGCTACGCTCACATCGTAACCCATGCCACTCGCGTTTTTTGGCCCCTCTTATACAACGGTTGCATAAAATACTAGTTTGCACGGAACTTCTACGACGTAGTAGGTATTTTTAATTAAAACAAACAGACTATAGCTGCACTGCTGCATGGGTACTATGTCAAAAGAGGTTTTATCTGGAATCTTATATTTTGTGTTTTATTATTCAGAATCACCTCTATGGCTCTTCACAGTTTCATCATAACTGTACAGAATTAAAGTAACACAGCTAGCTGAACAGATAATTAGGAACAATTAGGTATAATGCATGGAATTTAATGAGATATAATTACGTTTATCGTTAGAAAATTTTCAATTTCATTTAGAAATACAAATATAATATGTACCATGAAAGAAAAGAACAAAAGAATTGTAAAATAAAACATAAAATACTTGAGGATTACACATAAACTTATTATAAATAATAAATAGGTACCTAGCTGTTTTATTAATTCGTGTTATCTATACTTAATTTAATAAAACAACAATATGCATACACCATGTAGGTAACCGCAGGTCGTTCACAATAATTACTTGTTTTTCCATAAACTCCAATGTCCTTATTTTGTTTTGTGTGCTGTTAAACGATTAGTCTACCGGCTGTGATCGTAGTTACTGTGTAGTGATGGTAGTCTGCCGCAGCCAAAACCTCAGCACTCTTATCATGTCTGTGCGGAACTGTATTCTATCTGGGGTTCTATTTGGTGTAGGAAGCAGTTGTTTTACCGCGGTGGACGCCCCAACCGGCGGAGGCTAAATTCTCTGATGAGTGTGCCTTTCATGACTATTATGTCCTTAATTAAAGTTCATTCCTAGCTCTGTGATGAGATGGCGCCACTGGCGACTTATAGAATCGGTCGTAGATATCGTCCCAGAATAGACCATACTTCTCCAAGAGAGAACCTCCCAGTTTTATCTCCTCTCCAAGTTCCATGTAAGGCGACCAATTAACACCGACTGGTGGCCAAGTAGGAAAACGAGATCCTTCAGGAACTGGTTTTCTGAAAACAAACGATTTATATTACGAAATATAAAAAAAAAAACATGACAGATTGACCATACGGTCAATTTCAACAAGTCGCATTTTTTGTATCATTTCGGTGTGATTCTTTATTTCTGATTATTTTTGAGATTTTTAAATGCGAAAAGATACTTTAGACTATATTATTAAACATATGTAAAAGGCACCCTGTTATCTGACATAGTTTTCGAGATATTCGAGATCGAAAATCTAAACACACAACGAAATGATAAATGTACACCGGAATGAAAGATAAGTCACAACGGAATGATAAATATACACCGGTATGATAAAACCAGCCCACCACAATGAAATGTAGTCCACCGGAATGAAAAAAAAAACGGGGTTCAATAATCAAATCTTTTATTTTGTATAATGAGGAAAGTATTATGTCAAATACTTAGTAGTGATGAACTAAGTATTTAAATATGAACTTAATATTACGTTTTACATTCGTAACATATTTGGCAATGCTTCGTAACAAACTTATCAACATTATAAGAATATGTTTTATTGTCATAATTATAATTATAAGTTGTAAGCATTACAAGAATAATCAACATTTTTCTAACTTTGCAATTCGTTACAATAATATGTTTCATGTTATTAAAAAAAAATCTTATGATAATCAGTCAAACATTTACACAATGTTATTAAGTAGCTATTAGGTTATTTACTTATTCAGTCTTAAATCGCAGAGATCTTGTTATAATTATTAATACACATCAACTTAATTAAGATTGATCACAGTTGCAATTAAATTCAAAATCACATTTTAGATATTGCAACGTCTTAGTAGTGCAATATAAATTTTGAAAGGACATGTTGAATTATATATTTTTAGTAGAGTACGTACATACATAGGTATTAGAAGAGTATGACATATTCTATACAGTTCGTATAATAACGGTGCTTACAACGAAATCAACGAAAAAAAATAATTAAACTCCAACTTTTAGCCTTAATATAGACAAAAAAAAATATATGACAAATATTGTCAAATACAAATAACAACAATAACGATTCCGCATAGCAGCGCGTTTGTTTTTTGATTCGTATATGAATTATATTTTCATATGCAGTTCTATTGATGTACCTAAATAGCTATAGTAATATTTTAAAAATCAATAGCAGATTTAAAACAAAAATCAAACTTCAGATAAAAAACAGATAGTCTGCGAAAGTAGCATTATATGCTGTGAACAAAAATTTGGTGTCCGGTGTTAAATATTTTTTCTAGTTATCAAACAAAAATGGAATGCAGCATTACACGATATACCTTAAACCTAATATATTTTCATTGTAAAACTCTTTAAATTTACATAAACAGAACAAACCTTTCCAAGATTATTGAAATTAGTATCACATTCATTTTAACACTTATTAACTATTATTAATTTAAATAAAAAACAAAAAACTGATTCTCAATCATTATTAAGCAGTGTCTAGTGCCCTTTCTAGTGCTGTGTGTGGTGTCTAAGCCATGTAACCATTATACTTTAAAATATGTCATAATCAGAAGAGTCCGTGTCGTATTCTCGTAAACATTCCCTTGATTGGTTTTGGTTTAAGTTACTTATACGAGTATGTGACAGATTATCCGAATTTATTGATTTTTCGTTATCAGAAAACATTTTGCTATCAACATTTTCCAAAAATGTACATGACGGCATAATTTCGTCCAAGACCTCATTTTCATAATGTGAAAGCAATGAACTGCAGATACTAGTAGATCCAGTTGATTTTTTTTCAGAAATGTTTGCTGCCGCGGGTGTTTTGGATGTTGAGGGGGTTTGATACACTGCCCTAGGTTTAAGATCACTATTTCCCTTTCCCACGGGTTTAGACATTTCAATATTTTGCAGTGGTACGGTCATTAGTTTGTCTTTTCTCTCTTGTCTTGTCTTTGGAGTAGAAACAAGTTTTGATAGCGAAATCTTGCAAGGCAAAGACTCTGACTTTTTGATCTGGAGTTTGCCTTTACCAATTTTAGATTTCGCATTTACTTTTTTATGTCCAAACCCGAGTATTCTTTCTGTTTTAGCAACTTCCGATGAATCTCGGGAATTTGAGGTCTTAGGGTAAAATGTCGAAATGTCTGACATTTGTACGGGTTTGAGTGTCACGGGTATAGATTTTTCAACATTTTGCAGTGGGGCGGTCAATAATTCGTTTTTTAAAATCTTGGGAGTAGAAGCAAGTTTTGATGGCGAAATCCTGCAAGGCAATGACTCTGACTTGGCCTGGAGTTTGCCTTTGTCAATATGCAAGATTTTAGATTTCGCATTAACTTTTTTATGTTCATGCCCGGGTATTCTTTCTATTTCAGCAACTTCTGTTGCATCGCGGGAATTCGAGGTCTTTGGGGATAATGTTAAAATGTCTGACATTTGAACGGACTTGAGTTTCGTCAAATTTACTTTTGATTTTACCAGTTTGCTCTTATTTAATTTTGTTTTAGACTGAGTTGTTATGGTCTGTAGATTGTCGTCTTGCTTACTTTTTGTCTCTGCATAATTTTTTTGGGGTCCAATTTCACAGTTTTTAGTCAGGTCATGAAAGCCCATATGTTTGCCATGTGAACACATGATTGCATTACTCAGACATTCTGGTTCAATGCATGATTGACAACGCAGTGCCAAGCAATTTCCTGTTTCTTTCGTCCATATGACTTGATGCACTTTCATTGTTCCAGGAAAACTTTTCAATTTCTTGGGTAATAGCCAATCTTTTTCGATCACTTCGTAGTCTGCGACTATTTCAATTTTCACTCCTTGAATACAGGATTTTAATTTTTCGACCAAATTATCGATATCTGGGATATCATTTCCATAGGAAACTACTTTATCAGCCGTTCTCTTTAGCAGACCACCAACACCATCCGGTGCACCTTTCCCGTGTCCACACTCGCAGTAGTGCCAAACTATGTTTGTCAACATGGGACAATGGGAAGACAATTGTGATATAATGTACAACATCTTTTTATTACGGTACTGGCTGGATGGGGAGTCCGACACAATGTGTAAATTGCGAACTAGAGGAGCGGTTTTTTCTATTTCTTCCAAAATAGGCACAATATGCGCCCAAGCTGCGGCAGCATCATGACGCAAAGAAGTACTTATTGTACAAAAAGCCTGAGTTTTTGCTGTCAGCTCGTCTAATTTGAAATACAGCACAGCAGTATGTAAAGTCAATTGTGTCCTACTGCCACCAAAATGTACAGCTTGTATTTCAGAGCCATATTTAGTTTCATAGTTTTCACTGAAATCAATATGTATCAAGCAGTCATTTACAGACATATTTTGCTTTATTTTATAAATAGTACTACTCTGATTCTTGATGTTACCGCAATGTTTGAAAAATGGTGTCACATTTTGTTCAAATATTTTAATAAGATCTAGCGGTTTAACATATTTTCTTACCTTTTCAACTCTAGTAGTGGTTTTTTCGACACCATTTTTTAAATAATTGAATTTATTTCTTCCCCACGCGTAATATACCACTTCAGTCGCATTGTTAAATTCCTGGTAATTTAAACTTCTGTTTTTACAGCTACAACATTCTCTCATGAGACAGGCAACATTTTCTTTATCACAACACATTGAGTCCAGTACCGCAGATATGGAATTTTCCTTGATGATGTTGGCGTTTTTCAGAGCACTGATTAATAGTTTCATATTGTCGTGTTTTTCACAAAGACAAGTGTCTCGTTTACTCAAATCCGGTTGTTTAACCCAAAATGGTCTCATTCTTGAAAATGTTACGTAACTAATCGGTGGATAACCTGCACGCACATACTTGAGGTGTAAATTTTTTAAGGTGTCAGTCAGTAGCCGTTTTTGTTTTTGAACTCCTCCTTTAGACACAATATCCTTTTTTCCTGGACATGTAATTGAGTTCTCATCGTCTTCGTAAAATTTTACGACTATTGATCGTAGACGTTTTTGTTTCTGATCCATATTGTATTTACTAGTATTTAAACTTTGTACATTTGTAACACGTTTTGGCGTAGTCTTCAATAATTCAGTAAGTCTGTTATACCTCTTTTTATATGTCCAATTTATTTTGGCAATTTTTACAAGTTTCTCTTTCAAATCTGTTATTTGCTTTGACTTAGTTTTTTGATATTTTCTAAATTTTGCCCTGAACTCTTTTTTGAATTCCAAAGACGCTACTGAAGCAGGACTGCTTGGGCATGACATCGTCTCTGTTGAATGTGCAGTCAAAGTAGGCGACGCTCTTGATGGGGAGCAATGAAGGCTGCGGGATCGTACACAAAAGTGGGGAATGCTAGATTCTATATCTTCAACATGAGCACTTCGATACGTTGATCGAAGTACGCGATCACTTGACATTGATCTGTTAGATTGCAAGGTCCGCCGAGCTCGTTTTATTCTTTGGTTATCCTCAACATCTACACATCTTGATCCATTGGGCTGCAGATCTAGGCCATCTTCGGAGGTAGGCGGTTGCGTCGTCAAAGGATTTTCTTCTTCATTCACAATTGGTAAGACTACATCGGTTGAGGGATTTATCGGTTGTGCGGCAGCTTTTGATTTTTTTCTTTTATAATAAGCCAGGGCACTAATCCCGTTTTTTCTTCGCAAAATTCGGAGACTTCGAACGTCCATGTTGCTCCGCGTAACCAGCCCTTCGGCTTTTCTTCTTGCATATCTCTCTCTTTCTTTTTGACGATACTGTTCTCGTAGTACAGGATCATTTCTTATTTTTTCCTTCCGTCGTCTTTCATACTCATTCTTTTTTTCTCTTTTTTCTTCTTCCGTAAGTCTTTTTATTCTTGGCATACTAAAAGAAAATTAAAATTGTGTTAAATTATTCTTCCTTATGTTACAGTAGTGTTTTATACATACATATATATACCTATATTATAAAAAGTTTAATTTACTTTAATAAATTCTTAACTAGTCCATGAGGTGATACAAGGAATGTGTTTTTGTTAACCAATAGAATCAGTTGCAATGAGCGAGGATATGTAAATGAAATTATTCTATTGGTTAACAAAAACTCATCTCTCGCTACACATCCTCGCACAGGTCTGGTGGAAACGCAGCCTAATCAGCGCTCAAACAAATTATGGAAATACTCACAAACTGTTGACCAATTTTGAGTTTCATTTATAAATGTAAATTCTATTTTTAAACCAATTGTGGCCAAGTTGTGAGTATTTCCGTAATGTTTATTCTTAACTCTTATTTTGCGATAATTAGTAGGACCCATGTTAATCATTCTCATATTTATTTTCTTCGCTTTTTCTATAAAACACTAAGGTATGTACTTTTGGAAAATAATTTTGCAAACATAACTTATTTAGATTGAATACAAAGCTGGCAATTTTTTCTCACGCTGCCGAGGTATGTATAGTGTTTTCCTCAAATATGCAATGAAATGAATTTAAAAAACGACGAACAATGATACCGAGACTAACAAGACAATTTTGAAAATTTTCCCACCAGATAAATAAAGCCACCACCACTAAAATTACCGCCACCATCATGTACTCCACCACAACCACGACCACTACTACTACCAGCTTCACCACCAACATCACCACCACCGTCACAACCACCAAGACCACCATTGCCACGCCCACTACCACCTTCGCCACCAAAATTACCACTACCGTCACAATTACCGCTGCCGTCACGACTACCACCACCACTTTTACCACCACTACCACCTTCGCCGTGGTATCACCACCACCGTCACAACCACCACCACCACCATTTTCACTCCCAATACCACTTTCGCCACCAACATTATCACCACCGTCACAATTACTGACACCATCACAATCACCATTTCATTACAAGAATCACGACTACCATCACCACTACCACCAACAACTCTACCACCAACACCATTTCTTAATGGCTGAACGTCATGATATCGTGTCAAAAAATTATATTGAAACAAATGAAGCCAGCATAGGCAGCATATTATAAAGAAGAAGGAACACTAAATACCTACACAATTTCATAACATATTTAAGATTGATATTTTAAAGTAAATACTTTGTTTATATCATCATTTAAGCACAGTATTCAGATTCAAATCGAATTGTGTCAAATCATACCCCTTCTACAAGTTAGGTCACCGGTAGAAATTTTTTTTTTGATACTTTGATTATTTAAGTAAATAATCAAGCAAATTGATTAAAATAAAGCTAGTGATTATCTTTAAAAAAAAAACAACAATATTACAAATATTATGAAAATACATCTTATTATGGCATTAAACACAAAATAAAAAAAAAATATTATTTCGCCAATGATATTTCTGAAGTGAAGCTACTTTTGATGTCATTCCGGTGTTATCTCATTTCGGTGGGGTTTAACGACATTTAACTCCACCGGAAACACCGGAATGAAAATGGTGGAATGAGAAACACGGCATATTTTTTCGTTTTTTCTTTAAAGTAAGTCCTATATTTTGAAACAAATATAACTCTTGAAATCACGAGCCTACTTTACATGATATATATAAATCTTAAACTACGCCGATAAAAAATAAAGAAGTTATAACTAACTCCGGAATGAATTTTTTTTTGTCCCCGCTACACCGCAATGAAATACTCACGTTGATACTGGACGACGTATAGCCGCCACACACAACCGCTCCCGCCAAAAGCCGCGGCTTGACTGCTTCTTTGAAGTGCGCGGGAGACGGGCGGCATACTCAATCAAACTCCGGAAATAAATCGGTCCCAAACATTGTCGGCGGAGATGAAAGGATTTCTCGGGACAAACTTATGCGCACATTTTCAAGGGTATACAAGGGTATTATAAAGCAGGTAATGTGCTCATTTCGTTAACTATTTATATGATAATAAAATAAAGGTAAAAGACTTTCTTTGTTATGCATAGTATTTGACTTATCTGGCATTTTACAAACAAAACCAGGTTGGGGACAACCCACCTTGATGAAAAATTCGGTCTAAATATATTTTTTTTTAATATTATTTGTATTCATATTTAAATTTCAGCTGTTGCCCGAGGTAGGCAATAACAGATTGTTTCCGATAAAAAATGGTATTTTATTATTAAATCTTTCTGCACCTGCGTTTTCAGTCTTGCCATCAAAAAATACTGCTTGGGAAATTGACCCTCGAGAGTTGCGCGATTTTTGTACTCTTACCCTAGTCCTTCGACTTAAACTCTTCACACCAAAAATTCATTTCATAAAACCGGCCAAGAGCATGTCGGGCCATGATCAGTGTAGGGTTCCGTAGTTGCTCATCCTTCACAATAGACTAATAGAATAGAATTTTAAGTTACGATTAATATTTCAAGCTCTATAAAAAGGTCGTAAACGCCAATGTAACTGTATAATTACTTATTACCTTCTGGAAGTCAACTTACGTCCTTTTAAAGAACAATATTAATTTTTGCGATACCTAATTCAAAAGCGGCTCAACCGATTTTGTTCAATATAGTTTTCATTAAAAGTACTTATAAGGCCTCATTTTCATGACTTTTTCCATAATTTTTTGGCCCGTGGTTGAAAAGTTAGAGGGGGGGGGACGCTATTTTTTTTATTTTCGGAGCAAATGATTACAAAACTGCTGACTTTATCAAAAAATATTATTTTTAAAAGACATATTCAACGACACCCCACACACTAGTGTTGGAACGAAAAAAAAAATTCACCCGTTCGAGAGGTACCCGAAAAAACATTTTGTTATTTTTTTTATTTTACCGTTTTGTCGGCGTACACACCAAATTTCACCTTTCTAGTACTAATGATCACGGAGCTAAGCCGCGGACGGACAGACGGACATGGCGAAACTATAAGGGTTCCTAGTTGACTACGGAACCCTAAAAAAGCTGCAAGGTCTCTCTCGCACTAGTCAGTCTGGTTGCGGTAGTCAGTCGAACACATATAGGATGTATGGGAGCGCACTAGGCAAGCTGGCCAGTGTCTAGTCCGCGACAGGTCTACAAAACATACCTATTATGATTTATATTTAAGAAAAGCCGTACCTTTCTTACTATGAAATCCATATTTTATAGAGATAAGACGTTTACCGCAGCACGGAACATTGTTCTCGTGTTTGCTGGGTTCCGATGACTAGAAGTGGACAGTTTTAAAATGTACTATTATATAGGTACATAGTTTTCAATACTGTAATTACGACGTCTATGACCACATTTGTGCAGCGTCATGTTAATAATAATAATTATTATGTACAAAGTATCAAGATAAATATCGCATACTTAAGCATAAGCAATCATTATTATTTGATGACAGTTAATAAGATATCGATTCCAGTAAAACTAAGTAACTAATTATGAAATAATACAATCCGTATCGATGAAGAGATAAAGTATAATCTAGTAACTAAAACATTTGAGAGAGCATTTTAAATGGTCGGATGTTTAAACATTTAAACTTACCCAGTAATGATGAAGTTCACCCAGAGTTCAACCAAGATTTCCTTCATTTTCTTAAATTCCTCGGACTCAGAATTATGAGTGATATCATAGAACTTCATTTCATGCAAAGCATAAGTCTGAGCGCAATGATCGGCACCTTTGATATTTTTCATATAATCTGGTACTTCCACATCTTCAGAATACGGATTAAAAAATGAGTATTCATATAAATATATAGAATCACTACCAGCTTCGACTTGCAGTCTTACAGATCTCAAATGAGGGTAGATAAATATGACGTCAGAGAAGTAATCAATGAACCCTTGAATTGTCTTATTTGATACACGTTCATCGCCAAAATAAAACTTTTTGATTAATAGCGCAATTTGGTCCCTTTCGTCGTTATTTTGAAATTGTAAATCGGCTGGCAAGAAATCTGAAAATCTGTCATTCATTTTGTCTTTCCATTGTTCAAATAGTGGTACACGCAACAAGCCTTCCATATTAGCGAATCCATATAGAATAGGTACTTTTCTGTATTTTCCACGTGTAAGAATATTTACTGGAGTATCATCCAGGAACATTTCCACGCCGATGTCACGCTCAATACATGGCGTAAATACAAAAGTTGAGTCCATTCTTTCAAAGAATAAATCAGATGTCATTGCTGAATATGGTAAAGTTGAGTAGAACTCGTCTAAATTATCTATATCATCCACGTTAGTAAATTTCAGTTGCTTCGCGAAATCCTTCGCATTCTGTACTGGATCGAGCTGAACGCTCCATACTCCGACGCTTGCACCACTTTCAGGTATAACTTTATTGTAAAGGCCCTTAGTCATGTCTGAGAGCATCAAGAGGTCTACTGCTGAAGCGCCTGCACTGTAGCCAGCGATAGTAACATCATCAGGGATTCCACCGAAATTGGCAATATTTCTTTGCACCCAACGAAGTAAGGCGACTTGGTCCTTCATTCCCGCGTTACCAGGTGCATTTTTTGTGCCTAGACATAAGAATCCGTGTACACCCAAGCGGTAGTTGAAAGTAACAGCTATTACTTTTTTGGTCCGCACTAAAGGAATTGGTGATGCCTTTACACCTAAGCCTATTTGGTAAGCTCCTCCGTGAACGTACACCACAACAGGAAGGTTAGTTTGTTCTATGTCCGGTACATACACATTTGCTACCAGACAGTCCTCTCGCATATCAAATTTGGACAAATCTAGCATATCATATTTGCCCTGTGGACACATTATTTTATTGTTGACTGCTTCAAGTGTGTCTGTCCATACTGGTCCAGGAAGAGGTGCCTGTAATCACAATTATTGAGTTGTGATTATTTGATTATATATGACGACTAAGATTTGATTGGCCAAGTATGTATTCGACTCTCTGAAAGTTTAAATTTAGAACTGAGAGCGCCAGCCAACTTTCTACGTAGGTTGAGGCCAGGGTTAGACAGAATATTATTTAAGAACTGCCTCTTTTTACTCATTTAATTTCTTGTACCTGATCCTTATTAATCCTGTTTATAATTGGATTTTATGCAGGCAGTCACTCACAGTCACAATGCAACGATTCCCTACTTTTGACGTAACGCAATAATATTAGAGGTAACTTAGCTTCTTAATAAGCGAATTAAAAAGAGATGCAATTAATTAAGTCAAAGTCAAAAAAGACAACAAAAAATGGCACTGATGTTTTTTTGCCTTAAAATATTAAAATGATCTTACGGTAAACTTGCGCGTCCCAGTGGGCGCGGTGGCGTATGGGATCCCATAGAAGTGGAAGACGCCATCAGTGTTGTATCCCCGCACGGGTCCCTGCGCTGTCTGCACGGTCCTCGACTCCCGCGCACTCTGCACTGCTTTCGCCGCACAACTCGCACAAGCAACTAATAACAATTTGACTACATTCGATTGTAGCATCGCGACGATTGCCTCGATGCAGATGCGCTTGCGCGACTGACTAGACGGCCGTTTGTACGCCAGGAGACATTAGAATTAGGTAGTCATTTATGAAGACGTTGGTCGCGATCTAATGTAATATTTTATAGCCAATTCCTTCAGATAATCTAAATTAATTGATACCTAATTGGGAAATTCAAAATTAACTACTGCTTCAAATATGGAAATACCTATCAGAAGATTTTTTCTGGTGATAGTAATAAACTTCCTTATCACTGGAAAAGTGGGTTGAGACTTTTCAGTTACATCAGTGATTTTTACATAAATAAAAGCATTTTCCGGTGTTTACGTTCTGGGTCTATTCCGGCTGAATGTTAAGAGTCTTAATATATTATGTACGTAGGCTTTTCTCGCTTACAGGTCAAATTTCGAACCACTAGTATATATTAAAATAACACCAAATTTACGTGTGGTGTAAATAAATCTCTGCGGTTTTTGGTACTAATCTTGCAAACGACTTCTTTGATTCTGACACCTTTTAACCTATGTTTACCTGTTATAGTATAAAATATTCACGAGCGGAACGAAGGTAGTCGCAATTGATGATATCCGCGAGAGTAATTAGTTTTTAGTTATTACATTTATAAGGAAAAAGTATGACAACCTCCTCAATTCGTTGATTGATTGAAACTTCGGACTACGAAGTCGAGTTTCTGGAATCCTAAAGCAATAATTTTAAATTATATGGGCAGTAAATTCATGATGATTCATATTAACACTGGGCATATGTAACGAATCTTTATTATATTACGTACTATCGGTACGCAGCAGAACTATGAAGTTTAATATACAATCACAGCTTATGAGTACAATTACTATAAAAATATAAATTGTGAGAAATTTTAAAAATGTTCTTAAAGTTCAGTTCTAACTCTAGGCTGAGATGGCGCCACTGGCGACTTATAAAATCGCTCGTAGATGTCGTCCCAGAAGAGAGCTCGTTTCTCCAAGAGGGGTCCTTTCAGCTTTATCTCCTGCCCGAGACCCATATGGGGCGACCTATTAGCACCTACTGGTGGCCAAGATGGAAGATTTGATCCTTCAGGCACCGGTTTTCTGAAATTAATGTAATAATTGTTAGCTCTCTGAAAGATAAATCAAAAACATTAATACTAGTTCTAGGTGCCTTGGATTGGCAGAACACTTATTAAGTTATATTTACCCTGTAGTAATGAAGTTCACCCAGAGTTCAACCATGAATTCCTTCATTTTCTTATATTCCTCTGAATCAGGACCATTATTGACATTATATGCTTTGCTTTCTAGTAAAGCAAATGATTGAGCACAATGAGTGGCTCCTTTAATTTTTTTCATATATTCCGGCAACCCTAAATTTTTAGGATAGGGCCTAAAGAAGGAATATTCATACAAATATATGGAATCACTACCGGCATTGATTTGCAATTTCACTGATCTTAAATGAGGATAGGCAAATAGTACGTCAGAGAAGTAATTAATAAACCCTTCAACTGTGTTTTCTGACACAAGTTCATCGCCAAAATAAAATTCCTTTACTACTAGAGCAATTTGTTCCCTTTCTTCATTATTTCTAAATTGTAAATCAGCAGGTAGAAAGTCCGAAAATCTTTCATTCATTTTATCTTTCCATTGTTCAAATAGCGTTACACGAAATAAACCTTCCATATTTGCAAATCCATATAGAACAGGTACTTGTCTGTATTTTCCACGAGCTAAAATATTTACAGGAGTATCGTCTAAAAATTTTTCGGCGCCGGTGTTACTCTCAACACATGGTGAAAATACAAAAGTTGAGTCCGTTCTATCAATAAAGAGATCCGATGTTAAAGCATCATAGGACAAAGTCGTGTAGAAGTCCTCTAAATAATAAATATCATCGACGTCAGTATAGTTGAGTTGCCTAGCGTAATCCTTCGCATTTTGCACTGGATCGAGCTGAACGCTCCAAACGCCGACACTTGCACCGCTTTCTGGTATAACTTTATTGTAAAGGCCTTTTGTCATATCTGAGAGCATCAGCAGGTCTACTGCTGATGATCCTGCGCTGTATCCAGCAATGGTGACCTCACCAGGGTTTCCACCGAAGTTGGCAATATTTTTTTGCACCCAGCGAAGTAAAGCTACTTGGTCCTTCATACCCGCATTACCGGGCGCATTTTCTGTGCCCAGACATAAAAATCCGTGGACTCCCAAGCGGTAGTTAAAGGTAACGGCTATTACTTTTTTGGTTCTCACTAAAGAGTTTGGTGTAGCTGCATCACCGAAACCTAGTTGGTAAGCTCCTCCGTGGACATACACCACCACAGGAAGGTTTGTTTCTTCTGTGTCCGGCACATATATGTTTGCTACTAGACAGTCCTCTCGCTTGTCCAATTTGGACAAATCTAAAAATGCAGATGTGCCTTGAGGACAGATTATTCGATTGTTAACCGCTTCGAGTGGATTCATCCAAATTGGTCCTGGAAGCGGTCCCTGTAATAAATAGTAAATCTAATACATTATATTATCCACGCGTACCTCTAATAACTCGATAATAATTCTGCAATAAACAACGTAAATTGGGTTTCTCCCTGGTTTCTCCAATATAATACATCAATTATCTTGGTTACTGTTGTAAGATAACTTGCTAGTAAATAATAATAATCATGATTTGCAAGATTTTGTTTTGATAATGAGTCCTAAGCACATGTTATCTATTCTATTATCAAAGAGAGATAAAGCAATTTAACTGATATCATTAACCATCCAATATAGGTATTACCTACGTACGTTTGTTGTTGCACATTAAATACATGTTATTACAGAACACATACAGTTTATCTGTTTATTTATCGCTAATTAAAGAAATATTCAAAAACAACGCCCGAAAAATGCAATTCTCTAAAGGAACACAATCCAAAATTCTCGAATAAGTATATTATGTATGTAGTGTAATAGTTGTGGAAATGCCAGTTATTCGAAAATATTACTAATGCTTTAAGCATATCTGTGACATAATTTCTAGAAGTGTTTTTAAACTTGAACGAGGAATGAGCAATATTTCAAACACACAGGTGTACAATGATATGGTGAGTATTGCTATTTCAGCCGTGTACGGGCTGCTAGTGTCACATACACCAATTATGAAATGTTGTTTGCTGGATGTAATAATAACTCACTAATATAGTCGAAAATACACTCTTTAATTATAAAGTCAAAGTAAACTATAAAAGCGCGATATTATGAATGATAATGCTAATGAGGACACGTGTGGTTGTTGTCTAATGTGAACGTGTACTGGAGCATTTCTCAAAAAGTTTGTACATTTACATTACGTCTTTGTCCGGGCCGGTTCGAAGCTTGTAATAAATGAAGAGACGATATCTAATATAATCTGACCTTGAAAACTTAAAAATAAGTTTAGTATCTCTAAGATAATATTATTGTCTGAAATCATAATGCATAATATAATTTTATAAAAATATTTTAAAATATTGGGTAGGTCTCATTTGTATGGCAATGCAAATGTCCCCTTAACAAAATTGTAGTTAAATTATCGATTTTCTGTAACAAAACTTAGTGTTTCGGGTTGAGTGTTGTGTTTCATTACAAAAGAGATATCTCAGAATTCATAAAAAATAAGTATTATTGTCGTTATTTAACGTATATATTTATAATAAAAGATAATAATTTGTCCTAGAAAAAGTTCCAATTTTGTTTCCGGTGTTTGTTACGCTATTCTCATAGAATTCTGGGGTTTTGTTAATTCAATTGTAGTTTTATAGGAAAGTGGTAACACTAGGGATATTTTTAAGAGTGGCCATCTTGGCATGTTGACAGTCTATCAAACGCAGCGGTAGAAACACGCTCGCCGTTGGTGGCAACCGAAAATTTGAACTCCTTGTTTGTTACGGGATAACTTGGTAAGTTTCACTTTTTCTTCAGTTTTGTTTCAACTCATCACTTAACCATATTATTACGACTAAGATACAGTACATACAATATTCGAGTTATTCATTAAATTGGGTTAAAATATTTTTTAAAACGTCCGAGCATCACTTCGTTACTTTCTTTTTTGTTACTTTTGAATCGTTTCGTATGACTAGGAAGTGAAGGTAACAAAAAAGAAAGTCTAAGGAGTAGTATAGACTATAGAGAATGACGTCATACAATATATATATTTCTCTTTAAAAAAAATAATAAAAATATTTTCAATTTTAATAAAAACATAGTATTATAAAGTAAAAGTTTCTGATTTTGAATTAAATAATATTATTGATTTCTTTTCTAGCTGAAGAAAAAAATGAGGCTTTTTTTACGTTTTTTTAATTTTTATATTGTACAAACGATAATTATGATTATTATCATTGGTAATTGTAAATATTAATTGTTAAATAAAACCATTTACGTCACCCTTGACCGTAAAGCGGGATTTACGCCCACTTCGCGGGACGAAAATCCCACATCCCGGCCAAGGCCAGACGTAAAACTTTAGACAAACCACGGGCGGTAATTCGTAAAGCCCCAGATTGCATATTTATTAGGGTGGGTCATTTTTCTTTCTTTTTAGGGTTCCGTAGCCAAATGGCAAAAAACGGAACCCTTATAGATTCGTCATGTCTGTCTGTCTGTCTGTCTGTCTGTCCGTCTGTCCGTCCGTATGTCACGGCCATTTTTTTCCGAAACTGTAAGAGCTATACTGTTGAAACTTGGTAGGTAGATGTATTCTGTAAACCGCATTAAGATTTTGATGCAAAAATAAAAAAAATATAATAAATATTGGGGGCTCCCCATACTTAGAACTTAAAACTCAAAATTTTTTTTTTTCATCAAACACATACTTGTGGGGTATTTATGGATAGGTCTTCAAAAATGATATCGAGGTTTCTAAAATATATTTTTTCTAAACCGAATAGTTTGCGTGACAGACGCTTCCAAAGTGGAAAAAAGTTGTTCCCCCCCCTTCTAACTTCTAAAATAAGAAAATGAAAAATCTAAAAAAAACATATGATGTACATTACTATAAAAACTATCAACGAAAATTGTTTTGAACGAGATCTAGTAAGTAGTTTTTTTTTTTAATATTTTAATACCTAACTTTGCACCTAATTTATATGGGGCGCTATACATACCAGGTGCAAACTTAACTTAACCACTTAGGGATGGAAAGTGTTTGTACGGAACCCTCGGTGCGCGAGTCCGACTCGCACTTGGCCGGTTTTTTAATTTCTAACGGGCACAGTTGAAAAAAGGTGCCATTTAGTGCCATTAATGGATACATATTACATATTGTTATTTATTTTTATATTTCCGGTTTATTGCCTCCAGGTATGGAGCACAAAAAAAAAGTGGCCTTGTATATTTTTTTTTGTTGTATTTCGTTTTGTGATGCCCTAGTTATTATACTCAGAATAAAAATACATTTAAATATTGGGCCAAATTTAAAATAATAAAACCAGACTTCGTAACGCTCATTTAATATGGGCATTTCTATACTAACTTAAAAAGATTGCCGTGTAGGTACTGTAATACTCTGATTTTGCTGTACTTGTTGATGTTTAATTTTATTATTATTTGGATTCTTTATTGTGATCTGATCACGTCTACAAGTAGTCAAAACTGCATTTTGTGATTTATTGTATTGTTCCTAAACAATACTCTTGAATAATAACAGAAGATCTCATGTCAATTCTGCTTGAATTAACACATTATTTAAGCACTAATTAATCTGTATGATTATTTTTTGTGATACAAAACTAATAATTATATAGTAAGAATTGTAATTACTATTAAAGTGAGTTGTTAAGCATCTAATTAATATTGTAAGTGTGCTAATTGTCCACTATGCTTAATAGTTCCGATTTTGTTACCAAGGTTCCTATTATTGTTACTGTCCCTAGAAAATATTACAGGTTTTTGTTGTTTTTTGTTAATTATTTGTTTAATAACATACATTTAATACATGTTTAAAATATAATTTAGATGGTCTAATAAATTGTTCTTCAAAGATATTTTAAATAACTCAATTTAATACGCGTGATATTGTAAGTTCAAACCTGAGTTTTGACTAAATGGTAACGTACAAGAGTAGTTACCATTATATCTTTAACTTATCGGAATATAGTAAGCAATTTTTATGAAACAATATACGCGTATTGGTTATTACTATGTTAACTAATAAACAAATTCAATGTAATTCGTATGTGTTTATTTTATTTCCCGTTTGAATTAGGGTAACAAAACCGGAAATTTTGATTGCCACGGCTCAATTAAATAAACTTTACAGTTAAAATTACACATCTAATCTCTGTCAAAAATTAATAAACTGAATCCTTACATAACAGTTAAATAATATGCAACAACAAAATCATTAAAATGTGATATTTTTTCTTTGTTACGACTATCCGAGAAATGTACAAACTTTTTGAGAAATGCTCACTGACGCGTATGTCAATGCTTTACGCGATTGTTGGTTATTTCGCTGAGATGGCAATGTGCGGTATGTGGACCGTACATGCTGCCCCGCGAGAGAAGCGTGAGATGAAAAATGATACAAGTTTTATGATAAAAGCAATTGATACAAAATAAAACATTAAAACTTATAAATTTCTAAATTATAAACTGCCGCTGTCCTGGAAACTAGTGTTAGTGCAAAATAGGTGAGGTAGCTTTGTTTTGCTTCGTCGTCTTGCGAATGCTAGGATTGCTGGGTAATGTTTCTAATTCCAATTGAACGATCGAAGTTTGTCTTGACGAATGCCCCAGGATTCTAGGTTGAATTTCTGGAGCGTGGGTTGCGACGGATGATAGCTGCTGTTCCTGGAGTTCCGAACGAATGTCGGCGCTCCCGCTGCGGCGACTGCGCAAGCGGCGAAGGATGGCTGCTCCAATTGATATGAGCGCACCAACAAGTAAGATGTAAATGATGGAGTACTGGTGTACGTCGTGATATGAAATGTTTTCTTTTAAAGGTGTCTCAGTCTTCATTTGTTGAATTTGATTTTTAATTTGTTCGAGTTCAACTCTGTTATCAGTGATATTGATTTCTGATAGTGGGAGTGAAATATTAATTATGTGATTTATCTGCGTGATTTCTGGTGTGTAAATGTCCGATGTAGTTTTAATTTCACTCCAGTGATCCTTGACATTGACAGTGATACCGTGAAGTCCTCGCCCTTGATGACGCAGCTCTGACCGAGTACGATAACCCCGGCACTCTCTGTCTGCGTTGCCGTAACTCGATCCTCGCATATGATTCGTAGTGTGCATTTATCACAACAGTAGTATAGGTACGTGTTTATATTGTTTAATTCCGTCCAACTATTTCGGCATGTTGCGATAGTAGTAAGACATTGGTTTGTCATCTGATCCTTGATGCAAAGACTTTCATCTGACTTGAAATGAAAGACTGGCTTTTTTGTGCGGCAAAGTCGAATAGATTCTTCATATCGGAGACACTGTTGTATGTCTTTTTCTGACATAATGAAATAGGTATCCTTGCGTAAATTGATAGCTACGTGGCTGGACACTGGTACCACGCTGATTGATTTATTCTTGTATTGTTGCGGGATCAATATAATTTTGTATAAGTCAAAGCTCTCTCTATTGACCAGTGGGATTTTGATTTCGAAAATTACGTATCGCTGCGTAACTCTTGCTTTAACTTTCAGTAAATGATAAATGTTCGCCATCCCTGTTTGTATGTTGTTGATGGGCAAAGATAAGTCTTGAGATAACTGTCCTGAGATGATGCTTAGTTCGCTGCGTAGTTGCTCGGGTGATAGTAGGTGAATGTTAAACATGCCGTGGTGAATATCCGTTATTGTATCTAATAATGTGTCTTGAATTGATTTTAGTTTGATAAGCATATTGTTGGCGATGATTGTTGACAGTGCTAATTCATTCATTATTTCTGTCCCGTAGTTCCGACGTTTGATTGCTGTCTCTTCTGTTCGCCGGCTACGTTGTCAGTGCTTGCTTCTGATTGTGATGACTTCAATGATTTGTATGCTGAGTTTAATGACGTATCGGTTGAGAGTAGCGACAATTTAACTATGGGGCGTTTGATAAGGCCGCCTTTTGTCTTTAGAGTTACAACACGGACTAGGCCATCAGCCCCCGGGTGTAACTGCACTACTCTGCCCAAGGCCCACTTTCCCGATGGAAGATTAGGTTCATGTATGATGACTATGTCGTTGATTTTAAGATTTGCTTGCTGTTGTTTCCATTTGCTACGAATTGACAGTTGGCATAGATACTCTGACTGCCATCGCTTCCACAGGTCTCGATATATCTTTTGTGCTCTGTGCCATCTCGTTCGCTCGTCCTGTTCCGTGTCCAATATGGTCAGAACAGGGCCACTACTGAGGAAGTGAGATGGTGTTAGGTAATCTAAATCATCGGGGTCTTCTGATACTGCGCAAAGTGGTCGGCTGTTCATGCATCCTTCTATTTGCGTTAGTATTGTGTAGAACTCTTCATATGTGAGTTTCTGCTCGCCGATTACACGACGTAAATGATACTTTAGCCCTTTTACTTGGGCTTCCCACTCCCCTCCAGCGCTAGGCCATGCGGGAGCGTTGAAATGCCATTGTATGGACATCTCATTTACTTCAGCGAGTAATTCATGAGTGAAAATTTGTTGGATCTCTGCTAGTTCTTGCTGAAGTACGTTGTTCCCTCCTGTCAGATTAGTACCATTATCACTGTAAACGTGACTAGGCTTTCCACGGCGAGAAGACATCCTCTTTAATGCTGAGATAAATGCAGATGTACTCAGATCTGACACGAGTTCAAAGTGCACGGCCTTGGTTGCCATGCACACGAAGACGGCAACGTACCCCTTCGTGGTTTTCACTCCGCGACCTTTATTAAGTTTTATATCGACATACCCAGTAAAATCGACGCCTGTATGCTCAAAGGGTCGCGAGGGGTTGATTCTGGCCTCGGGTAAATCACCCATAAGTTGGTGCAGGCGTTTTGCTTTGATCTTCTTGCATTTCACGCAAGGCTGTAACCTTTTTTTTACTGCTCTGTTTCCGCCTATTATCCAGAAAGTGTTACGGATTTCTGATAATGTTAGGCGTGCGCCCCCGTGCAACATAGTGCGGTGCGCGTGATCTATGATAAGCTCGGTCAGACGGCCTTGATGCGGAATGATGTACGGATGTTTTTTATTTTTGCTTAAATTTGCATGCTTAAGTCTGCCTCCAACTCGTAGTAGTCCTTGATCGTCGAGAAATGGGTTGAGTTCCAAAATCTTGCTGCTTTTGTGTATTTGTTTATGTGATTTAAGTTTACTGATTTCGTCTTGATAGTCACGTTCCTGCACATATTTAATGATTTTTATTCTGGCTCGATTTAGCTCTGTTACAGTCAAGTAAGCGTTTTGCTCTGTGTTCGGTGTTATCGCTCGTAGTATCCAAGCGAGTACGCGTACTGCTCGCGTCATTGTGCTGAATTTGTTTAATATGTATTGTATTATGTCGTCATCGCTGTGACGTGCCGTCGTGACGTTAGTAAGCTTTGTTTTGCGTACTTCCTGTTCTGTGACGTAGGCCGGGTGATCTATTTCATGTTTTTCGTTGAATGATGGTAGGAAAGCGGGTCCATTCCACCATAACAAATGCTGCTTTAACTGCGCTCCGGACATGCCACGGCTGGCGCTGTCGGCTGGGTTATCACCTGATTTGATATATCGCCAGTTGCTCGACGGGATAACTTGCTTTATCTGCTCAACTCGATTGGCTACAAATGGTTTCCATCTTCCGCTATCTCCTTGAAGCCATCCAAGGACAGCGGTCGAGTCGGTCCACCCAAAGACCTTGATATGATGACCCGTCAATGCTTGCTGTATTTTGTTCATTAGTTTGGCCAATAATAGACCCCCTGATAATTCTAATTTCGGCAGGGTTAGATTTTTGTTTTCGGGAATTAATCTTGATTTTCCTGCTACCAGTGTTATCTTGTCGTTAACTTTACAGTATACAACACAGGCAAATGCTTTCATTGACGAATCGCAAAATCCATGCAATTCAATGCTGTCGGACTCACCGGTCTGGTACCATCTTGGAATTTTGAAGTCGTTGATGTACTGAAGGTCACATCGAATTTTCTCCCATTCTGTTCTGATGCTTCCGGGAAGTTCATCATCCCATTGTATGTTAGATAGCCAGACTTGCTTAAACAGGAGTTTGCATTTGGTGGTTAAAGGCGTATACCAGCCAACGGGGTCAAATATTTTTGAAATTTCTGATAATAGTGACCTTTTGGTCAATGTCTTCGGTGTCCCTGTGAAGTTGCTTTTCAACTGAAATGTAAACTGATCTTCAATTGGGTTCCATTTGATACCGAGTGTTTTTGTTGTTGATTCTAAATGCTTGAAGTTGAATTCTTCTTCTTTGTTTTGTGTTATGCTGATATCTTGTAGGAGGTCGGCCTTATTCGATGACCATTTTCGTAGATGAAAGCCTCCTGATTTAAGAAGCTGTATTAAATCTGATTGTAACTGTTTTGCTGATTCTAAAGTGAAACTTCCACTAACAAGGTCGTCCATATAAAATTCTTCTTGTAATGCTTGTGCTGCTCTGCTATTTGGGTACTTATGACCTTCGTCTATGGCTAGCTGCCTCAATGTCATCATGGCGAGGAAGGGAGCTGCCTTGGTCCCATACGTGATAGTTGCTAATTTGAATTCCTGCAACGGCTCATTTGGTGATAATCTCCATACTATTTTTTGAAATTGCTGATGTTCAGGGGTCATCAATATTTGTCTGAACATTTTTGCTATGTCGGCGGTATATGCGTATTGATATTGTCGCCATCGCAGGATGAGGCTCATAAGGTCCTGTTGTAAATTCGGGCCTCGGTGCATTAAATCGTTCAAAGTGTAGCCAGTTGTCATTTTTGCCGATGCGTTGAAAACAACTCGTAATGCCGACGTCGTTGATTCCGCGCGCTCGACGCTATGGTGAGGTAAGTAGCAACTGGGTGTCTCGTTGCTAGTACACTCAACCATATGATTTAGTGATTGATATTCGGTGATAAATTCTTTGTATGCTTCTGCTAATTTCGGCTGTCTGATAAATTTGTTTTCGAGTTGACGAAATTGTGCCACGGCCATAGGTTTCGTAGCTCCTAGTTTTTCCTCAAAATCTGTTTTAAAAGGCATGTTCACGATATAACGGCCTTCTTCGTTGCGAGTTGTTGTTTTCTGATAATGATGTAAACAGTCGATGTCTTCTTGTGACATGTTTGATGTTTCTGATATATCTTCCACCGACCAAAATTTGTGAATATCTTCTACGTTGTTGAGAACAACGTTACATTGCAGCGTCTGCACATTTCCAGTCAAAATCCAACCTAGGCGTGTTTTTTGTACCAGAGGATGGCTTTTTCCGTGTCTGATGATACCTTCTTGTATGATATCAGAATAAATGTCGGCTCCAAATAAGATGTCTACCGGGCGGCTTGTGTAAAACTCTGGGTCCGCTAGATTAATGTTTTCTAAGAAATCCCATGACGGTTTCTTGAATGATTTGTTGGGCAAATTATTGATGAGGTTTCGCATAATACATACATCTGTGTTAAAGGTATACTCATTGTGTAGTGATGTACAAGTTATGTTAATGATGCCTTTGGAATTGTTTTCTTTTGAGCCGATGCCGAAAATTACACCTTTGCATTGTTCACGTGGTAATCTCAAAATTTGTGCTGCTTTTTCAGAAATCAAACTTGTTTGAGAACCTTGATCAATTAGAGCTCTCAAAGTCACCATTGATTGGTCCATTGCTTTGACCTTGATTAATGTTGTTGCTAGAAGTATTTCTGGTAATTCTTCTTGAGACACGTGGTTGCTATTGCTATTGTTAGGTTTCTTGTTTTCGACGGCAATTGCTTTGTGATTTGATGTGCTCGGGCTCGGGTAACCGTAGGCATCGTGAAGTAACGTGTTGTGATTTCCGCTACAAACGCGGCATCGTTTGAGCGAATGACACTCTTTGCCTTTATGATCGTATAAGCAATTTCTACATAAATTGTATTTCGCAATTACTTCCCGCTTGTTGCCAGTTTGTAATCCGAGAAATGCCTTACAGGCAAATAACTTATGGTGATTCTGACAATGTGGACATTTATAATGTTCATTATAATTGTTTGATGTTTTTGTAAATGAATATGATTTGGCATTCATGTTCTGATTAGTGCTATATGCTTTGTAAGAATGAAACTTCTTGTTGCTTGTTGAAGGTTCATTTTGATGCTGATGATTCTGATATGATTTTGATAAATCTGGTCTGCGACGGGATGATTCCAATGATGTAAATTTGTTTTCTAAGAACTCTAAAAAGTCTTCAAGAGTTGGTAATTCACGTGGTGTTTTCAAGGACTCCACGTAATCGTTGTGCGTTTCCGGGTCCAGTTTTTGAGTGAGCAGATGCACTATGATTGGATCCCACGTCGCTGTGTCTACTCCAAGATTTTTGATGGCGTGTAGACATTCATTGGTTGTGTCGTGAATTTTTTTGATAGATGCTGCTGAATGTTGCTGTGTGTTGGGAAGGCTTAGTAAAGTGTTGATATGAGATGAAAAAATCATCTTTTTGTTGTTGTATCTATGATTTAAAATATCCCAACATGTCTGATAGTTTTCTGAACTGATAAGTAAATGCTGGATCAGTTTTTCTGCTTCTCCTTTTAGTTTGCTCTTGAGAAATTGCATTTTCTGAGCGTTTGGGAGAGATGGGTTAGCGTGGATTGCTTCTGTAAATAAGTCCTTGAAGGACGTCCAATGCTGATAACTGCCGCTAAAAATGGGAATATCCATTTTAGGGGTTGATTTTTCTCTGTGGGTGACCGACCACATCTTGGTATTGATTTCTTTTTTGATTTTGTTAAACTGCATTTCGTATGTGTTGTAGTTCATCTCGTACGTTACGTTTTTTGTTTCTAGAATGCTGTCGATTTCCCAGTGAAGGGCATCTATGGCAGTCCATCGTGCTTGTAGAGCCTTGAGGGCATCCTCAAACTCCCACTTTTCGTTGATATGTTCCAAGGTTATGTTAGATACAGTTCTGACAAATGCTCTAAAGTTGCTGGCTTGCTTACGTAACATCTCGTCAGTTTTGCTGAGCGATCCGCGGGTTGCTGTTTCTATTGCTCCTGTGTTGGTAGGGGCAACATCATCATTGCTTGTAGTTCCCGACAAAAGCGTTTCTGTTGGTTGTACCGGGGGTTGATCTTGGCGGGGTGGATCCGCACGGTCGCGAGGACTTGGCTGGGGCGATAGTCCTATTTTTGATGTTGCTGGGTCTGCTAGTGTAACTACTGGCTTACGTTCCGCCTTCATAAAGGCGCTAACATGCTGCCTTGTGGCCAGGTAAAATTGCTCCGTGACGCCGTATTGATTTTCGGAGAAGTAAGGATGATCAAAGTGTTCCCCCTCACAAAGCTTCTCGTGGTTTGCTTGAAATTCGGCCCAATACTGGTCAAGAATTTGTAACCTTCTTGGGATCCTTTCGGGCGTCTTGCGGTCTGCTCCGTCTTTTTTAAAGTTTTCAAGAAACTTTCTCATAGCTTCCATAAGCTGAGATTGGGTATCCAATATCTCCTGAATAGATCCCATTTTGATAGTAAAAATATACTTAACTGCACAAGTTGCTGTTGATCTGCTGTATAGTTGCTGTTATGCTCTGTGATGTGATGCAGCTGCTAGTGCTGCGATGCTGGTAAAGCAATGTTCCTGTTTCCTATGTACAGTGTAGACGCCTTCTCAATCTGACTGGTGAGACCCGCTTGTGGGAGGCCAGTCAAACCGATGCGATACTGCACTTTGGACACTCAAGGACACTACTTTTCTGCTCGAAGGACCAAATTGATGTACGGGCTGCTAGTGTCACATACACCAATTATGAAATGTTGTTTGCTGGATGTAATAATAACTCACTAATATAGTAGAAAATACACTCTTTAATTATAAAGTCAAAGTAAACTATAAAAGCGCGATATTATGAATGATAATGCTAATGAGGACACGTGTGCTTGTTGTCTAATGTGAACGTGTACTGACGCGTATGTCAATGCTTTACGCGATTGTTGGTTATTTCGCTGAGATGGCAATGTGCGGTATGTGGACCGTACAAGCCGCATGAAATTAAATTAACAATTAAAGCACATCGCCAAACTAAAGAATTAGACTAACAATGGCGACACATCAGTCATATGTAATTAAAAAACTCAAGGGTAAAACGAGTAAATTAAAATGAACTTACGGTAAACCGGCGCTTCCCCGTTGGCGCGGTGGCGTACGGGATCCCATAGAAGTGGAAGACGCCATCAGTGTTGTACCCTCTCACGGGCCCCTGCGCCGTCTGCACGGTTCTCGACTCCCGCGCATCCTGTGCGCGTACACATACAAATAACAACAATGTGGCGAAGTGAGGTATCATCGCGACGGCGACAGCCGTGACACTGAATGCTACACACACCGGCTTGTATAAAGGTACGTATCAACCGGCGAGGACGGGGCCAGATAAAAAAACTCAAATGAGCTGAACAAGACTCGAATTTTTGATATGTAGTGTAAATCCGCTAAATATTAAAAGCTCGAAAGTTGCATACAGCTTGAGTACAGCTGGAAAAAACGCTCCTTTTCATATATTCTCTATACTATCGCCATTTCAACTGGAGTCTTTTGTTTATATGACAAAATATCAATTATCTCCTAGCGAATCTTCGTTGGAGAAACTATTAAATTAATGGATTTTTTGGTACGCCGGCTTATGAGAGAACATTATGTTGTTTCTCACCGGACATATAGTTTTAGTGGTACATGCCCGGCAGTGTGAGTGTGTTATTTTCGCTTAAATGTCTCTGCTACGGTGGCGCTCGTTGATCGGATCGCAACCTTCCCTATAATATAACCTGTATTTTGTCGTGACGCCTAGAGCTTTTTAATACATCTCTGGAAAATTCTTACTTTATTTTATATAACTACTACTGTAAAAATTGATTCGGAGAAATTGCAAAGCTCCTCTATGTTATAAATTACCTACTTATAATATAATTGTTTTTTTTTAAAGTACAATTTACGAAAAAAGTACATACTATTGAGTTTCTTTCCCCTTCCTTTTCAACAGCGGTCTTCTCGTCTAAAATTGCCCTTGTGCCTACTTACAGAAATTACATAATAAACATTTTGATTTTATTATCCACCAACCATGATTTAATTGTCCAGCTCGACTCACCGCCGGTGGAGATGCACCTTTATAATTGGATAACACTTAGTATGTTATTACGAGTGGTTGTAGCGAACTGTTTCAATGTCATTGAGGTTGAGAATATAAATGGCTATTGACAATTGTCACGTTGTTTCTTTTTTACTGGATTTAAACCAAAGCAGAACGTCGGGAACGTCCTTGGGCATGATTATATACATATAGCCTTGCAATAGATCCTTTTAGTAGCCCATTGTTGTGTTGATAGTAGCCCCTTCTGCTATTATGCTTATGGTGATTGCCAGCTCGTATTTAAAAAAAATCCGTTTAATATTTTAAAATATTTACTTAAACCCACTCAAAGGACAAATGTAAAAATTATGTTGATTTAAGATTATTACATGAATCATAACTATAACTATTATTCATCTATAGACAATATTTATTTTGCCGAACGATAACACTGAGTAAACGCAGGGGCGAGCTACTTGTATTTTTTTTATATGAATAGATAGCCTAGTTAGATAGACAGTTTTTCTTTCTATATGTAATCCAGTGACACACATACCATACGATCAATAAATAAGTAAATAACCTCAAATGTTACAGAGACCAAACACAATAAAAAAATTGCCATCTTACCGTACTTGAACCGATATATCTCTTACCATGGGTTGGGCGTTGCGTTGCGCCAAATCTTAATTTTCACGGGAAACAATGAAATAAAATGAAATAATTAATTCAGTAAGTAGGCCACAAGGGTACTTTTACAAGTCAGATTGTGAATCTACCGGCATTTCGCAAGAGGAGACCGCTGTTGAGAAGAAAGCCGAAGGAAACTCAACAGTAAGTCATTTTGTCGTAAATAATACTTAGAACATTACATTAGTGTTGTAACTAATAATTACATGCGTACACGTCTAGAAGATTATATAGATACTCCAAATCAATGTTAGGTAGGTATATAGGAATGATAAAATAAAATTTTAACGATTATATAAAATATTAAATATACCCAGAGATGTATAAAGTCTCTAGGTCTGACAACATGCAATAAAATACAATCAAGTACTTAATTAGTTTAATTCCACAGAGATGTATAAGGTCTCTAGGCATCAAATATTAGTGTTTCAGATACGTAATCATTGCCATGCCATGGCGAGAGGATACCATTTTAGAATTTTATAATAATATAGATATCATAGTTACTATAGATTATTTCAATTATTTATTTATTTATTCATTTAATATTTACATGCAAATTTATAGTTCACACGACCAAAACATTTGCATGGTAAACACAGAAATACAATTAAACATAAAAGCAAAAAACAGTAAAACTAAAACATAGAACAATAAACATTAAAAGTAAAAGACAGCAATAATAAAAACAAGAAAAACAAGGTTCATTCTGTACAAAAAGAGAAAACAACTATTTACAACTACTTCTAATAAATAAAAGTAAACGTTTATCAACTTGAAATTATAAACGACAAATTGGCAAGAATACAATACCACAAATTAAGATTCGAGTTTGTTATTTCTTTGCTATCCATGACCCTTGGCGCATACAAAGTTTGACTTGAATAAATCAAATGGTAATTTATTTATTAGATTCATTCCAACAGTTGATACTGAACATAAATAAATTTATGAATTAAATAACACATTGGGATTGTGAGAACTTATTAATATTAAATTTTTCGACTTTCACTTGTTCTTTCCGTTTTGCAGTATAGTCTATCCGGAATTCTAAGATCAAATTATGTCAAACTGGCACAAGTGAAAAATTACCTTAAATTTACACCGTCGTCTGTAGCTTGTAGCCTCTGCCAAAGTGACTTCATTTGATCTTAGAGATCGGATAGACTATACTGCATCTAATCTATTAATTCTATTATACATGCCACTTCAATATCAGTATTGAATATTGTCATCTCAAAATACTTGACAAGGAGAAAAATAATTAAACGTGTCTCTTTGACAAACGGAGGTATCTCAAGGGTCGATTGCAAAAAAATTTACATAGTTAAGGGCTAAGAAAACAACGTTAATTGATTCCTTTGTGTGACAAAAGTTAGGTACCCAATACCCATACATTTTGTATGACTAACTTTCGTCACACAAAGGAAGCGATCGTATTCTATGTTAACCAAGCTTTTAACTATGTTTTTTTTTTTGCAATCGATCTTCAAATGAGGTCTTGATTTTTTAAATGTCTCCCAATTGGTTTCACATTAACCAATAAAATTTCGGTTGTTCTAGTAAAAGCACTATAATACTTAGAACCAGGATAGTCACTTTATTTGTTATTATTATGGTTATGACTCACATTACCCGTAAAGGAAAAATGCTATCAAAAACGTTAAAGCCTCTACCTATAAATTGGAAAAAGTTGGTGCTAACACTATATATCGATTCCAATATAATTACTAAATGTGTGTCACCATTTCGGAGTAAAAGTGTACTGACTAGTGACCAATAAAAACACCGTTAACGCAGTATCAAAGTAGGTACCTACCTAAGTTAATGTTACGGTTAAACTTAACACGTAATATACGTATTATAATCTTATACCCATTCTATTATTTTTATTTTTATTAAATATACTTAACAAATTAGAACGGCGTGGATTATTTGATTGGTGTTATTCCATTTGGTCTTCTAATAAAACGCTACAGAGGTTCTTTCTTTTGATGTACGCCAAAAGCCGATTGGGAACTTTATTTTATTGGTTGTTTCTGAAAAATGAAATGTGTAGGCGTGGGATATGGCGATACGACCAATAGACTCGTATGTGCCGCAAGTCGCAACAAATGCACGCCGATTTTGAATGAACATAGGCAGAAGGTGGAGCCAAGTACCCTGGTGTGCGCTTATGCGTAGGCTAGAAACGTGCTGCCGTGCTAAACTAAAACGCATCCTATTTGTATGGATGACCAAACAAAAAGGTCACCTCCACCGTAAAAATATTTGGAGTAGGCATTAAAATGGTTCTGGCCAGGAATGGATGAGTTTTGACTGTGATGATTATACTACCAAAGCATACAATATTACCATATTGAAAGAGCTCTTTTACATGTCAGATTCTAAAACACATAAAAAAAGAACATTTACAATTCACGATAATAATATCATAGTAGTAAATGCAACGCAGACAAAACACTGGGCATATTTTACAGGAAGATGTATATTGTCCCCGGATCTATTAAATTACAATAAACTTGAACTATACTTTCAGAGATGTAAAGGGTCTAAGGAGTCAAGATTAAAATAAAGTAAAATTAATCTTATTACTAAATTTAATGGAAACGCCTCTGAGCTTTCAACGCAAAGACGTGTATTTGTTTACTACGTCGTTTTAAATCTAAAATAAATTGAAATTAAGTTTTCCACTACTAAAAATGCAAATTATCCTACGGAACAGTGATTGTGACAGATAATTGTCTTTGGGAATCTTCATAAAACCAGCGGAACCGTGAGTGACGACCGAAAATCCCTTATATCTACACCCAACAGCTAGAAATTCAAAGTTGTTCTGAGAGCTTTGTTTGTGATTAGCCAATCAGCAATAGTACATTTCACTCACACAAGCAAACGCCTGAGGCGTATTCAACGGTGTCCAACAACGAGCGCGCTTGCGACTACTGTCAGATTTTGAGGGTGCGTTTCCAAAAAAGGTGATTAATTTTATTCATTTAAACTATTTGGATGAGTGTGCGTTCCAAAAAGGGTGATTTATTTTTATTAATTGTAAATATTGTTAGAAAACTATTACATTATGGAAAACAGCCACAGATTCGTGTCCGATCGGAAACGCAAGAATATAGTCAGGCAGAGCCACACGTTATCCAGTGCGTCAAGTGACAGTGACTCTGAACTGTCTACGAAAACTTTATTAAGTCTTCCAGATGCCTTCGAAGACTGCACAGAAAAGGCCGAAATGGAAGACAAAATCAGGACGCTGCAATCTGAACTAAGTATAGCAAATGCTGAAATAGAAAAACTTAGCGAAGAATTAATTGCATTAAAAAAGCAATTATCTCTGTGTGAAAATAAAATCAAATTATTGAAAAAAATTGGCATAGAGGACCTCACCATCAACAGCCTTCCAAATAGTATGTCAACTCCACTTAGTAGCCATCGACGCAAAAAAAAGAAACGTCGTCTGCTCACCAGTAAACCTTTGTTAGAGCGATTTGAAAGTAGACGATATGCTTCTGTAACGCCTGAATCAGGCCATGCTGGATCGATTGAGGAGCCGAAGGCAATAGGTGCCCCTCTCCCACGGGTCAATCGTGCTGACGACCCAAAGACAGATCAGAACTTAGATCAGGCTGACTCACATATGAAACGCTACGTGTATATACTTGGCGATGAACAAGTATCCGGACTTGCAACGGCTATATCAAACTCCAGAAAAGGAAAATGGAACGACAAATATAGTGGATTAATTTATTCGAATGCTAACTCAAGTCATGTTTTGTCCCATTGTGATAAAATAATAGAGTCCGCGTCGAAACACGATATTGTAGTGTTATGTACAGGAAGTCATGATTCGAATCCAGCTAAACTAAATATAAACTTAAGTATTGCGTTATATAAGTTGTCATATATCAAAAACGTGTATGTTCTACCGATTTTGTACAATCCACATCTCAACGAGAAAATGTTAAATACCAATATAAGGTTGATTGTGAAGAACTTTCCAAACTGTAAGATCATCGAAACTGATCCTTATTTTAAATCTAGTGGCATATATAAACGGAACGTGTTCTAAGATTAATTCAGCAATCGATTTTATACGTTACTCATCTCAGTTTTTGGAATTCAGAGCTACTGATCAAAATTATACCAATAATCAATATTCATCTCTAGGGCAACCAGTTAGAGGAACTATTCCGTTTTATTTTCAGAAAAAAATGTATCAATCTAATAATCTGATTGAGATAAATGAACCTACAAAGTCAACCAACAAAAAAAATAAAATTACAGACTACTTCTCTAGAATAAAGGGTAAACCCCATTTTTTTCGTCCATAATGAAGACAAACCGTTTGTGATTCTCCATCAAAACATAGCTGGCGTATTAAACAAAACTGAAGAGCTAGAAGTAGCAATTGTAGATCTCGAAAAAAAATATGCGAGCGTTGATGTTGTTTGTCTTAGTGAGACGTTTATCAAAGAAGGTGACGAAAGGCTCCTGTCTATTCACAATTTTAAAATGGCTTCTTCCTATTCAAGAGATCACAAAAGAGGTGGTACTTGCATTTTGGTAAAGAATAATTTAGACTTTGAAGACTTAACTTCGATAAAACCGCTAACAAAAGGGAAGGTATTTGAAATATGTGGTATCAAAATAAGTTTTAAATATTGTCGTAGTGTGTATATATCGTACTCCCAACTCAGATACCCAGACCTTTTTCCAACTACTAAGCAAACTTTTTACAATCTTAAGTCGTCACAGAGGTAAAATTGTGATAGCAGGAGATTTTAATATAGATTTTCTAAGTAAGACTAAGGATAAGACACGTATTACAGAACTGCTTTCTAATTATAACTTTAAATTCCATATTTCTCAGCCCACACGTCAAAAGTCGTGTATTGATAATATTTTGAGCAATTTCAAGGAAGCCACGGGGAAAACACACAGTCTCGGTCTTTCCGATCACGATACTGCTCAAGCTATTACATTTAATGTAAATTCTCCACTACAAAAAAGAATCATTCAATTTTTTTACAAGAGAGATTATTGTGAGGAAAACATTACTAAATTTCAGAAATGTATGGGTAGTTTATCATTTAGCGATGTAATGGCCTAAACAAATGCAGAAGAATCATTCATAATACTCCATGATACCGTCACACTATTTTTCAACTTATGTTTTCCGGTCATAAAAATTCGCAAATCTAAAAATAATAAAAGAATACCATGGGTAACTAAAGGCCTGAGGATAAGTTGTAAAACCAAGTGCTCGTTACGGCTGCGGTATTATAAAAATATTAAAAAGTCTGGTCAATTCAAGCACAAGTTGCAGTATAAAAATTATTCCAGATTTTTAAGAAACTGTTTTTATACCGCTAAAAAAATACATTTTAATAACATTTTGCAGAAAGCGGACAACAAAGGGAAAGCTACCTGGGACATAATAAAAACAAACACAGGCCAGAACAGAAACTCAATTGAAATTAATACTATTGAAAATAATACTAGGGTATTAACGGAACCACTAGACATAGCGAACGCTTTCAATGATTTTTTCATAGATGTAGCCAAAAATAGGAGTCATTGTGAAAACTATTCCTGCTCCTTAGTTCGTCAAGAAAAAAGCATTTTTCTCGAACCTACAGACCCCTACGAAATCGAAAAAATAATAAAGTCCCTGCGAAACACGAGCTCAGCTGGTTTCGATGAAATAAACGCAAAGATACTGAAAACCATTGCTAAGAACATTGCCTTGCCTTTAGCTCATGCTGTAAATTTATCAATGGAACAGGGTCATTTTCCAGAGTCGTTGAAGTTTTCCATTATTAAACCATTATTTAAAAAAGGTAAAAGGACGGACAAAAGTAACTATAGACCTGTTGCACTCCTGCCTGTCATATCAAAGGTATTTGAAAAGGTAATGTACTCAAGAGTGTTAAATTTTTTAAATAAAAATATGATCCTGTGTTCCGAACAAAATGGTTTTCGTAAAGGGAAATCAACTACACATGCCGGTTTTGATTTTGTTAAGAGTGTAATTGAGGTGCTAGAGGATAATGATATGGTGGCTGGACTATTTTTGGATTTAAGCAAAGCATTCATCTTTGTTAATCATACAGTTCTATTAAAAAAGTTAGAGAAGTATGGTATAAGAGGGCCGGCATATACATGGTTAGAGAGTTACTTAGTGGACCGGAGGCAAATAACGCGAATTACTCATACATGTACAACAAAGAATACCAGTTTAAATACCGACTCAACTGTGCGAGTAAACCCCAGTGGGGTGCCTCAAGGCAGTATTCTGGGGCCTCTCTTATTCCTGCTCTATGTAAACGATCTTCCTGCCTGCATTCCACATCGTTGTCTTCTATTTGCCGATGATACAACTGTTATTATAAGAGGTAGAAACGATATAGAGCTGAATGAAAACATACATAATACACTGAGAGTGATATCGATTTGGTTAGAGAATAATGGCTTATGTATGAACACTTCCAAAACTAAACTGATAAGATTTGTAACACAAAATAGAAAAGTAAAAAATAAATTGAATGTAAATGCAGGCGAGGACCACATAGAACAAGTAACACATACCAATTTTTTGGGCATAGTTATAGATGAAAATCTTAATTGGAAAAAACACGTAGACATCGTTTCCGCAAAAATAAATAAATCCGTTTACGCCCTCAGAAAACTAAGATGTGTTACTTCGGAAAACACCGCCTTACTAGTTTACCATAGCTACGTTTGTTCTGCGTTACGCTACGGAGTGGTACTGTGGGGAAATACCACTGACATACAACGGGTATTTATAGCGCAAAAAAATGCATCAGGGCCTTAGGCGGAATAAAACAATCGGAAACTTGCAAGCCATTGTTTAAAAGGTTAAGGATCCTAACAGTTCCAAGTTTATATATTTTCGAAATTTGCAAGTTTGTAAGGAACAATTTGAACCTTTTTAGAATAAAATGCAATAAGGGAAAACGAACAGTGACGCACAAATCCTTGGTTGCTCCTAAAAGTCGGTAGCAATTAAATAAAAAAACTGCTATCATATGGCAATCTACGAGTATATATATAAAAGAAGAAGTCCTGACTGACTCATCAACGCACAGCCGAAACTACCAATGTTAGAGAGTTGAGTTTTGCACAGTAGGTTACTTTTATAACGTGGGCTAGAGATAAGAAGCGATTTTGAAATACAATCCCTAAGGGTGTTAAAAAGGGGTGCAAAGTTTGTATGGGTGAAACTTTTTTTTTTGAGCTAGAGACTTGAAACTTTGTAAAAAGGTATTAAAATAAAATTAAAGAAAAATCATTTCAGCGTTTTTGAAAATTCACCCCCTAAGGTGGTAAAAAATGGGTTAAAATTTTGTATGGAGATTAAGTATTTTGTTGAGCGCGGGACTTGAATTTTTGTTTAAAGGTACACTATTAGAATACAAGAAAAGTGATTTCAGCGTTTTCAAAAATTCGTCCTTTAAAAGGGTTAAAAGTTTGTATGGGGGGAACTTTTTTTTTCAGCTAAAGACTTGAAACTTTGTAGAAAGATTACTTATTAAAAAACACAAAAAGTACTTTCAGCGTTTTAGAAAATTCCACCCCTTAAGGGGTTAAATAGGGGTGCAATGTTTATATGGGAGAAACTTTATTTATTGAACTAGAGAGTTGAAACTTTGTAGAACGCTTACTTAATCAAATACAAAAAAGTGATTTCAGCGTTTTGAAAAATTCTGCCCCTAAGGGGGTGAATTAACTAAGAATAAAATTCCTTACCTACCTATTTTAATATCTTTGTCATTATCAAAAATCTACGCGGACGAAGTCGCGGGCGGCCGCTAGTCTATATATATAAAAGAAGAAGTCCTGACTGACTCATCAACGCACAGCCGAAACTACCAATGTTAGAGAGTTGATTTTTGCACAGTAGGTTACTTTTATAACGTGGGCTAGAGATAAGAAGCGATTTTGAAAAATTCAATCCCTAAGGGTGTTAAAAAGGGGTGCAAAGTTTGTATGGGGGAAACTTTTTTTTTTGAGCTAGAGACTTGAAACTTTGTAAAAAGGTATTAAAATAAAATAGAAGAAAACTAATTTCAGCGTTTTTGAAAATTCACCCCCTAAGGTGGTAAAAAATGGGTTAAAAGTTTGTATGGAGATTAAGTATTTTGTTGAGCGCGGGACTTGAATTTTTGTTTAAAGGTACACTATTAGAATACAAGAAAAGTGATTTCAGCGTTTTCAAAAATTCGTCCTTTAAAAGGGTTAAAAGTTTGTATGGGGGGAACTTTTTTTTTCAGCTAAAGACTTGAAACTTTGTAGAAAGATTACTTATTAAAAAACACAAAAAGTACTTTCAGCGTTTTAGAAAATTCCACCCCTTAAGGGGTTAAATAGGGGTGCAATGTTTATATGGGAGAAACTTTATTTATTGAACTAGAGAGTTGAAACTTTGTAGAACGCTTACTTAATCAAATACAAAAAAGTGATTTCAGCGTTTTGAAAAATTCTGCCCCTAAGGGGGTGAATTAACTAAGAATAAAATTCCTTACCTACCTATTTTAATATCTTTGTCATCATCAAAAATCTACGCGGACGAAGTCGCGGGCGGCCGCTAGTAAAAATATATAACTCTATCCCTATTTCATGGACAGAATTGCCAAATAATAAGTTCTTCCCTAAATTAAAATCCTTTTTGCTCGAGGAATGTTTTTATTCACTTAATGATTATTTTATTAAAATGACATATATTGTAATGGACGTTTAATTTAATATAATTTTATCTCAATTGTCATGCGTAATATATAGTGTTTTTTTTCAAATTTTAGTAATGTATTTGAATTGTATTTTGTGTAAATTTAAATGTGCTTTAATTACTATAATTGTTATTGTAATTTTCTGTTCTATATGTGCACTTTTTAAAGAAGTGTACTATAATACTATTGTATACCGTAAAACGGTTTATTGTGATGCTCTCTGATGTTTTACTGTACCAACTTTTATGAATGCACAATATGACAATAAATGATTTATGATTTATGATTTATGGAGATGTATAGAGTCTCCGTGGTCAACAAATTAAATTCGGAGATGTAATAACAGTCATTTTGGAGGTGTAAAGTGTCTCCAAATGTCAAAAAAAAACTAAGCAATTCAGAGAAGAGACTATTAAGCAGACAGTCATTATAACCAGAGCTACTATACATAACGAGTATGTATTCAGTATATAATATATAAATACCCGTAACGAGAACTCCATGGAACGATTTGTGGTGAAAAGGAAAGACGAGGGCAAAAGATTCCGGATACATGGCGGCGCATCACGAGAGAAGCGGTGGCGAAAGAATCAACCTAACCATCATCTGCCAAGAGTACACGACTATGAAGAGATAATATCACCACTAGACTAACCAGACTTAGACTAACTTTACCACCAGATAACCCTTTATATTTATATTTGTGATTGTTTTGATAATTCATACTTTCAGCTTTCACAGCAACACGCCTACCTACTCCGACAGACAACCGTGTAATTATTAAAATCGATTGAACATAATCGACATGCATGCCAGCACCAGGTCTATTTGACCCCTCTAACCTCGCACTTGAATACTTGACGCCGTACTTGCCCCGTGGTGTCAAGGGCCAGGTTATAGTGGTGAGCTGATAATTTGAGGGGTGGGTAGGGGGACCATGCATTATGTAGCGCCAATCAATGGTGTCGGTGATTGTTGACCAAACTGAGTAACGAATGTGGGGGAAAAGTCGTGGAGTCGACTGTGAATTTAATTTTATGTTGATTTTCGGCTAGGTGATGACCTCGTGGGAGATCTTACTCTTCAACGAGCTACAGGGAAGGCATGTTCGGCAGTGAACGTCCGTGGCTGATAGATAGTAACACCCCAAGAAGCACACAGACATAAACGCTAATAGCCTTTATTTAGCTTAAATTAGCGGTTTAAGGGTTGTATAAGCTCTTATTCAGCCTAAATGCTACTTGAAATACATAGGTAGTTGTTTTTTCGGTAGGTACAGTCAGCAGCTGAAGTTGCTTTGCAGGCCATGTGCTCAAAATATGCACACGGACTCTATTATCTAAAGAATTAAGGTTTTACAGATCATTGTGAGCGTGTTATAATCATACCCCAAGGTTTTTCAAGGGATTTGACGCCTACTGTCAGCCATTTGTTAAAAAAACACTCACTAAACAACACAACACAATCTTATACAACATATCAGAAATTCAAAACTACCGGACCGTTTGTAAGGTCACCCATAGTACTTTAGTCTCTATTCACCGAACTATTGCTGTACTTTCCCAAAAATGAAGCGACTGTGGCGGCTTGTTGAAATTTTGGTAGCTTGAGCAGCTTCAAATTATTTGACGAAATCTAAACAGCGCAATTTAGGTTTTTTAGGGTTCCGTACCCAAAGGGTAAAAACGGGACCCTATTACTGAGACTTCGCTGTCCGTCCGTCCGTCCGTCCGTCCGTCCGTACGTCCGTCTGTCTGTCACCAGGCTGTATCTTAAGAACGGTGATACCTAGACAGTTGAAATTTTCACAGATGATGTATTTCTATTGCCGCTATAACAACAAATACTAAAAATAAAATAAAATAAATATTTAAGGGGGGCTCCCATAGAACAAACTTACAGATAATGGTACGGAACCCTACAGCGCCATCTGTTGGTGAAAAAATGTTTGTCCGCTCATTTTGCCGCAATGGCTGGAATCTAGATGGATTTTGAGCAATTTTGGTACAGGGATTTCCTGCTGGACATCCATAGATGGCTTTAATATGATACGTTTTTTCCGAAAAGGGTCAAAAAATTGTTGCACCTTCTCACTAGTTTCATAATACAAATCTAGACATTCCTTAAAAATAAAGAAATATTTCTGAATTGTATACCTATCTCCATAAAAATTGTTCCTTTAGGTAATGTTACACTCCAGCTTAAATTAATGTCGTTAAAAGGGCAAAATAATATGGAAATTGTTTAATACTCCAATAGGTAACCATAATCGGTCATACACAGTTCAAAAAACAAAAGTCGTCCCTCCTGTGGTCAAAAGTTAAGAGCTTGTATGTATCCAGGTTATATTGCTATTACATCGGATTATAGACTAGGGAACGTTCTTTATTCTCATATGAGTTTAATCAGAAAATAAGGCCCTGGAATCCTTAAATTCAAATATATCCACAGGAAAGACGTGAACCTAAATCTGTGTATGACCGTAATATACCGAAATATCAAACTATACCTATGTATCTACGACTTGCGGTCTAACATGTGTTGTGTGGATACAACAACAAGCAACAAATTACCGAAAACTACTACTCACTCCGAAAAACACGTCAGGCGAAATCGTGCGCCTTACAATATGAAACCGATTACAAAATCTTACACGTCGTGACATGCTTCCCTTCGGATAAAAGCCGCAATAAATTTCCATTCTGCCAGAAAGAGGATAAAATGGTTGCAAAATGTAAATCATATCTCAACGTCCCCAGGACGCTTTCCTACCAGTGACAATCGGTAGCTGGATTTCTCAAACTTTTTGGAGTTGTAACTTTTTTCAATAACTATAAATATTTTACACATGAAGGGGATATGCGTGAAACACCTCGTTTTTTAGGTATCCGTCCCTTTATTGAATATAAGGACAATGGAACACAAAATAATGATCTCAAATCAGCAGCTTCATGCTTTGAGAAATATGGATGATGGCTGACGTTAAATTCTACAGCATACTGTAAAATTAGCTCAAATCATGAACAAAGACAAAAAAATAAAATATATTTTTGACATATAAAGTTTTTTATTTATAAATGAAAATGAAAATGAAAATCTTTATTTGCTTTAAGTGTAGTTACATTTGGCTGACATAGTAAATGGCTTGTTTTTAGATCATACACTTAGCTTATCACAGCATGCAAAAATTTCAAATATTATTATTATTAATTATTAATTTATTATTGTGTTACTCATTTTCCATTATTTTACAATGACTTACACTCTAGAAATTCATTTAATGTATAGAAACATTTTTCTTTCAACCACTGACTCGTCTGAATTTCGCTAAACTTGGCAGTTGTCTAATTGCTAGTGGGATGTGGTTTTATATTTTTATGGTCATTGCGTGACAATTGTTTTTCTGCAGCGCGGTTTTATATCGCGGAGCCATTAATTTTGCAGGATCTCTTGGTCGAAGTTTCGGATTAGTTACTGATGTCGTATATAAATTGGGATTTGCCCATACAAAAATGCCTATTTCCAAGATATACAACCCTGTAAGAGTTAATAGGTTGAGCTTCCTGAATAACGGTCTACATGACTCTAGAGGTCCTACTCCACTGAGCGCTCTTACACACTTTTTTTGGCTGGTAAATGCATTTTTCGCAATTGTTGAATTACCCCAAATAATAAGCCCGTACCTTAACAGAGATGCAACGTAGCCGTGGTATGCGGTCAGGGCAGCTTTTTCACCAGCAGTAGTATGAACTAGAAGATTTTCGAAAAATATATGTCTAAATGGATTACAAACTTACTTATGGGGAAACATGTGTTATCTGTTTACCAAATAAGTTTATCTCTGAGATTATATAAATGACTTTTATACAAACAACCTAACTAGGAACAACATATTTCTAGTTCTGTTTTGTAATAGTTCAAATGTGTCTAGCCGTTTTGCCAGCCATTGTTTGGCTATAACACGGCAAGAACATAGTGATAGATTGTAAATATTTTTTTAAATATGTAACTTAGAATCTGACATGGAATAAGTTTCTGTCAAAAATGAAATTTTAGTGGCAAGCTTTTATAGCCGACTGTACTTTTCTTTGGATATCCACCAAATGCTCACTGAGACGATTCTAAAGAGCCCAAGCTCGGTAGGATTGCTTTTTCTATTATAGAGTTCCTATGGCCACCTTCCAGCTCCATCATCAGATCAGCCCCATGGTACCATATTATTGTATTGTCATCAAAGTTACGTAAGTATGAAAAATTTCAGCTCAATTGGTTGACGATATCTGCTTCAAAATTGAGTTGCAAGATTTCACCCGAACAAACATACTTTAAACATACCATGCAAGTTAAATAAAAGCTTTAAAAAGAGCTCTTGTAGCCTACTTGCAGCATAAAATTTGGGTTTGGATTTTGAATTTGATGGCGTCGGGTTATTAAGTGCATCGATTCAAAAGAAAAACTTGAAATCATGACTTTTATCACTTGTATGCAACTGTACATAAGTAGGTCCTAAAACACTCATGTGATCCTATTATGAAACTCGCCTGCGGCTCGTTTCATAAAACCACACTCGTATTTTAAGACCTCTCATTACGTAGCAGTTGCATAAACTACTATTCTTGAATCTTGAAAGTATATTTTATTTCTAATACCCCGAAATAAAAATAAAACAATAAAATAGAGTCCGCTCTCGTATAGTTCTTGTCATTCCAGCTGTAAAGGGGTAGGGAGCACCGGAGTGCCGATGGCGGCGCGTGAGGGTAATTCGTATTGTGAGCTTTGTTCGAGTCCTGAATACAGCGCGAGTGAGCAGTCCTGATACTTACGGTCACTTGGGCTCAAACTAGAGTTGGAAAAAGTTATAACACTTTTACCCTTGCGGTGTGTATACATAATCAAAACTTATTGAACCGGGTCTATCGCGACATTTTTGATTGTGTCGAAACGACAGGCAATGAAGGTAAATCGAAAATATCCCTTAAGGCCCGGTTCAATGAGTTAGAAAAAGTAATTTTGAAAAATAATAATGGATAGGCGTTTTTGTGATTCCATAAAAAATAGTTTAGTTTAGAGCGCGGCTTTCTTAATGACGTGAAAACAATAAATTTGTTAGACGGATATTTAAAAAAAGTTTTTGTATTTATATTGGCTCCACTTCGTCTGATGGTAAGCAAAAAGGAGGAACCAAGTCATAATGGCAACTGACGAGAAATCAATTATTTGAATGCGTACTTATCTATTATTTTGGTTTGAATTATAATCGCGGTCAAAATGGTTTTAGCTCGCTATTGAATGTTTTTCTATGGCGACCAAAATTATCGCTTGCGAACAACGATCGACGGTCGGTAGGTACCGATAAGTGGTCGGTGGTAGTAATCAACTTGATCCGACCAAGTACAACAATGATGTTGCAACGACGTGGGTCCCGACTAACGTGCGTCGCCGTTGACTTGATCACGGTATATTTTAACAACCGTTACGGATTCCGATTCCAAAGGAATCATGTTTTTTTTTTGGTAGGAAGAACGAACATTCGAGCAATTTTATTTCAGTACGACGAAAATTACTTTCATTCTTAAATGGCGGTGAGTAGTTTTTTTTTCTACACAGCCAAGTATTTGACCTCGATCGCACCTGATGTTAAGAGATAATAAGGCATGAGATGGAGCATGCTTGGTTAGAAGATACTTATTCACTCTTGAGAGATCTAAGTTATATTCTTCAGGGAAAACGTGCGCAAGAAGAAAGTTCAACTCTTTTGCTGTTCTGATAAGGCAAGCAGATATAGGTGAGGGTGTAAATCATTATTCAAAATTATGATTTATTTTCGAAAGCTCAACCAATATAGGTTAAGTGTTAACCCATCTTTCTGCCAGGCAATACACCCAAAAGTGCCGAAGCTTCATATGTTCGAAAGATTCGGGATAGACCGCGAGAGATCAGAAGAAATCCGGGAAACAATTTCAAATTGTCATAACTCCGAAAGCTAATTTTCTAATGGCTGGCTCTACATACGTAATTAGTATGCAATATTTTACTTGGAAAAGTACTACAAAGCGGTCCCTGAAAATAACACGTTTGGTCACAAGTATCAAAACTATCCAGTTACAGTATAAACTATCAGCTAGAAAATAAGGCTTCGGGTGAAAATAAAACTTGTAATAATCGTAGTTGCGCCGCCGATGGCACCGCGACCGCACGGCGCTGGTTCGATACCCGATTTTTTATAGTTCCTTCTTTGTGAAAGTAGTGAAAGTGATACTCGCATAAAAGTCCGTACAAGATTCAAATATTAATCTCAATGAAGAAGAATCATTACGGTGACGGTCGAATAACGCATAATATTACGGTGGGTTTAGACCAAATAAACAAAGAGCTGGAACTAGAATAACGCATCCAAAACACAAAGAGAATTTGGTAGAAACGGGAAAGAATGAGCATTCGCTTGTTTGATCTAAACCCACCGTTACAAGAGTAACAATGCCAATCGTGGAATTGTGGCCGGCCCTGCTAGCAAATCCGATCATCTCTCAAAGGTTACTCTGAAGTTCGAAAATTGAAGTTCGTGCCGTGTCATCCCTCTCGAATCTCGACATTCTTATCAAACAATATTTGAATGAGCAGGGCAGGATGATTCGAATTTTGTACATCGGAGTAACCTCCCTGAACTGACATGACAACGCCAGGAACATTCTCTCATGTGACCCAGTACCCTCAATAGACGGCGCTACAAATAGTATCAAATCAGTTGCCCCAGTAAAAAGGGGTATAAGTCAAATATTTACCAGAAACAAAAGGTCATAACTCTGATTTGCGACTTAAGCTCATTAGCTCCTAGGTTATATCTGACTTATACCCCTTTTCCACAGGCCACAGAAATTGCAACCGGCAGTGAAACAGCAACTGTTATGGATTGATCGTGACCACGTCATACAAACCTGTGAATGTCTGTGGGAAACGCCATTCGGCAAATTGCAACGGTTATTGCGTTCGATATTTGAGGGCAATTCACTTATATCAATGTCAGGACATGTTTTTACCCCGGACGAAAAAGATATAAGTTTAACATGTGCATCTGTGTGTCTGCGTGTCTGTCTGTGGCATCGTAGCTCCCAAACGGATGGACCAATTTGACTGCGGTTTTAAATCAAAAGATGTGTCCGCTGAGTTGGTTCTTAGCTAATTTCTATTATGCTTACTTAGGTGGAAATAGGACCAGTAGTTTCCAAGATATTCAGATTTAATTGGACACAAGTGACAGGATCTCAGCCAATATTGAAGCTAAGAATTCAAAATTATGTTCAGTTTTAGTAGCATTTTCTATATCACTCATAAACCCTCATGGGTCTCATATTGATTGTCTACTTGTGTCGGGGGTGTTCTAAATTTTTAATTTAGGTTATTAATCAATAATGTGCATATCGGTAATCCTTATTATATTAATTAGGTAGATGGTTTAGCTCCGTTGGTAGTGCAGCCTATAAAGCTGACGGTCCCAAGTACCACACAAGCTGCATAATCGCTGTATAAGCGCCTTATATGGCTATTTTAAGCTGAATAAAGTCTTTATCATGTTACTTATCCGTCAAGTAACTAGTCAATCCTACTAATATTATAAATTAATGGCTCTAAGAGCTATAATAATAACTTATTGACTTTTGTCTTGATTTATGTTTTTAGACACGGCTTTTTATGATCCTGCACCAACTGCTAGTTTCTGTTTGGCCCTATGGTTGACTGGTAGAGAATGCCTTATGGCACTAAGTCCGCCATTTGTACTTTTACTTTTGTATTTTGTGCAATAAAATTGAAATAAATAAATAAATAATATACCTCGCTATTCTCTTTCTAGAAGGCTGTAATACGTTTTTTTATGTTTCAAATCCATATCACGCCATTTTGCAAACGAACCTAAGATTATGAGAAATACGACTTGTAGTTAAGAAATCGGAAATCTGGACAATCGGATCGGATAAACCGGACATGCGAAAGATTTTTTTCCGAAGCTGAAATGTTGACGCCTTGCTCTCTCGGTAAATGTTAAAGTTTGTGAAGATGTTTGTTACGTAATCACATAATAACGGCTAAACCGATTGAGATGAAATTTTGCGTAGAGACAGTTTAAGTATCGGGAAAGGATATGGCATAGTCTTGAGAAGGATATGAGTGCAAAGAGGGGTTGAATTGACATTGGATTGGAAGAGTATGGATAATGGGATATTTGCTCTAATTGCAGATTTGTCACTCAATCTTATACAGAAGTTTTATTTAGTCCTTATGACGACTGACGAATACACGACGACAACGACAAAGTCAACAACATGGTCAGGGTCATTTTTAAAGTGACGACGACTTCATCAGATGACGTGCGTAGACCCACATTTTGTGAATAGCTATGCTGTATCATCTAGACTTTTAAAATCAGTGCCCTAATCCCATATACATTTCTCTGATATCTGGGAGAGATATCCGAAGTAGTGATATACCTAGTATATCGCCTTTTCACCTGCCCGGTCGCGTTAAGTTTACATCTCATTTATATACGACGCCATAGATATCAGGCGCCAACTTGCTTGGGTAGAAAGCGTCCTACCCTGCTCGTGTAGTACAACTATACTTCGCGGATCTTGTTGCAAAAGATACCGTCACCCGTTACTCTTTCACAGCACAGAAAGAGATAGGTAACATCTCAGTTGTGCTATAGGTGCTGGTCAATAAGTGGTGCGACAAAGATTATTGAATAGCAGTAGATTAAAATAAGTAGTCAATTAATTATACACACTGCCATTCTGTGTTGTTTAATCATCATCGTTTCAGCCACAGGACTTGACTGCTGGATACAGACCTCCTCAATAGACTCCAACATGGGCGGATGTTAAGTGTCGTATCATGTTAAGTTTTTAGAATTTGGCACGTCTTTTTAACCCCCGAAGGAAAAAGAGGGGTGTGATGATACGTTTAACATGTGCATCTGTGCATTTCTGTGTCTGTGTATCGGTGCATCAGTCGCATCAGAAGTAGCATCATAGCAGGTGCCGTGGATGTTTTAAATTTTCTATTTACGTTATTTATGATAGGGACTGCTCACCGAATAGATGGCGTTAACTAAACTACCATTATAGGTCCGTAGCTTAGCAAACACGCGCCAACCATGTCGTATCGTGTCAAGTTACAATTTACTAAAACAACGGCATTCATAATGATAGAAGTATCATTACATGTCGTGATATTTAATTCATTATGACTCATTGCATGTCCATGCGTGATTTTTATTACTTTGACCTACCAAAAGGATAATTATCGGAATTGGTTTGAAAACAATGGATGCATTAGGAATCATGAATATGGAATGGTATTGTCGGATGGAATTGGGAATAGAATTTTCGTAATTACTGATTGAAAATTTCGTCGAACTAGTTCGCTTTGGTCTTGTTGCCTTGTTTTGTGTGGACAAAGCGTATAGCTGCTATTATTGCCTAAACATATGTAGGTACCTAAATGTTAAATAGGTCTTGTAGAATTTGCATTCACTAAAAACAAACTTTCTCATTATAAGTAAAACTGTTTCAATAGGTCTGCGCAAAGCAAATCAATGATAGAGTTTTACTAAATGTATTACAATGTTTAATAGAGACCATATTAAATATAACAATAAATTAAATTAAACAATAAAACTAATAACTAAACCTAAATATTATCTAATCAAAAAGCCCGCCCCGAATCGTTCCCGGTGCAAAAGTGCCCAACACGCTCGCCGCGTTACCGCGCTGGACCGCGATGGACAGCCTCTGCACCAAAATCTTTACAATTGTAAAGATTTTTCCAGGTAACTAAGCTAAGAACCCAGACAGACAAACCATTTGATTGACAGACAGAAATACTCGATTTATGAAACCTGCTATTCCTATTTCAGTAACATTGATATGAACTCTTGTCATGTCAATGAATAAAATGATGGACGGACGGGAAATTCTGACAGCCAAATGACCGAAATGTTAGGTATATAATCGAATCAACGATCAGGCAGAGGACTATTTATCAGTCTTGCAGAACCTTGCAGTTTTAATTAATTTATTTAATGTTATTAACATAAACACGTCAAAGAAACCATTGATACAAAGATCAAAGCGCAAAGAAAAATGGGTAAGGTATCTTCCACCATTCTTCCATCACTGGTTTAATATAAATTGTAGTGTATACCCATCAAAAAAACGAGACATTACTTGTAGTTATTAAACATGTCAAAAAAAATTAATAAAATATAACAAAGTCTACATTCAGGGCCCCGAGCCACGAGATTGCAGTTTGCAGTTTTAAGACCCATTGCTGTCCTATCAATTATTCAAGATGGCGGGCCTCAAGCAGCCGGTTTCGAAATTTAAATTGCTAAACGCACCATTTTTGCCGCGGCCGGTAAACAAGGGAAATGCAATCAATGGCCGTTTGTCGATATTTCCCGATTCAATTTATTCGAAAGGAAGGAATAAAATATTGTATCTTTAGGTTGCTTTGATCTTTACAAAGAATACTCGGTGTAGTGTAGCGTCTGATTTTCAACTATTGTGCATTAATGGGTTAGCGATTGTATAGGATTTTAGTCGATTGTTTCTATTTCAAGTAAATTGTACACGATTCGCATTTCTACTTTATAACTAGATTAGTAATTTTAGTCGTAAGAATGCACGTCTGGAAACGAAATCTAATCTTATAACAGGTTTAATGTGTATGTAAAACGCACGTAAGTAGCACGAAGTACCCATGAAACTCATCGAAAATGCTTCCACTGTGATAATTCATTTCTGATTTAATTTTACATCGGTCAAATTTCATGCCGCACAGGAAAAAATTGCAGAAGCACTCCAAAACCGCACCAAAATACTTTTAAATATAGACAGTAGCTAAACCTCTTTTGGCTAGGAAACAAAAACTAGAGAGGTACAGTACCTACTAATCATGACATTGAAAGGCAAAATACAACACTTGACTGTACCCTTTTAAAAAATTACCCGTGCAAATTGTCGTAAGAAAGGGGGGCGATTCTCAAAAACCCAAATTTCTCTACGTTCTGAAATCCGTCTGACCCAGAAGGGAATGTCGAACTGTCGGATAATGATAAATGTTAGGCCTTTATCACACCTGTGTTACCCGAGGAAGTGAGTTGCTAGAATAACACTTCCGTCTAATGGATTGGACTCGAAACGAGGTTACAAGGTTTAGGCGGGCGTCCTGATTCTGAACGTGTCGGTTTTCATTTGTTATTTGAGTTTGATATATTAGGGTTGCTGTCTATAAAGTTCATATGTGGAACGTGAAAGCATTGTTGGTCGTTACTATGAGAATTAAATTGAAGTTATTATCATAATTAAAAATCTAAGTAGGTGAAATTGTTGTACCTATAGGAAGCAATAAATTGATTAGCCTAAATCAAACGCTATCATTATTTGTATAGCCTGGCGACGTAAGCGGTAAGGAACGTTCTTGAGGGGTAGGAGAGCCATTTAAATGGGTTTATATCTTCATGGACTTTATCTTAGGCATTTATTTAAATGAGTAAGATTTCATTCCGAATTTTTTTGCAGCTGGTGCAGCCCTAGCGCATAACTTCTTCTGAACTGTTTTTGAACAATTAATACGTACAATAAACGAAAATAAAAGTGTTCTTTGGCGAAACGGTGTGTAAATTAAAGTGAATCAGAATAAGTGCTTAGTAGACTGTAACATGTGACCAACCCAAACCATGGGCTGTGGGTCATCGGGAAACGTGGTACCAGTAGAAGGTGCCAATGGCACTGCTGATGCCAATGGCAAAGCGAATGGCAAATCAAACGGTCACCATGACAACGATCTGCCGACTGTGGTACTGCCAGAGACACCAGTAAAACCAAAACCACGTGAGTACCGTTTGTTTTTTAATAAATATCTTAAAACCAGAGGGTTTGCTTTGGTGTGCCAGCTGTGGTCGAAGATACTGTCGATGCCAACGGCAAGGCGAATGGCAAAGCCAGTGACGGCGATCTGTTTACTGTTGTACGGCTAGAGACACCAGTAAAACCAAAACCACGTGAGTACCGTTTGTTTTCTAATAAATATCTCACAACCGGAGGGTTTACACTGCAACCAGAGGCTAGTGGTACTGTCGATGCCAGTGGCAAAGCGAACTGCAAAACCATCGGTCACCAAGATGACGAACTGTGGTGCTGCTAGACACACCGGTAAAACCGAAACTACAAAAGTAACGTTTGACTATGCCCAAGGCAGATTTCGTGTTACTAAAATTAGATCCTTACGGTCATTTTAAGAATGTTTAAAATGGCTATGGAATTTGTACATTGTAGTTTATAGTGGGCCTTACGAGGATATAACCAGACATTGTAAGTAAATTTCATATCAGAAGGTTCTCTACGCGCCGCGAACCGATCTAATAGGCTACGTCGGCAAAGTCTATTAGATCGGTTAGAATTGACATATCATATCCTCATGTAATGCTAAATACATACATCCATACTTCTATATGCAGTTGGAGATGTACTATAAGAGAATACCATAGCCTATAGCTGATACTTTGCCATAGTAAAGTCGAGTTCTTAAATTGGTGGGCAAAAATTTTTTTGTGTAACATTTAATGTGATTAAAAGTATCTGAACACGCCTCTGTGCAGTTAACGACAGAGGCGAGTTCACATATATTTGATCAAAAGTTTGCTCAAAAATTCATGAACTCTACTGTACCAACAATAAAAAAATTACCAAATATCTGGTTACGACGCAAGTTTCATTTTACGTTGTACACAAAGTGGAATTATGGTCAGGCCGTTAATGAGCGGGGTTCAGATTCACTGCACCAATGAGCCCCCATGGAGTCATTAAAACGAATCCCTTAAGTCGCTTAAGTATGAATCCGAAAGGAAGTTTAATTCAATTTTGGATACTTTTTCCACTGGAATCATACCACAATGCACAAGTGCAATGCACACGACTACCTAAGTTTAGAACTCCTAATAAGCCAACTTTAAAATTCACCTTGCTAAAGACTCCGCAGAGTGTCTTGAGTAAATCCTTCGAAGTTCTAATCGCGCTTGCATTTTTTATTTCCAATCAGCTAAGTGCCGTACCTACTTCGCTTTGAAGGAAATCGGGTTACATATCGAGAGGGAGAATTTGTTAAAATCGACGAAGTTGGCTCTAAAAACTAATTTAATTTCATGTTACGTTGTTTAATATCTCACAAGATCGAAAATTTTAATACATCAAGAGATTTTAAACTGTTATAAAATAATTCTAAGATATCCATTGCTCACAATATGTGTAATAAATACATCCCGTTATTAGAGAAATACAAACTTAATCTTGGAAGAGTACTGCCAATGCCATGATGTTAATATCTTTTATAAAATAAAGTGATTTGTATGTAGTTTTATCTAACTGTTCCAACTGAACTAAAAAATCCAATACAATATTTTTAAAATCTGAACTGCAAAAATTGAATTCTCTATTTCTCTAAAAGTCAGATTTAAACAATAACTAATACAGCCTATCACGAAACACACAAAGGGTTCACAGCTCAATGAGCTTTGTATAACAACACACCAAAAACAAGCCAACTACTTCCATTTATTTTATAATATCTTACCATTTACGTTTTGTTTCACAGCAATCGCCTTCGAGATTCCTCTTGAAGAGTTTGATGCGCACCAGCGATCTGAAACTCCGCCACCGCACGTTCAGCGTTTACTTCAACCACCTCAGCCTGAGATCAGCCTGCCTGACATTGAGGGCAAACTGGCTGAAGCCGAGCAAAGGCGACAGCAGGTAAAGATGCTTATTCAATTAGAGTTCTTCGAATTCTTCGAATGGTCCGAGCAACCCTAGTGGGGTTGGCTAAACAACCGACGGCAGCTAGGGCCACTGAAGAGATAAACACGCTCTGGAACACTGAGACTGACAAAGTGTACTGATGTCCTGGTGAAGGTCGCTGGAGTTCGCTAGATCCTTGCGACGCAGGTCCGGGTCATGGTAGCATTCTTTGATTTCTTGGCCTTTACGTTTGGATGAGGACAATGGTGATCGATCTTGTACTGTATCGATAAAAAATGACAGACAATAGGTAGTCTCAGTCAAAAATATCACAAGTAGACGAGACTGGGATTATAAGAGTTGATCAGAATTTACTAAAAAAAATCGTTTGAATGGACGAATATTGAAGACTAAATTTATTAAGGAACTGTATCTCTTTTACAGATCTTGCAACAAAGGGCAGCATCAGCTCAGAAAAAGGCGCAGAGGATGACCAGGTCGTTCCAGGAAATGGATGGACTCGATTCTGAACACGTAAGTTTACTACAAAGAACCGACCATTTCAAATCAGTTAACGACGGACCTTTGCATGATTTCTTCAGAATGTCTGCGGATCGCGAGAGATGGCTGTAGCAAACTGTTAGTTAGGTACGTTACTTTGCAACTGCTTGTTCAATTTTTTTTAATGAAAGTGATCATGAACTAAATTAGGTAGTAGATATTTTTCCTGTACATATAATTAAAAGAACTAAATACGAACTAGCTAAATAAGAACTAACTCCATCCGAAACTGTGATTTTTTTCATATTATGTCGCTACTCTACTAGTCCGGATACTATTTGTCAAATCAGACGTAAGATCGAATAATTTTGAAGTGTCGAGATGTTTAGTCGCATACATATTTAATTATGGTGCAATGCGTGCAATATTTTTATATAGATTTATTAAAATCAATTGGCTTTATCTTATAACCATTGCATTTGTAAATTTTGTTTTTGTTTTTGTTAATTCCTTGTTAAATACAGTATTTAATGTAAATGTCCTTTATAAATACAAATATTTGTAAATACAAATTGCACCAACTATAAGGAGCTTAGTAAATAAAATGTTTGGCTTAGTTCCACGACTTCTCCCGTATTATTACACTAGTTGAATGAGGATGTTTTAATGCGATTTCATTTTTTCTCCTTTAATTGAAAAAATAAAGGTTTACAAAATCATTTTTTTCATTCTGGTATTTGAAGTAGGTTATATGATACACCTCTTCTCCTCCATTAACTTAGTCAAATTTACAATTTCAGGAAAGAATGGACTCCAACAAGCATACTACGAAGGCGCTGACTATCCCTCCTGATCCAGGTCTGGCCGAAGACAAGCACATAGCATAAGCAACTACTATTAGTCCCCGCAGCGCAGATTGGAAGACGCGGCGTGGGAAGGCCTCCAACAAGGTCCAGTGACCAGGACTGGGAGATCTAGTCAGCGTTGCGGCAAGCTGTTGGATAAGGGCAGAGCTATGCCTAGCAATAGGCGTGTTTAGGTTGATATGATGAACTAAGATTAGTACACGGATTTTTTTTTCCGCACAACCTTTCATTATCATCATAGGGTTTTTCATAATTACGAAATCATCATAAGGTTTTCGGCTATGGCATGTTAGCATATAATTTTTATACAAAGTAGACATAAAAGTCATTGAAATATCGGAAAACAGGCAAAATTCCTTCACAGACAGTACGTCGAGAGACGTAATTTATACCCTCGTGATGCAGCACCACGTCTGTGGACAGCGACTTTTATCTTCGCAAAACTGTCACTCCGTTTACAGCCGAACATATCTCATAGTTTTTTATATAACGGCAAATTCTTTGTTGTGCCGTTTTTGTCTATAACTTTTTTGTAAGGTAAGGTGGGGTAAGACTGCCACTAACTAACTAACTATTTTAGCTCAGTGACCCAAACGGGATCTTAGCCTTCGAAACGAGAGCACGCCACTTGTCCCGATCGTGCGCTTGTCTCGTCTCGCCAGTCTCGACTAAAGAAGACTGCCACAGTCCACTAAACAATTAGCTGTTGGTGTTATCCCGTTAGACAATAAACTATGTCAGTTTTAAATATTTGTATAGAATCTTTTTATCGATTCATATTTTTATGTGGTAATACCACATTTTTATTTTTATAAATAATGACACAAAGGTAAATTAAGAAAGAAAAATTGAATGCGATCTACTGCAATCGAAGCGGGATTTGAACCCACGTTCTTCGTTCATATGAATCGATAAAAAGATTCTATACAAATATTTAGAACAGCGCCATCTCTCTCGCAGTCTTCGCACTTGCTGTAAAGCAATGGGGATTGGGGATCGTGCGTGTAAAACGCACATCCTAGGGTATGGCTAATGCGCATAAGCATTTCAAAAACATATATGACACAGAGGGCGCTCCAGTAGCGTAAAGAATTAAGGGATGAAAGATTTCGTGCGATTGACGTAGCGGTCGGATAGCTCAGTTGGAAGAGCAATGCGCCGGAAACGCAGAGGTCGCGGGTTCAAATCCCGCTTCGATTGCAGTAGATCGCATTCAATTTTTCTTTCTTAATTTACCTTTGTGTCATTATTTATAAAAATAAAAATGTGGTATTACCACATAAAAATATGAATCGATAAAAAGATTTTATACAAATATTTAGAACAGCGCCATCTCTCTCGCAGTCTTCGCACTTGCTGTAAAGCAATGGGGATTGGGGATCGTGCGTGTAAAACGCACATCCTAGGGTATGGCTAATGCGCATAAGCATTTCAAAAACATATATGACACAGAGGGCGCTCCAGTAGCGTAAAGAATTAAGGGATGAAAGATTTCGTGCGATTGACGTAGCGGTCGGATAGCTCAGTTGGAAGAGCAATGCGCCGGAAACGCAGAGGTCGCGGGTTCAAATCCCGCTTCGATTGCAGTAGATCGCATTCAATTTTTCTTTCTTAATTTACCTTTGTGTCATTATTTATAAAAATAAAAATGTGGTATTACCACATAAAAATATGAATCGATAAAAAGATTCTATACAAATATTTAGAACAGCGCCATCTCTCTCGCAGTCTTCGCACTAGCTGTAAAGCAATGGGGATTGGGGATCGTGCTTGTAAAACGCACATCCTAGGGTATGGCTAATGCGCATAAGCATTTCAAAAACATATATGACACAGAGGGCGCTCCAGTAGCGTAAAGAATTAAGGGATGAAAGATTTCGTGCGATTGACGTAGCGGTCGGATAGCTCAGTTGGAAGAGCAATGCGCCGGAAACGCAGAGGTCGCGGGTTCAAATCCCGCTTCGATTGCAGTAGATCGCATTCAATTTTTCTTTCTTAATTTACCTTTGTGTCATTAATTCATTATTTATAAAAATAAATATGTCAGTTTTACCCAACTTTACCTAACCCAGAGTTGTCAGTGCAATTTTCAAAAACATGTGTCAGTGTAAAAAAAAGCATACAAAAATGATTGCTTAAAACTTACCAAAAAACGCCATGAATGTTATAAAGGTTGATATTTAAGTATAGTTATACCCCTCCAGCATTTTTTTCTTTGTGTAGCATAATGGCCATCTTACTCGAAGAACACACCCTTCCCATAGTTCCCGCAGAAGTTTCGTGATTTTAATATTAAACCAAAGTAAACGTATTACAATTAAATTAGAACTAAAGAATACTAATATTGGAAGATGTATGGAATCTTACAAACATTCATTAAAATTGTTCTAAGTTATTAAAATATGTGATAGTTTTTATAAAAGTTTTGTATGATAAGTACTCATTAATATTACATAAATATTCCTTATAAAAATTAGGATAGTTCTTGATTGTTATAGTTATATGTATATAAACAAGCGCAATATTTTATTTAGCCTCAAATGCAAAATTATACATTTTTAACGGGATTGTTTTGCTTTGTCAATAGCTGTTAAATCAAAATAATTATATTTGCTTATTTACCACTGGTTTAAAATCACTGATTTCTTCGATCAAATACATTTGTTTGTTAACATGTATGGCCACATTTAACGTGACGCTAACATTCATTTCGCTTTAACAGGCAAGACTTTTGGTTTTCAGAATTAATATTTTAAATATTTTAACGAGAAATAAAATAGTATTTGAATACAAAAGCGCTCGAGGCACAAAACGGTCTGGGGAGCCAAACTCGATATTTCTTATGACGGCTGTCCGAGATCTTGCCATTATGTTTCAAGTTAATAATAGCGTAAGGTAAACGTCCCTGTGCTCGACACTGTCCCAATAGTTGCCACCTTGCATGTTATGTCATTAGCAATAGAGGTGTGAGCATGGTATCAACTACTAGGCATTAGCGTGTCGAGCATAGGGACGTTTACCTTATTACAGGTTTTTAAACCAGTGGCAAAAAAGCAAACTTGAGTAGGTTATAAGGTTTTTTTTTACTTAGTATATGCAAAGCTGTCCCATTTAAATTGTCTTGTTTATACTTGTTTCTTATTAAGAATATTATCTATTTATTGATGAAGACTATCTATTTTATAAGACGTAAAATACATCAAATTCGGTCGCTTATTTAGGAAATGACAGCAAGCAATGGAAAACTATGCCATTTTGAGATATATCTCTTTAAATCCTAATTTCGGCAATCGTCACCCATGTACTCAGTAGGACGACTGTCAATTTAAAAGTTTAAAATTTCTAACTAGTTAAATGTCGCCTCAGCTCAAATAGCAAAACTACATGTCCGATATTTCGCAGTGATGAAACCGAGATGTACCTAGATGTACCACAACTGAAGATATTGCCCACCTTGTCAAATTCACATATTGTACATTGACTCGACTAGCAAGACAAACAAAGGCACGGACATGTCCGTTACTTGGCCGTGATAAGCGAAGATATTGCACACTCAGGGATATCTCAATGGCTCATCGAATCAATCCCCAGTATTAATTAATTAGCATTTTTCATCCCTCGATCCGCTGCAGGCAACTGAACATTTCCTGAATACGTTTAGGTTTAATTATAAAATACTGTACAGTATTTTTAAGTTGAGTATATTTTATATTCAAAATTATAACGTTAATATTGAAAGATGACAAGGATCCTTTGCAAATGGAAATAAAAAATGCCGCATTTTTTTAAACAAAGTTTAATTAATTAGTATAAATACAGGCATATATACCTATAGGTGCATACCTATACCAGGTATATACCATATAAATAGTGATGGTTTAGTATCTAGGTATTTACTTGTAATAGAATAGACTAGAATTGGTAGGTTTTCACGGAAGTAATTAAATGTATACGTATGCCTAAGTAACTACTTGTAATATTTGTATATCATGTATTAGTATGTAATTATCTGTATATAAACGAAATTTCAACAGATTCTTAAAGTTGCGAATCGCATTTACCACTCGATAAATAAGTGACAAGCTTCCATCACTCTCGCACTCACAACGTTTGTCAAAAAATTACAGATGATTTGTCACTTATTTATCGCGTGATAAACACTACTATCAAGACCTTCCATACCGCCGCCACTTATGTATAATACGCCTAGAACGAGAGTCATAAACAGATTTGCGAAAGATGAAGCCGCTCTTGGTTTTATGTGTGCGTGTCTACGAACCAATCATAGAGACGTGTTGCTTGTGACATTGACGTTGTGACAGATGCGCACACGGACCAAACTTCGCCCGTGGCTAACCAAAACTGGCTTCACTTTCAAGCGCTAACTAGGTTTCTAGGAGTACTTATTGTAGGCGCTACCATGTGTATAAAATAACCGCATTAAATAAAAATTGGTTGTCTGTAAAGTCGGTTTACGGACGATAATTTTACGTGATATCGTCATAAGAAAACATTGATGAAAAATTGCATACTTTTATGAATTGAATGCCGGCCGATGAAGTGGAAGAGAGATAGATGCGTTATAAGCCGAACAGGAATAGAATAGAATATACAATAACAACATATTATATGCAACTGACCGGAATGAATAAGCTTAAAATGTTTTATTTAGTGTATTGTGCAATAAAATTGTCTTTTTGCAGCTTTTGTAAGATCCCTCAAGTAAATATTTGCATAAATGATAATGAGTTTTATTTAAGGCCAAAACACAATTCAACGTTAGGTACGTTATTTAATCCCTATATTAAGGTTCGGCTACACTGAAGCTTATAAATCGGTGACGGTGCGATGACGCAGCCAAAAGTATGTACAGAACATGACGCAATCAAAGCATCTGAACCGTTTTAAAATATGTTACGTACCTTGTGTCAAGCTTCCGTGTAATCGATTCTTGAAATTGGATCGGTTACCATCAAATTAATAAATTCTCATCTAGCTTGCCTCTGGCACTAAATATTTTCACCCATTTTTGGTGAGTGGTACTTACAAATATAACACTATTTGCTTTCGTAGGATTATGGAGTCTTTCCGTATTGCCAAAAATAACGGGTACAATTCTGAGTCACTGCCAAGATTGAAGGAAAAAGTTCTAGAGGTTGTGGTCCAACCAGGTCAGGTCAGACTAGGTCCGCTCATCGCTGAACACTACACGATGCAATCATTGATTGACAAATAATGTTATAATAAGGAATTTGTTAGATTTCACGTATGACAGAGACTCTCAGACGATAAAATGATTTTGCATAGGACAGACGAAATTTAATGAAGTTGTAAAAATATTTGTTAATAAAGACGTAGCAGAACATCTTGTACATTCCCTGTCCCATATCCACGCAAATAGCTGGGGAAATTTTAAACAGGACAAAACTATACAGATCTCGCACTACGCGCAACTAACACAAGCATCGGTTTCGGTTTCGGTTTAAAGAATTTATTCTCATAACAACAAAATTACATGTTCACTTAAATGAGAACTTACAAGCTAAACAATTTAATCAATAATTAGTAGTAACAAGTAACATTGTGTAGTTATTTAAGACTTTAATTCTAGGCGGAATACGATTAATTTTAATTTTGGTGGAAATGGCACTTATGAAACCCATTGATTTAAAAGAAAAAACATTAGATGCTCCCCTTATTTGCAATACAGCTCACTTATTTTACGTGCAAAAGACTTTTAATAATGCTCATTTTAAAGCTTATTTCAAGCACTACAAAACCCTTTCGTATTAGAATGCATAAAATGCATCTGCTCGCCGCTAGATGGCATTGACCACATCGATTAAATTTAAGACAAAATAAAAAACGGCTTTGATCTTTAATATCTTGCTTAATATTGCACTTAGAATACTTTATAAAAAACCAAATTGTTCATTGTTTTACCTGCTACAATTTGGTTTTTTATAAAATTTTCGATAAAACGTATATTTTTGGAGATATTTGCAAAAAACCGATGAAAAACGTGAAAAAATTGCGAATTTTCAATTGCCAATAACTTGAAAAGTATTGGATTTTTTGAAAAACTTTATAGATGATTTTTTGCTTAAAATTAGGCCTTCTATCGATATCCGAGGTTATTTAGAAAAAAAAATCACCCCCGAGAAGGGGTGGCAACCACCCCCAGGGTGGTTGCGGAGTTCAAATCATTTTCACTTTTGAAGTTAAGGGTAAAGATGAACCTAATTCCAAAATTGTATGCAATTCGGTTCACAGTAAAAAAATTCGGAGCAATAATGCTTCAATGACTGCACTACAATGAGAGCGTCGCTCATGAGCTCTCAGGTGGCTGACGTAGCCAATTTTTGCAGCAAATGTGCGACCACATTCGCTGCATGTCAGCACCCCACCGACAAAATTATACAAGATGGCCGCTGTTGGTCGGGTCTTGAGCTCCTCACGCTTAGCGTCGAGCTCACTCCTTCTTTTCTCTTCGAAGGCTTGCACGCTTACCGCCACTGTTTGCCTCCACTTAGGCCGATCTTGTGCCAAGTTCTCCCAATGCGATGGGTCAATGTCAACTTTCCGCATATGGCGCTTCAGTGCATCTTTGTATAGCAGGAATTGGCCGCCCTGTTTCCGCTTGCCGTCCTGCAGTTCCGAGTAAAAGATGCGCTTTGCGATTTTATTATCGGACATTCGGGAGACATGACCACACCATCGTAGCTGTCGCCGCATTAGATAGGCTTCGATACCGCTGACATTAGCGCGCCGCAGAACCTCCGTGTTTCTGACACGGTCCGACCAAGAGATGTTCATAATGTTTTGAATATTATCCGTGTATGTATGTGTCTTTTTACAATTTTGTGTATTAGGAGGCAGGTTTTAAATGTGTATAATTGTTTAAAGTGCATTATTTTTGTATCTTTGTATATAGTAGGTATATGTAGTATGTAGAAGTAGGTATATGTAGTATGTAGCTATTTTTCATCATGTTTCCTGCTGACTGTATTGTTGTGCATAGTATTTATTTTTGTTTTTTTTATTTAAATTTTGTTTATATTATGTATAGTTATTCAGGTTTTTATATCTATTTATGTTTTAGATATCTGTACCTTACGACGTGTCCCATTCGCCTTTTGCATCACCTACTCAATAAACGATTTTTAGCATAAACTCCACTACCCAAAGGTTGTCTGGAGGAGATCGCTCTTTAGCGATAAGACCGCCCGTTGTCTACCGTTTTTAATTTGTTTATATGTGTTTTTTTGTGTAACTGTTTTTTGGTGTGCAATAAAGCGGACTTGTATTGTATTGTATTGTATAAGCACATATATGCTACAGACGGGTCGATAGAACTCGGCAGCTCGTGTCAATCCGGTCGCATGCTAATCCCGCGGGTAACTTCTGTCTGTTTACAGCAAGTTTCAGATAACTAGCGCAATCTCTGCTTGTTTGTGGTTACAAGTTCTGAGTTACCCTCACCGATGATTTAATTACTTATCCTTTGTTGTTAACAATTGAAGGATTACATAAAATACGATTGCTCTTATTATAACACCAACAAGTTATAAAACAAGCATGTTATCCAGATTATTGAAAAACGGTAAATAGCCATAATACATTATTTCAATTAAAGGAATAGACATTTTAACATGGAATTAATATGTGAACAATCTGTTTTTCTTCGGTATATTTCATTTTAATTTTTCGGTAGGTAATTCATTTTAACACATCTTGATTAGTATTATAATCGGCCACACATTGCTGGAAGTTAATTTATGTTTCGGAAACTTTATCTTTAAAAACAGACTGATGAGAAGTTTTTTTAATTATTTATTTCAGGCCAAAGTGGTTAGTTAATGTGAATGTATCGCATGCAAAAGTAGTTTGAAGATTTGTAACCCCTATTGATATGCCTATTCATAAGTACTGCAAGTTTGTATTTTTCGATATTTTATATTTGCAGGTAATTTACCTCTGTATGTACTTATATTGTTTCAAAACTGCAATGACAAAAATAACTTTGACTACCTTTATTTTGTAAATATACCTACTTACATAGGCTACCGACTACCCCACAAGATGGTTACCGCAAAAAGTAACAACAATACGGTCGAATGGAGAAAAGTAGAGGGAAAACGCATTCCTAGCACGACTCTACTCTTCTCATTACATCGCATCGTCACCGACGGCAACGGTAATGGATTTTAAATCCTGTCCCGCTTCGGAAAACAATTTAGCTGTATCCCCTTATTTCCCGGGGGACTGGCTTATGAGTTTCTTAATGTTTGTTTGTGAAATGAGTCTCTTTATTTACATACCTTAAGTTGGTTCAAACTGACAGCTTCTTTCTTATTTCGTATTCGAGGAAATCTTGTTCTTTATCCTCACATGAATTTAATCAGAAAATTAGGCCCTGGAATCCTTAATTTCGCAAATGTCCACCGGAAAGACGCGCACCTAAATCTGACAATGACCCTTTTATATTTTCTCTATTTTTTTAAGTAATTATACTAATGTTACATTATATTTAAAAACTTTATTTTTAAAATATTGCACATCAAGTGTAGTTTGTTTTATTTTTTTTTTACTTGAATCCCCTTTTTAGAAAAACTAACATTCACTTGATATAGGTACCCCACAGTATTCAAAAATTACGTTGATTAATATAATGTGAAAAAAATTATACTAATTATACATTAACATACCTATCTTATTCGTAAAAGTATTTGTTGCTTTTCTAGTACAACTCTATACATTTCATTACAGCGCATCCTCACCGGCGGCGACGGTAATGAATTTTAAATCCTGTCCCGCTTCGGAAAACAATTTAGTTGTCTCCCCTTATTTCCCGGGGGACTGGCTTGTGGGTTTCTTAAAGTTTGCAGTGAAATGAGACTCTTTATTTACAAACCTTAAGTTTGCTGAAACTGGCGGCTTCTGGAGTTAATGTTATGGTTCACAAAATCTTGTCCCATTTATTACTTATAACTACTACAAGCTACGTTTACCGAAGTGATTATTATCATTTTGATTATTTATTGTAGATCTTTACATAGTTTACTAATGATTTTACAATTTTTTTAGTTCTACGAATTTGAAGTAATTTAAGTGTACTTAAAAATATGTCATTGCACGTCGATCAACATATTGTATAGGCTGAAGTATTAGGGGCTAAATTTTTCTGTCTCTAAAGGTCCACAATATCACTTCCACTTCTGTGTTGTGGTTTTGAATTGATAAGATCAATAACAATAAGTTTTAAGAGGGCGCCAACGCGTTGGCTAGCTCTCTCTCTCACTGAGCGTAAGCGTGAGCGCGATGGAAGTGCGTGCTCGGAAGCGCGAAAATCATGTTTTTTGAGTTGTTTCATAAACCTGTGCATTTTATATTGAAAATAGTTTTACAGTTTTTGAGAACTTATAATTTAGCATCTATTGAGCTAAAAAACATTGTTAAAAACGGAAGGGTTTTGAAGATCCAACCGAAAATATAAAAAAGGGTTATGTTTGAGAGATAAAAGTATCGAGAAAATTATTACCAATCGTGTTTTTCTAGTCGTTGACAAGATTGAAGAAAACCTATTTCAGTTTCTTATTTCCAAAGGACAGATTTTTAATCACTATGGATGTTGATGAGATCTAGGATCATTCACCTGACGGGATTTTGCATGGATGGGCTCTTAATAGCAATAAGTTTAGTATGTAATAAATGTAATAATAGTAGGTATTAAATATTTAAGTAGCTTTAATTTTCTTTTGGCTCACTTTCTTAGAAGATTAACTATTTTATAAATATTGACACAAAGGTAAATTATGAAAGAAAAATTTAATGTGACCAACTACAATGTAACCAGGACTCGCACCAAAAATATAAGTAGATGAGATTATTTTAGTTTGGAAATGAAAATTAGTTTTTTTTTTGACAAATCATTTGTAATGTTACCTAAACATGATCTGTGATCCGTAAGAAACGCAACGCGGTTGGCACAGTTTGTAGTGCACGTACCTACTGAGCCGGTGGTCCTAAGTTCAAATCCCGGCTCGAACTCGAAAATTTGTTCCTGGGTCATGGATGGTATCTACATATGTATTTATATATTATGTATATCGTCGCCTAGTACCCATAGTACAAGCTTTGCTTAGTTTGGGACTAGGTCTATTTGTGTAAGATTGATCATTAAAAAATATTTATTTAACAGGTAATCAATCAATAGAGTACTGATAAAATGAACATTATCCACCTTAGTGATAAACTTGTATTGGAAACATTGAACGATTATCATATCTCGTTGAGTTTTATTAAACATTATAAGCTTTATTTAATTAATAATAAGGTTTCGTATATGTATAAACAATTTGCTGTATCAATTATGTAATATGTGTTTATCGAGATATGAGTATGAATATGAAATACACTGTAACCAGGTATAATCTGTCAGTGGCTGACAGCGGTTGACAAAATGAAGAATATTGTTATAAATATAGTTTTACTCTCAGTGACGGTCACTGCACAATTTGTTCAGGAATCGAAAACAGTAAAGACTGCACAAGGATCAGTAAGAGGTTACAAAAATGATGAGATATTCGACTTTTTTGGAATCCCATATGCAACCGCACCGACTGGTCCAAATAAGTTTAAGGTAAGTTCATTTAGAAAGTAAATCAAATAGTAGACGAACCTTTTTATATGTGATAAAGGTACGTAAATTCAATCACGTGAATTAAAACACAAATGTAGGTAACTTGTATTGTAATATATCGAGTTGTAGAAAATTTGCGCACCAATATTATCTTCTTCCTGGGCTTGTATTCGACTATGCACTTAAAAATAATAGTAAAACTATTATAATATGATTCGATAAAGTTGGCATTCGAGTGTGCCAAATATAACATTTGAATTCTATTATTCTCGCTAAATATGTCATTTGACGTTTCTTCGTTGTTTTTACAGAATTCTGCTGTAAATCCCGATTGATTTGCCACTACAATATGACTTGTGTTATCATATCAAGGTTACAGACAAATGATAAAATATAGGTACAATAACATTGTCGCCCATTATCATAAAGGAAAAGCAATATGTATAGTTAATTTGTGTTACTACATGGTCTGGTGTAATGTTTATAATTATATGTTTTTTTTATTTAAACTTTATTGCACATAACAAATAGCGAACTTAATGCCTAATGGCAACCATAGGGCCCCAAATAGAACAGCTATTTTTGGTACATATCCGGAAATTCGTTTGCGATAGGTACTAATTTTACTTTAATAGTCAGGCAAAAAATACGCGATATGTTTCATATTCGTTCAGATATTTTTTTGCCTACACAATATGCATAAAAATATTAAATATGATGTCCTTTTTAAATTTAGGGCATATTATTGTACGTTAAGCTTAGCGGATAAGCTTCTATTTATTAATTAAAATATTAGATTAAATTAATATCTGAATAAATTTGCAGGCACCACTACCAGGACCCGTTTGGCTGGAAACTTTCGAGGCAGTTAATGATAAAATTATTTGCCCCCAAGGAAAAACTCCTTATATGGATATTGACTTAACCGAATACACTATGCAAGAAGATTGCCTAATTGCAAACGTTATGGTACCTGATACGGAGGAAACAAATCTGCCTGTTGTAGTGTATGTACACGGTGGCGGTTTCCAAGTAGGGTGGGGTAGACTCATGAATCAGAAAAGTTTGGTTAAGAGTAAAAAGATAATAGCAGTGAATTTTAATTACCGTCTCGGTATTCATGGTTTTCTCTGTCTGGGCACCGAAGGCGCTCCAGGTAACGCGGGCATGAAAGATCAACTTGCCTTGTTACGATGGGTGCAGAAAAATATACGAAATTTTGGAGGAAATCCTGATGATATCACTCTCGTTGGCAGCAGCGCCGGATCGGTAGGAGTCGACCTGCTTATGCTCTCTAAAAGAACTAAGGACTTGTATCATAAAGCAATACCAGAAAGTGGTGCAAGCGTAGGCGTGTGGAGTGTACAAATTGATCCTCTGCAAACAGCAAAAGATTTTGCTAGAAGTCACAATTTTACTAAAGTTGATAACATAATCGCTTTGGAGAAGTTTTATAAATCGTTATCTTTCGATGTGTTAACGTCAGATACTTTCATGGATAGAAAAGACTCCACTTTCTCCTTTGTGCCCTGTGTCGAAAGGAATATTGGACAAGAAACGTTTCTTGAGGAAGCGCCTGCAACTATTTTAAAACGAGGCCAGTACAGGAAATTCCCTGTGCTATACGGTTTTGCAAATTTGGAAGGTTACTCGAGATTGATGTCAATGGATACTTGGCTAGATGATATGAATGAACATTTCGCCGACTACTTACCCGCCGATTTACAATTTGAATCTGAAGAAGAACGAAGTGAAGTTGCAAAAGTGATTAAAGAATTTTATTTCGGGTATAAATCTATTGGAATAGAGACGATTCAAAGCTACATTGATTATTTCTCTGACGTAATGTTCGTGCATCCACATCTCAGAGCTGCTAAATTGCGAGCGGAAGCTGGCAGTGATGTATATTTGTATGAATACACTTTTCATTCGGCGTCTCCTCTTGTTGATGACGCACCAGAATATATTAAAAAAATACGAGGTGCACCTCATTGCGCACAGTCTGCAGCTGTACATGATTTGACGCAATCTCTTATAAGAACAAATACAAGTGAGGAATTTGAAAAACTTAGAACCACTTTAAGAGAGATTTGGTTAAACTTCATAATTACTGGGTAAGTCTTAAATAATTCGTAAAAACTAAATTATGCTAATCAATTTATTTTCACTATTATCGTATTGTAAGCCCCAAGTTCAGCCACCTGTTTACGTGTAGTAGAGATCCGTGGATAAGATTCCATTGCTTCAATATTACGTGATGAAGCTACTTGGCAAGTGCTTCCAACAAGTCGAATGGTTTTTGCTATTAAATTTTTCAACCGACTTTCAAAAAGATGGGGAACTGAAATCTTTTTTTTTTGTTTTTTTTTTTGTGTTTTTACCTCAGAACTCCGTCATTTATAAACTGATGATTTGAAAAAAATATTGTTTTGTGCGAGGGAAGGCATCTCCAAATTAATCCTATAAAAATTTGGTGAATATCTAATGACGAAAAATATGGACTAATGGACCAAAGAGTGACGAAAATATGTGTAGTCAATTGTACGTCTGCATTATCATCTTTACATTTATGAATAATTTTTAAGATTACAGTAAAATATAATTAATTACCTATGGCAATATAAGCTTACAAATATAATATCAGTAGGTACAGTCAGCAAAGAAAGTGGTCTACCACTTTTGGACTCTATTACATGCAAAATAGAGTCGAAAAGTGGTAGACCACATTTTTGGTTGACTGTACCTTATAATTCTATATAATGATCTACCCTATAACCTTATTTAATTAATCTACATTTTTTACAGAAAACCAGTCCCCGAAGGATCGATGCTGCCAGCTTGGCCCCCAGCCGATGCCAACAGGTCTCCTCACATGGAGCTCGGAGAGGAAATAAGACTGAAGGGCCCTCTTTTAGAGATGAGGGCTCGATTTTGGGATGACATCTACGAGCGTTACTACAGAACTCCTGTGGCTCCTGCTGTACCTATGTTAAGAAGCGAACTTTGAGATTAAAATGTGATTTTAGATTTTATTTTTTGGAATGAAGTTTTTAATAAAATGTGGAATATAATGTTGTATTCTTGATTTCTTTAATTATTTTAGGGTCACAAAAATCTAGAGATCAAGTAAAGTATTGTCGGGCAAGGTCTAAGCTACACATTCTACAACAGATTTATGAAGGAAAAATTTGAAAATAACTTATATTTGTTTAAAATTTACTATTTTCAATCAAGTATATTTATTTCATTATTAACTCCAAAGCTTAGCTCAAGTGAAACATCCGATTTTTTAACGTATGATAATGGAAAAATACAGTAAAAATATTTGTGATACGGTTAGGCAGTTAATGAAAAAAAAGTAAATTAAGGTAAAAATAATAATGTTTATTCATACACTTATTTTATTTCTGTAAAGCAGTCTCAGAAGATTCTACATTCATCTGGCCGCCAACGACTGCCGCTTAACCACACCACAGGTCTCTAGGTAACATCATTATATTGAAGGGTTCCCTTACTAACAACAGGCCTTAATAACAGGCTCATCTTTGGGGTGAAATCTATGAAAAATATTATTGTCAAAAAGTCCTCCAGAACCTCAAAATAGGTCTTCTTTCCTCGTTTGTTTTTTAGGGTTCCGTACCCAAAGGGTAAAAACGGGACCCTATTACTGAGACTTCGCTGTCCGTCTGTCCGTCAGTCCGTCCGTCAGTCCGTCAGTCCGTCCGTCCGTCCGTCTGTCAACAGGCTGTATCTCAAGAACGGTGATAGCTAGACAGTTGAAATTTTCACAGATGAGATGATGTATTTCTATTGCCGCTATAAGAACAAATACTAAAAATAAAATAAAATAAATATTTAAGAGGGGCTCCCATACAACAAACGGGATTGGTTGCGTTAACTTTGCACCTCATTTGTATGGGGCGCTGTATGCTGGGATGGATAGTGTTTGTACGGAACCCTCGGTGCGCGAGTCCGACTCGCACTTGACCGGTTTTTACTTAAACTGTTAACTTCGCGATGGCGCCACTGGTGACCTGTAAAACCGCTCGTAAATATCGTCCCAGAAGAGGGCACGTTTCTCCAAGAGGGGCCCTTTTAGCTTAACCTCCTCCCCTAATTCCATGTGAGGTGATCTATTTACACCAACGGGTAGCCAATATGGAAATGTTGATCCTTCTGGTACTGGAGTTCTGGAAAAGAAAAATAATAAATGTTATTTACAAATCGTAATAAAGTTAAATAAAATAAAAACGACTGCAATGCAAGAACTGAAAATATAAACAAATTCATCAAAATGGACAGTAATCAAAATAATGATACTCCACTGAAAAGATACTTTGATAAAGTAAAAGGCCGTAGCAGGATAAGGAAAGAAAAAATGCCCTTGATAATTTCTGCAGTTTTGTTGAAAAATTCCCAGTGGTTCAGCCGGGATAAAATAAAATCCGAATTCATGAAATACGACTCTTCTCTAAAAGTGTTCAACTTTATCATACCATCTTTTTTTCATTTTGATTAATTAAATAGTATATACTCGTGTCCTAAAAGAAAATTGAGTCTCCATCTTTAACATTACTGTAAGAACACTTAAGACAAAAAAAAAAAAAAAAAAAAACATTCCTGTGGGAGTGACCACTCTAAATTATATTTCAGAAAAAAGCCTTATTTAACGATCTGTCAGTCATATTAGTTCGACGGATAAAATAGAAAAGAACCAGTGTCAAAATTAAGAATATGTTCGTTGGCTTTTATTACATTTTATTCTTATAATAATATATTATTATGTTATAACATTCTAACACCGCCAAAGAACTTAAAAATAAATATTCTTTGTAAAGAAATAAAAATGAAAACAGTTTTTGACATTGACAGAGAAAAGTCATATTTCATGAAATCGGATTTTATTGATTCCCGGCTGTACAACTGGGAATTTTTCAACAAAACTTGGCACAATAGTACTACTAGACACAAGTAACTATAGAATACAAAATCAGCTCTTATTCATAAAATGGCATTTTTTCCTTCCCTTATCCTGCTACGGCATCTGTTTTTTTATTAGTTAATTAATTCATATTGGATTGCAAAGTATATTTCAATAAAAATAAATAATTGAATGATAAGGTTAAATGTTACAATGAAGGTTCTACTTACCCAGAAGTGATGAAGTTAACCCAAAGTTCTACCATGATTTCCTTCATTCTCTTATATGTATGCTCAGCGTAATAAAGATTTTTTGTAGAATTACTTTCATATCTTTCATGTTTAATACTGGTTTGGGCACAATGACCGGCCCCTTCAAGTTTTGTGATATATTGTGGTACTCCTACATCTTCATATGGTGTGGAAAATGTATATTCGTACAAATTTATAGAATTACTACCAGCTTCAACTTGCAATTTCACAGATCTCAGATGAGGATAGGTGAACATAACGTCAGAGAAGTAATCTATAAACCCTTGAATGGTTTCTTCTGATACAGGGTCATCAGCAAAATAAAATCGCCTAATTTTTTGCGCGATCTCTTCTCTGTCTTCTTCATTTTCAAATTTCAAATCAGCCGGCAAAAAATCTGAAAATTTTTCATTCATTTTGTCTTTCCATTGTTCAAACAGTTGTGCCCGGAACATACCTTCCATGTTTGAAAATCCATATAGAATAGGCACTTTTCTGTATTTTCCTTGTGTTAAGATATTTACTGGAGTATCCTCTAGGAACTTCTCGACACCAGTCTCACCCTCAACACATGGAGCAAATACAAAAGTCGAGTCGGTTTGATCTGCAAAAACATCCGATGTCAAAGCATCAAAAGACAGTTTTGAGTAGAACTCGTCTAAGCTATTAATATCATCAACATTAGTAAAGTTCAGCTGTTTGGCAAAATGTTTCGCATTTTGCACTGGATCTATCTGTACGCTCCAGACGCCTACGCTGGCACCGCTTTCTGGTATGATTTTGTTGTAAAGACCCTCAGTCATTTCAGAGAGCATGAGAAGGTCTACCGATGTAGCGCCTGCACTGTATCCAGCGATGGTTATTTCACGAGGGTTTCCACCAAAATTAGCTATGTTTTCTTGCACCCAGCGTAAGAGCGCTACTTGGTCTTTCATGCCCGCATTACCAGGTGCGGTCTCTGTGCCCAAACATAGGAATCCGTGAACTCCCAAACGGTAATTAAAAGTAACAGCAACTACTTTTTTGGTTCGTACAAGAGGGTTCGGTAAAGACAGTTCCCCAAATCCTAATTGGTAACCTCCTCCATGTACGTACACCACTACAGGAAGATTAGTCTCTTCTGTATCAGGTGCATAGATGTTTACAATTAGACAGTCTTCACGCATCTCAAATTTAGATACATCGAGGACTAGGTTTTCGCCTTGTGGACAGATTATCTTATTATTGACTGCTTCTAGTGGATTCATCCATACTGGCCCTGGAAGCGGTGCCTGTAATGACATGTAGAATTAGAACTATATTATTAGTTAACACATTTGTCATGTACTTTGAGGGCAAAAATAACAGGTGATTAAAATTTGACAGGACTGCATCGTTTTTGTATGCATACATACTTGCAGGTCAAACTGAGAACTTCTTTTTTTTGGAGTCGGTTAACCTGCTTAGCCGAAACCTTAGGTCTGATTTACAAATTTTTGGTACATTTATAACTGTTGGATGTACAGGATAATTATTTTTTCCGATTACGGCAGCTATTTTCTTACAGTGAACTTTCGCGTGCCTGTGGGTGTGGTGGCGTACGGGATCCCATAGAAGTGGAAGACGCCATCATTGCTGTATCCTCGTACGGGCCCCTGCGCCGTCTGCACGGTCCTCGACTCCCGCGCATCCCATGCCGCACATGCCGCACAAACCAACAGAAGCCTGCTTATGTATGACTTTGCCATTAAAGATGATGAAAAAATGATTCAGATATATTATAATTGAAAAGTCGTATAATCGTTTTGTGTCTCATAAGCTTTTATTGCGAATAGGTCTGAAACAATAATTAAGTACATGAAACATATTATATACATGAGAGAAAAATTTAATATTACAGAACGGATTTATGGTAAATTACTTCAATTACTCAAAACCCATATCGCAATGACGTAATTCACCACTCAAGTAGGTACAGTCAGTATCAAAAGTAACTGCCCATTTTAGTACTGTAGGGTTGGGTTACTTTAGCCCTTAGGGGTAACATTGCCCACCCATTAGAACCAACTTTATTCAATACACGTAAATTCTGAAAAACTATATCATATGACATATCCACTTTTGAGTGATCACTGGTGCTGTTTTTAAAAGTTTTTTCTTAGTAATTGAAATGGATTGAAACTGGAGGACAAGGTTACCAATGGTTTTACCAACGGTAAGGAACACGGTTTTTTTTTCCTGGCAACACTTTGCCAAGTGAACATCATCTGTGAGATTATCGTTTTGAAAAAAATGCGAAATATTGATAAAAAAATCTGAAAGTAATATCTGTGCGCTGAAAAACAAAGACACTGGCCGCTTTAAGGTTCCACTTATCAGGTATCCACTTCACGGACTGTTAAAACACGCAAAATTCAATCGGCGACACTTTGGTAAGATCCACATTTAACCGTCCAGTTATTAACCAGTGTTGCAAGTTAAGGCTGCGTTCAGAAATTTCTTTTTTTCATTATGCATAGAGGCGACAGTGCCGAATTAATTTGTCAGGGGTGCACCAGGGAATTGGGAGTTGGGGAAGAGTATCTGCAATGTATGGTGCAGTCTTGTGAAAAACTATACCATCTCCTATGCACCAGTAAAAAGCTTACACCTGAAGAAAAAGATGCATGGGTGTGCCCCGAGTGCCGTATCGCAGTCAAGAAGGCCGGACGCAACTGTGACACGCCTGTCGGTACTCCGGTTAGTATTAAAAACGTCACCATCAGGAACAAGAGTGCAGCCGCTAGCCCACAGCCACAACTGCCGCTGCAAACCTCATCGGAAGCTGTATCCATGGCAACTGAAATGCAGCAGATTAGGGAACAGATGAGCATGCTGACTGAGCAGCTGGCTGACGCTGTCTCTGCTGCCACGAAATACCAAGTTCCGCTTGCTGATTGCTCCAAGAAGTTCGAGATTGTCAGTGAAAGACTGGATCAACTGAAGCTTACGTCGATATGCCAATGTCAGTACGGCAAACCTGAAGAGCCGGTTTCGGCAGAAGCGATTGCCATAAAAGCTAACCCCCAGCAAAAAAAGAAGACCCGGAAACCAGTAAAGCACACAAATACGACAGACGGCGAGAAGATGGAGACTCAAATGCATGCTGTTGCGCCGACTTATGCACCTCCCGGTGACAGTGTTACACGAGTGGAGATACCTCCCATCGACGAAGATAGTGACGGACCTACGCCGGGATCGGGAGATCTTCAGGCAATCACACAGGACGCGAAACCGCCAACTGCAGGAGCTTCCTCAGACGATCACGAATGGAAGACTGTGCAAAGTAGGAACTCTAAGCGATTTACTTCTGTGCGTGGCACCGCTGGACCTGAAAAGACATCTCTCTTAAGGCAGTGGAACACCGTAAACATCTACATCTATGGAACATGTTATCCGGAGCTGAAGAGATACGTGAATACCTACAAAGTATATGCATTGATGGATCTTGTACCTTAGAAGAGCTAAAGCCTAAAGGAGACTATAAATCCTATAAAATCGGAGTATCAGCTGCATATTTTGGTAAATGCTTATCTCCTGACGTGTGGCCTCGCAACGCGAGAATAAAGGAATGGTTATTTCGTAGAACCTCGGAGCGTAAAGGACCATAAGCTTGAGCATGTCGCTAAACAACCTTCGCTCGGTAAAACTCAATCAACCATGAATATAATTTATCAGAATGTATGAGGACTTAACACGAAACTTCAATACTTCAAGCAGAACTTCTTCGACTCGAATAGTGATATTATCGCAGTTACTGAAACTTTTCTAACGGATTCCGTCGGCGATTCTGAAATCGTGGGTAATAACTGGAGTTTATTACGCCGTGACCGCGCAACGGGAGCTCGTGGTGGAGGTGTGCTGCTAGCCTGTCGCCCAGGCATCATTATAAGACGACGCCAGGAGTTGGAGACCCCCCCAAGGCGAAGATCTCTGGGTTTCACTAAAAGTAGCAGACACTCAATTTCATATTTGTGTAGTTTATGTTCACCCTAGAGCTAGCGACCAGGTTTACATGCAGTGGTTCCAGAAAGTCGAATCAGTAATCGAGTCATTAAATGACAATGTTTATTATCTTAGGTGATCTAAATCTAAATCCACTTTATACTTCTCAGAATATCCTATATTATTATTGTTACTTTTTAACTGTTTGTGGCCTGACTGAGATGAATGACGTAGAGAATATGTTTGGAGGTAAGCTAGATGTGGTACTTGTGACAGGGCGCGTTTTGCTAACGGACATTAAGGAAATTACAGGAGGTGGGCTAGTACCAAACCGTGATGCATACCACCCACCGTTAGATTTAGTCGTCTGCCCTGAACGCGGGCATGATCGTACCACAGGCTTCATCGATCCAAGCAATGTAGAACCGCAACACGACTGGAACTTTGCACGAGGCAATTACGATCTTTTATATGAGCTCATATCTAATGAGTCTTGGCTTGATGTGCTTAATGCAAAAGATGTCGATAATGCTGTTGATATTTTTTACAGCATTGTTTATGACACATTCGACTTGGCTATTCCTAGGAAAAAACGCTCTAAAAATCGATGTAGACGGTATCCTGTTTGGTTTAGCAGTGACATTATTAAAGACATCACGCGTAAAGCCAATCTCCACCGGGAATGGAAAAGCACAAAAAACGCATTGGATTACCAAGAGTTTTCAAAATTACGCACTGATATAAAGAAACGTCTCAGCAAAGCTTATGATGACTACGTCAAGGATTTGCAAGCGAACATTAGCTCAAATCCCCGTGCATTTTGGAAGCATATAGCCGATCTTAAATCAAAGGGTGGATTTGAAATCCGGCTACGTCATGACGGGCAAGAATATGAGGGTGCCGAAGCAGCAGAGGCTTTCGCCAAATACTTCTCGAGCGTTTTCTTACCTAATGCCCCCTTGCTGGACGATAGCACGGCTAATAGCGATGACAAGTCACGTTCTGCGAATTTCGTGCACATAGCCTCTATAACTTTAGAAGATGTGAAATCAGCCATTAGACGTCTGAAGGCTCAGAGTTCGGTTGGGCCTGACAAAGTCCCCGCTTATGTGATCAAAGGGTGTATCGATTCCTTTCTCTTGCCTATACATCACATATTTAACTTATCCCTTTCAACTGGCAAGTATCCTAAAGGATGGAAGCTCAGTCAAGTTACCCCCATTCCAAAATCCAATGACACAGTAAACATAGATAATTACAGACCCATAGCTATACTTTCTTCCTTAGCAAAGCTCTTTGAATCGGTCCTGCAAAAGTTGATTTCGCCGCAATTACGGCCAAATCTATGTGACTCACAGCATGGCTTTAGGTCGAGGCGGTCAATTGATACCAACCTTTTGACCGTCTCGAGTATAATCTCTAAACACCTCGATAGGGGTATACAAGTCGACGTTCTCTACTTCGATTTCAAAAAAGCCTTTGATCAAGTAGACAACGATGTGCTATTGAGTAAGCTGTGTTATGTGGGCTTCTCAACGCGACTTCTAAAATTGTTCGCAAGTTACATGCGAGATAGGAAACAATATGTGAAGCATGGTTGTTTCATATCATCGGATTACCCAACTCGTTCTGGTGTTAGTCAAGGCTCTATTCTCGGTCCAATTTTATTTGGGATCATGATCAACGACTAAGAGTCTGTGCTAAAGCATGCCAGATGCCTTCTTTATGCGAACGATCTGATACTTATTTATAAAGTAGAGCGTCTAGCGGACTGTGAGGCACTGCAAGAGGACATAAACTCTATGTTACGTTGGAGCATCATAAACAAACTACACTTTAATGTTTCCAAATGTTGTGTTATGTCCTATAGCCGTTCTTTAAGGCCTCTACATGCTCAATACTTGCTCGGATCTGAAGTCATAGCTAGAGTAACAACTGTAAAAGATCTTGGTGTTCTTTTCGACACGCGTCTTACTTTTCATGATCACATTAAGACACTTGCTACAGATTGTTACAAAAGGCTCGGATTTATAATGAGAAATGCACGTGACTTTGACGATTCGAGAGCAATCAAAATCCTCTATATGGCTCTCGTCCGAAGTAAACTTGAGGTTGCTAGCATTGTTTGGAATCCGTTTGAAAGTACTTATATCTTGCTACTTGAAAAAGTACAAAAAGCGTTCCTGAGATTTCTATACAAAAAGTCGTTCCATCAATACCCATTCATGTATCCAACAAAGTTTTTACTGGGTACACTAGGATTTAACTCTCTTCAAGTGAAACGTAACCACAAGCTGCTTTTAACGACTTGCAATACTTTGCGTGGCCACTCAGATTGCCCCGAATACAAAGTGATCCATCTTTAACATTACTGTAAGAACACTTAAGACAAAAAAAAAAAAAAAAAAACATTCCTGTGGGAGTGACCACTCTAAATTATATTTCAGAAAAAAGCCTTATTTAACGATCTGTCAGTCATATTAGTTTGACGGATAAAATAGAAAAGAACCAGTGTCAAAATTAAGAATATGTTCGTTGGCTTTTATTACATTTTATTCTTATAATAATATATTATTATGTTATAACATTCTAACACCGCCAAAGAACTTAAAAATAAATATTCTTTGTAAAGAAATAAAAATGAAAACAGTTTTTGACATTGACAGAGAAAAGTCATATTTCATGAAATCGGATTTTATTGATTCCCGGCTGTACAACTGGGAATTTTTCAACAAAACTTGGCACAATAGTACTACTAGACACAAGTAACTATAGAATACAAAATCAGCTCTTATTCATAAAATGGCATTTTTTCCTTCCCTTATCCTGCTACGGCATCTGTTTTTTTATTAGTTAATTAATTCATATTGGATTGCAAAGTATATTTCAATAAAAATAAATAATTGAATGATAAGGTTAAATGTTACAATGAAGGTTCTACTTACCCAGAAGTGATGAAGTTAACCCAAAGTTCTACCATGATTTCCTTCATTCTCTTATATGTATGCTCAGCGTAATAAAGATTTTTTGTAGAATTACTTTCATATCTTTCATGTTTAATATTGGTTTGGGCACAATGACCGGCCCCTTCAAGTTTTGTGATATATTGTGGTACTCCTACATCTTCATATGGTGTGGAAAATGTATATTCGTACAAATTTATAGAATTACTACCAGCTTCAACTTGCAATTTCACAGATCTCAGATGAGGATAGGTGAACATAACGTCAGAGAAGTAATCTATAAACCCTTGAATGGTTTCTTCTGATACAGGGTCATCAGCAAAATAAAATCGCCTAATTTTTTGCGCGATCTCTTCTCTGTCTTCTTCATTTTCAAATTTCAAATCAGCCGGCAAAAAATCTGAAAATTTTTCATTCATTTTGTCTTTCCATTGTTCAAACAGTTGTGCCCGGAACATACCTTCCATGTTTGAAAATCCATATAGAATAGGCACTTTTCTGTATTTTCCTTGTGTTAAGATATTTACTGGAGTATCCTCTAGGAACTTCTCGACACCAGTCTCACCCTCAACACATGGAGCAAATACAAAAGTCGAGTCGGTTTGATCTGCAAAAACATCCGATGTCAAAGCATCAAAAGACAGTTTTGAGTAGAACTCGTCTAAGCTATTAATATCATCAACATTAGTAAAGTTCAGCTGTTTGGCAAAATGTTTCGCATTTTGCACTGGATCTATCTGTACGCTCCAGACGCCTACGCTGGCACCGCTTTCTGGTATGATTTTGTTGTAAAGACCCTCAGTCATTTCAGAGAGCATGAGAAGGTCTACCGATGTAGCGCCTGCACTGTATCCAGCGATGGTTATTTCACGAGGGTTTCCACCAAAATTAGCTATGTTTTCTTGCACCCAGCGTAAGAGCGCTACTTGGTCTTTCATGCCCGCATTACCAGGTGCGGTCTCTGTGCCCAAACATAGGAATCCGTGAACTCCCAAACGGTAATTAAAAGTAACAGCAACTACTTTTTTGGTTCGTACAAGAGGGTTCGGTAAAGACAGTTCCCCAAATCCTAATTGGTAACCTCCTCCATGTACGTACACCACTACAGGAAGATTAGTCTCTTTTGTATCAGGTGCATAGATGTTTACAATTAGACAGTCTTCACGCATCTCAAATTTAGATACATCGAGGACTAGGTTTTCGCCTTGTGGACAGATTATCTTATTATTGACTGCTTCTAGTGGATTCATCCATACTGGCCCTGGAAGCGGTGCCTGTAATGACATGTAGAATTAGAACTATATTATTAGTTAACACATTTGTCATGTACTTTGAGGGCAAAAATAACAGGTGATTAAAATTTGACAGGACTGCATCGTTTTTGTATGCATACATACTTGCAGGTCAAACTGAGAACTTCTTTTTTTTGGAGTCGGTTAACCTGCTTAGCCGAAACCTTAGGTCTGATTTACAAATTTTTGGTACATTTATAACTGTTGGATGTACAGGATAATTATTTTTTCCGATTACGGCAGCTATTTTCTTACAGTGAACTTTCGCGTGCCTGTGGGTGTGGTGGCGTACGGGATCCCATAGAAGTGGAAGACGCCATCATTGCTGTATCCTCGTACGGGCCCCTGCGCCGTCTGCACGGTCCTCGACTCCCGCGCATCCCATGCCGCACATGCCGCACAAACCAACAGAAGCCTGCTTATGTATGACTTTGCCATTAAAGATGATGAAAAAATGATTCAGATATATTATAATTGAAAAGTCGTATAATCGTTTTGTGTCTCATAAGCTTTTATTGCGAATAGGTCTGAAACAATAATTAAGTACATGAAACATATTATATACATGAGAGAAAAATTTAATATTACAGAACGGATTTATGGTAAATTACTTCAATTACTCAAAACCCATATCGCAATGACGTAATTCACCACTCAAGTAGGTACAGTCAGTATCAAAAGTAACTGCCCATTTTAGTACTGTAGGGTTGGGTTACTTTAGCCCTTAGGGGTAACATTGCCCACCCATTAGAACCAACTTTATTCAATACACGTAAATTCTGAAAAACTATATCATATGACATATCCACTTTTGAGTGATCACTGGTGCTGTTTTTAAAAGTTTTTTCTTAGTAATTGAAATGGATTGAAACTGGAGGACAAGGTTACCAATGGTTTTACCAACGGTAAGGAACACGGTTTTTTTTTCCTGGCAACACTTTGCCAAGTGAACATCATCTGTGAGATTATCGTTTTGAAAAAAATGCGAAATATTGATAAAAAAATCTGAAAGTAATATCTGTGCGCTGAAAAACAAAGACACTGGCCGCTTTAAGGTTCCACTTATCAGGTATCCACTTCACGGACTGTTAAAACACGCAAAATTCAATCGGCGACACTTTGGTAAGATCCACATTTAACCGTCCAGTTATTAACCAGTGTTGCAAGTTAAGGCTGCGTTCAGAAATTTCTTTTTTTCATTATGCATAGAGGCGACAGTGCCGAATTAATTTGTCAGGGGTGCACCAGGGAATTGGGAGTTGGGGAAGAGTATCTGCAATGTATGGTGCAGTCTTGTGAAAAACTATACCATCTCCTATGCACCAGTAAAAAGCTTACACCTGAAGAAAAAGATGCATGGGTGTGCCCCGAGTGCCGTATCGCAGTCAAGAAGGCCGGACGCAACTGTGACACGCCTGTCGGTACTCCGGTTAGTATTAAAAACGTCACCATCAGGAACAAGAGTGCAGCCGCTAGCCCACAGCCACAACTGCCGCTGCAAACCTCATCGGAAGCTGTATCCATGGCAACTGAAATGCAGCAGATTAGGGAACAGATGAGCATGCTGACTGAGCAGCTGGCTGACGCTGTCTCTGCTGCCACGAAATACCAAGTTCCGCTTGCTGATTGCTCCAAGAAGTTCGAGATTGTCAGTGAAAGACTGGATCAACTGAAGCTTACGTCGATATGCCAATGTCAGTACGGCAAACCTGAAGAGCCGGTTTCGGCAGAAGCGATTGCCATAAAAGCTAACCCCCAGCAAAAAAAGAAGACCCGGAAACCAGTAAAGCACACAAATACGACAGACGGCGAGAAGATGGAGACTCAAATGCATGCTGTTGCGCCGACTTATGCACCTCCCGGTGACAGTGTTACACGAGTGGAGATACCTCCCATCGACGAAGATAGTGACGGACCTACGCCGGGATCGGGAGATCTTCAGGCAATCACACAGGACGCGAAACCGCCAACTGCAGGAGCTTCCTCAGACGATCACGAATGGAAGACTGTGCAAAGTAGGAACTCTAAGCGATTTACTTCTGTGCGTGGCACCGCTGGACCTGAAAAGACATCTCTCTTAAGGCAGTGGAACACCGTAAACATCTACATCTATGGAACATGTTATCCGGAGCTGAAGAGATACGTGAATACCTACAAAGTATATGCATTGATGGATCTTGTACCTTAGAAGAGCTAAAGCCTAAAGGAGACTATAAATCCTATAAAATCGGAGTATCAGCTGCATATTTTGGTAAATGCTTATCTCCTGACGTGTGGCCTCGCAACGCGAGAATAAAGGAATGGTTATTTCGTAGAACCTCGGAGCGTAAAGGACCATAAGCTTGAGCATGTCGCTAAACAACCTTCGCTCGGTAAAACTCAATCAACCATGAATATAATTTATCAGAATGTATGAGGACTTAACACGAAACTTCAATACTTCAAGCAGAACTTCTTCGACTCGAATAGTGATATTATCGCAGTTACTGAAACTTTTCTAACGGATTCCGTCGGCGATTCTGAAATCGTGGGTAATAACTGGAGTTTATTACGCCGTGACCGCGCAACGGGAGCTCGTGGTGGAGGTGTGCTGCTAGCCTGTCGCCCAGGCATCATTATAAGACGACGCCAGGAGTTGGAGACCCCCCCAAGGCGAAGATCTCTGGGTTTCACTAAAAGTAGCAGACACTCAATTTCATATTTGTGTAGTTTATGTTCACCCTAGAGCTAGCGACCAGGTTTACATGCAGTGGTTCCAGAAAGTCGAATCAGTAATCGAGTCATTAAATGACAATGTTTATTATCTTAGGTGATCTAAATCTAAATCCACTTTATACTTCTCAGAATATCCTATATTATTATTGTTACTTTTTAACTGTTTGTGGCCTGACTGAGATGAATGACGTAGAGAATATGTTTGGAGGTAAGCTAGATGTGGTACTTGTGACAGGGCGCGTTTTGCTAACGGACATTAAGGAAATTACAGGAGGTGGGCTAGTACCAAACCGTGATGCATACCACCCACCGTTAGATTTAGTCGTCTGCCCTGAACGCGGGCATGATCGTACCACAGGCTTCATCGATCCAAGCAATGTAGAACCGCAACACGACTGGAACTTTGCACGAGGCAATTACGATCTTTTATATGAGCTCATATCTAATGAGTCTTGGCTTGATGTGCTTAATGCAAAAGATGTCGATAATGCTGTTGATATTTTTTACAGCATTGTTTATGACACATTCGACTTGGCTATTCCTAGGAAAAAACGCTCTAAAAATCGATGTAGACGGTATCCTGTTTGGTTTAGCAGTGACATTATTAAAGACATCACGCGTAAAGCCAATCTCCACCGGGAATGGAAAAGCACAAAAAACGCATTGGATTACCAAGAGTTTTCAAAATTACGCACTGATATAAAGAAACGTCTCAGCAAAGCTTATGATGACTACGTCAAGGATTTGCAAGCGAACATTAGCTCAAATCCCCGTGCATTTTGGAAGCATATAGCCGATCTTAAATCAAAGGGTGGATTTGAAATCCGGCTACGTCATGACGGGCAAGAATATGAGGGTGCCGAAGCAGCAGAGGCTTTCGCCAAATACTTCTCGAGCGTTTTCTTACCTAATGCCCCCTTGCTGGACGATAGCACGGCTAATAGCGATGACAAGTCACGTTCTGCGAATTTCGTGCACATAGCCTCTATAACTTTAGAAGATGTGAAATCAGCCATTAGACGTCTGAAGGCTCAGAGTTCGGTTGGGCCTGACAAAGTCCCCGCTTATGTGATCAAAGGGTGTATCGATTCCTTTCTCTTGCCTATACATCACATATTTAACTTATCCCTTTCAACTGGCAAGTATCCTAAAGGATGGAAGCTCAGTCAAGTTACCCCCATTCCAAAATCCAATGACACAGTAAACATAGATAATTACAGACCCATAGCTATACTTTCTTCCTTAGCAAAGCTCTTTGAATCGGTCCTGCAAAAGTTGATTTCGCCGCAATTACGGCCAAATCTATGTGACTCACAGCATGGCTTTAGGTCGAGGCGGTCAATTGATACCAACCTTTTGACCGTCTCGAGTATAATCTCTAAACACCTCGATAGGGGTATACAAGTCGACGTTCTCTACTTCGATTTCAAAAAAGCCTTTGATCAAGTAGACAACGATGTGCTATTGAGTAAGCTGTGTTATGTGGGCTTCTCAACGCGACTTCTAAAATTGTTCGCAAGTTACATGCGAGATAGGAAACAATATGTGAAGCATGGTTGTTTCATATCATCGGATTACCCAACTCGTTCTGGTGTTAGTCAAGGCTCTATTCTCGGTCCAATTTTATTTGGGATCATGATCAACGACTAAGAGTCTGTGCTAAAGCATGCCAGATGCCTTCTTTATGCGAACGATCTGATACTTATTTATAAAGTAGAGCGTCTAGCGGACTGTGAGGCACTGCAAGAGGACATAAACTCTATGTTACGTTGGAGCATCATAAACAAACTACACTTTAATGTTTCCAAATGTTGTGTTATGTCCTATAGCCGTTCTTTAAGGCCTCTACATGCTCAATACTTGCTCGGATCTGAAGTCATAGCTAGAGTAACAACTGTAAAAGATCTTGGTGTTCTTTTCGACACGCGTCTTACTTTTCATGATCACATTAAGACACTTGCTACAGATTGTTACAAAAGGCTCGGATTTATAATGAGAAATGCACGTGACTTTGACGATTCGAGAGCAATCAAAATCCTCTATATGGCTCTCGTCCGAAGTAAACTTGAGGTTGCTAGCATTGTTTGGAATCCGTTTGAAAGTACTTATATCTTGCTACTTGAAAAAGTACAAAAAGCGTTCCTGAGATTTCTATACAAAAAGTCGTTCCATCAATACCCATTCATGTATCCAACAAAGTTTTTACTGGGTACACTAGGATTTAACTCTCTTCAAGTGAAACGTAACCACAAGCTGCTTTTAACGACTTGCAATACTTTGCGTGGCCACTCAGATTGCCCCGAACTGGTAGAACAGACTGTCAGACTTGTTGTTCCATTTGTTCCCAAAAATGCTCTCAGACCCCGAAACTGTAATCTCCTCGCTGTCCCGCTAACACGCACAGTAGCACACAGAAATTCCCCCATCGTTTTTGCTCTCAAACTTCTAAACGCGCTGCTGTCATCTGTACCAGAGATTGATTTGTTTGCGAGTCGATGGACGGATGTGTGTCGAATGCCCCTGAGGTATTGTGAGGCGATGGATGATTGTGGGATTTCCTAACTTTTAAGTTTTATTTATATTCTTTTGAATGTTTATAAATTGTACAGTGTATTGGTAATAACTGTAATGCTGTATAAATTGTGTTTGTAAATAAATAAATTTAAATAAATAAATAAACACTATTATATTACTTATGTATCCAATGGAGCTACAAATTGTAAACTTGAACAACATTATAAATACACGATAGTATTATGATATATATGGTGTGATACGACACGTTATAATGTATTACTAATACCACTTACTACATGCCACTAAAGTAATATTAAATAAAATATGTAGGTATAAATTACATAAAAAAAATTGCAGAGAAAATGTCATACTAGGAAAAATTCGTTATCTGCCGTTACGTTGGACCGGTAATCCTGTGGTACCGGGTTTGATTCCCGATCTCTTCGGCCAGGTTACGCATTTTAATTTTTCTTTATGCTTTGATCTTTGTATCAATAGTAGATTATTGTTCACATCATTATTTTGAATATTGGGAAAGATTTTTACAATAAATTTATACAAAGGCTTTTACTTAAACACCGGTTTGATCAGAGCTGCTGATAGGAACCACCTGACGATGCGCGCGTGTCCAGGAATATAGCCTTATTATTATTAAAAATAAATATTAAATTACTTACAGGTTAATTCATCGTATTTAAACACATGTTTCGACCTCGTCACCGACCAATATAAAGACAGCGGGGATGAGTTCTGATATGAATTTTGAATGACTTGCGCATTCTTATTTAAACAGAATATTAAGGCGCAATGATAGCTCAGGATTAGGGAAAGGTGGAATTCAGTAACGAAATCAAAACAGCTGGACCTTAGAGATGCAAAACTATTTTATTGACACAAGCACAAGACCGAAAGATGACAAAAGTGAAAGAACAAAAGCAAACATCAAAAAGCCATTAATAGACAATATAAAATACAAATAAAAACTAAGTATATACAACCTCAACACAGAACATATTTTCGTTGAATATGTATAAGCCTTATTGTTTCATTTAGTACAGGTGTAATATTTACAATGAAGCGAAAAATTGAAAAATTTAACGGTTCGAACTGGTTGAAAAATTCAACTGCTCTGGCATTAGATTCGGTGGTCAGTTGGTAGGACGTTGGCCCGGAAAGCCGTTGGAGACGCAGGTTTGAATCCCGCCTGAACCGTTAAATTTTTCAATTTTTCGCTTCATTTTAAACATTTGGTTTACGTTAGCAGACGTTACTGCTTTAATAAAAATAATTAGGTGTAATAATCAAGGAGAACAAAAGTGAAGTAGGTAATATAAAAAGTGAATAATACCAATCAATGCTAAATCGCCGGCACCGTCATGCCTCGATGAGTGCAGACCAGTTGCATGCAATTAAGTCATAATTCAACAAAATCCTTGAAACATGTCCATCAAAATTGTATCCGATATTTATTATGATGAACTTATTACCATTCGAGAGAAGTGAGAAGAGAAGAGAAGTTGCAACAAACACGTACATTGTACCAATAAAAGTGGATTTTCATACGAAACATATATTCCAAACTTACCAACGTAATTAAGACTAAGAAATTTAGGAATGGAAATCAAAGTGAAACGTGTCGACTAAACGTTAAAACGCTCCATAGGAAAAGTCGCGCAGGTATGACGTCACAAATACGCGCATGAGCTTTAAGTGTACCTATGTAAAGATGTAATTTGCAATCAATCAGCCACAGACGTACACTGCTGAACATAGGCCTCAGTGACCCGCGAGTCATGAGTGACGTATCAAAGTGCGATCCCGTGCAAACCGCATCCATTTTTTTTTTTTTATGTCATAGGGGCCAAAATCCATTGATTCCCCGCTATCCTCACTAGGTCATCCGTCCATCTAGTCGCGGGCCGACCCACGCTGCGCTTTCCTATAACTGATCGCCACTCTAGGAGAAAGAACCAAGAAGAACCAAGGTAACTGGCATAGCTCACAGGATTGCACAGTTGTAGTAGCAATAGGCAGGCCATGTAGCCGGAGAATGGACGGCCATTGGGGCAGCAAAGTCCTAGTGGTGACCACGTATAGGTATTATGCAATGTAGTTCTCAAAATACTACTTTTAAAAATATAATTATATAATTGTCATGTGGATTGGTTGCGTAACCTGGATATGAATTAATAATTTCCTACGGCAGGTTTACCATACGATTGAATTAAATTAAATTATATTTACGTTTTTGTGGGAATAATTTGATATAATGTACTTTTCCTAGTAAAGAGTGTGCACGTTCATCCTTACTTCATATTGGAATATCGACGGTTAGCACATATTTCGGCTGGTGCAAGCGAAATCAGAATATTTTAATGCACTGTTGCACACTGAGTATGGACAACAGACAGTTAAGTTAAGTATTAACGGTCAACATTAATAACTCACTCTGTATTCGACACCATCTTAATGAAAGTGGCTACAATAAGATTCTAGAGACAATTTTTTTAAGGTTTAACAATAGAAAATAGTAAATATAATAGATAGAAAATAGATAGAAAATAAATAGAAATATATATATAAAATAACGCATACGAAAGAAAATTGGGACCAAAATTTTATTACCAATTTATACCAAACGAGCATATCAAAATATACCTAAGCAACTACCTATAGTTGCATGGTTGTAAGATGGCGTTAGTAGTATTTAATATCTGCCGTCTAGCACTATTATGCTTCGCGACTTGTCGCGAGAGCTAGCGCTACCCGTCACGCTCTCACATTACTGCACAGAAAGAGACGGGTAATTATCTCGCGCGAGAAATAGGCGCATAGACATTAAATTTATACTAGAATTGCTGTACTGCGGGCATGATATAATCAATCATGCGATAAATAAGTGACAAAGCATCCGCCACGTTTTGTCAAAATGTAAGTGTGAGTGACAGATGCTTTGTCACTTATTTATCACGTGATAAACGCGACTATCATAATGCCTCCTGTTCGATGTTTTGATATAATAAGTGAGCTTGACCGATGGCCGTTGAGGCGAAAAGGTTCTTGAGTGGTGACCGCGGACCGGAAGACGCACAAGCTTGACCTGATGAGGCGAAATTGGATGAGGATGGACAAGACCGATCGTTGTGGAGAACTTTGGGGGAAGCCTTTGTCCAGCTGTGGACGTCTATCGGCTGATATGATGAGGTGGGCTTGCCCCGCTGGTGCAGTTGCCCGACCGAACTTACTATTTTCAAAAATAAAAGCAACTCTACCGTACAAATATCATTCATTGAATCATCAATCGAATTAGTAGCAGTTATAATAAAAGCAACTCTACCGTACATATATATTATCATTCATTCAATCATCAATCGAATTAGTAGCAATTATAATTTCTGATATAATTTGCATATCTCAATCAATAAAAACTGCTTTGTGGTAAACGCTTGCATGCATAACTGAATCTAATGAGCGACAAAGGTTATGTTGCCAATATTGTTTCGCATGATGATAAGAGTTAGAATAATATAGTTTTAGGTATTCGTATTTTTCAATTACTACGAAGTTCTAACAGTTATTTATAATGATATAGTATCGCTAGCCTTGGCAATGACGTTTGATAAGGAAATCTATTCGAGATCTCGTCACTACATTTATATTTTAGCTTTATGCTCTATTTTCAATTATTATCATAACAGGTGTGGGCTGTAATAAAAGCACTAAATTAAATCATAGATTCTACACTTTCAGTTCCACTTACATTTGTTCTTTCTTGTTGACCTATATCACTATTTTGACAGATGAAAAACTGTTAATAAATAAGTGCAATGTAATACATATAATAGTTATAGGCTTATGGTTCGGTGTCAGACAGAACATAACTGTACTAAGTTTGTAATTTGTAAATAACTCTCTCATTCTCAATTGTGACTGGAAAGAGACAGCAATTTCATGCTTTTATTGCGTGCAGTCGAAAATGAGTTGAAAGAAAAAACAGTTTTCTGCTTAAATTATGTCAATTTCGAATAGTTTTTGAAACAAAAAATTTCAATGAAAAATGTAAACTGTAGGTTTCAAGTATATAACAATAAATCGCAATAGCCCTGTTCTAAGTAGTAACATTGATAATATTATGTTAAGAAACATGTTTGATCAATAGAGAAAAAATGTCTAATACAATCAGCATCTTTTAACGGGTAAGCAGCCTTAGTAACGCCTTCTTTTTCATTTATTTTCTATCTGGTTATGAGCCCAGGCCACCAACTAGCATGGATTAACAAAATGTAGGTTTATCGATGTAAAAAGTGTAGTGCCAAGTTAAAGTAAAAAACCGGCGGCGCGTATTGCAGCCATTTTGAGGTTAAGTTACGCGGGGAAGGAAATTACTTGTTCGATTCTCTTCAAGCGAGGGAGGAGAGCCTACAAAAAGGTTAAAAACGCAGGAGAGCCTACAGAAAGGTTAAAATGGATTCGACTCGGAATACGCACATCCAAGATTTGAGTTTAGACGCTAGAGATTAATATTTGCTGCAGCTACTATGTAAACCTTTTGGGATAAAAGCAGTTTCAGTTGGCATTGAGTCCAAGAAAATGAAGTGTCTAGATATAAGCTGGGAAATTTATTATAAAGCAAATGGCGTATTAAATTGGATTTCTTTCTTTGTCGCTATAGAATCAATACAAAATAAACCAGTAGATAATGCAAAATCAAGACAAGTGCACTACCAGTAATGATGTGCCTATGGAAACTTTCCTACGTTGCGTTGCGATATGTTCCCAAGAGAAATTTTCATGAAATTTTCCGTAACATTCTCCAGACCTAGAAACAATGGAAATTTATAGGAAATTAATTCATATCAAAGAAAGTAGTGATTACAGTCATAAGATGCCATCCCGGTATTCTACCAGTAACGTAAGTCCGGCAAAGTTGTCAATTTTGTGTTGATCTTTTCTATGAGCTGGGGAACTTGAATTAAATACTAAAATGTTTTATTTCCTGCAGCTTCCAAGCAACCCTTTTGACCCTCCAGTGTAACAGTTCTGTTACAAGGATACGAGATGCAAATTCCAGTGCAACACGCTACCATCAGGATGCGCGCGTCGCTCCGCCGCATATAAAAACGCCGGCCTGCAACACTCGGCACACTTCGTCTGACGAAAATCATGAACACCTACGTTGCTGTGAGTATTAGTGCTATTATTATTTTTGTTTGATTGCATTTGGATTATCTTAACCAATAGGGATATACACTAGAACTGGAAAGAGTAGTTTCCACTGACTCATCAGTTTTACCAACGCTCGACCTAAGCTCTGATGGGAATAGTTGAAAGAGCAAAGCATCATCCTTATGTGTGATAAAGTTAAAGAAAAGTAGTTAGTATTTCGAAATTTAAACACAAAACTTGTCAATAGATTAAAGATATTAATTAGATACGTATTACTTATGTATAAGTATTTTCTTCTAATCAAATTTCCTTGAGTATTTCTTAACTGGTACCGAATTGTATCGATAGAACATAACGTATCAAAATCAAATTCCTTAATGACTTCTAGGCATCTACAATCTACATAGTTGTATTATTATTATTATGAAATACAAACGAGCTACACCACCGGACTTGTACTTGCCATTTCTACAGATTGTTTTAAAAAATATTTCAAATAATTTTCAGCGCGAACTTGTTTCCATTCATGTCCATGTCCGTGTCCATTTTGTCCAATCTGTCTGATATTTTTCGGGACGATTTTATTATCAGTGCAGTAGGTAATTTGATTGCCTCTGCTTTCAATATTCGTAATATTATACAGTGCATTTTGGCTTTGTTTTTCAATTGCGTATAAGTAAAAAAGTACGCATAAATATGAAATAAAATAGGACAAGTGCGAGTCCGACTCGCGCATGAAGGGTTCCGTACCATAGTCTATAACAAGTTTGTTGTATGGGAGCCCCCCTTAAATATTTATTTCATTTTATTTTTAGTATTTGTTGTTATAGCGGCAATAGAAATACATCATCTGTGAAAATTCAACTGTCTAGCTACCACCGTTCTTGAGACACACTGGCTGGACGGACGGACGGACGGACAGCGAAGTCTCAGTAATAGGGTCCCGTTTTTACCCTTTGGGTATGAAACCCTAATAAAACAATTCATAACAATTATTGCGAAAAAATAAGCTATTAATGAAAGAAGCTTTCACCGATAAGTTTTCCTGTAGGTACTGCTGAAAACAGTGGATATATATTTGTGGTAAATCCTTTTTAATGCACAACACATGTTTTCTTATCATCAATGCTTTAGGATATGCGTTTGTTGTTATGTTTTAGACTAGTAACGGTTTTTTTTTATAGAAATAAAAAATAAAAATACTCTTACTAAGAACTATCTATTAAAATTTAGAATAAGTACTAATTTGATTAGACTTGCAACTAATTATTAGATTTTTTTTGGTGGGAAATATCAGTACCATAACATAATTCTTCTAACACCATCATGAAAATGTATTGCTTCCTGTGATAATAACGTATACAGGATGACCAATCCAAATGGCTCAATAGGAAGAAGTCGGAAACTATGAGATACCTAGCGAAATCTGTTCTAAAAACCATGGGGTCGTTTTTGATATATCCTAGTAATAAAATGGCGTTCAATTTATTTTTCTTGCAGTTTACGAAAATCTACGCAATGGTTCCTGAGAACAGATTTCTCTATCTCTTATAGTATCCGCCTTCTCCCTACTGACCCATTTGGACTGATCACCCTGTATAGTAAAGATTTGAGGATGACCCTGACTAATTCAGATAAATGTATTTTTGCTTATCACAGTTGGCTTGCCTGTTGGCCGTGGTTGGGCTTAGCCACGGAGGTGGCATTGGAGTAGGGTACGGCTTGAATGGCTACGGCTTGAATGGTTACGGCCTGGCTGGTTACGGCTGGGGCGGCTACGGTCTAGGTAATTACATATATTTTTATAAGCTCAAACGCATTGCATGTATCCCAATTATTTCATTCACGTGACAATCTGATGATTGGTCGACTTTGACCAAAAGGTTTCATCAAACAAAGCGTAAAGGTCACGCCGCTGGTTTAACATTACAGATAACCCTTTCTAGATTAATTAATTTCTCTAATTTTCAACTACGCCATTACTTATAACTTGGTGAAACTCAAACTGATCCAAATACGTATGAATGAGCTGCAGAGAGCTAAGAATTCCACCTCCACCTCAGCACCTCCTTTAAATTATACCTTATTTTGTTCAGGTTACGGCGGCTTAGGCAAGGTTGGCTATGCAGCTCCCATTGTCGTGGCGCCGGCTGTATCCACCGCCAACATGGTCAAAGCAGCGCCTATCCCCGTCATCAAAACCGTCGCCGCTCCCGTCATCTCTACCCCTGTCATCGGCGGTCTCGGCTGGGGAGGTCTCGGCTGGGGCGGTCTCGGTGGCAAGGGAGTGTGGGGCAGCCCCGTCTGGGGAGGCTACGGTCTCGGTGGCAAGGGCTGGCATTAAATGAAGACGAAGTGCTTTCTATCTTTCTTCGCCGCCGCACTTTAATAAAGCGTTCACCACTTCATTTGATGTTTTTTTTTTTATTATTATTACTATTGTATTGTAGTGATGCAGAATCTTTAATACGCGGCCCCTACTCGCACTCGACTGGTTATTTTACTGTATAATTGAACTGTTAGCGGTAAAACAGATAGATACAGATGAAAAGGTACAAAGATACAAAGAGAGAGAGATAGATAAAGAAAGATACATAAAGAGAAACTTTAGCGGCTTTCATAATCACTCGTTGTGGAAGTATCGGCTGGGGAGGTCTCGGCTCTGAAGGCTTGGCTCTGGTGGACTCGGCGGCAAGGGTGCTCCGTTTTTTAAAGTCAATTGAAAATAGGAAATGTGATTTAATTGTAACGTTATTTTTCATATTTGTCATATATTAATAGTTTCTGTATATGTATTATACAACACTATGATATCCGTAAAAGGCATTATTATTTATTTAATATGACATGTTTTCATATTAGTGACTTAATTTTTTGGCCGCTTCAGTAGCCCCCGGCCTGCCAGATGTTCCGTGGAGACAAGACTTGAGGTCCCAGACCAGAACGGGTTCTGGTACGGGGTCTGGTCTGGGTTTGGGACGGGTCCCAACCTCCACAGAATCAGGGACATTCCGTCCGATCTCTTGCTATCGAGTGATACCCGGCGGCTCCAGTACCGTTACCATGAGTTTACAGTGACAGTAAAGGATTAGTATGGAGAATTGTAGTTCTACAAAGTAATCGCTAGGGGCACTGCACTATACTTTTCTCCATACAAATCATTTACGCAGTCGCTAGACAGTGCGGTCACGTTCTCATGGCAACTACTGTACCCCCGGCAAGTTGACGGTGGGTTAGAGAGTGACGGGTGGAGTATATATGTAAGTGTGTCTTTGTCTTTGGATCACGCCTGGCCCAATTGAAATAATTTTTGATATACGCTAGCTGAGTATCCAACAGCACCAGTAGCAAACGTTTACAGAATTTTATTATTATTATTTATGAATTTTATGACTAGAGGTCGCCCGGAACTTCGTACGCGTATTTTTTTTTATACTTACCGTAGTCGGGTAAAAGTATCCTATAACCATCTTTTTATGTCCAGCTATCCCAGTACCGAAATTGGTTAAAATTGGTCCAGCCATTTCGGCGTGATGCGAGGACAAAGGAAGTTATGAAAACAGATGGCGCCAGGCTGGCATGGCGCCACGCGCCCATACAAAACAAATGAAGACCCTGCATCACGCTATTAAGATTTTTCCTGAAATCATGACACCTCTCCATTGAAAACTGACTTTCAATACAAGAATTTTATAATAAGTAGTATAGATGAGGCAAGCAGTTTTACAACTGATGTTCGCTATATCCACTGATCTGTGTCTGAAGATCGTTATTCAGTGGTATGCTTGTCTAATTTATTAATGTTAGGTGCTGAGATTACATCCTCGTGATTACATGCTCTCACGACTGTTGCTTAGAAAGTGTTTATGAGGGTTGCTGACCTGTGGTGTTTGTGAACATATTTATTTTAATAATTTTATTATTGACTAAATGGTGCAACTTAGTCAGATAAAAAATATCCTATATCTTTCGATAGCTAATCCTGTAGCAAAATTGATTAAAATGTGTCCAGCCGTTTCAGCGTAATGAGTGGACAAATAATTATTTATTTACCAACTAATGGAAGTTCAAGGCTGGCTGGCGCCGCCCATTATACGAACATTTTATGCAACAGTTGTATAAGAGGGGGCAAAAAACGCGAGTGGCATGGGTTACGATGTGAGCGTAGCGAACATCGTAAGAAAGATGCCACGAGCGTTTTTTGACCTACTTATACAACGTTGCATAAGTACAATACTTTTTCTTCGACTCGACATTTCATAAATAAAATGCAAATAAACAACAAAGAAAATAATTACATGTTCCCGTTCGGAACCAACAAAATAAAATAAAAAATTGTCTGAAAAACTTTTTTTTTTATTGACGTCCATCTGTCAAAAAATATCAACTTATACCTAAATACGTTCACTATACTATACATCCATGCACAGAAGATAAAACTTATTTTTTAAATGGCAGCAATGCCTTAGTACAATATATATATTTTTTTATTGCAAATTGTGTGCGTGCAGCTGTTTATTTTGTAATCTGTGGTATTAAGTAATGCTTTTTGGCGACATTATAACATCGTTTAGCAGTGTTTTTTTTGGGCAGTAGAGAAAAGACTTTTACAGACTTTCATAATTTATATTAGAGTTAGTAACTACATAAATGACAGAAAAAAGTACTGGAGTAGAAAAACTTATTTAACAATACAATTGAATATGGTTTAGATTTTTGTTTGTATTAAAAGGCCTGTATTTTTGACTACAAGCCCTAATAACGTAAGGATTCCTCCATCAGTTTGCATATATGGTAACGCGATCATGTACTTATTTATTATTCAAAATATCGAAATCGTTCGGCAGCCTCTAAGTATAGTGAAACGTTGAATAATGAACAGCAAATTTAATTACGCCGTCCTGAAGCAACTAAGGATTAGCAGGCTGTAATTAACTTTGATTTAAATTGTAAATACAATAATTGTGGAGATTATTTGTTTATGAGCATACAATTATAAATAACGTACACACGCAAACATGTAAGTTTGTAAATGTGTTGTTGTATTAATCTAGGTTTTTGTATAGACCTTTGTTTCTTATGACAGCTATCCGACATATCACCACTATACCGGGTGTGGCCTCGTGTCAGGAGCAATAAATTAGTACATAGATTTTACTCGTCCAACTGAACAACACTTTGTTACATTAACTTTTAAAAACATAAGATATTTTTGAGACGTTATTCGACGAAAATTTAAATAGTATTTTCAATGCACTCCGTCCAACATTGACATTGCACCGTCACACGCTTCTTTGAATAAACAGTGTTTTACTATTTATTAAATATTGAAACATATTTTTAATAGTTTCATAACAAATTTTGTTTTAAATTTAACAGAATCAATGTGGATCCTACGTTTGTAGTGATACCACATTTCTCATTTTGTACATGAATAGATACAAAGGAATCAAAATCAACAGTAATCTAATCTCAAGTAGAATGATTAAATTATCATGACCATTGCAGTTCTAAGTTACTAGCACAATGCATTTTGCGCATAAGGTGAGTCGAGACAAGTGGGGCAAACTCAACTACCATGTCGAAATATGGAATATTATTATTTCAAAACGTTACTAACAATTTTCGTCAAGATGTCTCATGACGTAGGAAACCGTTCCGGTAGCCATCTTTGGCACCGTCTGTCAAGCACTTCCGGCCAATTCAGAACTGACTGACTTGTGTTTATTTTTACGATTAAAGGGCTAAATGATGCCACGTGTCACATACTGATGTCACATGACGTAAATACATTCCTATAAAATTGACCGGAAGTGAAGAATTTTCTAAATCTTCCGGCCAATTTTCTTTGCGATAATCTACTCATTCTCGCTCAGCACTTTTCCGACCGTGTGTCATGCATTTTATCCTGATTACATATTACGTAGGTAATTTTAGATTGGGCTCAGGGACTAACATGTTATACTACTAAGACTAACGCCATCAAATCTTACTACCACGCAACTATAGCTAGTTGGCAAAATCAAGATGGCTGTAATTTTTGTTATTGACAGACCTTAGACAATAGGAAACATTGTCACAAACTAAACGCGTTTGAGAAGTTTTAGCGTCAAATGGCAACTTAAACTAGAATTCTGAAGGCAATTGGAAACTAACAGTGCCAAAAATCAACTTTACACTTAAAGAGTTTTTCAATTTACTGTGCGGTTACCAACATTGATTCGTTTACTCACTCGTGCCGAAAACTACCGCTCGAAAACGAAACCGACTCAATCACCGTCCTAAGCAAACACCAAACTAAATATTTGCGTCGAGAATCGAACGAACTACCCTGCTAGATAAATCTTTAAATATATTCTAGATGGGTGCTTAATTAATCATCGGTTAGAGGGTGTAAGATAAGGCTAATTGCTGGTCATTCTACGAACTATAGTAGGTACTTATAAAACTTGCTAAAGGTAATGGATAGATAGATATCTTTATTTCTTATTAAAAGTAATTTCAACCTTAAGAGGAAATACTGGAAGGGAACTGTTATGTGTTAGACCATTTTTGCGTTTCTTATTATAGAATTTGTGTTCTAGGCGTCTGTTTTTGGCCAAAATTCCGCCGCAAACGGCCGCCGATTACACAAACTCTATACCTATTAATTTACGAAAAAATCGAAATGGTCCGACCGCGACACTTAACATTTCCTTGTTATTCAGCTTCCAAAGTTCCGTAAAGATTGATTTAGTTTTGGTGGGGAAACAGACAAGAACGAAACCTCGATTATATACACCGGTTACGTTAAGTTTGGACCTCATTTGTATCCGACGCCATAGTTACCAGGTGCTAACTTAACGTAAACTGATAGTTTGGGATAGGGAGCAGTGATATATCGTGTTAAGTATATGTTTCTTATGCAACAAAACCCCACGATTGCGATAGCTGTATAAAAACATTATCACTAAGGTTGCTTGTCCACAGAAGCGGGGCGGAGCGGAGATAAGTTAAATGGACCAGGTGGGGTATTCGACCAATTTTAGAGATATAATGGAGATCTCTCCTTTTCATCGCCATCCGTCACTTTTGACGTGTGCCTACTTGACAAGTGGCGATATCCCTAGAACATCGCAACTTCGTCAATTCGGATGCGCAAAATTTTCGTTTCCTTTGTATGTGACGGCATAAATAACAGGCGCATACTTTAAATTGACCGCGTAGTACGTGAAATTAGTCCGCTACGTTTCGTTCAAAACAGAAATTTATATACATGAATAACATTTTTGACAATCATTATCGCCTTCGTATTTCCAAAATTGAGATGAGATATGTCACTTTTAAGCTCATCGCATTTAAATGACAGTTCAATGGCGATATAACTGTTATCTAATAGAGATTTGACGTTTGGCGATCACTCAAAATGTCAATCTCGAATTAGGTCCCAGGATTAAAATGCACTTCTTTCGGGCTTCACAAGAACGCAGCCTGATCTCTAGCACAACTGTCAAAAGGGACGATTTCTGGCGCGAGATAATTGCCCGTCTCTTTCTGTGCAGTAATGTGAGAGGATGACGGGTAGCGCTGTCGTGCGACAAGTGACGCGAGGAATAGTTGCGCTAGGAGGGCTGGCCCATTTTCTCATACATATTCGTATTCATTTTCTTTATTGCATACTATAGTAATTACGAAAATTCTTAAAAATATACATAAATGTACACATGCACCCCTGCAAGGCTATTGTAAAATCTTAAAACTAAGCCTGCTTAAGCAGACATCTTAGGCTTTCAAAAAATCCATTTTAAGACAGGCGATCTAACGCGGTCGACACTGTTACTAAGACCTCCGATTAACAAAATTTGCGCCTCCCTTTCTTTCCAATACAATATCAACATAAATGTATAAAACAAGTAATGTCTCATTATTTTTAATGTGATGAAGAGCAAAGGTCAAAGAAAAAATTTAAATGCATACGCAAAGCCTGGCGAAAGATTCACATAATAATCGACACACAAAGCATAAGGAAAAAATCGAAAGGTTATCTGGCGTTAAGGCGGAGAGGTTAACACGCTGGACCGGTGATCTAGAGGTACCGGGTTCAATTCCCGGGCTCTTCTGCCAGGTTACTCATTTAAATTTTTCTTTGTGCTTTGATCTTTTTATCAATGGTTTAATATCAACATACATATTACCTATATCAAAATTCAGTTAACCACACAGCTAGTAACTGATATGCCATTGGAATTTATGTCCACGCAGAGCTATTTGGGTCAGCGGCGGAGTTCTATCGGATATCGTATAAATCTACCCCACACATTTAGATGCCGTGATTGCCAATACCCATAACTCCTGACTGTTTTTGTTATGCAAATACCGATAAATGAGACATAAACTATAACTACTATTTATGCTTACATGTATATCCTTTAAAGCAGCAATGTATAGACAAGTAGTTAGCCTTTTTTGCTATTGTCATAACTCATAATAATAATAAAGCTTGAAAAGGTACCTATGCGTTCCAGTTTCTTTTGCCCTAGGTACTTAATACGTATATGTACTTAGTTTTTCGCTCATCCCTTACGAGTAAAATTATACTTGTTACTTACTTATTTAGTTTATTGTTTATGCACGATTCGAAAGATATGCCATATACGTATACGGTCCGACCAGAAAGAGTAGAAAAAACCGGCCAAGAGCATGTCAGGCCACGTTCAGTGTAGGGTTCCGTAGTTGCCCATCCTTCACAATAGACCGCTGTTTTGAAGCCCGAGGTTTAAATTACGAAAAAGATTTCAAGCTCTATAAAAAGGTCGTAAACGCCAAAGTAACTGTAATTACTTATTACCATCTGGAAGTAACCGATAATACGCGCCAGATTGAGCGAAATGTTGTAATACAGTATGGCACTTACTTAACTAATATGTGTAACGTTCGAAGTATAAGGACACCACGCGGCACTTACGTCATTTTAAATAAAATTATGAATTTTTGCGATAACTCAAAAACGGCTCGCCCGATTTTATTCAATATAGTTTTCATTGAAAGTGCTTATAAGTTTTCATTTTTATGAATATTTCCATAATTTTTTGACGCATGGTTGAAAAGTTAGAGTGGGGGGACGGATTTTTGGATTTCTGGAGCGAATATTTACAAAACTGCTGACTTTATCAAAAAATGATGTTTAAGACCCCTATTATTTTTAAAATACCTATTCAACAACATCCCACACACTTGTGTTGTAACGGAACAAAAAACACGCCCACTTTAGGTGTTGCGGAGGTACCCGAAAAAAAGTTTTTTTTATAGTTTTTATTTTATCGTTTTGTCGGCGTGATACATACACATAATCATACCAAATTTCAGCTTTCACGTACTAATGATCACGGAGCTAAGCCGCGGACTGACATACAGACAGACGGACAGACGGACATGGCGAAACTAACATATAAGGGTTCCTAGTTGACTACGGAACTCTAATAAAAAGTGGCAATACTGTAGTGTCGTCCCCGTTTTATTAGAAAGGGGCGACACTACGGTATTGCCACTTTTTAATTTCTACTCTTTTTGGCCGGACTGTAAGTACGCTTGTATTGCACAATGCACAGCATTACAGCAATGTAACATAAAAAAAAAAAAAATAGTGCGTGGAGTCCCTCCGCGCAGAAGAAGTGAAACTTCGTAATGTGGAAATGAAAATAGGAAGGGGTGGAAATTGATTTTTAGTGAACTCATATTGTTTCTTTAAGACAAACTTCTTCACTCTCGCTCTGTCTCTTTCTATTCCCCCTCCCCAGGAGCGTTGAACGTTAAACGCAACAGTGCTTTCCTACCCCCTCCGCGGTAGCGTTAAACGTTTAACGCAAACGTTAAACGTTTAACGCAACCTTGATTGGAAGTCGCATTAGAAGTTTCACTTCAATAATACACTAAATTAGCCGCCGTCAAAAAAAAAATCACGTTTAATAGTACATTACTGCAGAGGCAGGGAAAAGTCAGTTCGTGGATGAGTATGATTTTAAAATAAAACAGAAATGATTGTGTTCGAATCAATATAAAAGTTATTTGGAACTTACGATCTTCTCCGAATGATAAATATGGTATGGTTTCTCAAAAAAAAAAATCGTGCGTTTAGAATTTGTTGATTTTACCAAAATGTACTTATAATTACGCCCATATTTTTTATATACTTAATTTTAATTCTCATGAATATATTTTGTTTTAAATCAAACATATGATTCGGGCCCGAAATTGTATTCCTATTCCTAAAAAAAAAAAAAGTACCAAATGATCTTCACGGCACCGATATATTAAATTCAAAATGTAGATTGGTGATTATTTCCAAGCATATTTGGAGAAAAGCACTATACAGGATACAGGGGGGGTATTCGACCAATTTTAGAGATATAATGGAGATCTCTCCTTTTCATCGCCATCCGTCACTTTTGACGTGTGCCTACTTGACAAGTGGCGATATCCCTAGAACATCGCAACTTCGTCAATTCGGACGCGCAAATTTTCGTTTCCTTTGTATGTGACGGCATAAATAACAGGTGCATACTTTAAATTGACCGCGTAGTACGTGAAATTAGTCCGCTACGTTTCGTTCAAAACAGAAATTTATATTCTAATTCTAATTCTAATTTTAAAATATGGCTTCCATCAGGTTAATGATGATTTCGCCAATTTCAAGTTTGCTCGTCGAGCATGCCGTTGTTCGGTGAGGTTTTGCTTTTTGTAAATTGATAGCGATTTACAAAAAACCACGCGGTCTACCGGGCCTTGACCCAAGAAGGGCTATGTACGCTTCAAGTTGAATTCTTCATTAACCATTCACTCATACGTTAGTTCACTGCACAATACGCTATCAATACTACACATTGAACAACAAAAATGAATAAATAATGAACAGCAAAACTTGAACGCATGCGGCCATCTTAAGACACGAAACATGAGTAACATTTTTTGACAATCATTATCGCCTTCGTATTTCAGAAATTGAGATGAGATATGTCACTTTTAAGTTCATCGCGTTTAAATGACAGTTGAAAGGCGAGATCACGGAGAGATGACTGTTATCTAACGGTGATCTGACGTTTGGCGATCGACACTCGAATTAGGCCCCAGGCCTCGGCGGGAATGTCAGTTCGCAGATTCGTATTATACTCATCCACGAACTGACTTTTCCCTGCCTCTGCAGTAATGTACTATATTACGTCTATTACCCCCACTGAACTTTTTCGTTCCTCGGCCCAAAAGTCGCATGAAGATTAGTTTAGTCGCAGATCTAAATATTTATATTAATTAGAGACGCCATGAAAACTGTTTTACCGCGAACGGCGAAGTTTTTAATAAAAGACAAAATGTGTAAATTCTTGGCTAGCAACAGAAGGCACACAGTATACAGATTTAGTTGAAACAAAACAGAAAACATCATTAATTGTTACTAGGTACTATTTAACTGTAATGTACAATGATCTTTGCTTTCAACAAAATCAGTAATAAGAAATTTTTGCATAATGAAATCTGTTCGTTAAAGTGTATTTGAATTTCAAGGCAAACAGTCGTGTTTATTACTTTTAATCGGTGAAGCTCATTGCAATGTATTTAAGCAGGATTTGAAACCAGCGAGCCATCGTTTCCTTCTTCTTCTCTCAGCAGAACTATCACATCGTTACGTCAATCACATCGAATATTTGATTCCATAACCCTCTACTACTAGAACGCCTTCTGGATCATTTGTTTTTAAAATACTTTAGCGCATTAGCCATCCTCTAGGATGCGCGTTTTACATCAATACTCAACTATAAGTTTAAGGGATATTATTAAATGCACATCTGTATAATTTTTCAGCACACTAGGTAACTCCACTAATTAACTGAATGCATACCAGAAAAACTAATGTTGTGCAAAAAAAACAATTGATTAACTGAACATGTCCTACAAAAAAAACTTAAACATCATACAAAACGAGATGACCTTTTTAACCGAATTCACACCAAAAATATGGTTCGTACATCGGATATATTTGAAAGTTTCACCAAAAATACTGACTTGCACACTAATTATCCTCGCACTGCACACTAAGATCCGACTCGGCCGGGTTAGGTTAGGTTAGTTTTTTTTTTAATATCCAGTAAAACAGTTTTGCAAATACCTTTAAATTGTGTATTTAATTCGCATTATTTAGTGTGCATAATTAGTGTGCAAGTCAGTATTTTTGGTGAAAATTTTAAATATTTTGATCTAAAAAAGGGAATATACAGATATCGATTTGAATACATGCCTAAGTTTAAGAGCCTCTTTGCTACTGATTTTTGACGTACACTGTTAAGTTACGAAGTGCTGTTTCTAACTTGGGGCCATCAAAGTTAAGCGAATTACTCCAAAGTTGCCGTCTGCAAATTACATGACAAACTAATTGATGAGGTGAAGGTAGACTGATGATTGGAGACCGAGATATCTGTACTGACTTTAGCTATTTAGCCTTTGACGATACATAATTTTGTGCCAGATTTGCCTCGGGCCGGCTATCTTACGCATATTTTTTTAAGTCATAATTCCATTTCGCATAAGCGGTATAAGCAGAATTCTATATTGGCATAAACTAATGTCCCATTAGCAGATTTCGCAGATTTTTACTACGCATATTCTATCTAAGCCGAATGCTTCTTGTACGCATAATTTACGACGGCATTATTTAATTTTAATACCCGGGAATTGAACCTCATTAAAATTCGCGGTTTGCGGTTTTGAACGGGTTATGTATGAGTTAAAAAAAAAATAGTTTATTAAATCTAAAAATGACGCCATGCATGGTTGTTGCTAAGAGCAGATTTCCCTATCTGTTATACATAGTTTCTGACTTTTCCCTACTCACCCATTTGGATTGATAACCCGGTATACATACTCAGGCTGGTGTTTTAGCCAAGTAAACGAACCTATGGCAACGGCAACTAAGTTTCTGACAACTTTGGCTCAGGTTGTGAAAAAACTACTTCAGACTATGAAACAGGGAGTGTGTGGTAATTCCATCTTAATTGTCTTATATAAAAAGTAAGCATTTAATTTATTCAATAAAGTGGATACAATACGAATAAGTACAATAAATTGTCATAAAAAAAAAAAATTCAGTCGATGTGTGGGAGGGCAGCACCGTCGTCGAATCCCAGCCATTTCACTAATGGCTTGAACCTGTAACGTGTGCCACGAATGCACTAGTTGCACATATGACGGCAACGCTTACCCGTGCTCTAAGCCAGCCCAGCACGGTACTTAGAGATCGGTGCCAGCGGTCTGAAATGACTTCTGCCATGTGTTTCATTAAAGAAATTTTCAATTGCTCTTATATTCTTTTAGTTGGCATTGAAGTCTGATTGGTTTTTTCATGAAACACAAATAATCGCTGAAACAAAAGGAAATCGACATAACTTGAATGATTTTTAAATGTCTAAATCGATTTTCTTGACTCGTACCTAAAAACAAAAGGAAATCGACATAACTTGAATGATTTTTAAATGTCTAAATCGATTTTCTTGACTCGTACCTAAACACACCTAGAAAAAGTCTGAAAAAATCGGATCATCCGTTTACGAGCTACGATGGCACAAATAGACTTGCAGAAACACACGTTCACTGCTGTAAAGTAGTGCGGATAGTAGATGTGAATATTAACGTATTCACATAGAGGTCGCTAAGGTATAAAGCCTTTCAAATAAACAATTCAAAGATCGACACACAAAGCATAAGGAACAATTTGAAAGGTTATTTGGCGTTAGGGTGGTGGATAGGTTAACACGTTGGGCCGTTAATCCAGAGGTACCGGGTTCGAATCCCGGTTTCTTCCGCCAGGTTACGCATTTAAATTTTTCTTTGTACTTTGATCTTTTGTATCAATGGTACAATATTAAAGAAAAATAAATAAAATATTCAAATGTTTATTTCAGAAGATGTTTGTAGAGCTACTATCACAGGGTTTGACCGCAATTTGTCATGCTAAACTGCGTACGTCTACGTCTTCCTAACTAGATCTGGGTAAGTGCACGGAATCAAACCCGGGACTTTGCAGATGTCAGGTGTATCCTCAGATCGCAAATGGAGTTATGGACGCGAAGAGCCGGCGCCTGCCCTAAGATTAATCTGAAGAGAAACGACAGAATAATTCATAATTTATCTACTTGTAATACTCTGTGCTGTCAACGTAATTTCTGACAATTTAAATTATATTCAGCAACGAAGTTAATATTGATAGGCCAGATAAGTTTTTAATACTTGGGCATTGAAATCGTGAATTCGTAATAAACTTAATATTAGTATTGATTATAACCAACCTACATAAACCTAGTGACCTAGGAGTTAATAACGACACGCCGTGATGTGTCGTAGTCTTCAACGATACGACGTCGCAACGTCACAGGCTGAACGTGACATAACACGATATCGTGTGCTAGCGTTTTCATCTATTGACTGATCTTTATTAAAATAATAATAAATAAATAATAAATATCATTTATTTTCAGGCAACTGTGGCCCATAGATAAATACCTTAAAACTAACATACATATAAAATAACAAAATAATATAAAATAATCATAAACACGTTAGTTCGGCGACGTGCGACGTAACTTCTGGGTGTCGGGTAACCGTCCGCGGTAACGCCGGAACACGACACCTTTCGGCCAGAATTCCTCCTGCAGGAAGGTCGACAATAATATAACCGCTACTACTGATGCTAACTATACAAAGTATGTCAGACAGACTAAAATTAACCAATCGGTAGCGCCTACTCTTCCCGAATCTAATCACAAGGTACGAATGAGGTACTCATATTTGTCCAGGAGTGAGGGACACCACGTATATAATCAGTACTTTTGACATTAACATTACAAAACCATTATGCAAAGATCAAAGCTTAAAGAAAAGTTTAAAAAGGAGCTACCTGGTGGAAGAGACCGGGAGTCGAACCCGGTACCTCTGGATTACCGGTCCAGTGCGTTAACCACTTCGCTACCCTAGCTCCAGGTAAACCTGACGAATTTTTCCTTATGCTTTGTATGTCGATCTTTGCATTGTTTATTTGAAAGGTGTTTTACACTAAAGCGACCTCTATTACATGTTTCATAAATTTATTAACATTACAAATTAGGTAGAAACCAAATCAAACGTAAGATGTACCTCTGACGCCTCTGTAGCGTCTACTCTCCGCCAATCCATTACGCCCTCGCGTCCGCGTTAATTGAAAAAGCAATTAAACCCAAGCCCCGTGGAAACAACTATTCCAGACACCATCCCAGGCGCGCCTTAATGGGATCTTCTGCCATATTATCTTCGGGATATCTCGATGATATTGAAAGTGCAGCCCAAAAAGTAGATTTTTGGTAGAAACTTGAGTCTGCGGTGGCACTAGGGAAAAAGTGTCTACGAGAAAACACTACGTTATTATCATTACCATAGAAGGTCACAGGTACAGTAGCAGGTCGTGTTTCGGCAGCAATGGAGTTGTGTCGCCTAAATCTAACTAGTTTAAAGCCTTTGCCAGTGCCCCCCATCTGTACCGTGGGAACCCAGAACGATACCTACACGTCGCCTGTCGTGGCCGACACGCTTAGCCAGTCGGTTGCCACACGCGCTCACGGCCGGACGCCGCCGGTCACGCTATAAAATCACCAAAAAAATGGCTTCGTCGCGAATGAGACCAACGCGCTGCAGTGTTGCGGGGTGTAAAAACATAAAAGCAACAGACATTTATCCTTTTTTTCTTTGCCGACAGACGATGAAATGTTACTAAAAATTCTTAGAACTTAATAAGCACCGACCTAAACGCATTGCATACACTGTTATAATAGATACATGCAATGTTGAATAAATAAACCTACCTACTTAATATACTTAAATTCATAGAAAACATCCACTACCTATATCAACAAGTGACAATAATTTACTCACTAAGATTTACCAAATCAGTTTAGTGCGTGTGGCGGGAGAGTGCATTGCACGGCCTAAAAAGGGCGTAAACGTCGGCGTTGTTCTTGACACTTAAGACCTTTTGCAAGGAATGCATTCGCAAAGATGAAACGCGTGATCAGATTATTATAAAACAACTTGTACCTCGTGACTGTTTCGAAGCTTGTAATGCTAGTATTATACAATATGTAACACATTATAAATAGGCACCTACCAAACTTTATTTAGTAAGTACCTACTGTCATCGGAATATATTTAGGTTACTTAGGTACCTACACAGAGAGTTGTTTTTGTTTCAGGTTTCTGGTATGTTCAGATAGAATAGGTAGGTAAGATTCTGATATACCTACTCGGAAATTAAAACGATTTTGATGGTGTGCCGCAGCGCATGTGAATACCTATTTCTAGTAGGTACCTAATGATAATTAAAGTTGACTAATAAATTTAAATAAATCGATCGTTTTTTCATTTATCTTGACTTTTTATAAAATCGTTTCTAAGCGGTGTCAACCCTAGCCTCGTTTTGCCGGCACGTGCGGCCGACGACCCGCGCGTTCAAGGTCGCTCCATTGTTAAATTGAGTAGGCATGAAAAGCAGTAGGTATTTGCCTTTTTATTCAGACATGGGTATCTGTTCGAAGAACTATTATATTAATCTGTGGCCTTTGTTTATAATTATGTTTTTTTTAGTTCACAGTGCCTTGGATAAAACTTATTTGAATAAATAAATAAAATAGGCGCATTGTAAGACGTCGAGTTGCAGAAAAACAGTCCGCGATTACCTATAACCTATGAATAAATAAAATTGGGCAAGTGCGAGTCCGACTCGAGCATTAAGGGTTCCGTACCACAATTTATAACAAGTTTGTTGTATGGGAGCCCCCCTTAAATATTTATTTTATTTTATTTTTAGTATTTGTTGTTATAGCGGCAATTGAAATACATCATCTGTGAAAATTTCAACTGTCTAGCTATCACCGTTCTTGAGTACAGCCTGGTGACAGACGGACGGACAGCGAAGTCTCAGTAATAGGGTCTCGTTTTAACCCTTTGGGTACGGAACCCTAAAAAGGGGCTTCTGAAATATATCTTCGAGAACATTTCGAAGATATTGGAATTGTAGTGAAAGAAATGTGTTTTAATGAATAACAGAAAATATGTAGGTAGGTATTTAGTAAGAAAAAACGGTCTAGCCTATAGGGAAAACTGTACCGTTGAATATTCTCTACATATACCCTGGATCAGATAACGTAACATGGGACCCACCCTGGACCACAATAAAATAGTCTGACGATCTGGTGAGGATAGTGAGAATTTAGTTAAGCGGCGAACGACGTTCTTGGGGAGATTTTGGCTGATATGATGACGATAAATTAAGGTTCCTATATTTGACCTTGACACCTTTTTTAATTTCTTTTGCTATTGAAGACCTAAGGGTACCTCACCTACCAACTAGGAGAGTAGCAGTAGGACATTTGCCGTAATGGTAAAATTATTAATTGTAATGTTAGCTACGTTACTAATCTCTATTTTTCATTAACGTGTCTCTTTCTACGTATTATGAAAATATCATCATTGCAACGCCAAAGTTACCAAATTGAAAATCTTCTTCTATCCCGTTTTTTTTTCAAATGAAAACTAAAAGATGGCTACAGATTAGTTTCGAAGTCGCGGCTCATATCAGCTGTCAGAAATGTTTCGCAACTTATTAGAATTCTGTCGAAACTTGGGAACAGAAATATTTATTTTCATGCTTACAAATGAAGGCACATTTTAGTACAAATATTGATGTGCCTAAGTCCTTTTGCTCATGGGCTGCATTGGCAGTATATATATATATATATATATATTTTTTTTTTTTTTTTTTTTTTTTTTATGTCATAGGGGGCAAACGAGCAAACGAATCGCCTGATGGAAAGCGATTACCGTCGCCCATAGACACCTGCAACACCAGAGGAGTCACAAGTGCGTTGCCGGCCTTTCAGGTGGGAATACGCTCTTTTCTTGAAGGTTTGAAGGTCGTATCGGTCCGGAAATACCGCAAGCGACAATTCATTCCACAATGCAGTCGTGCGAGGCAGGAAATTTCTAGAAAAGCGCACAGTTGTGGACTGCCAACTATCTAAGTGGTGAGGATGAAAGGATTGTCGCGTAGAACGATGGCGGAAAGAAGCGGCAGGAATCAATCCGAACAACTCCTCGGAGCACTCCCCGTTATACAAGCGATAAAAGATGCAGAGAGAGGCTACATCTCTACGTAGCGCCAAGGAGTCAAGCCGATCTGAAGTTCGCTGGCAGTCGACGATACGAGATGATCTGAGGAGCCGAGTGGGGCTGCAACAGACGTTTGGTAGCCAGCTGGATTGACTCGTGTGGGGGCAGTAATCAATTGCGTCAAACCATACGCCAGAGCAAAGTCGTGAGCAGATCTCCCCGCATGATCAGTCTTGCTAGAGCCGAGCCATTCGGCGTGATGAGCGTTGAAATCGCCAAGTATCACAATCTCTACGGATGGGATTTGCTGTTGCACAAAGTCTACAGCCATTTGAATTTGTTCAAAGAGTCGGTCGGTTTCAGCATCACCGCTATGGGACCTATACAGGCACGCATAGATGCGCGGGTGGTCGTCGCTGTCTACACGCAACCATAGGGTGGAGAGGTCCCTACCTTCAAGGTTGCTGAGGCGTCGAGAACTGATGTCATCGCCAACGTACACGCACACCCCAGCCCTGGGCGTAAAGGAGTGTTCCAGTTCGTATCCAGGATAGGAGAGGTAAGATGTGTCCGCCGGAGACGATATCTGCGTCTCGGTCAAAAAGAGCAAGGTCGGCTTTGCTGTCTCGAGGTGTTGGTGAACAGCATTAAGATTTGAATGTAGACCCCTGATGTTACAGAAGTCCACGGCCAGCGTGGAAGGGGAAGCCAGGGTTGTTTTGCTCTTGTCCTTGGCAGAGGTCGAATGATAGAGCGCGGTTTTGCCCCCCCCCCAGAGTACGAGGGGCAGTCTGGGCGTCCACGCTCAGCAATGATACTTGCTGAGCATGGAAGCCCAGAGAGGGATTCTCCAGCGCAAGCGCAGCTGGTACCCTCCTGGGGTAGCATATTATTCAACTGCGCCATCATTAGGGGGGGTGGGGGGGTTGGGCCTCCGGTACCCTCACTCACTCGGCGAAACGCAAGTGATACTTCACGCCGGTTTTCTGTGAGGCCGTGGTATCTCTCCGGTCGAGCCGGCCCATTCATACCGAAGTATGGCTCTCCCACGGTGACATATTTAATTGGGAATTAGGTATTCAGGTATACTTAATTAAGTGTGTTTGACACGAGGTGTGTGAGAACTTCCTTCAATTGTAGTTTTAGCAAATAGGCATTTGTAATTTACAACGTTATTGTATTGATAAATATATCTATGACATATTAATAATGAACAAACTGCGTTTTCTATATTTGTTGTCTAATCATTACCACATTTTCATCATCACCATCACATTTTCAGATACTTATTTGCTCTGTCGAAGAAATAGGCGCTGTTGCAAGAATTACCGATAAAAAACAATTAATAATGTTTTTTGTTTACCATGCCTGTTTCATGTTTAATTTGTTTTTCTTTATTATTTAAGGGTCCAATTAAAATTAACCCATATCAATAAAAAGTTTCATGAATGTTTGCCAATTTATGCAAGCAAGATATCGGTAAGAAATATTCAAGACAATGCTAAATTTAACGACAAAAGAACACGTTTAATGACATACCTACATACAAACCATTAAATTCTGGTACGGAAACAGCGTCAAAACTCGCTGACTTTTTGACTAATGGCATACATACATAGATACAAACCATTAAATTCTGGTATGTAAGGACAGCGTCAAAACTTGCTGACTTTTTGACTGATGGCATATACAGATACAAACCATTAAATTCTGGTATGTAAGGACAGCGTCAAAACTTGCTGACTTTTTGACTAATGGCATACATACATAGATACAAGCCATTATATTCTAGTTCGTAAAGGCAGCGTCAAAACTCACTGACTTTTTGACTAATAGCCTGTCAAATTGACAAAGTGACGTGACATGACATGGACAGCGCTATTGTCTACGTTCAGGTTAACGCATCCTAGATGCGATCAGCGCTCGTGCGTTCAGTTCTCCGTGGCGCCACCTATGGTCCCACCGGAAGATCAGCGCTAGCTCTCGAGCTAGCATCTTGCTGAGGTGGGACCTTTTCGTGGCACGGCCAAAATGTTTTTGTTTTTATTGTTATCTATTGTGTTAATTATGTATTTGTTATAATCGTATCGGGGCGGTGAGTCAAACACACGTATGATCTTTGTAACAGCTGTATATTGACTGGCGGGCGCGGGCGCAGCCGCGCGTTATAACTACGTTTCCTACATCCCTCCACCATAATCTAAAAGTACTGCTTAAAATCTACTGCTTTTTTAATCCGCTTGGAACGCCCTTCACGGGGAAGAGCACTTTCGGTTGGAACTTCCTTTTCGTCCAACCCTGGGTCTGGTACCTGGGCATGGGGTCCTTCCGCCCCTTGAGGAGGCAACAAAGTCGACCCGGAGTGGTTGGAACCGCCCGCCTCTGGCTGCCGCGGTTCCGCCGGCGAGGATGGCGCGCTCCCCGCTGGACTCTCATTGCAGTCTGCCCACTGTGCTGCGTCGGTACTCGAGGAGGCCTTGGGTGATGAACATTCTACCTGTAGTACAGTCTCGCCGAAACCAGGGTCAGGCTCCACCGGCGAGGTCTCTGACGATGCTGTGGGCCCAGAGAGCTGACCATCGTCCGTAGTAAACACGAAAACTGGAATAACGTCCTCTTCAGTTCCTTCCGCGCTGTTCATATCCGGTACTTTGTGCCCAGTTTCCTCCACCCACTCTCTCCCTCTATATTTCAGGAGTTGGTTGACATGTTTTTTTACACATTTATCTTTGTTCAAAATTCTTACAATAAACAACGTTTGCCCTAACTTCTGCACAATAACACCATGAGTCCAGTATTTCTTTTGTTTTTCTACGCATTGCACTAATACTGGCTCGTTTACCTTAAAATCTACCTTACGTTTTCCGGCATAGTACTCACGCTGTAAGCACTGTTTTGCCTTCACTACTTCATCGAGTGCTGGGTCGGACGGCGATTAGCTGGGAGGACAACACTCGATAAAATGTTGACCACTAACACTTTTCGAAGGGCACATTCTTCTAAGGTGTCCTTTAACGCCACACTTTTTACACTTGTACCGCGCAAATTTACATGATTCAATTTGATGGTTCGCATAACCACACGCCGGACAGCTGGGTAGCTTGTCTCCCGTCGTTGCTGAAGGTCGCGCGCCGCCGGACGCCACGCCTCGCCTCGGTGCCGATGCCGGCGCTGCATGTACTTTAAACACCTGCATAGGGTCCCGGCCCAGTACATCCGCTGCTTGCGTGGTCGCCTGCTGCGAGCCCATACGTGCGCACCGCACGCCTTCGGCCATGTCCAACGCGTCGCTCAACTTCAACTCGCTCATCTTCTGGGTGAACAGCTTATCCCGTTCCGGCCCAGGTGCCATACCGAGCACGAACCGGTCTCGCAAAGCTTCATCCAAATAAGCCGCCTGAAATCCGCAATGAATCGCTAAACTACGCACCCGAGCCGCCCATTCCGCTAAGCTTTCACTTCCTTGTTGAGTCGCACTATGGAACTTAAATCTTTCTGCGAATCCACATTTCTTGGATTTAAAGTGTCCATCCAACAATTCGATGACTTTAACATACGGCAAATCACCGACTACGGCGGGTAGCGCTAGATCGCGCACGAGTTTGTAAGTCGATTCCGCTAAACTGCTTAAAAGAATTGCACGCCGCTTATCTTTCTTGTCGTCCTCCCCGATTTCGTTCGCAAGAAACCATTGTTCTAAGCGATCTTTATATAGTGACCACTCTTGAATTTCGTGGTTAAACGTCGTTAATGAACCAATAGCTAATCGGGCCATTATTTGCACACGCGTAACTGTTATTCGCACTGGTCGTCGCCACTGTTATAATCGTATCGGGGCGGTGAGCCAAACACACGTATGATCTTTGTAACAGCTGTATATTGACTGGCGGGCGCGGGCGCAGCCGCGCGTTATAACTACGTTTCCTACAGTATTATGGTCACGCCAGGAATAAATGTATTTCTTTCTTTCTTTCTTTTTCTTAAATTTCATACTAAAATTGTCAGCTATTTTTGATGCTCACTGTACTGAAATGTTCAGTGAACTTCAACGTGTTAACTCCAAAAACTCGTTTATGTTCTCATTCAATTGGAATCACACTGTATTTGCCGAGTTCACCCGAGCAAGAAAATTATTTATACAGTACTTCGTTTCAGAGCAATACCAGTAATGATGGAAGAATTTGCACCCTTGGTATGATAAGGTATGCTACCTTTAACATCTGATAAACATTTAATAAATGTGCTTAAGGAGCAAATCGAGGTTTCAAATATGTCTACTTATTTATTTATAGAAGTCTATTTGTGAAAGACTCAACAATGAAAAAAATCAAAACAATATATATATTTTTGAATATGATTTCAAAGGTTCTTGAAAATCCAAAAGTAATTTTAAAATTGTTTTTGAATCCTCATGATTTAACAACAGAATAATTGTATGTTAACCATGAACACTTTCGGGCGAGCACGCTGAAAGCGTGTGTCATAGGCCTAGAGAAACAAATAAATATGCAACGTCTATTTTCACGGTGAATGGCATTATTACCTACTTATTGCCTCCATACAAATGGTAGTCCCATAACATATAATGACGTCACGAGTAAGTGGCCATTTGTATGGAGAGTTTTTAGCGCTCCGTAGGAATGTTGAACTTTGAAGGTCATTTCTGACTTTTAGAGCAGTCCAAGTGTAGTTAGTCCCATATACCATATTTTGATCCTAATAAAAAATAGAATCGGATGGCCAACGATCGTCACAAAAAATTTCGTCACTTTTGCTATTATGCTTGGCGTTTGTGAACTAAGTATATGATTCGACCGAAACGTAATCAAATGTACGGAGTAGACTATCGGTACTTCGACGCTAAAATCAGAGCTCGGAACCGATCTAACTGCAGCGCATTATGGTTTTTTTTTATGGTCACATTTCAATAAGTTTGACTAAAACGATAAGGAGTTCTGTCGTTCTGTCATGGTGAGATTTAAATTCTGACTAGTGGTTTGGGTTCAAGTTTTGAAATAAAAAAATGCTTATTAATTTTTTTTGTACTTATTCATATTTATTGACTTTATTGGTCTAGACTAGACCCGTATTGCAGACATAAAGTCTGCCGTTAACTAGGAACGGTACAAGAAGTACCATTGTTACTGATGATCATGAGTAATTTACTAAAAATTGCGAATAAAGTCCATAAATATTAGTAGTTTTAATGCATTTGACATTTGTTATACCTCACTCGACACTAGTGCCCCTAGTGGTGAATAAAAGCGCGATAGCTCTATTGGCGTATCTAACATTATTTTTCAGGGGGGGCCTGGGGGGGGCCTGGGGGTGGGCCTGGCCATGGCCTAGGAGATGAAACCATGAATTTCTATCGGTAACCCAAAATCCTGGGTGGGCACTAGACCATACTAGGGTGGGCACGGCCCACCCGGCCACCCCCCTATATACGCCAATGGATAGCTCTCATTCTTGAAACAGCTATTCACAGAATGTGATGCTTTGTGCGATGCTCTGATGATACACGTATAAAATATCTGTAATCATAGGTCTCAGCTTTGGCTTGCATCATGTCTATTTGCTTGGCAGCCCATTATATAATGGCCTGTAATCTAAAACACATACTACTACGTCACGTGACTAAATAATATTAGGAACGAACCAGACGTGGCGATATACGTGAATTTGTTAATTCCACTTCTGCACTTCTAGCACAAGACGTATATCGATACCACAATACAAGTATAGGCGACTAGAGAGGGTGATATTAAATCGCACGAAAAGCGAAATAACGGCAAGTTATACTGGATATTTAATTTTCCCTTGCACTAACACCCAAGCTCCTTCGTTTGCTCTGCTCCTTTGTAAAATCCAATTCCGCATGTATTTACGAGAAACTATTCTTTAAAATAGCCCCGTAGCAGTAACGCCTCGGGCCACTTTAAAACAAAAGACGCGATGAAAGAGCCTTAACAAAGCAGGCATGAAAAAGGAGGAATGAAGAGCTCTAAAATGGGGGAAAATATGGAATGTTGGTGAAAATTCTCGCCGCAATAAATAGTTTAACAACAGTACGCAAACATAATTAAGGACAGCAATCGGTTACTTGCAATTAGTACTATAAAAATATTCCGTGCGTCGATAATTTCAACCTTTCAAACATGATACATCGATTATTTCATTTATTTCATCTTAATCTGGTGACAGTGTCTTGTAGGCACAAATAAAAAAGACTATTGTTTGAGCATCGTAAAACCCGCCTTGTTTAAAATGTGACGGACGCGGGACGTGGGATGTGGTGACAATTGCATGGCTCTACAAATGGCCTGCCAACTTTGGCCGAACATATAATACGGTGAATAGAGACTAAAGTACTATGTGTGACCTTACAAACGGTCCGGTAGTTTTGAATTTTTGATATGTTGTCTAGGATGGTTAGTCAGTGCTTAAAATGCAAAATGCACAATTCCCCCCCCCCCTCCGCGCCCGCCGCCATTTTGAAAAAACCGGCACACTCTTCATATTTTTGCTCATATCTTCCTTTAGGAGCTTTTTAGCTAGAAGAAAGCTTGTACAATGTTATAGAGAGTTAAATCTACTATATTCTCCATTTTATATTTTTTTTCTAGGACAGATAGTTACGGAGATATCCACATTTATAAAAACGTAAAAAATCACAATTTCCTACTGAAAAACAAACTTCTGGATTATATCTTCGTTTAGGAGCATTTTAGCTACAACAAAGCTTGGGCAATGTTGTAGAGAATTGAATTTACTTTAATTTACACTTCAAATTTTGTTTCAAGGACGGTTAGTTACGGAGATATGCACATTTAAAAAACAAGAAAAGACGATTTTTCCGAAAATATCTCAAAATTTTTGGTTTAGAACGCTGTCATTCAGTTATGGACTAGTCTAGGACAAATTAAAACATGTAGGAAATATAATTGCTTATAAAACTCATGTCCATTTTTACATACATTTTCGGAAAACGTGACTTTATTTTTTACATGTCTCCGTAATTATCGGTCCTAGAAACAAAATTTGAAATGTAAATTATAGTAAATTTAATTCTCTACAAAATTGCCGAAGCACTATTCTAGCTAAAATGCTCCTAAACGAAGATATAATCCAGAAGTTTGTTTTTGAGTTGGAAATTGCAATTTCTTAAGTTTTTTTAAATGTGCATATCTCCGCAACTATCTGTCCTAGAAACAAAATATAAAATGGAAAATGTAGTCAATTTAACTCTCTATAATATTGTCGAAGCTTTCTTCTAGCTAAAATGCTTCTAAAGGAAGATATGAGCAAAAATATGAAGAGAGTGCTGGGTTTTGCAATATGGCAGCGGGCGCGAAGGGGGGGGAATTGTGCATTTTGCATTTTAAGCACTGACTAACCATCCTAGACAACATATGAAAAATTCAAAACTACCGGACCGTTTGTAAGGTCAAAATCCTTTATTCACTGAATTAATAGGCGGAAAGCAGAGACAAGTACCTTCTCTGATATGCGCCGGTGCGTAATTGGTTATTCGCTTGAGTAAAGGAAATATAATTCTGTAGTGCAGACGTTTGTCACGTAACATATAATACAGATTTTTTTCTGTCGGGGTTTAACTTGTTGTTTGTGTTTCATACACTGTGAATACACACCCCGATATTCCTTGAACACCTCCGAACCGTCCAGCCGCCGGCAGTAATGCGCTTGCCTCAAGTATTCGCTGCTTCTATTTGATATGACTTATTGTCTGTGTTCCATGCACTGTGATTTCACACATCGATATGTCCCTCGAACACCTCCGACCCGCCCAGCTACCGGCAGTAATGCGCTTGCCTCAAGTATTCACTGCTTCTATTTGATATGACTTATTATCTGTGTTCCATGCACTGTGATTTCACACATCGATGTCCCTCGAACACTTCCGGCCCACCCAGCCACCGGCAGTAATGCGCTTGCCTCAAGTATTCACTGCTTCTATTTGATATGACTTATTATCTGTGTTCCATGCACTGTGATTTCACACATCGATGTCCCTCGAACACCTCCGGCCCACCCAGCCACCGGCAGTAATGCGCTTGCCTCAAGTACACTGCTTCTATTTGATATGACTTATTGTCTGTGTTCCATGCACTGTGATTTCACACATCGATGTCCCTCGAACACCTCTGACCCACCCAGCCGCCGCCAGTAATGCGCTTGCCTCAAGTACACTGCTTCTATTTGATATGACTTATTGTCTGTGTTCCATGCACTGTGATTTCACACATCGATGTCCCTCGAACACCTCCGGCCCGCCCAGCCACCGGCAGTAATGCGCTTGCCTCAAGTACACTGCTTCTATTTGATATGACTTATTGTCTGTGTTCCATGCACTGTGATTTCACACATCGATGTCCCTCGAACACCTCTGACCCACCCAGCCGCCGGCAGTAATGCGCTTGCCTCAAGTACACTGCTTCTATTTGATACACATCGATGTCCCTCGAACACCTCCGACCCGCTCAGCCGCCGGCAGTAATGCGCTTGCCTCAAGTATTCACTGCTTCTATTTGATATGACTTATTGTCTGTGTTCCATGCACTGTGATTTCACACATCGATGTCCCTCGAACACCTCCGACCCGCTCAGCCGCCGGCAGTAATGCGCTTGCCTCAAGTACACTGCTTCTATTTGATATGACTTATTGTCTGTGTTCCATGCACTGTGATTTCACACATCGATGTCCCTCGAACACCTCCGACCCGCCCAGCCGCCGGCAGTAATGCGCTTGCCTCAAGTATTCACTGCTTCTATTTGATATGACTTATTGTCTGTGTTCCATGCACTGTGATTTCACACATCGATATGTCCCTCGAACACCTCCGACCCGCTCAGCCGCCGGCAGTAATGCGCTTGCCTCAAGTATTCGCTGCTTTTATTTGATTGATATAATGGTTGAACTTCACTACAATTAATGGAAAAAGAGAGCTTTATTATGCCCTGCACCTTCTACTAATAAGATGAAGTAGTAGAAATCACTTATCTACATAAATTAAATGCCCAGAAGCTCAAGTTGGAAGAGTACTTTTTGACTCGTCTGGCATCCTATTAAATCCGTTTAAAAACGCTTGAAAAACAGCAGTTTTTACATTCAAATTTTAAATATGGATCGTTGTTTTTCTGTTCAAACGAAGCCTATAGAAAACGGGTTCGGGCAAATTCGCACATCGTCGTATGCGACGCGGTATAACGAGTGCTTTTGTTTATTTTTCGAAAAATTCAATTGCGTTCCAAAGCGAAGCAAAACTGCCAGTGCTTTTTAAAACTAAAAACACCTCTCGGATACCTGCGAGCAACTGGGTGGCGGGTATCGTTTATTTTATGTACTTTTCCTGAACATTTTTAAACAGATGAATAAAATTATGTTTCTATGTTACTTTACTGCATCGATCACATAATTTGCTAGAGACAGAAATATATCATAAAATTTCAAGGCTCCGAGTTTTTTTCTTTCCAACATTTATAACACTGAAGAGTAAAAAGCCCAATGTGGATAAAGCCTAAACTAAATTACAATATTAATTTTTCCAAAATTTTCGGAATTTCTAAATTTTTTGGTAAAATAAATTTCAACCAACCACACCAGCGGTCGGCGAAGCGCCAGAACCAAACTGCTAGCAGTAAGGTAGTTAAATTTTTTTTTTCGTGGAGGGAGAAAATCCTCTTAGGATGGACCAGGCCGGCCAGGCCGGACCTGACAGTATGCCCGAGTCTATGGGGTGTGGTACCCACTCTTCGCGAGAACCTCCCCCGGTTTTTGTAGAGTGTGATCTGGAACACGCCGCGCTACCGAAATACACTTCACGCATGCACCGCGGCAGCGGCGATAGGCGAAGCGCCAGAACAGCAGTAAAGTAGGTTAGGTTAGAATTGAACCACAACAGCGCGCGAGCCGAGCGAGGGAAGCGGTTTATTAAAAAACGGAATTTTGTAAATCGGAATTCGCATTGGTGATTTATCGGAATATTATAAATTCGGACTTTTTATATTCGGTATACTAACGTTAGACATTACAAAAAAAAAAGTTATTTTCGGAAATATTTACATTGGATTCATGATATATCAGAATAATTATATTCAAAATTATGATCCATTCCGAAATATCGAATTCGGAGTTTTGAAATTCGTAATTACAAATAGTGGAAAAAAATTGTCGTATTAAGTAATACCTAATGCAGTGTATCCGGCACAATGCATTGCAGATTCCGTGAGTTTCTTGCGAGATGCCTAAAATTTCAAATGTGTTTCCTTTTAATGTACCTACGTTTTCAACCCTCATATCTCCGCAATTTTGAAAATTCTTAAATAAATAATTATTGAACCTGCTCAAAAAATTTCATAAGAATCAGTTTGTAGGCGAGCAGCTGGAAATCCGGACAACGGTTTTTTTGGCCAAGCTGAAATGGAAACGCTCCGCTCGCTTCACATGCTTGATCAAAAAAATAATATTCAAATGCCAATCCTGACATTTACAAATGAAATGACTTAAACCAACAAATTCAACATTAATAAATTATTACACATTCTACACTGATCTACGTAAAATATAAGCTTCAAGATTGCCTAGGATTGCATAAATGATAAGTACTTGTGTATACGTACACAGATACATACAGTTGCCAAACTTTTGTTATAAAAATGTAGTTAAAAACATAATTATTTTCTTAACTTGTTTAAAAAGTTCCTAGGCATTTTCGTGCGCCTGAACTCTCACAATATAATGAATGGGTCGCGCGCAGTAACCTCGTTAAAAACTTCCGACAAATATTAGTTTTCGGTGGGATTAAGAGATAACTTCGTTCCGTTGAGCTGAGAACAAGTTTATCTCGAAAACTAGCTAGTGTCTGTCTTTTCGTAGCGTAATACAAATAGGATATTCATTCTTACTTATGTATATCATCATTTCTAAATTGACACAGCAAGGATTAAATAATAAGATACTGACAACTTTAGTTACTTAAGTTTACTAACAAATTTGGATCATGTTGTCTGAAATAAAAAAAAATGAATTTGAATTTGAATTAAATTATTACTAAGGGCTAATTTTTTTTTTTTACAAGATGTGTGAGCCAGTAAAGTAGGTTATGTTAGGTTAAATCTGCTACCACAACAGCGCGCGAACAGAGCGCACGAAGCGAGCGTACCGCCGCAGCGGTCGACGAAGGACCACTACCTAACTGCAACCCGTAACGTAGGGTATTACAAAATAATAGTCACACTATAACAAAAAATATTTATCAAGGGGATATTATTACTTTTGATTATTCTATTAAATGTTCATTATACGAAACAGGTGATATGTCAAGTGTTGTTATAAGAAATGAAAATATATATATGATCTGATTTTCTGCCAAATGATAGATAATTCTACCTGATGATCGATTCTATGTGTTGAAATTATAACAAAAAATATGTTGTTCGATACTGTAAACGACATATTGACAACGATCAAACGATCATTTGTTTAAGAACTATTTACACACCCCACCAGAAGCCCTTAAATTTGCTCAATTTACATTCCATTTATTGGTTCTATTACATTATAAATGTCACGTTTCAAATCAAACTAACAGAGAAGTAGCGATCAAATTCGATTTGCAAAATCCAAGAATAATCCCACCGTTTAGTAATATCGCACGCTTTGGTAATAATCTCTTGAGCCGTAAACTTAGAGCCAGAATATTTACGAGGTGTTCCGATGCTCCCACACAATGTACTTATATCATACAGTAATGTAATATGATTATAATGCATCATCAATTAAACTATTTGAATTTACAATCAATAAAAAGTATAGTAAATTCTAAATGTCTAGTTTATTTAATTACATTTTATTTCATTCATATGTCCAATAAGAAATTAGAGAAAAAAAAAGGATATATAAAATTAAATTAAAAAAATCAATGGATGAAATTCAAAAAGTTTAAATGTAATCATGCAAGAACCCCTCTTTAGAGAAGGTGAAGGCCTAGGATTAACTATACAAAATACATCAATAAATTTCCACCCCTTTCAAGAACCCTTCGAGCACGAGTCACTCACACTTGGACTGTTTTTTACACTGTTTCTCCGTTTAATGTCTTCTGCTGATCAGGCAGAGACAGTGAATGTCAGGTAGAAATATTGATGGTTCAACACTGATCGAAAGATGATATGGCTAATGGTATCTAATAGGTAAATTAAAAGCAATCAGACCGAATTAATTGCCTCTCCGGTCCCAGACGATTTGATCAGGTTCTAATCTTAGAATAAATACGCCTATAAACCTAGTCAGCGCTTAAGTGAAGCCAGTTTTGGTAAGCCACCGCCTGTCACGGGCTAAGTTTCATCCATGTACGCATCAAGCCTAAAGCCAAAACCTGCTTCATCGGCTGTTTATTCTCGCCTTTTCTCGCCTACAGGTTGCATTTCTCAACGTATACAATATTTTAGTCGATTCAGTTAAATAGGTGTTTTCAAAATGGCGGAGATATAGGGGTTGAAAACGTAAAAAAATACTAGTCATTTCGAAACAAACCCGCGACGCTTTTATTTTAATAAAAAGTTGTAATTACTTTTTTTAAATAAAACAATTTAAGCTTTCCACTCACCTTTGTTAAGGGTTGACTGAGAAAAATACAATGTTTCTCTGTCAAAGTTACATTTGTGCGAACTACCATTTTATAAATTTGGATCAAAAAATTAAAATTAAAAATAAAGGTACATACGTACATGGCATGTGCCAGAAGGGCATTTAGTTGTAATTAATGTTATACATTTATGAAACACGTAATGTTTCATTTTTAGGGTTCCGTAGCCAAATGACAAAAAACGGAACCCTTATAGATTCATCATGTCTGTCTGTCTGTCCGTCTGTCCGTCCGTATGTCACAGACATTTTTTTCCGAAACTATAAGAGCTATACTGTTGAAGCTTGGTAGGTAGATGTATTCTGTGAACCGCATTAAGATTTTGATGCAAAAATAAAAAAAAATATTGGGGGCTCCCCATACTTAGAACTGAAACTCAAATTTTTTTTTTTATCAAACACATACGTGTGGGGTATATATAGATAGTTCTTCAAAAATCATATCGAGGTTTCTAAAATATTTTTTTTCTAAGCCGAATAGTTTGCGTGACTGACGCTTCCAAAGTGGAAAAAAGTTGGTCCCCCCCTCTAACTTCTAAAATAGGAAAATGAAAAATCTAAAAAAAAACATATGATGTACATTACTATAAAAACTACCAACGAAAATTGTTTTGAACGAGATCTAGTAAGTAGTTTTTTTTAATACTTTAATACCTAACTTTGCACCTAATTTATATGGGGCGCTATACATACCAGGTGCAAACTTAAACCTTTACCGCATACGAAGCCATATATGGCAGATATGAACTTGGACCTTATTGGCACAGGTCAAGGTTCAAATTCAAACAACTATTTTTTTTCTATATGCGGTAAAGGGTTAACTTAACCACTTAGGGATGGAAACTCTTTGTACGGAACCCTCGGTGCGCGAGTCCGACTCGCACTTGGCCGGTTTTTTAATGTGGGTACAATCCACAATGTTTATATTAAACCATAATACAAAGATCAAAGTTAAAAAAAATTACAATTAAAAGTTACCCGGTGGAAAAGACCGGGAACCGAACCCCGTACCTCTGGATTGCCGGTCCAGCGCGTTAACGCGGTAACTCATTTAAATTGTTCTTTAAGCTTTGATCCTTGTATCATGGTTTAATTTAATTAATGTTGCTCGGAAGAAATATTAATTACTAGCTGTGCCCCGCGGTGTTACCCGCTCATCCCACGGGAACACTACATTTATTCGGGATGAAAAGTATCCTATGTCCTTCCCCGGGACTGAAACTATCTACGAGTATATACCAAATTTCATCTAAATCGGTTCAGCGGTTTAAGCGTGAAGAGGTAACAGACAGACAGACAGACAGACAGACAGACAGACAGACAGACGCACTTTCGCATTTATAATATTAAGTATGGATTTTACAATATGATTATGATTTTGTAACTACTAGCCTGATGAAAATTGCAGATTTAGGCCTAATGCAGTTATTATTATTAAAATTGGTTTTACGCTTGCGATTTGTCTTTTATGAGATTTGATTTTGGTAGGTATCTATTTACCTCACAGCCGTTTAAAAATACCTTTTATACGCATCACTTACTCTAACTACTATTATGAATAAAACACAATTTTAGTTCAATTTTATTGTCTTTGGTTATACAAAAACATGGATTAATTTTTAAAATAATTTACAAAAAACACATTTATTATTTCATAAATACACCGTGTTGACTAAATTGTACACTGATAATAATAAATCTATAATAATTTGCGAGATTTAATACTATTTTGACACTTCGTACATTTGTTCTTTCCATAAGAGCGGGTTGCACAAATTTCACAGTCTGGTTGGTCACTTGACTAAGGAAGGGAAAATAGCAATAATATCCAAGAGTACCTAACATATAAGTAACATAAATCTTGAGTGCACGAGGCATTCCAAATGTGGCCTGACAGAGCGTTACCACCGGCTCACACATCACCCGGTAAGTACTCACTCCATCCTCACCCAATACTCGATTTATACTTGCTCGCAAATTTGGTCACTCATACCAAGACCTCTAAAAGCGGGTCGAAAAATGTTGTACATTTGGTCGTTTTAATTGCGATACAATAGCAATATCTTTACTTTATTACTATGAAATACCCTTCGTAGTGCTCGTTAATAAAAAATTGGTTTACAACATTATTATTAAAAAACTATTGGAATGTCATGGGATACGTTTTTTTACATATTATAGGAAATATTTGGCACTGCCTACTCACATTTCATGCACTTACGTATTAAGTAAAAATCCATCGAATAGGTATCTACCTATCTATTACTCTTAATATTTGCCAAACCTATTAGTTTCCTTTATATTTTTTTATTTTAGGTACATCACTACAAATACACGACAATATTTTTAATTAAATATTTCAGTTCGTTTTACTCCCTTGTCATTTAGTTTATGATTTTAAAATCGACGTCTAAAAATTACTTTAATTAAACACAGGATTTGGTTATACATAGCGTACCTCAAATATTTACTTGTCTGCCACCATTTATGCATGCTGTTTAGCCATCGATATTGTCCATTAAAATAATAAAATAACATTGGCTCTGATTCTTAAACTGAAATTGAAACACATATTTGCAATAATAATCCTGATACATAGTACTTATACAGTACAATCAATGAATAAATAACCCGACAAGTTACTTTTCAGTCCACACCCAGCAATATTGCGGATGTTTAGTGGTACTCATTTATTTAGTGAATACCAGTGGGTAACGACAAATTTTTGGTTACTGACGGCGAAACTCAGCATACTGAGTTTCGACGTCAGTAACCAAAAATTTGTCGTAAAAAATGCGTCATAACGCATGCACACTGTTTGTAGAGCGCCACTATCCTAGGGCTAAACTGGAACATATTAGGCTATACATTAATTTTATTACTTAACAAAAATTAAAACGTATAATTAATAAAATAAAAATGTCAAATATTTTACAAATATTAAAAAAAAAATGATTCTAAAGCATACCTTTAGGATTTTAGACAATTAATTGTACGGCTTATTTTTTTATGAGGAACCTTAAAATAAAAGCTAAATCACCGATTAAAGTAGTAGCGCTTCACGAAATGCATTTTACATGGGGAATGAGGGAATATTTGAGGTAACTATAATGTTTATACTTTATACACATGGAATGTGTGATATAAAGGAGTATTTTGTAGAAAATTGCTCAGAAAATAATAGAAATTTCACTGTAATATTGCAAATTATTATTACACTTAAATTTTATACGACTAAAATTTCGCTAACTATTCGATCGCCAAATTGATTAATTTAATTATACGTTAACTATTAAAAACGATCACTTTGTACATAAATTTGTAATAATAATGTTACTTAATTTTTAAAATACATGAAATCCGAAAAAGCGATTGCTATCAAAGTTATTGCGAGAAAGTAAAAAAGTGCACGAAAACAATGAAGTCGATATATTATCAAGATGGTTGGAGCAAAACACTTAATTCCTAGCAAATAGATTAAGAAGTCTTCAAGACTCTCCTATGATAGCATTATATCATACTCCTATATACGTCAATGCTAGTTACCTATCAATGTTCCGAATTATGTAAGTCAGATATTTAATGTATCCAATTTTCATTAGTCAAAAAGCAATGTTTTTCTGTAAAAATGAAAATAAAAAACGCTTTACATCTGTATCAGATATACTTTTTAGAAACCACTAATGCGTTTTTTTTTCTTATTTTTACAACAGCTGATGCAATAATTAATGAAATTATACTACATATATTTAATATCGCATCAAGTTTTGATTTGCCAGATTACCTGTCAAGAAAAAAATACCAAATAGGGAAATACGCAACATTGTGAACTCTGCGCGATTTCTTTTATATTTTATATTGAGTTAAATCATAGTTCTCGAAAAAATCCATTTAAAAATATGTTTTTTGGATTATATAAATATCTAAGAAACACGGTTTGGACTTACAATAGGTAACCGCCCATGGTGTCTCAGGTTTATTAATCATATCAATTATAGAACCAGTGGATTCTCGCACAGTCTTATTGAATGCTATTGACAATTCAGTTGATGTTACGATAACCTGCGATCATTTTATTTTGCATTTTCTCTTTCTATTGTAATTTTAATCAACACATACATAACTTTTGCAAGTTTTATAATATTTGAAACAAATCAGAAAAGCTGTAAGTATAAATCATGTGTTTATTAGACGAAGTCCATAGTTTTAGCAAATGGTCGCCGTCATCGGAACCGATATATATTATCTTTGTGTGCGTGTGTTTATAAGCATCTTTAGAAAATTTCAATATTAATACGTATTAGTCACCCACACGGCGGCATCATAATTGAGATGATTAAATAAATCCAAAACACTCGAAAAAAAAAACATCCATCTCTAGAGGGAGACGCCTAATGGCTCTACTTCAAGGACGGTAAGAAAACTGTGAAAACAGATTTTGTATTTTTATTATTATAATGAATTACTGATGTTATCAAAACGAAAATGAAGGGCAAAGAAGAAAAACTACTGGCTACACAGAAAATTGAATCTGGGAAGTCACCTTATAGCAAAAAATATATATCTGGATCCAGCGAGTTTTAACCCTGTTTTAAATAAGGTTATATGATGAAGTGAGAAATTTAATGATCATATACTAAAAAAAAAAACAATTTGAAGAAAAAAAATATTAAGCCAGTTTTTCCCCTTACCGCTTCAAGTTGTTTCAATTACTCCGACCAAGTAAGACGGAAAATATAAATGGCTTGGAATGTGTGTGATTTTAAATATATTATCGTTTGTGTATTTATGTAATCGGTTTGTACTTATTTATATTGCTTATAGTACAGTTTTGTCACATGATTTTACTACCTATTAGCCTACTGTGTTAAATAAGAACATTTTGTCCTGGTTAGTGAATAATAAATACAATAAAATTTGCAAAAAAATGTTCTTTGGCAAAACATTATTTCTTCAAAACACATATAACTCTGAAATGATGTATGACGGTTGTTGATGAATAAAAGTGAAATAATCTCACCCTTTTTAAAAATACAGTAAATTCAAGTGACAAAATGTAGACCACGCTTTTCAAAGAGGCAATTAACATTTTCAACAATCAAGACGTAGGTTCAATCAAAGATATGCAAAATAAAGCGTTAAGATATATGTAAGTTGTAAGTATAAATGCATTCTTGTCTATTATAATATATTTCTGTTGCTCCTTCATTCAGGTGGCATGCAAGTAAATATAATAATCTCACAATACCAGAATGGGTTGCTCACTATTATGAAATATAGGTACAGTCCAGATTGCGATTCGGGTTTGGGTGAAAACTGAGAGGTTCTTATCTGGATCGCGTAAGAGCGAGCGAGACAGGTATATCACGGAAATCGCATTCTAACAGCTCAAGTACTGTACTTATTGGTATTTTACCTAGTTATAACAAGTACCCGGAAAATGCCAATTTAAACACTGTTGATTAGTGTGACAGGTTACAGCGATTCTCATTGATTGTGCTACGAAAAACTAACTTTTCACTTCTCCTGCTCAAAAAGTACGTCGTTTTAAGTTCGCAAAGCGGGGCTAAAATAGTACATTTAGCCCCTAGGGTTTAAAAGGAAACCATATAATCCCATACAAATTTCTATGACACTGCAAAAAAAAATCTTGTTACCGGCCAGCTACATACTATTTACAAATAAAATAAACCAACCTGCAACCTGATCAAATCGACCCAATTAAAAAAATATACCAAAAAGTTTTTATTTACAATGTACTGGAATATAAACTGAAATTTTATTTTAGCACGTTTTATAATCACCGAAAAGAAATTTAATCTTAAACATTTTATCTTGGCTAAGAATATTAAAGCAAGCATATGGCAAGCACTAACGTCCCAAGGCGTTCCTAGCACCTACATAAACATAATCAAAGACATATATAAAAAAAGTTCAAGCCGAGTAAAACTTGACAGACTTGGACCAAAATTTCACATTAGACGAGGGGTGAAGCAAGGAGATCCGCTCTCCCCCAAAATATTTATATCAGTATTACAGAATGAAAGACCTAGAATGGAGCAATAAAGGAATTAAAATAGAAACAAACTTTCTGAGTAACCTTCGTTTTGCTGACGACATTGTTATCTTCTCAAGAACACCAGAGCAGCTGGAAATAATGTTGAGAGAATTAAGCAAAGCCAGCAACGATATTGGCCTACAATTAAACACTTTAAAAACGAAAGTTGCTACAAACAGCATTCAAAAGCCTATAATCGTAAATGACACTCGTATCGAGTATGTAGAAAGCTATATATACTTAGGAAAGCAAATTTCATTCAAAAAATCGAGAAACTATGACGAGATAGAGCGCCGTATAAATATAACCTGGAAAAAATACTGGAGTTTCAAGGAAATACTTAAATCAAAAATGTCACTCAACCTGAAGAAAAAGGTAATAGACACATGCCTACTGCCTTGCCTTACTTATGGCGCACAAACTTGGATTTTCAACAATAAAACGATACATAAAATACGCTCGTGCCAGCGTGCTATTGAAAGAAGCATCCTAGGCATTAAGCTTAGACATAAACAAAAATGCGTAGATATACGCCGGAAAACAAAACTGATAGACGCAAGGGAACACGCGCAACGGCTCAAATGGAAGTGGGCAGGACACGTCGCCCGAATGACAAACGAAAGATGGACCAAGCGCGTCACAGAGTGGGCAGGCCCAAACGGAAAAAGACTACGAGGAAGACCAAAGGATCGCTGGATAGATGATATCAAAAAAATAGCCGGTAAAAACTGGAAACATCTGGCGACGGACAGAAAAAGATGGAGACAGTTGGAGGAGGCCTATACCCAGAACGGGGCCATGCCTTAATCTTAAAAATTGTGTATAAATTTAACGTTTTATTTACTTACTGTAATTACTGTACAAGTCATGGAAATAAAAGGCTTTATTATTATTTATTATTTTAAGAATATTAAATGATAAAACTAATTAAATTTTATTCCATTCTTATATTTTTCTGATCACACCGCGTCTAAGCCTGCTAATACTTTAAAAAAAAAATAGGCGCGAATCTTCAATTTTCTCTGTGAGTTTTAGCTCATAGTGATTTTCGCTTTCTTTTCGTTTGTTAATTCGTTGTACTTATAATACATATACGTTTTATAAACAAAATGTCATCCTCTTCGAGTGATGAAGATAATTTAAGTCCTGATACACGGATGGAAATGAAGGCAAAAGAACTGCTGCAAAATTTATTACCACCAAAATCTCGTGCTGTGTATTTGAAGGCCTATCAAAATTTCATGGATTGGAAAAAAGAGAAGGGTGTCGAATCCAATAGTGAAGGCATTTTCCTTACTTATTTTGACGAGCTTGCTAAAAAATATAAATCGTCAACTGTGTGGAGTGTGTATTCAATGCTGAAAACAACTATGCAAGTGAAACACCAAGTTTATTTAAAAGCGTACAATAACTTAACGTCTCTGTTAAAACGGGCATCGACTGGATTTAAACCAAAAAAATCCAAAGTATTTACGGCTCAAGATATTACAAAGTTTTTAAATGATGCCCCAAATGAAAAATATCTGGCAACAAAAGTAAGTGTAATATAAGTATATTTAATTATTTTATTCATTGTTCAAAATAAAAGTTTCATTGGTTTTTGATTTGCTTTGCCTACTTATTTATTTTCTTAATAATAACTAAACATATTTGTAATTATTCGAGTGGTTTTATATTTTCACTCAAGTTTGCCTTACAAAACATTGCATAAAGACTGTAAAGAGTGGTAGCTTTATTAACGTTTCATTTCGTCCACAGGTTGCCCTCATTTTCGGAATTAGCGGTGCGTGCAGAGGGATTGAACTTGCAAATATTACCGTTGAAAATGTGGAAACAGATACTACACTGCAAGCTATAAATTTACCACACACAAAAACTAATAAGGAACGAAAATTTGTCATCTGTGGAGAACATTTAAATATAGTGAAAATGTATCAAAGACTGCGACCAAGTAACGTGACAACCAACCGGTTCTTTTTAAATTATCAGCACGGAAAATGTACCAAACAAGTTATTGGTAAAAATAAATTTGCCAAAATGCCCAAAGAAATAGCCACGTACTTAGCGTTACCAGATGCCAATGCTTATACGGGCCACTGCTTCCGCAGGACATCTGCGACTCTTTTAGCGGATTCCGGTGCTAACATTTTGACATTAAAGCGCCATGGAGGCTGGCGGTCTGATCAAGTGGCTGAAGGTTATATTGAAGAATCTATACAAAACAAACGTAAGATTACGGAGGATATAACAAAACAAATAAACATTAGAGAGTTGAACGAACCGCAGCCATCTACGTCTCGTAAAGTGATTAACAGGCCACAGCCCTCAACATCGTGGGATATACAACCAAAATTTTATGAGCCTGAGCAAATGGAGCAACCCAACATCAGCAATATCCCATTTTACGAAAGTCCAAGCCCACAGCTTCATTCTCCAACATTTACTCCACAGGAGATTTCCCCATCATTCACGCCACAATCAATCCAAAATAACACCAATGCCAACATAAATTTACCAGGAAAGGCTGTAACATTAAATATAAAAAATTGCTCAAATTGTACTTTTAATTTTTCTTAAAATAAATTATTCTGATTTTTAAGTTTTTTTTTTTCAGTCGAAGTGAAAAGCAGAGTGTTTAACACGGGGCTACAAGCCATTATGACACTCAGATATATTTGGCCTCGCTCACTTCGTTCGCTCGTCCAAATAATTACCTCGTGTCATAATGGCTTGTTTTAGCCCCTTATCAAACAATCTACTATTGTACATCTGTCATCTCAGTATATTTTAATTAATCGAATTTAGGTTTTAAAATGCTGTGAGATCATGAGATGACAGATATCAACACATAGCTTTGTTATGTGAAATCAATTATAGAGGCATTACTATAAAAAGGAGGGCTATATCGTTCGTTTAATATGACGTGTGCCGTCATCCTCATACTGAATAGTAGAAACACAATGAATCGGTGTTTGGCACCAGAATTAAATAAAAATAATTAGATAGCCTGCAAAAGTCACACTAAGTACTCCCGGGTTGGAAACATGAACGCCAAATTTTCATATCGTTATGTAGCGTTGTGATGTTGTTATTGTATACTTAATTTTATATACCAACCAAGACCAGATTTCACTTTAGAACGTCAAAAAGCAGTAAAATGGAAAAGATAAGGTAGTAACGACACGTGCCAAATTGAAAAGCTGAGATCATAAAGCAACAAGAAAAGATAAACATTATGGTTCTCATTGTGTCGTCTCAAGTGGAATTGGGCCTTGATACATGAAATGAACTTTAATGACACTTTATTCGCTAACTAATTAGGTAATATCAGTTGCGACTTTGTTTGCTTTGCCACCCATATGAACAATAAGGTACCAACTCAATATATTATAATTTCATGAATTTTTAAAGGTGGGAAAAAAACTTCTAAATTTACAGTATTGTACGTGTAAAGAGGCGTACGATGGAATAAACCTCACATATCTTATTTAAAGTGGTTGTAAAAAGTTCAAGTCTACAAGGATATCTACAAATTATTATCACTCTAAGAGACACCGACAAAATAACGCTCGTAAAGGTTAAACTAAGTTACTGTGCGCGTTGACAATACGTTTAGGAATTAGAATTAATACCAAAATACGTTACAAATTTGTCATGTGCCAATAAGTCATCATAATAATCATAAATTTCTGTCGTTTTATGTTTACACCCATACCATACTGGTTTTAATGATCGTGCACCAACTGCTAGTTTCTGTTTGGCCCTATGGTTGTCTGGTAGATAATGCCTTATGGCATTAAGTCCCCTATTGGTAGTATTTATCGTGTATTGTACAATAAAGTTTATATAAATAAATAAATAAAATTAACATAAAATCTTAGAGCAAAACGGATTGAAAGGAAGCCGCCATGTGTTTTTTTATATGACGCCGTATTTTTTGAACAACTACATCTGACAGCAAGGGGGACATTTATCCTCTCAAAAATGCTTATATCAGTTTTGGATCAGAAAAGAAGACTCCGGCGTCTCTCACCGGTACTCCAGCATTAGTAAAAAAAATAACAGTTCTTAGTCTTAGACCAATATAAAAAAAAATACTGACAATATTTCTATGGGTATTTTATGATTACTAACAATTATTGATTTTGTAACGCATTTTGGTCATACAGCAGATTAAACTACGCATTTTACATCAATTGCACTTAAGTATGAAAGTATTATTTGTTTTATTGAGAAGGAAAATAAATAGTATAGTAAAAAAAAATCTAAGTCCGAATGGTCATAAACAGTTTTTCTTGTAAACATGATCCCGTAAGGCTTTTGTTTACCTTCAGGACAAATAGAGGACAGTAACAAAAAAATGCAAAAAAGTATCTTCTTATGTTAAAGGTCTCTTCTAACGTCGCAAGGTTGAAGTTTCAATATCCTAATTCAATGGAATATGATACTTTGACACTGAAGCCGTATCTGTGATCAAACATTTACCTGAGTTCCCATGTTAAAGTATCATACTTATTAGAACATTTTAACCTTGTGACGTAAAAAAGACTAGGTAAATTTGTGGGTGTTTTTCTCTTGCTTTCATCTGTCCTAAAGTGAGCTGACTACATGAGTCAGACAATAGCACTATGGTGTCAAGTTTACTCTTTATGACCATTTGGACATATTAGAGAATCTCCTATAGAAGGAGCATTTTAAAGAATGGAGCTTGATAATTTTATAAAAAAAGAAGATAAAAATCAAGAATATTTTTGTTAAACAGCACCTAAACACTATATTAATCAAAAAATTGAATTTTGCATATAGGATTGTAATATGTTTCCAATATCAAAATGGAAGATCCAAAACCAAAAAAATTATCGCAACCATTATCCATAAGCATGTGTCAAAATGCAGGCACAGATTGGTGATCGGCAATAGCCTAATGCATTTTCTTACTAAATCTGAATGTGGCATCAGGTTTGGTTTATTTTTAGCTATATTAATAGATGTAAACCTATATTATATATATATTATATATAATATATCCACGCCATTTATCTCAATAATCATCAACTATTTCGTCGCTCGTTTGACTTTTATATATCCTCCATGAATATATTAAAATTTCGATTTATAATAATGTATGTAAGTTAAACTTGAACTCAATTAAATATATAAATAAAAATTGTAAAATGCGTAATTCTCCACAAATCGTATAAAATTATGATAATTTTAAATCCTAGCTTAATTTAATTATGATATAATACTCTATCTCTACACATATATATATTAATAATAAATAGGTTAATAAAACCTCATTCACAACAGAGGAACGTTGTACGACACTCATAGATTCGACTTTATATTACATAATTTATATAGGTAAATACTTACACTCGCTTGTATATGTAATAATCATAATATTCACTATGTCTATTAATACAATGCGATACAAATATCGTATATACTATTTATCGAATTAAATGTCGCTTTTTACAATATTAATCTTTTTTTAAATATTTAAAGTACATATATTTAGAATTTAAATATATCGCTTTTATTCTTGACACATAAGATTCATTTTATAATAATTTTCAGTAGACTAGTCACAGGAAGTGATACAATAAGGAAATCCTCTAATTTGTTCATATCGTTGTATGCTTATAAATTTAGGAAATTTTAACTGACAAAGAATTTTAGCAAAGATAAACGAAAGCACCAAAAAATGTGAAAACTGATTGAAAAACGGCTATAAGAGAAAAATCCTTGGAAATTATTTTTAACTATTTGGAAATTCCATTTTACACATTACTGCATTTTATTTGTGTACTGTATCATAAAACGCACATTTATTTGTATTATGTAGAAATACAAAAAAACGAATTTTCAAACGCCTACTCAGTAACTCTAAACAATTTTAAACAGATGAGCCGCATTATTTTGGTTTAAATTATTTTAGAGTTTTTGCTATATTGAGTTACAGTTTTTGTGAATTGCAATTCAATTTTCTTTTCAGAAAAGAAAAATTAAATTTAACTAAATAAAATCTAAGGAAGCTTTTTGAAAACCAATACGAAATATCAATTTCATAGAGTATCGAATATTGCTTAGAATCACTATAATTAACACTAAGATAAAACACACATCAAATTTGAAAAACAAGGCAGAACTCTCTCTGTTCTATAAACTATTCGTTTATGCACACAACTTAGGACTAAGTCACAGCAAATATCAGTAATCAATTTGCAACTATTTGACAAAAGGCATTGACACTAAGATTTAATAGTTAGTTTCAGAAAAAAATACTAGTTAGAAAATAGATCGTTTAACGCACATAACTTGGTTTCCTTGACCTATAAGGTAATACTGAAATACGCGTAAATCACAAGGAATTTGGCAATGACAGTCCTTTAATAATAAAATAATTACTCAGTAAAATTATTCTTGCCTAAATTCGTCCATTTAATCCTAAAAGCTCACACCTTGTATGTAGAACATAGAGAAATGACTAGAGATTTTTAAAACCACACATTTGTCAATTCCGCTCCCTTCCTATATAAAAATCGACGCATATTCATGGAATCATTATTCCTAACCTTTGGCTATTAGTTCTTCTGCTTAGAACAGGAGAAGATATAAAAACTAAAACCAGCAAATTTACCAACTAATGTTCAAGAAATTATCGCAAAAATTTACGAAATCTACAAATCATACAACTATCATTGGACGGGACGGTCAACTCACTAATGAAAATCAAACTACTCACAATAAATCACTTTTAAATCTGTTGATGGGTTTTACCACAAAGATTTAGGTACCAAAATTGGGCAATCATAAAATTGGTACCATTTTAATCTTATCGTAAAATAATCTTGCATGTGGTTTTAATTGTACACACCTCTAGTCATTGCTTCTCTGTTTCTGTTATGCCATTTGCAAGTCAAAATTCTGACGTAAGTTCTTCTAAAAGTAGCGTTACACAATGCGTAACAGACGGGATTGATTGTTGAGTTGATGTAGCATAGGGCATAGAAGAAAGACCATAATTCATCCGGAATGCACTTAGTGCAAGCCGTAAGGGGCTTCAATAACACAAGAATATTGTAAGGTGTCCAAGTGATAATAAATGATAGAAGGATAGCTGATAGTGTCTTTGCAGCTTTAGTTTCCTGTTTTTTCTCTTGCGTTTTCTTTTTTGTCTTCGGTGCTTTCGTAATTCCTTTGCCAGCCAGTTGCTTAGGTATTATCTTTGCGTTGAGAGGAATTCTGACGTCTTGTATGTGTGAGGTCCTCCTGGTTAATGCTGGATGTCCAGCGGGGTGTAAATTTAATTCTGAATCCCCTCTCGTTGGTCTGAAATGCGGTCTAGTATTGTTAGTTGGAGGTGACTCTTCTGATATCATTTTGATGGTAGGTCTATCCGAATCTGCTTCTGGTAATCTAATTAATATGGTGTATACCGAGTCAGCTGAGACTGATTTTGGCGCTGGTGAGGTAGTAGTGTTGATTCTCGTGTTGGGAGGTAAGGATCGGCTGTCACGAGCCGCAGGGATGGGGGCGGTGGGGGCATCGTAGGTGCGGCGGAGAGGGGAGGTGCCGCCGTCGCCTGCCGAGCCTCCGGAACCCCCGCGGCCGGCGTACGGGTCTCTGATGACATTTAGTGATGTGCATCTGTTGAAGAGAATTAAAGTAAGTTAAAATTTTAAGAGTAGAATATTGTATATTTAGGTCCGTGTATTTAGGTCGAGTATATTTATTCTTTTCTGGTTTCTTCGAGACCATGAACATAACACCACGTTCGAAACGTCGAGATAAAGAAATAAACACTTTTTGAACGCGATTAAGTCCCGTTCTGTCATATTAATAGAGCATACTTGTTCTTCTGCAGACCTGTTTATTGAAGCAAGTTATTTATTTCATAAGGAAAAGAGTATAGTAATTGAACTGTAGGTAGTACAGTTGAAGTTCCCTAAGTTTATCGAGAAAACACAATATTAATTCCTGTGGCCAAAAGTTAACAGCTTGTGTTCAGACATGTTTAAACCTCATTGCCCGTCACTCGTCAAATTAATTGAAGCACCGTTTGAAATCTCTAAATCACTTTACCTGGACACGGTGCTTTGCAGTGGAGTCTCTACGGACACCGGTGTCGCGTAGCCCGGGTCTGACGGCTCCTCTTCTGGCTCCGTATCTTCTAGGTCTTCCCTCCCGGAGTGCCACCACGCCACGCACCACGCGTGGACGGCAGCAAAGCCTTTCTTCTGTGACCTCGCTAGCCGAGCGCTCTGTTAAGAAATAAAAATCTTAATCAGACGTTTAGGAAGTATTACATCATTATCATAGGATACATCATGTGTGTAGTGTACGTGTCTTCACAATTAATGTTACATGTATAGCATATGAAAAAGTATCGACTATCATCTTGGAAAACGTAATCATGACGTTTATCGTTAACTAAGCAATTATGATCTTATTGGAGATATATCGGACCCCTAGTTTCTCATTTCAAAACATCAGCAGAAACTCAAACACAGAAGTATTAAATCCTTAAAAACAAGATCGAATGCTATAATCCCCTGAAATTGCTTTGCAAACGAGCTGCACCTTCCAATACCTTGCCAAAAAATAATGTCCCGAACTTGTAAGTCGATTATTCATTCAAAACATAGTATCTGCACACCGATTTTGCTATAACGTGCCAAATCGTCCCCGAGCGCATTCGGTGCTGGCAACATTCCAAATTTATGACCTTCGGTTCGAGTTGGTGCCAGGCGATGTTCAGTTCTAGTGGGTGCGGTTACGTGTGAGGTTTGCTGGATGATGTTGCAAGCTGCAACGTTGCTGGAAGCACGTAATGTATGCTGGCCCACGACGCTTGCGGGCCCTTCAGAAGCTGCGAAATGTCTAATTGGTAGTTGGAGGAGATTTCTTTCCAAAACGATTTTATTCGATTTTTTACTTTACATTACATTATCTACTTACATTTTGAAAATTTAATGGGCTTTGCAAAAAAATATACACATGAACCAAAGTATAGTAACTGAGAGTTAATATATAATCTTTATATATAATCTTTGTAGGGTTAAAAAGAAGGAACGGTATCTATATACATATATCTAAAAAGGTCTGCTGAAAGTAGTTCCGTTATTCGGCAACGGTTTGTTTTAGATTTGTAATAAAATTAAAGGAACTAAGTAAATTACTCTAGTCACCGAAAATATTAAAATTTACAAATTGACGCAAATAATTCCATGTTTTAGACGGGCTGTGTCGATTTTAAATTTTACTATCTGGCAACCCCAGCGCTATTATGGAGGGCATTGGAACTATTTACTGCTTACCGCCGGACACTTTTACAAATATTCTTCAATAAAAGATACCACCTCTCCTTTTTACCCTCCATATGCTACTTAATCTTTATAGATATCGAAACACTGGTTCGTTTTTTTTTTAAGATACTTAGACTAGTTATTTGTCAACATACTTGGTCGTAAAGTGGCCTTTATTACCCTGTTCTTTAAATGACATATATTGTTAGGTACTGCTGTTTAGATAACAAAATCGCAATAATGTTTTTCATTAGCGTTGTTTTTTTTCGTTAGAGAGTTCTTCCGTGCTGTGTTTTTTTATCTCGTCGGCAATGATTAAGCTATGATTTTAATGTTAACGGGTTAAAGGATCCGTACTTAGGACATGACGGAAATGTCGCGAACCTTTGTCACACCCGCTTTACCTCAGAAAAGGAATGGATCAAGTTGAAATTTATGCCAGACACTAGGGGCTATTATAGTGCGGTAAGAAATGAAGCTTCTAACTCACTGCCATAAAAATATATAACCCTTACACGATTGTGTATTGGATTAGAGCAGTGTAGTAGGTATTATTTTCTTTCATCTTTAATATAACGAATTTATATATTTGTATTTAATAACATATGGAGCAGGACCATTATAGTGGAAAATATCGTATCATTCAGGCATGACTAAATAATATTTTCATTTCTATTGATATTATCCTGTTCTCTTAAAAATCCTTCTACTACTTCTAATAGTAGTAGCAAGGTTAAGTGAAGTGACGTCATCACAAAAAAACTAAAGCCTGACCAGAAATATATGAGGATGCGCCATATTGCGCAATTTCACTGGAACTAATTTCTTACACTGGCAATGATTTTACGACGGTTTGCCAACAATGTCAATGTCATTTGTGGTGGTTTATTTAAAAGACAAATATTCAAAAATATCCAAAGAAAATGCCAAAAACCATTCAGTCGTGAACGTAATAATTATAAATAAAGTGTACACGTGTTTACTACACGAAAAACAGTCAGGAATGCACTCTGCATTCCATTAAATAATATTACGAGGTTACCATAGAAACTGAGAGGTGTTTAAACTAATGTCATTATAGTGCGGTTGCGATTGGTTGCAAAATTGTTGCCATATAAATCTTATAAATAGCGTCCTCTTGACAATCCTTATATATTTCTGGTCAGGCTTTAAATACGAGAGCAAACATATTAAACGTATCTAATTGACAAACGGATGACATTATTTTTTTCATATTGGCCTATATATTTGGCGATTTTAATAAAAAATGGGGAGTTTATTTTTAGGTGACACGCGAGTCTCACTTTGCACCTATCCCTTTCTATGCAGTACTGTGAGAGAGGTGACGGGCGCCGCGACAAGAGTCGCGTAGGTAGCATAAATTGTACAAGATAGGCTGGCAATAAGAACGACAAGAGAGGAAGAGATTACTGCTGAGACAAACGATCAAATGAGCAGCTGTCTGTGATGCGTGAGCGCCGCAAGTTCATTAGGCGCTGAATAATTAATTTGCATCCATTAAATCGCGTTGAAGATAATCTTATAGAGCCATAACTTAGTTAAGCTCACCTATTTCCTGTAAATAGAAGTTCATAATCATTAAACAGGAGTTTGTTGCACGACTTCAAAGGATGTTCATCTAAAGAAATTTGAAATAATCTTGTACAATCAGCATCAAAAATAGCTGGCAATTTTAGTATGCATCTTGACATAAGCCATTAGTAAAATTGACAGCTAAGTACTTTTTAGGGTTCCGTAGTCAACTAGGAACCCTTATAGTTTCGCCATGTCCGTCTGTCTGTCTGTCTGTCTGTCTGTCTATCTGTCTGTCTGTCTGTCCGTCCACGGCTTAGCTCCGTGATAATTAGTACTTGAAAGCTGAAATTTGGTATGAGTATGTGTATGTATTACGCCGACAAAACGGTAAAATAAAAACTAAAAAACAAAAATATTTTTTTTGGGGTACACCTAAAGTGGGCGTGATTTTTTTTTCATTCCAACACTAGTGTGTTGGGTGTCGTTGAATAGGCCTTTTAAAAATAATAGGGGTTTTCAAACATCATTTTTGATAAAGTCAGCAGTTTTGTAAATATTCGCTCCAGAAAAACCCAAAAATTGTGTCCCCCCCCCCTCAAATTTTTCAACCACGGGTCAAAAAATTATGGAAAAATTCATAAAAATGAGGCCTTATAAGCACTTTCAATGAACCCTATTAAAAAAAAAACGAATAGAGAACCTCCTCATTTATAAAGTCGGTAAAAAAAGGGACATTGCGTCGAAATGTACAGATGTATTGTATTCATACCTTTCAGATTCGTAGCTGATTACGCAATATAATTAAATGAAACTTACTTTTAAAGCGTTTCTCTAGGAACAGGTGATCTTATTACTTCAGCCGTCTCTCACAAAGCCCGAGTGATGGAGTGCCACTAGTTTACCGCCAACTGCGCCAACATACAATCCAACACCTACCTACGATGGCACTTGTGCCGTACGCCATGAGCATATAATTGGTTATAAGCAAGCAACCCGTCTAGCATAACTGTGCATAATTTTACACCGCGTTAAAATTTCAAACCATTAAAATTATGCAAATAAAATATCGACGGCAAAAAGCGGGAACGCTGTAAATGCCAAGGGAATTCATTGGCGTTTTCAGCGTTTCCGATTTTCACCGTCGATATTTAAACATAAAACAAACTGATTCAATGGTATCTAAATTTTATTTTTGTCAGTCAACTCTTTAAAATGACAACCGTAACGTAAGGTATAAAGTTATAAAAACGTCAGAGAGACTCAACGCATACACACAATATTACTCCATTTAAATTAATTTCTTTAAATCATTTAAATTAATTTTTAGCCATTTCGATTATTTATTTTGTTAACAGAACGCCAGGGGAAATAAGTGTCCAGGTAAAATGGGGACACTTTTTATATGATGCGATTTATGCCAAATGGGTTTTTTTAAGTTTTTCTCCGGGTTCGGCGAATTTAAAGATGGCAGTCATATGGTAAGGGTACAGGTGACGCTGAGTCGACTAGCGAAGTCGCAGCAAGGTATGCTAGCCCTTTAGTTGCGAATTAATTCCCCTGGCTTGTCTGTTAATAAATAATCGAATGCCTAAATAATTAATATATGATTTTAGGAAAACAATTAAAATGGATTAAGTATATCGTGTGTAAATTCAGATACCATAGAATCAGTTTGTTTTATGTTTATTTCATTTGCATATTTTTAAGGTTTCAAAATTTTACTGTGGTGTACAAATTACAATGATCAAACACGTGTAATAACGGATCAAAGAATCGTATCGCAACAAAGTGAAATAAGGGTGCTAAAAGTATGAAGGTTGGATAAAAGGAATATATCAGAGCCCGAACTTCTCGTAACTTAGACGTTGGCAGCGGAATTGCATTATGAATGGGACTCTGCCATACAGAACTGCTTATTGCAATAGTAACTCTTGGTCACTGACGTCGTTTTGTGCTTGGAATGCGGAATGGGAAGGCTTCAGTTCTGCATTGGGCGTATTTCTGTGTTCCTGTACATTCTGTACAATGTAGTGGAAAATACCGTTTTACGAGTGTGTATTTATTTGGAGTGGGGACATATATTTGCCTGTTTATTTTACAGGTTATTTGATAGGTATATTAAAGCTGGCTCAATATCAATTTTTAACCTTGTCAGGCCTAAGGCAGTTTTCGTGTTACTAAAATTAGACCCTTACTTTACATTTTAAGAATGTTTAAAATGGCTTTAGTTTTTCTACAAATGTACATTGTAGTGTACCTACAGTGAGCCTTACGAGGTTGAAACTTCTCCTAATGTTGTGGAAGATTGAAGCCGAAACTTATAAATGTTTATAATTTAGTTGTCAGAAGTAAAGTAAATTTTAAATTTTTATGCCTCATGTAAATGTTAATGTATTATTTCGTTTATTAATTACTAATTAGGTACTACGGTAAGGTGGGATAAAACTATCACCGGGAGAAAACTGCCAACTATTTTGGCTCAGTGACCCAAATAGGGTCTTAGCCTCCGAAACGAGAGCACGCCACCTGTCCTGATCCTGTTTCCCGCCAGTTTTATAGGATTTCTTACGTTTTTTTTTCAAACGGTTAAATGATATTAGATAAAAAATAAAAATCTCTATAGAGTATGTATTACAATGGTCAGTTGGTCACTATAATAACAGATACAAAAAAAAAACTGTATGGAACCCTTCGTGCGTGTAGACTGTAGAGTGCCGTTCTAACGAACTTTCCCCGATTTTTATGGGCAAAGAACGTTCTCGAGAATATTTCCCATACAAATCGGCCAACTCGCTTTTAGTCAGTTTTTAGGGTTCGGTACCCAAAGGGTAAAAACGGGACCTTATTACTGAGACTTCGCTGTCCGTCCGTCCGTCCGTCCGTCTGTCACCAGGCTGTATCTCAAGAACGGCGATAGCTAGACAGTTAAAATTTTCACAGATGATGTATCTCTGTTGCCACTATAGCAACAAATACTATTCATGATAAAACAATAACAATTAAGTGGGGCTCCCATACAAAAATAGGACTTTTTGCATGATATTTCGTTCAACGGGCATTTTCTCATGAACCGTTGAAATTTTCACAGAATGTATATTTTTGTTACCGCTATAACAACAAATAATAAAAATAAAAAATAAGTGAAAATAAAAGGAGGACTCCATACGAAGAACGTGTTTTTTGTTCAATATTGGTACGGAACCCTTCGTGCGCGAGTCCGACTCGCGCTTCGCCGGTTTTTTACTTTTAACTAGATAGTTAATAGCAGATACTCAGTATTTCATTCCACCGCACGAACATCATTATCCCAAACACAAACAACTAACTGTAAACAAACGTAAACAGTGAAGACAATTTGATGAGCCGATGTTTCCTTACACTGGAAGCCTATTTTCCAGGTGAGTTATTATCACATTAAACTAAAGGGCCAGTTAACGACCATAGCTTCTAGTTCAAATTTGCTACCGAGTTGATACCAGGATTAAGGGTTCATAAAATTTAATTTGACTTTTAATCTTGATATTTTTTATTAAAATGTTAATGTTCGGATAGTAAAGCGGGTTTTATCTATATTTCTACTACTCCACCATAAACTCCACGGTAATCGCCATTTTTACTGTCGAACGCAGACTTGCAGGATCTCAAAATGTTCGCATTTTGACGAACTTATCCTAGGGCTATACGGTATTGCCACCCTCCCGTTAACCGAATGCCAAGGCGCCCACCTACATAATAACCACTTGGATTCAAACGATCTCTTGAAATCGAAGATTTATTAATGACTGGACCTACTCGGTGGGTGGACTGATAGGTACCCGCTGCCCCTTTCACCTTGTACACGCTTCCCGTACAAAATAGATGGGTTAAACTTCGTCTTCGTTTTCCTTCGTCTAATACAACGCATACCTGCTATCTTTCCATCTGGCACAGCACAGCGCCCCCCGCAAGTTGTACTCGGAGTTGGCGTCTCCCGACTCAGCCTGCGCCTGTCAGTTGACCATCTACAGACGACGCTTACCTGCTGCTCCTTCCACCTGGAGTCGTGCAGCGCCCCCCACAAGTGGTACTCGGAGTCGGCGTCTCCCGACTCCGCCCGCGCCCGTCAGTAGACCACCTACAGACGACGCTTACCTGCCGCTCCTCCCACCTGGAGTCGTGCAGCGCCCCTCGTACGTGGTACACGGAGTCCGCGTCTCCCGACTCAGCCTGCGCCCATCAGTTCACCACCTACAGACGATGCATACCTGCTACTTCTTCCACCTGGAGTCGTGCAGCGCCCCTCGTACGTGGTACACGGAGTCCGCGTCTCCCGACTCAGCCTGCGCCCATCAGTTCACCACCTACAGACGACGCATACCTGCTACTTCTTCCACCTGGAGTCGTGCAGCGCCCCCCGTACATGGTACACGGAGTCAGTGTTTCCCGACTCAGCCTGCGCCCATCAGTTCACCACCTACAGACGACGCATACCTGCTACTTCTTCCACCTGGAGTCGTGCAGCGCCCCCCGTACATGGTACACGGAGTCAGTGTCTCCCGACTCAGCCTGCGCCCATCAGTTCACCACCTACAGACGACGCATACCTGCTACTTCTTCCACCTGGAGTCGTGCAGCGCCCCCCGTTCATGGTACACGGAGTCCGCGTCTCCCGACTCAGCCTGCGCCCATCAGTTCACCACCTACAGACGACGCATACCTGCTACTTCTTCCACCTGGAGTCGTGCAGCGCCCCCCGTACATGGTACACGGAGTCAGTGTCTCCCGACTCAGCCTGCGCCCATCAGTTCACCACCTACAGACGACGCATACCTGCTACTTCTTCCACCTGGAGTCGTGCAGCGCCCCCCGTACATGGTACACGGAGTCAGTGTCTCCCGACTCAGCCTGCGCCCATCAGTTCACCACCTACAGACGACGCATACCTGCTACTTCTTCCACCTGGAGTCGTGCAGCGCCCCCCGTACATGGTACACGGAGTCCGCGTCTCCCGACTCAGCCTGCGCCCATCAGTTCACCACCTACAGACGACGCATACCTGCTACTTCTTCCACCTGGAGTCGTGCAGCGCCCCCCGTACATGGTACACGGAGTCAGTGTCTCCCGACTCAGCCTGCGCCCATCAGTTCACCACCTACAGACGACGCATACCTGCTACTTCTTCCACCTGGAGTCGTGCAGCGCCCCCCGTACATGGTACACGGAGTCAGTGTCTCCCGACTCAGCCTGCGCCCATCAGTTCACCACCTACAGACGACGCATACCTGCTACTTCTTCCACCTGGAGTCGTGCAGCGCCCCCCGTACATGGTACACGGAGTCAGTGTCTCCCGACTCAGCCTGCGCCCATCAGTTCACCACCTACAGACGACGCATACCTGCTACTTCTTCCACCTAAAGTCGTGCAGCGCCCCCCGCAAGTGGTACTCGGAGTCGGCGTCTCCCGACTCAGCCCGCGCCCGTCAGTTAACCACCTACAGACGACGCTTACCTGCTGCTCCTTCCACCTGGAGTCATGCAGTGCCCCCCGTACATGGTACACGGGGTCCGCGTCTCCCGACTCGGACCGCGCCCGTCAGTTGACTACCTACAGACGACGCTTACCTGCTGCTCCTTCCACCTGGAGTCGTGCAGCGCCCCCCGTACGTGGTACACGGAGTCCGCGTCTCCCGACTCGGACCGCGCCCGTCCATCTACTTCTTTTGTTTCGTCACTGTAAACAAAAGAGATATAATTTAATATTTTCATCCGTTTTCGTGGATGTCACACATTTTAATAAAACAATTTAAACGTATTATTTGGGTTTACATAGGGGATGCTTACCGGTTTTCTATGTCAATAACCGGTTATTAATTTCCATACAAAAAAATACCGGTTTGCATATGTACGTGCTCAACGAGCAGCTGCGTCGCATTTTACATAAACGCCAAATAAAAATAGTTTCCCGGCGGCTCTTTGCGAAATTCAAATGAACATTCTGTAGTGTTTCATTCTGTGCTATAGGCTAAAGTGAACATTTTCAGCTTCAAACAGCGACTTGGCTAATCCGGTCGGCATCCGGTCGCTGCAGTGGGTGCGCGGAATTCACCAAATAATTAAAAGCGGAACGCAGATTAGAACGCATAGCTGTTTTGGATGATTTCCAATCATTGAATAGGCCAAAATGGAATTATTTTGAAGTAGCTACTAGGAACTACCATAAATAACTCAGGCTCACTATGCCCCACAAGCTTAGCCTAATAGATACGCAGTGAGCTCACCATGGTGCTTGGCACTGCCGTCTACTTATGTTCGTGCGCGCGTTCATAATCACTCACATTAGTCAGTCCCGTCGCCGAACCCCCTGATCAATTACCAATAAAATACAATTTTCAAGCAGCTTTTGCGAAACCTTCTATATTGTTTTATTCTATCCCCATAGACTGTAGTGAATAATGGCATTTTCTGCTTCAAACCAGCGAAACGGCTAACAGTTAATCTGGGCGGCATCCAGCCGCTGCAGTGGGCGCGCGGAATTCGCAAAATAATTGAAAACGGAACGCGGATTGGAACGTACAACGAGATTATGTAGGTTGCCTGTACGTTTCAGACCGGGACATAGTTCAGTTATTTGTTTAGTACGACTAGCATAACTGTGACACGCGACTATTTGTCGCGCGACAAATACTACCTGTCAATTTTCATTCAATAACGTATGAGCAAGACAGGTGACGCTGAGTCGAGCGACAAGCGAGGTAAAATAAAAGGCAATGCGTTGAAACGTATTTTATGTTGTTACGCCAGAACTCCGCCATTCCGAAAATCTTTTGAAATTTCCGTACATCAAAAAAAAAGGAAACCTTATTGGAATACTTTGTTGTCCATTCGTCCGTCTGTCTGGCTGTCAAGACTCTTTCTCGGAAACGCATGAAGATCGAGTTGAAATTAAATCCATATACTTAAGTCTACAGTCCCTTGAAGCTGTGATCGAACCAAACTTCTAGGTTAAGGTAGTAACTTGTATATAATCTGTGGTTAAGGTAAAAAAAGATACGGCCGCGCGTTTATACTGCAAAAATCATTTCGACTTTCTCAAGGAATCAACATTTTTATAGGGATTTTCCGGTGACCTAGAACTATGAACTTTGGCAAAAAAATGTAAAAGTTATACATTAAGTAATTTAATCGTAAAAATGTAGCGCAGTATAAGAATATTTATATTATGCATTTTAAAACCGGTACAAATCCCCATCCAACCTGTTTCTAAACACGGCAAAGGCGCTTAACGGCTCAGCACTGGTCCGTCAGAGCTTGTTAAATGTTGCAAGATTAGTTAGTACCTGGCCTATTAGATACAGGGGCATGTTGTGATACACATGGTTCAATTCTAGCGTTTCAGATACCTACTTTAAGAGAATCTACAAACAAATTTAAAATTGATAGTTTCACGAAAATTATATTATTATGATTTTCGTAATTTTTAAAATGAAATTAATCGCTCATTTTAGACCCTGACCAGATTTGAACTGGTATCTTATGCCATGCCGGGACGATACGCTCTGACCAATCAAGCTACAGAGTCTGGTAAGGGTGTCTTCGAATTTTGTCACTGTTTGATCATCATCATATTAGCCTATAGACGTCCACTGCTGGACAAAATCCTCCCCCAAAGTTCTCCACAACGATCATGCGCCACCCTCATCCAATTTCTACCCGCGATCTTAACCAGGTCGTCGGTCCACCTTGTTGGAGGCCTTCCAACTGCACTGTTTGATGCTGTAGCTTAATTGGTCAGAGCGTAGGTATCGCCCCTCCTCTCCTCCTCCTCAAAATTCAACAAAACAATAATTGTATTACAATCGTACACAACATGTGAAAAAGTGCGTTTAAACGTATAGTCCGACCAAAAAGAGTAGAAATTAAAAAGTGGCAATACTGTAGTGTCCTCCCTTTTTAATCAATATAAGAAAACGGGGACGACACTACAGTATTGCCACTTTTTAATTTCTACTCTTTTTGTTCGGACTGTAGTCTTTCACGACTAAAATGGCAAATCATGTTTTTCCTCATAATACATATAAATATTGACACTCAACAGGAAAAATAGGTCACGTCTCTGTAGCGATTTGTATATAGCGTTTTCAGCGCTCTGAGGGAATGTCGTACTTAACCGGTCATTTCTGAATTTTAGAGCATTTTAAGGTAGTTAATCCCATATGGACATTTGATGATTTTATCCCAATCAAATTAGGATTGATTAACATCCTCAGAAAAATTGCCATCATGCGTAATTGTGTCCGTGATGGCATTGCTCAGATGGCTACCTATATTTCAATGTCAATTGAATGAAGCCCCTAGACGAATCTATCTATTCAATACAAATTGTCATTCGAAGCAAATCGATATCGCTATTATATAGATAATCATACAAAAGCAAGAGTCAAGCGAAACGATCCCAATATCAACGTTAACTCAAGCGAAGATTAAGACAAAACGCTAGTTCCGGACTTCAAACGCGATGGAGGTCACAAAGGCACAACATAAATACCAATCCGATGAATCGCTGAACGATTCCACCCTGAACTGCCCTCAAACTATCAATCACAACCACCAATAACAATCCAACCTAAAACAAACTCTATACCTATAATAACATGAATGCAAGTCTCCTTTCCAAACATCGTATTTATGCCCTCGCGGACCGAGGCAGTAATAAGTACCCTCGCAGATTCCCAAACACAGAGCACCAAAACGTTAAAACTAGCGCCCATCAACCGATTATGAATCTACATTCGTTAGTCGTGAGTTGACTTTTGATTGTTGTGAATCTCGAAGACAGCGATACAGGATTAATGTGTAAAAGTCATAAGTGAAAACGTGCGCTGTTGTGATTTCAACTCTGTTGTTAATGAAGAGAATTGGGGAAAGATTGGCAGAGTGGGTAATGTTAACTTATTGAGAAAGAGTCCGTCATAAATAGTACACGGTGGAAAGCTTGTATTTCCCGGACGTAGGGAGATCTCCCTGTGAGGGGGTAACATGTGGGCTCGAACCTTTATAATGTAGTGAGGGAACCTTACACAGAATTGAGTGTAAATGTTTTCGATATAAGTGAGCTACTCGGGTTTCAGCTGAGCAGATAGTTTTCAGCATTCGAGGAAATTTAGGAATCATCGTTGTTTGTAAGTAGATAAACATTTTCACTACCATGGAGTTAGGGTGTGCTCCCAGTTTTCTTTTTCTATATAAATCGAGTACCGGAACCCGGTATTAAATTCCCAGTTCTCGTCATACAAATTCACAATCGGGAGCAGGCCCTATATGTAGTAGCACACTTTTCTGAATTGTAATGTCGATGGTCCTAGTTAAGTAAAAAATACTTATCTAAACTTCCTGTGAATGTCCAGCCAGGTACCTATCTCTCTTTTCAGGTATGTAAGTAATTAACTAAAGTGACACACATACACATATCACTAGACCAAAAATCAATTAGTGATCTCCGAATAGCCAATTTTACCTTATTAGTCTTTTTTAGGGTTCCGTACCCAAAGGGTAAAAACGGGACCCTATTACTGAGACTTCGCTGTCCGTCCGTCCGTCCGTCCGTCTGTCACCAGGCTGTATCTCAACAACAGTGATAGCTAGACAGTTGAAATTTTCACAGATGATGTATTTTTCTATTGCCGCTATAACAACAAATACTAAAAATAAAATAAAATAAATATTTAAGGGGGGCTCCCATACAACAAACTTGTTATAAATTATGGTACGGAACCCTTCATGCGCGAGTCGGACTCGCACTTGCCCAATTTTTATTCAATGTACGGTGCCGTAAAACTATCCAACTCTGTAGTTGGACGGGACTATTGCGGTCCACGCAACTATGATATGATCCAAATTAACTCAAAATTTTTATTACTCCTTAATATTCATGAACAGGACAGTTATTATTGAAATAAAACAATTTAAACGGATTATATCGCGTTTTCGCGTTCTCCGAAACTATTTACAAGCACACTCGAAGAAGTCTTCAAGAGCCTGGCAGTTTCCTGGGAGGCAAAGGGAATAGCAGTTGGCGATAGAAGGCTTTCAAACCTTCGTTTCGCCGACGACATCGTTCTCTTTGCATCTTCTGCAGACGAACTTCAGCTAATGCTCCAAGATCTGAGCACAGCAAGCCTTCAAGTTGGACTAAGAATGAATCGTGCTAAAACCCAAGTGATGACCAATAGTGTTGTAGTAGTATAGACTAGACTCGTTGAATAAACGTCAGACAGTCTGTTGTCTCATGTCAAAGAGTGTGTTTGCTTATTTTACTAATTATATTATAACATGGTGTCAGGTGTGGTTTCAGTGGCTTAAATGTGCCTGAAAATATAAGTATAAATGCCGAATGCTATAAAAATTGATGCAAAAATGTCGCAAGCAGAAAAACGTGACAGCGTGTACGCTGCGATACAACAGCCGGACCCCTTGCAGGAACAAGGTAACAATTGGAAAGAGTGGAAATCCGCATTTGACTTTTATATCATTGCATCGGGACGAGAGACGGCTCCGTCGAAGGAAAAGTGTGCTATATTTCTTCACGTTATAGGAAAGTTTGGTAGGGAAATTTTCGAGGAGTTTGACGACAATGCTAAGATTGACTATGATGGGTTGGTGAAACTATTTACAGAGCGTTTTGATCCTAAAAGGAACGTTAACTTTGAACGACACGTATTTTTTGAAACGTATCAAAAAGATTCGTTTGACAAATTTTTGAGTGACCTAAAAATTAAAAGTAAAAGTTGCGCATTTGGTGAACTTAGAAATAGTCTGCTATTAACTCAGATAATAAGAGGTCTAAAAGATGGACAATTGCGTGAACGATTACTATCAAGAACCAGTTTGGAACTGGAAGAGGCCGTGACGTGCTGTCGTGCGGTCGAGCGCGCTAGTACACAGGCGGCGGCGTGTCGCGCGACTATGCCGGAGCCGACCGCGGCTGCGCCTGTGCTGGAGGAGATGTTGCGAGGGCGCGGCGCGCGTGGCGGCAGCGGCTACGGTGCTGGCGTGTGGACGCGCGGCAGCGGGACGAGAGGACACGCAGGCCACGAGGGCTTTGTACGTGCTGCTCCTCCGAGCCGTATCCAACATGGTAGTGTTTGTGAGAAGTGCGGCGGGTGGCACACAGTTAATGATATGTGTCCCGCTTCAAATGTCAGGTGTTTTAGGTGTGAGCGCTTTGGACATTTTGCTAAAACCTGCCGCGTGAGACTACTTAGGGAGGTTGAAGTTGATAAAAATTACAACGAGGACTGTACAGGTGATGGCGAGTTTTGCCTTGAAAATATTACTGTCAACGCAATAAACAGTGGGTTGTTTTGGTCAGAGAATATTTTGACAAATAATGTGTTAATAAAGTTTTAACTAGACAGCGGCGCGGATACATCTGTTATGTCATGGAACTGTTTTAAACAGGCAGGCTTTAGTAAGCATATACTACAAAAAACTACAGCAGTGCTCAAAGAAGTTAGCAAAAAACGCTTGCCTGTTGTAGGATACTTTATGGCAAGTATGAAGTACAAAACCTATACGTCAGAGCAGAAAGTATTTGTTTTAAATATTGAGTGTCATAACTTGTTGGGACGAAAGGCATGCACTGAATTGCAATTAATTGCACGAAGTGATACACAACAAAAATGTGACAATTCAGTGTTTGAAGTGACAGGATGCATGCCTTCAGTCAATAAAACATCAATTGACGAGTCAGTACCACCTGTTGTTTCAGCTTCCAAGAGAATAATGTTGCGAATTGCACCCTTAGAACAGGGATCTAATGACGTCGCGCATACAGATGGTACGTGTACTATGCATCAAGTGGAGGAGCCCTGCCACTGCCATCGCGCGGCGCCAGCGCGTGAGCCAGTGCGAGCACATCTGTTAAGGAGACCGAATCTACCCTGGAGTGTAGTAGCCGCAAATGTTTTTGAATTTCAACAAAAACATTATTTGATTGTTGTAGACTATTACTCAAAGTTTTTAGAAGTCGCGTGTTTGAATAGTCTAACGAGCGGCACAATGATAATGCATATGAAAGACTTTTTTGGCCGATTAGGAATTCCTCAGAAGGTGGTGACGGATAATAGTTCACTCTTCGATGCACAAGAGTTCAAAGAATTCTCGAGCTACTATAATTTTGAACACGTAACGAGTGCAACGTTACGTTCAAGTGATTTGGGTGAGTGCAACGTTCAAACGGTGGAAAAACTGTTCCTTAAGGCGCAAGAGGACAAGATGGATTGGCAATTAGCATTGCTAAATTTCAGAAATACTCCCATATCTGGTCAAAAGTACTCACCAGCGGAGTTACTAATGGGTCGCAGATTGAGAACACGACTTTTAACCACGGATATATGATTAAATACGAGTGCAGCGGGTGGTTCTGTTGGCGTGAATGCGTAGTTAGTTTAGTGCGCCTCAGAGACATGATTTTGACATGAGACCACAAACTGACATTTATTTGAATGAGTCTATACTACTACAACATCTCCCTTCTTATGCAATAAACAATAAAAGAAAACAAATCAATAAAATAACAGCTTACCTCTGTCTATATTCTTAACATAAAAATAATAAAACAAAACTATTACAAAAACATGCTGTATGTACTATATCTTTCCCTCTTCTAATTATATTATAACATATAGCACGAAACGTAGGGTCGAGGTAGATGGGCAGATCATACAGTATGTCGATGAGTATATTTACTTGGGCCAGCTAGTCTCTTTCAGCAACAGACAAGATAAAGAAGTTGAACGCCGCGTCCAAAATGCCTGGAAGAGCTACTGGTCCATGAAGGAGTTCATGAAGGGAAACCTTCCACTGTCACTGAAGAGAAAACTCATCGACATGTGTATTCTGCCTGTCCTAACCTACGGTGCTCAAACATGGTCCCTTACCGAATATCAAAAGTCCAAATTGAAGGTTTGCCAACGGGCCATGGAGCGCAGCACTTTAGGGGTGAAAAGGACGGATCGTGTCCGAAACACCACGCTGCGCTCCAAAACACGCATAGCTGACGTAGGCAATAAAGCAGCCAGGCTCAAGTGGGATTGGGCAGGCCACGTCTGCCGTATGAACCCGGAAAGGTGGGCCAGCATAGCCACCAAGTGGGTGCCCCAAAACGGGCAACGTAGACGTGGCCGGCCCAGACGGAGATGGCGGGATGACATAGACAAATTCCTCAGCAACTGGCCGGAGGCAGCGTCAGACAAGGACCTGTGGAAATCAAAGGGAGAGGCCTTTGCCCAGCAGTGGGACAGTCCTATAGGCTAGATATATAAAAAAAAAAAAAAAAATATCGCGTTTATTAATAATTTGAGTCTCCCTGACGTCTCGGTAGCTTTACAGTTACCGTATAGTCAAAGGTTGACTGAGAAAAACACAATTCAATAAAATTTAAAGTGTAAAACTTAACTAAAATAATAAATACATAGCCGAAACCGAAACTTTGGTCGGATACGAGTACTAATAAATACGTATATAAAATCACGGATAGAAAAATGGATCTTGATAGTAATGAGAGTTTTGATTTGGACCATAGCTGGGTGGACTATAGTTGGGTAGTTTTACGGTTCAGCATTTTATACTTTCTACTTCTATACTACGTATATTTGCTTATTCGTGAATATACGCCAGATGCCTCGCTGATAACTTTCACACAACGTATTCAACTTTATTCTAGTGTAAATAAAAGATGGTAGAGCACACAGTGTAAACAATCTAGAAAACTCCGACACAGGGTAAGTTTGACTTCAAATTCAAATCATTTATTCAGCAAACTTGGCCGGCTACGTGGATATAAAGTCAAGAAACGCTACTTTTAGAACTCTAGCATTAGCAATCTAGTGGGTAAATTCGACGTTTCTAATGATATAATAAGTCCGAAATATTAACACTAATCTATCTGGTGGGGAAAGAAACGAAACCGAGACATAGCTGAGCAGCGAGAAAATGCTGCCAGCATCTTCGTTACCATGCCACGAGGAAATGGCTTTCACAATTTATTTTAGTTTCAGTGTGGTTTTGCCTTTTAAATACTTGCTTTTATATATTGGCAGTTGCTAAGTTGTTATTAAATGTGTGTCATTTATTTTTCGTAGTATTTTAGCTAATTAAAAATTTTATGTGGCGTCAAAACAATTGTCAGATTTTGGCGAGAAAGAATACTAATCTTCTTGCATTGTGTATTCGTTGTTGGTAAATAAACAATTTGTAAACAAAGTGATGAGATTTTATCGAAGTATTTTTATAAGTGGAATATAATTTACAAAAATACATAAAAATAACTAGTTGATAAACCCTTTCATTTCACCCAGTATTTCCAACCAAATCACCTAAGTACTTATATCTTATCTTAGTTTTATTATTGTCGTATATTATGACAAAAAGTACTTACCTGTTGTTTTATGAAAATTGTGAAATGTTACCCTACGGCATAAAAAACGGAACTATTTCATTTTGAACACAGCTTAGTTCAAAATTCGTTAGGCAGTCATGATGCATGTGGCATCTGTTATGGTAATATCATACGCACCAAGTTTTGTGAAAAATGATAACGGTGCATTTTCCAGAATTTTCATAAAAAGATATTGCGGTTTAAAAATTGAAAATGATAAACTATTCCACTATCGAGATTAAACCATTATGCACTTCGCGTCGCCCACAGGGGCGCAATTACGAACGACAGCCGAAGTTAATGGATTTCGAACACCGTACCTATTATGTTTTTGGGTACATTGATAAATTGAGTTAACGTCAACAACCAATCGAATCACTGGAGGTAATGGTATTGATAGTTTATCAGGCAGACCGACGATGATGTCAAGATAGCAGGAAACCATTGGATAAGGACAGCGACAGCGTACGTGGTTGTAATGGACGTAAGCCTCCTCCGATTGCTTGGAACAAAAAGTCTCCGTCAATTTTAACTGGGATGTAGGAAATAAAAAATAAGTACCTACTAAAATGCATTATTTCATGAAATTAAAGACACACATTTTTTAACTACTAAGCGAAATTACGTTAAAAAACTATTTACTCTACAGGAACTACGAGTAAACTCATAGACGTATATCGATAAGTTTTATATCGATATGGTTAGAACAATAGACCCTAGTACATACTAGGGTTCTAGTTTATTTTATCGAGAATATCTCAAAACCTGCAAACAAAACATTCGTACCGTACGTGCGTCCGTATACAACCGAAATATAACAAATCCCCAGGTATGTTAAAAAGCTCATATCGGGACCAAATCCCTATCTAAATAGCAACAAGAAATAGAATCCAGTCGTAAAACAAGCCCGAGTACCATCTGACATAAAAGGAGTTTCCTCTTTGCATACAAAGTTGTCTCAACAATCGAGTCGCAACACAATGATACCTGTCCGTCCTTTTCACGCAGCAGACACGGCCATAGTGCCGTCTCGTTCAATGACACATCCTTCCTGCTAGTACAACGGACATAGAGTAACGAAGGACAGATCAGATAGGCTTGTCATAGTTTGTACCTACGTGCTTTGAATAGGCCGCAAATATCAATAGGCATCGTGGTATTGTGTGCTTGTGGAAAAATTGTTACATATTATTTTGTGGAATTTGCATTGGTATTGAATACGCCGACTGTTTGCGTAATATTTGTCTAATTTATAGTAACGATATTATTTAGAATAGATAGTTCTGCCAAAGGTTGAATATTGTATATATATACATCATTGCATTGGGTGTCCACCCGCCGTGCCGTGTCGGGATGACGAGAGGACAAATAAATGTTTTAACAACATAATGGTGTTGTACGACTGGGGCCGCGTCCCCATACAAATTCTGCATCGCGCTGTTAAGATTTTTCATGAAATAATTACCTCTCATAGAAAACTGATTCTCAATACAATTTTAGAATTTTATTATATATATTTTTTTATTTATATATATTTTCAAATGTCAAGTACATATGAAAACAGTTTTGTCGGATGATCACGGTTTGACTGCGGGATCCCTGAGTATGCCCGCAACTTCGTACGCGTATATTTTTTTATGCCGCAATCGGGTAAAGAGTCCTATAACTTTGATGTCCAGCTATGCCTGTAGCAAAATTGGTTAGAATTAGTCCAGCCGTTTCGGGGTGATGAGAGGACAAAGGAAATTATGCGCAACAGATGGCGTCAGGTTGGCATGGCGCCGCGCGCCCATACAAAACAAATGACAATCCTGCGTCACGCTATTAAGATTTTTCCTAAAATTACGATCCCTCTCCATAGAAAAATGATTTTCAATACAAATCGAGAGTTTAGGGCTCCCTACAGAAATCAGCCAATTTCATGATTTTTACATCGTATCTAGTTTGTGGATTATAGAGTTATAATGTCCTATTTAATATATATTGTAGTATGGTCTATGCTTAACACTTTGTAGTGACCCGAATTTTAATTTAACGACTGTGTATTTTATAAAAAAATATTCGGTGAAGGACCAAAAATACACTAATCTCGTTTCTACTTTTATCCCCGGTGTATATGTAGAAAATATCTTACATTTTATTGTTCTAAACCATATTCATCAAAATTTGTTGTGAAGCTTTTTCTATTTTTCTCAATACTTTTCGAGAAAAACGCAAATAACCGTTTCCACAACTTTTTCCCCGAAAAAATCGTAAACTTTGACGGCCTGTATCTCAAAGTCAGTGATGTGATGGTACTTGATACGGTATTTTGTTGTGGAAAAACTATGTTATTATGATTAGCTATTTATAATGTGGGAAAATCTATCGCAACAGATCGAAGGTCATTGAGAGCGGGGAGCCCCTTAAGAGTAGAAATTAAAAAACGGCAATACTGTAGTGTCGTCCCCGTTTTCTTAGATTGATTAGAAAGGGACGACACTACAGTATTGGCACTTTTTAAACTCTACTCTTTTTGGCCGGACTGTAATAATAGTATAGATGTTCTCACTCGCATGAGAATAAATGATTTGAGTTTGAATTTTAACTAGGCTTACTCCGGCACAGCGACATATTGTGCCCTGCCCTCATCAAAGGCTTCTCGTGATCCTGAGCAAACGGTCCATCCACCTTACCGGCCAATGAGGTACGACTCCGGCGGCAAGCGCCAGCGGCTAGCAGCGGCCTTACGAGCGTCTCGCTCACTCATCGCCGCGCTCGAACCTTTAGCTCCCACCTATAGGTGCCGCTCTCTTGCCGATGAAGTCGTGATATGTCCGTATTGGGTTTCCCACAGGGATTTATCAAACTAAGTCTTGGATGCGCGAGAATTAACCTCCTGACGACCAGCATTCATCATTTGTCAGTTTAATTTAAGCCTTATAGCCTTTTAGCCGGGTTCGAATCCCGGCCGGGGCAAATATTTGTGCAAAATATTTGTACTTGGGTCATGGATGTTATCTATATATGTATTTATATATTATGTATATCGTCGTCTAGTACCCATAGTACAAGCTTTGCTTAGTTTGGGACTAGGTCGATTTGTGTATGATTGTCCCTTAATATTTATTTATTTATTTATTTATGATAAATACGAGTAGATAGATTGATAAAAAGATCAAAGCTTAAAGAAAAATTGAAAAATGAGTTACTTGGTGGAAGAGACCGAGAATCGAACTCATTTTTCAATTTTTCTTTAAGCTTTGATCTTTGTATCAATGGTATAAATAAAAATTTTGTAGCCACATTAAAAGAAATAGACATTATATATTTCATAAATGTATAAATATATAGATGTTCATTGAAGTGTATGTACCTACTATGTGTAGAACATTGGAGCTCAGGAGGACCAGATATTTTGTTGGTCGCCTATGGTAAAGCAGAATATTTTTAGTATCATCGGAGATTACTCTTTCCGAAGGATTCGCGAATCCGCACGGATATCGGAAAAGAGATAACGCGATAAGCATATCTACTGTTTCACTCGATTTACGACACGCGAATAATAAGTGAATATAGGGCGGAATCGCTGGTTATGAACAGTAGGGGGATATCGCACCGAACGAGGAAGTAAGTGGGGAATATCTTATCTATACTCTTATTATATTTTTTTTGATTTGTGTTAAAATTCAGTTTTCTATGGAGAGGGCTCATGAGTTCAGGAAAATCTTAATAGCGCGATGCAGGATCGTCTTTTGTTTTGTATGGGCGTGCGGTGCCATGCTAGTCTGGCGCCACGTTTCTTTGTCCTCTCATCGCGCCGAAACACCTGTACGAATTTTAACGAGTTTTGTACGGCTAAAGATGGACATCCAAAGATGGTTAATACTACTTGGGTTAAGTTGGGTACTTATACTTTTTGCCCGACTATGGTAAATCATAAATACACGGACAAAGTTTTATTGAAATTTTAGTCATTTTTCCATGGAGCTATTATTTTTATTTTATTTTAACATTATTAAAACTATCGTGAGATAATTATGATTAAACCAGTGCATTTTACCTTCTCATGACTGAAAGTCAAATATGCTAATTGAAATTATCATCACTATTCAATAATAGTTTTCAAGTTTACACATTTTATAAAATACTCAAATATAAAAAAACACGTCTGAATCATTATTTTGACGACGCGGTTGGCGCAGTGGTTAATCAACTGCCTACTGAGCCGACAGTCCTGGGTTCGAAATTCGAACTTCGAATCCCGGCCGGGGCAAATATTTGTGTGATAAACTCGAATGTTCTTGGGTCATGGATGTTATCTATATGTATTATGTATATCGTCGTCTAGAAGTTCTAGTACCTAAAGCACAAGCTTTGCTTAGTTTGGGACTAGGTCGATTTGTGTAAGATTGTCCCTGAATATTTATTTATATTTGAATTGTGAGAGACAAAAATATAGCCGTCATTCTTGTTTTAATCATCTTTTGTTATCATAGATCTTTATGGATCTCGTCCTTCTTTCCATTTTCTTATATCAAATTGACTATGGGTTAGGCGGACCACTTTATATTGACCTGTGATCTAAACTTTAACTCTGATAAACTAAAGTATTATGTTGTGAATTCCACTCAACACGCACAGCTTAATCGAACATAAAACATTTACGCTACCTAGTTAAATTAAAATCGGTAAAAAAAACAAATACCGGTACGAGGTGAAAATATAGGGAGTCGATATCGTTTCAATATGCAAATCTAATAACGGGGAGCTTGACGCCGTGGGATGGAACCGGGTTTATGGCGGGAGAATATCGTGTGTATTTGTGACAACCCTATTTTAGGAACTTTTCTCACCCGTTATTATTGTGACCAGGCATCGGATATTCGGATGCTATTATACCTAAGCTTTGGTGTCACCGCCGAAGTTACTGGAGCTGTAGGAGATGGACTCAAATTGATTTAACGAATCCCGGGGTTTCTACATTAACTAATTAGGCTAACATTCAAATTAATGTACTATTTAAGTAACACAATGAACTAATTGAAGGCACTTTAAGGGTAAGTATATATCTACTAAATGTTATTCAATTAACGTGCAACGAATTCAACTATTACGAAATATTCTTATCCTGAATATAAAATAAAATTATAACAAATTAGCTAATCTGTTAAATCGGATAGGTACTTAAAAAAGATACAGTAACACTAAAGTGAACGGGTAGTTACAAATAATATTAAATAAATTGGGTACGCCTTCATACAACTCAACATCAACGCCGACGCCGAAGTTTAGATATAAAAGCATCCGAATATTCCGAATATCCGATCCCTGATTGGGACCTACTGGGAAAGACTTTATTTTTCATTATTTCAAATTTCAAACCCAGATTGCCAGTTTGTAACGAACTGAAAAAGGCTATAATGAGTTGCGCTGTGAGCCGCAATAGCCCGAATAATTAACGCGCGCCCGAAGCTTGCGAGGAAAAGCGGAAGGCGGTGACAAACATCAAAGTGCGCACTGGTATGTTAGTTAATTGCGCGTGAGCTCCTCTTGCTTTCATGGAAAAGGTATGTTACTACTGTTAGGTAACTTTGTGTTGTAAAATAAATTTATGGATATCTTTACGGCTTAGTGTATTAAATATGTATAACGTTGTTATATTACCAAGGGTTGACAACTATTTTAAAACGCTCTGTACATATTTTTTATCCTTTCTCTGTAAACTTATTCGGCCAATAAAAAACGGTAAATCCAATATACGTTTTTCTCGTTTTCCAGTCCCTAGCGATTTAACCCTCGAGTGGTGATGCAGTGATATCTAATTCAATAGGATACATGTTGTTCTGCTTTGTAACGAGTAGGTATTCGAATATTATAACACAGAAAATCATTGACGACATTTCATATTTTTAAGACTACAATTTTATTATTTTTCTGTATTCTGCTTAAAAAGTCTTTATATTTTTTCTGAGATTAATAATTATTTTATTATTTATTTACTTTTACTCATTCTAAAATGCAGTAACTCCCAAACTAAGATACAATGGAAAGGTTACTTCAGTCGGGTGTCTAATTTCACATGTTATGCACGCTTCTACACACATTTTCTTGCTATACTTAATTGTTAAATATTTGTATAGAATCTTTTGATAAATACCGGGTAAATACCCAATCTAACGGGCGGTAGTAGTAGTAGATTGGGTATTTACCCGGTCTACCCATGAGCGCCCATCTCTACCTTGGAGGGATGAAAGTCTTTTAATGCAGTTTTGTTTCATTTTTTAGACGAATTTAGCCCCTAGTGAACAATCGGTTTGACCACCCAAATAGTTAAAAGTAGTGTAGCTATTAGTTTTTAGGTATTAACACAGTGGAATACAATATAAAATCTTGACTTCACTAATAGCCCACAGTTTTAGCCCATAGTTTTAGCCCACAGTATCTTCAGAAAATTAAACTCTAGTCCTAAGCAAACTTAAACAGTTTTAGTACTACGCGGTAGCTGTTAGGGTCTAATTCTCCTTGTAATGGGTAACTACTAACTACATCTTTTTGTTCCAGGACGACAGTGATAAACGATTGTAGTGGACAATTAAAAAATAGTCCTCGGGCTTAAGAAGTCACCCGAGAGTTGAGAAATTGCTTCCAAGTTTAACTGAGGGGCTACTACGAAGATCGAAATTCGAAGTTTTACCCTGCCATCTCTCTCCATCGCGTGTCAAACAATATTTGAATGAGTGAGACGGCACGACGTAGTTTGAATTTCGAAGAATTTCGTGAAATGTCAGATTGCGATTTGCTTTTTTTTACCTGTCTCGCTCGCTCTTAGGTAATCCATATAAGAACCTCTCAGTTTTCACCCATATCACATTTGGATTGAATCGCAATCGGAAAGCTCATGGACTGTACGCTACTTATTTCACTAACATATTGAAAGTTTTCTTCAAAGTACAATATTTATTAGTAAACGAAACACAAGTAAAAATTAACAGTACACAACTTAACCTAAATAAAATTAACTAACAAAACCGATGTCCCCCAGATCATGGCCCTGCGGCAGGGTACCCATGATGCCGGCTACATTCCCCCGTTGAATAGCCAAGCTAATCCTTTGGCCGAGGAATGAGCCGGCTCTGTGGTCCGAAGAACATTAGGAAAGTTTTTTTTTATTAAAGAGTAAAGTTTGTGGGCGTCCGGACTCCACGGTCCGAGTGTCTCCACTGCGAACGGCGCAAATATGAAGTTATTAGAGAGACCTACATATTTGCGGCGCTTTGCAGCCTCAGCGCAAACCGCTGCCCCGCCAGCTCTCAGCGACGTACTGGACAAATGGGACGGAGCCAGGGTGTCTACACAAGTAGCGTCCCAGATGAGAGGCCGTCCCATTTGCCATGGAATGAGGGTCATTCCGTCGGGTCTCTTGCCATCGTCACGTGCGAGGCCAGGTGGTTCTAGTACAGCTGGCACGTTAACGCTGGCAAGGGCCCGACGGATTACATCGTTGAGACAAGCGTGGCGGGAAAAGCGGCCTGCGCTCTTCCTGCAGGAAAGGCCGTGGTGTCCAAAACAATCGACTGCGCTGCCGCAGGGACACCGGTGGGGGACAACAATTTTGGCGCCTAAACGGAGACCGACGGCCAGCCTCAGCGAATTGTTGTCTAATAAAGTTGCGCAATGAGCACAAGGATACGCTTGAAGCCAGTAGCCTGATTCCCTTTGGGAGGACGCTAAAAGTCGGGCCTTTTCGGAGTTGCATATGGATGAGCTCACGAGCCAATCGCGGGCCTGGCAGCAGATTGGTTCGTCCCAGACCCTCTGAATATGCCTATTTGATGGGAGGTCTTTTCCGGGGCAGGCTAATCGCTAGGCTTCTTCGGCCTCCAACAAGTACGCAATCTCGGGGTCAGGTAATGCTGGTGAGAGAATTCCTCCTGTCAGGGGTAGTGTACTGTACACAGAGGAAAGGAATGCAGGAAGAACGAGACTGGAGATCTGCCTTACACCGACACCACCGAACCGAATTGGGAGGGTAGCTTGCACGAACTGCCTGTCATCAAAGCGGATGTTTAAAATGTGTTCCAATTGAAGACGGATGGAGTTGTCTACTTTTTCGCATAAGTTTGGAAATTTCCACAATGGACTGCATCTTATTGCGTATGTCAACTTTGGGGCGAAAAGGCAGAAACGAATGATGAAAAAGGCCACATGGGCACAAATTTTGAGCAACCGGTCCGAATGTTGTGAAATGCTATGTAATTGTTTTTCGATGAAGTCTGGGTAGGACTCCTCCAAAATAGGGGCCCCTAGGAGGTGAAGCGATTTCTCAGTTAAGATCTTTATGTCTGGACATAAAATTTCAAAGTTTTGAGCAATTTGAGATCTATTGCCATTGTCTGGACTTATGTATAGTTCGCATTTACTCATGTTTAAATCTAGGTCAATAGCTTTAAATTTTGAAATTAAGGATGACAGATCCGAAAGGACCGTATTCGCATCACCTCCGAGGGTTCCGTCATCGAGGTACCAGATATTGAATTTTGATTTTGGAGTCGAGATTATAGGATGAATTGCTAGGCTAAAAATTGCCGGGCCGAGAGGGTCGCCTTGCTGACAGCCGACTGACGAGAGAATGCTGTGGTCTCTATACATAAGGTGTGAAGGCAAGCTGTAGCACTGCCAGAGGTAAGGATACACACAGGGGATATTTTTTTGGATTTCTGAAAGTAAGGCGCCGCGGTTTACGGAGTTAAATGCATTTTTAACATCCACTTTAACTAGTACCTGTTCCTTGGAGGAACAGAGAAAGGTTCGACAGGCATGTACGGCAGCTTCGCATCCACCTTTTGAGCCAAATCCAAGTTAAGTAGGTTGAAATTTGACTGCTATTTCTTGGGAGATGCTTCTACAACAGACTTTGGATGCCAACCTTCTGTACGTAGTTCCAATGGCTATGGGACGGATGCCACCGTCTTTTTTACGTAACGCACAGAGGTTGGCACAGTAAAGCGTGGGAGCAACACTGTGGTCTACCTTGCCTGCAAGCATAAGATTCAAAAGACGTGTCAAGCTAGCTAGTAGGTCGTTGTTCCTACCACCAGGACAACGAATGTACATATATAATAACTACAATTGCGTCCAAAAGTGTGATAAGTTATTAGTTAAAATAACGTTGGATTTTGCATAACTTCAGAAAACTTGGCACGAGCCGAGCCACTGCTAGAGACGAAAAATTTAATACCGAGTGCATTAGCATGGAATAATATTAGCATTGGCAGGCCAATATCTTTAAAATTATAAAGGCGAAAGTTTGTTAGTGTGTTTTTGTGATTGTTTGTTACTTCTTGACGCTCAAACGGCTGGACCAATTTCGATACATTTTGGTATGTAGTTAGCTGACACATGACATTAACAAATAGGATACATTTTATCCCGGAAAATATAGTGTTCGACCGTGGGTTGAGCGGGTAATACAGCGCGCCGCAGCTATAAATATACCCTGTTTAACAGCTTTCTTATTGAAGGAGCGAGCGAGGCGTCTTCGTTACAGATTGAAAAAAAATCATTCGTATGTTTAGACGTTCGGATGACCAGATTTCCGGCTGTTCTCGCTTACAGGCCACATGTCTCAACCGATTCACGTGAAATTTTGTAGATTAAATAATAATTAAAAAAACTAAATGGCTTGAAAACTTAAAAAGTCATATTTTTACACCGCGCTCAGACCTCCCGCTCCCACCTATGACCACTGCTGCTAACCACTTCGCTGGTCGCGCGAAGTCGTGGCCACACCAATGTGCCGCATTTTATATTAACATTAACAACCAATAAAATACAGAAATATACCAATATTTTTAAAAGAAATACGCTGTGTTAATTTATTACTTAGACTTGCAAATTTAATGCCCATTTCCGACATTTTCATTAGTGTCCCTTCAATGTTTTTTTTTCTTTGTTTACCCTCCGGAAGGCAGGCGATACTGTTTTTTAGTAGCGTGGGAAAACGTTACCTGAGTAATTAACTAATGGGTTTCAACGTACAATGTCAGGAAAATTAATTTCGCTAATGTCACATTTTGTGAATTTTCAGTTTTCCGTTTTTATGGATTGAATATTACTAAAGGAATATTATTCAAAGGCTTTGTTGTCTGCCCGTCCCACTTTTATAAGTCCTCTTACCTTTCAAATCATAACGTTTAGGATTTCATCATAATTATCATAAATCTGACCGGTTGTGGACATGTTTGTTATTTTAGTGTTTTGATGAAATTTGGCACACATGTGGTTCATATATATCTACACTATTTGAAAGACACTGAATCAAAAAAAAAATTGTATGGTCAAATATATTGTAGAATGTGCTATTCCGACATTATTGTGTCATTACGCCTAATACACGGGTCAATGGTAGGGTGGTCCACATCCACAAATGGTAATGGTATGCTTTTTAGCCGACAACGCAGAAGAAAAAAGAGGATTATTCGCACACCCTTTCTAGCTGTGTGAAAAAAGAAAATTACAAATAGAATACGACAACACAATACAAATCCTCTTTATTGCACATGGATACAAAACATAACAGATATACACGATAAAAAAATAAAAGAAGGTTAATAATAGGCGGTCTTATCGCTAAATAGCGATCTCTTCGAGACCAACTTTAGGTAGTCGAGTAGATAAAAAAACGTTTGAATTGAGTAGGTGATGCAAAAAAAATATTTAATCCTAAATATTTATTTTAAAAAAACATAATCATATCAGCCGACAGACGTCCACTGCTGAACAAAGGTTCCCCAAAGCTCTCCACAACGATCGGTCCTGCGCCGCGCCGCCCTCGCGCGGTCGTCGGTCCACCTTGTTGGGTTGGGGCCTTCCCACGTTACGTCTTCTGGCCCGCGGTCGCCACTCAAGAATCTGTCTGCCCCAACGGCCATCGGTTCTTCGAGCGATGTGCCCCGCCCACTGGCGCTAAGTTTGGTGACTATCTGAGCTACATATATCTACAACCTTGGTATTCTTGTGTATCTCATCATTTCGGAATCAATTACGCAAATAAACTCCGAGCATTGTAGCTCGCTCCATTGCCCTTTGAGTTACTTTGAGCCTTCTTGTGAGCAAAAGAAAATAAAAAAACAATAAACATACTTAAATTATTTGTTTGATTCATCAAGATACTTCCTTTTTGCAATAGAAGGCGGCAGAAACAGCTAGTAATGAGGAAAAAACAAGATTTTATACAAAAAAACTTTACTAAGAACATACTTTGGAGCCTGCAGCGAATCGTATCAATCAATGTCTGTGGGGTTGCGAAATTAAAATGCCTTTACTGTAACGTTGGACAACGGAATCCTATACTTTCCTCAACAAAGATAAGGTCTACATTTATGCAGCATGAGAAAGTAGGCCACTTTACAACTAATGTGACACGAATTTACGCTTTTGAAAATAATGTTTGAAACAGTATTTACGGTCGTTCATTCGAGGAGCTTTAACGTCGAATGCACGAGATTTTTTTTACAACACATTATTATAAAACTAAAAAACCAATGTAGGTGACAATTCACACGACAAAGAACAACGTGTCACAGTTGTGCTAGAAAGGCTGTTATGGAATAGAATAATTGGGATTCACATTTTTTTTTGACATCTTATATTAGTTCAGAAACCATTTCTGCCCGTCTAGAACAACTATGCTTCGCGACTCTCGTCGCACTACATAGCGCTACCCGTCACTTTCTCCCATTACTGTACAGGAAAGAGACGGATAATTATCTCACGCGAGAAATACTCGCGTATGCCAGTTATGCTAGAGGTGCTGGGAAAAGGGCTTTTATAACGCAAGAAATGATTTGGTTGTGACAAATATGACACTTGTGAAAAGTTATTCATAAATGTTCATAATGAATATTACGACTTTCACTTTGTCGTTTTGCAGTACAAGCCAAAGTGACATCAGTGCAAAATACTTATTAAGGAGAACAACGAGTAAACGTATCGGGCTGTAGACATTTTTATTTGAAGATATCAATCAATCCTTCTTTTAATGTGTATATCTAAACATTTATGAATTTTGAGAATTATTCGGCCGTGGCTATCCGCTCTCGTATCGGGTTATCCAGCCATCTACGTAAGTGCTGCACTTTATTGGACGCTGCTTGACTCATCTGTTATAGATATAAAAGGCCATGATGATGAATGTCTATATGGGACTAATTACATTATAGTCTAAGAGTCCTAAATTACTGTTAAAGTTCGACACTCTTTCCTTTTCAGCGCTCCAGACAAATGGCCACCATGGGTACCGTGACATTAGCGACAAGTGAAGGTACCATACCTATATCATATGCATGGAAAAACAACTTATTTGCCATTTTTGAGTACATTTAAAGAGACGTGGTTTCGTGCAATTATTGTTTTGTTGAATAATGAGGATTCACTTATTTTTATTAAAACAGTAACGTCTGCTAACGTATGAGGATTCATAATTTGCTTGATCAATTTCAAATATGCTTTTGGGTTTAAGAAATCATAATATTTGCGTTACATTTTGCAAGGCCTTTTTTGTTTTTTTTTTCTATTTTTTGACATATTGAGTTATTATTTTATTCATAATCAATTACAGTATGGGGATAAATTCTAATACTGCATTAAATATCACAATCACAAGATCACAACTATATAGAATAATACGACAGCAAATTAATGTCACGGTATTCACGCACACGTACTACTCATAAACTTAGAGATACGTGTCTTAGCGTCTTTGCATTTCAAGCTGAAAATCAATAATGCAACAAAAGTATGACGGTTTACACGTGGCTCGTAAAGCTGGTGAATGGTCTCAAGTATCCGTGGCGAGAGTTGCGTTTTAGATGAAGTAATCCACAGATAAGATACGTTACAGCGCATTTAAAAGTGAATCACTAAGTAGTTATAGTGTAGATCTCGTAAAAATATTTGGGAACGACTGAAATATGTTTTTTACGTTTTCAACCCCCATAACACCGCCATTAAAAAGCGATAAACTGAATCGACAAAAAACATAACTATCGAAAATGCTCACAAAATTCACGAGAATCGGTTGACAAATGCGACCTGTAGACGAGAACATCTAAGCATATAATATACTTACAACCACACTTCGGAAACCTGAAATAAAATTTGGCCTAGGCGAAATGTAGACGTTTCGCTCGCTCGCTTAATTAAAGGTAATCTGAATAATAGTCTGTTATAATATAAATACTATAATTCTAACTAGAATGTGTGCAAGATAATCACAATAGCTTATTTTGCTTCTCACTAGATGTCGCTAGCAACTGTAACAAACAAAACGTGTCTAGGAAATAGAAGCTAGGAAATGTAGAACGCGTATCGGGCCGGAAGCGACGCAAGATAATAACTCATTGTAACTGTGGGAAAGGGCCACTATTTACTGCAGCTAACAACAAATGCACCATATAAGTACAACCCCACTTAACAGTAAGGCTAAAGAAGTTTGTTATTATAACGGTTGGCTACATCATTTCTGCAAATCGCTAAGGAATGGAACTCGCTCCCGTCGTGTGTATTTCCTGAAAATTATAACTTTGAATCTCGGGACAAGCGGCCTAACATATCAGTATCTCGAAAAGTACAGATGTTATGCCAAACGCGATCTTAAAAGAACGCAACTTTAGTTAGTTGGCAAAAATAGGATGCCGATGCCGTTAGAAGTACGTATAACGTCTGTATTTTTCGATAGATTAAGATAGCTTGGCTTACCACACTGTCCTCCTTGCCCCGACCGGGATTAATCCCGATTCAATCTCATCTAAGTTCATCATATTCCATTCTCAAAACTATTATTGCCTACGAGAATTCACGACAACATGCAAATCAGCCGCGGTTCGGAACAGAGTCAGCTAACTCCGCGCTGATTCGATTACAACACGACTATACACTGCCCGTCAATCACAGTAATGCACTTTAGGTAGTAGCAAGCAATAGCTTGACAGGAAGTGTAATGTAATAAGAGCCTTAGCAGACTGGCGATTTGCGTTGAGTTGAGTGATGCGAGCACGCAGCGAGTTAGCCGCACCGCAAGAGGCCATTAATAAATAATAAATAAATATCGGACAACCTCACACAAATCGATCTAGTCCCAAATTAAGCTCAAGAAGGCTTGTGTTATGGGTACTAGACGACGATAATACGTACTTATATAGATAAATATATACTTAAATACATAGAACAACCATGACCCAAGCACAAATATTCGAGTTCATCACACAAATGTTTGCCCCGGCCGGGATTCGAACCCGGGACCGCCGGCTCAGTAGGCAGGTATCTACAAACCGAGCCAAACGCGTCGTCGTCATTACCGCGGTAAACTCGCTGAACGCTCACAGCATCGCTTTCATCTCGCTCGCAAATTGCCAGTCTGCTAAGGCTCTAAAAAAAGGCGGGTTGGTTGGTTGTTTAAGTACGATGTAACACAACTGACTGTGGAATAATTGGGTGTGTGTGATGAGACACATCGCCATGTTCCACAATCTGCACTTGTAGTACAACTCACAAGCGACTATTACTCGCGCGAGATAATTGCCTGTCTCTTTCTGTGCAGTAATGTGAGAGGGTGACGGGTAGCGCTATGTCGCGCGACAAGAGGCGCGAAGTATAGTTGTGCTAGACTGGCAGTTCTCATCATGCAACCGAACAACAAGTCTTAAGATACTGCGAATGGCTATTGACGCGTGGCGTGAAAACAAAAATGTAAGGTCACGATATGCGCTGGTGCATAGACTAGTACGGCTCGTAGTGCAAAGCGTCTTTCATTAACCGGGTTAGTGGAACTTGATGTGAATTTAGTCATCCCCTAAACGTTGAGTCGTTAACCGGCTTGCATATTTAGTCGCGTGGCAAAGAATTGTGCTAGAAGTGTATTATGCCCGGACAACAGAACGAGAATACTTAGTAGTTTACTTTTGAATGCGGTTTTACGTTTCTTTTCTTTGGATAACCTACTTCATCTCTTAAGCGCAACGTTCACCACGGCTACTTTCCAACTTTACGAGCCACGTGTAAACCGTGTTGTTTTGTTGCACTATTGATTTTTAGCTTGAATTGCAACCGCTAAAACACGTATTTAACGGTATATGAATTGTAGTCCGAGCGTGTCCGAGCGTATATCAATTTCTTTTCCACACGCAATTTCAATTTGAAGTTAAGAAACAGTAAAGACAAAAATAGAGTCCTCTTTTATTCTGCTCGTGCTATCTGTTTCATTGTCTGTTGGTTAAGCAGTCTTTCTTGTCACTAAAATCATGGAAATCGTTCCTATGATAAGGTATTTTTAAGTTTTAATACATACTTCGACTTGCTTATACTTTGTGTATCCTCGTTAATCGTCGATAAAGATTAATAAATTTGATTGGCAAACATTCAAACAGGAATCCACATATATGCATCTTCCACAGGTAGTAAATTCCCACCTCCTTTCTTACTCTCTTAAGACGTGATTCTTGTAAAAAAATCTTACTGGGCTCAAACTATCTCCCCATCCAATTTCATTTAAATGGGTCCAGTGGTTTAAGCGTGACGAGGTAATAGACAGATATCCTTTCGAATTTACAATAATCACTACATAGTATAGAACAGTCGTTTTCTGATGTCGGTCCCTATGTATGCTTAGATCTTTAAAACTGCGCAACGGATTTTGATGCGTTTTTTTTTTCAGTAGATAGAGTGATTTAAGAAAGATTTATGTATATAATACATGCATAATTTTTCAGCATTGCACCCTTGCGAAGCCTGGGTGGGTTTGCTATTACTTAATAATATCACCAACTACGTATACTATACCTGTGTCCATTAGCCCCTAAGATTCATTTCCTACTACCTAATTAACAATACTGACCCATTTTTGCGAATGTACTTAAGGGGCCGACTGTACAATGGCTACGGGGCTTACCCCTTGCCATCAATCTCAATCAGAATCTATTATCGGGATGCGAGTCGAGAAGGCTTTTACGGGGTCGATTGATGTTTGCCTTGCTCATATTATAGTGCAAGCAATATCACAAAGCCAACGTCAAAATATTTTAATCGAACTGCATTCAACATTTCGGACAGATTGTTTTTTGATGATGATTAGAAGTATATATTACCTAAATTAAAAATTATCTAGACTGTTTAGTGGAATTGACATTTTATGCTAAAAATGTCACATAAAATGTAATAAGGTGCCGGTGGGTAATTCTGAAAAACGGATAATTCCGATAATTACTAAAATCTACCAAACGCGGCAACATTTTATACTCTGGCCACATTCACCTAGACGCCATGTTAGTTCGCTCCCCCGCTTCAGTCGACTCGGTTCGCTACGAGAGTGCAAACGTGGCCAGTGTAAAGATTTAGCGAACGAGTACATTTTCCCGCCTTTTCTGATTTTCGGATTTACCCGAAGGTTCATTACTCAGAAATTTGGTAAGTTATTATATTTATTGTTTTTTTTATACGATAAACTATCGTTTTTAATGCTTATTGAGTACATTCACAACAGCTAAATTTAACTATTTGTGTTTTTTTCGGAATTAACCGAAGCGGAGAATTCCGAATTAAAAAATAATCCGGAATTACCTGATATTGATATTCTATAGTAATCGTCAATGGTTCTCAATCTTTTGAAATTTAAGTTTTATTTTAAGAGATAGAACCAGTGTTTAATTATTAATTAGCAAATAACAAAATGGCGAATGTTTTTGTTATTCATATTAATTATTAAAGCTTTATGAAAAAAAAAACAGATTTTTCCATACTACTTACGACTGTTTCCCTATTATTCGAGTTTTAATATATTTGTACAATTATTAACACAAAAGATGTATGTATAATAACGAACACTGGGTCATTTCAAACCTTTACGTTAAGGTGTTGTCTAAAGCCTGACCACAAATATATGTGGTCAGGCTTTTCATTCATCATTTTTTCTCAGAGTTTTAATAATATTCCGCTCACGACTTTGTATTGGTTTGCATTTTGTTAATATTTATCTTTTAAGAACGTGAACGACCACCACAAATGACATTGACATTATTCACCCAACCGATCAAAAATAATCATAAAGTTCATTGCCAGTGTAAGAAATGAGTTCCAGTGAAATTCCGCAATATGGCTCATCCTCATATATCAGTGGTCAGGTTCTTCCATCATTCTCTCTCTTCTCAGCAAAATGAGATAAAGCTTGAGTACCACAGATTCCTGATCGGGTAATTCCGAAATAAAAGTATGACAAACACATTTAGCCGTACTTTTATACGCATAATGGAATAAAAAAATCTGGGAGGGCAAATCCAATCAAAAAAATAATATGCACCTTATGCTACAAGTGGATAAAACTCCTTTTTGTGTGTATTCAGATTTACCCGAACTAATTCGGAATTGAACTTCAGCATCGAAATTAAATACAAGATTTTAAATACTTGTATTTAAAAAAATATATATTATTTGTGAAACTTTCTGCAATCGAATGTTAGCCTTAGCTATCCAGTAAGTAAATAATTCACTATTGGCGTCTAAAAATCTAGCGATACTGACTACTTCATGCAAACGCATACACCCTATCAACTAGTGCAAAAATCTTTCGGAATTACCCACCAGCACTATGTTGTATGGGAGCCCCACTAATATTTATTTTATTCTGTTTTTAGTTTTTGTTGTTATAGCGGCAACAGAAATCATTACCTATGAATATTTCAATTGTTTAACTATCACTTTTCATGAGAAACAGCCTAGAGACGGACATACAGACAGACGGACGGACAGCAGAGGCTTAGTAATAGGGTCCCGATTTTACCCTTTGGGTACGGAACCCTAAAAATTACAAATATTGATAGCGTATACGACTCGATTGGCACCAGTTACCCTTTCCATGAGTTTACAGTGACAGTACTCACTAGCAACTGCGTAAAGGATTTGTATGGAGAATAGAGCCCGTAGCGGTTACTTTGTAGAACTACAATTCTCCATACAAATCCTTTACTTAACACATGGTAAGGTAAGGGTATAGTTGTCAGCACCGTCGTTGCGCGTTTCGTATACAATAAACTTCAAACTGTTGGAGATTATTGGAGACATTCTATTTTTATCCCCACTCATTATACACAGCATCTAATCTATCCTCTTGTAAAGATCTCGTCGGTGCTTACCGGGATCTCGATCAAAGTAGGTACCCACCTGAATGGAATGCCATTCAAACTGCCTTTTACTGTCTAAAAATGTAAGTTGCTTAAAATGCGCATCAAACAGAGGCGATTTTTGCTAATTTTTGAGATAATAGAGGCTCTCAAATTTTAAGGAAATATTAGTTGAGTCAAGTTTCAACAATAGCTACAAAAAACTATTCACAAAGTAAATATTTTAAAAAACACACACAAAACCGTCTGCCAATAATATGAAAATTTTGAACCGATTAACTAAGTACATTATGTTGGCTGGAGAGCCGATGGAGATGGACTCATATCCTGCGAACGCATCAAATAATTCAGTGAACAATTCAAAATAGTACCTAGGTACCTAACTATCTAAGATCCACCATGCCCGATTAGTTGTCAAAGGGCGAATTAAGTACGCCTGATAAATACGCAACATTAACAAAGAGCACGGTGAATTGATGTCAAAAAATTACAACTTTTTATATTTCTAACAGGTGGAAATTAATACATATATACACCGAGAGAGCTTTAAATGTGTCGTGCACACCCTAAAAAAAAGTTGTAGGGGAAAACCGGGAGATCTGACCAGGTAGGAGACTTGAACCATCTCAAATATTTCATTCAAATTTCACACCATCGGCGCCGTTGATAGCTCGAAAGACACTTGCATAAAGGCGGTGGCTGCGAGTGTGCCATATTGGCTGCCATTAGTACGGTTCGGCTTTGAGCGAGAAAAACGTGTTCTTGCGTTTCAAAACTGAATAAAAATATTTTTTTGTTTTCTTATGCAATTTCAACAGTTTTAGAGGTAAGATCTGTTTTATTATCACATCGTTTTCTTTGTTTAATGTAGTATTTTTGAGTTAATGTGTGTGGAATCGTTCGTTGCAATTGTTTAGAGGAAACATCACTTTTGTAAGGCAAGGGGGTAGCGGGAGACTTGACCACTCTGTCGGTGGGAGACATGATCAGTGGTTCAAATGTCCCGCTCTGCTCTTTAGTTGATTATTATTTTATTATTATATTATTAAATGTTGATCATTTGTAAGAGAAACTCGTTTATATTTTCGGGTTTGTGATGAATGATGATTATTGTATAAAATTTGCATAGTTTTTGGTTATAAGTGAAATTATAGTTCAGTGTTTGTAATATGTAGGAAAAAAAATTCTAAAATGTTGTTAAATATAATTTCTTCTAAGAAAAACATAATAATAATTATGGTTGTATATTTTGTTAATTAATCGTACGTCATTCCTGATGTTCTTGAGGTGCCTAGTTTTCTGTTAGAAGTGAGATCATAATTTATTTTCTTTAAAATTTACAAGAAACGGCCTCATGTCGTTAACTATTGATTATGTGTAAGAAAAACTCATGTATAATTTTGGATTTAAAGCTTATTTATTAATGTGCATAATCATATGTGATAATTGATGTGCCATTAGTGTTTATAATTGATCAGTTTTCTGTTAGGAAATGAAATTCTTGTTTGTTTGATTTACAAGTCAAAAACTAGCTTAATAATGTTAAATGTTGATTGTTTCTGTAAGAAAGTCTCGTTTCTAATTATGGCAGCGTTTTTCGTGAAATATTTATAACAAAATAATAGTTTTTTATTTTTTTTCCTTCTAGACAAATTTATGGTCAATTCTCCCTCAAGCCCTGGTCAACTAACCCGTAGGGGTGGGAGATTTGATCCATTTTTCCGTTTTCAAAAAATATGAAATAAAAAAATATATGTTGACTTTATCAACAATCTAATATTATCAAATTATACCTAACAAGATGAGACATACATGAGCTCAATTACAAGACGCTACGACTATACATGAAATTTTCAGCATCTTTAATGAAATTGGGGTTCACCTCTCCCGGACTTCCCCTATTTATTTTTCTGTATGTACAGAAATATAAGAAAACTAGCTTTTGCCCGCGACTACGTCCGCGTTGAACTTGGAAGTAGGGAAGCAACCTCGTACAACATGATAGATATCCACCTAATCACCTTAATTAATAAAAGGGATTATTAAAATCGCCTAAGCAAATGTAAGAGCAATTGTGCTTTTGGTCTAATAATTACATTTCCTACAGGGTTATCAGTGTCATGAATTAGTTACTCACTTTTCAATCTTTTTAGGGATAATTTCCAGGATGAAAACTATCCTATGTCCTTCCTCGGATCTTAAACTATCTCCATGCCAAATTTCATCAAAATCGATTCAGCGGTTTAAGCGTGAAGAGGTAACAGACAGACAGACACACTTTCGCATTTATAATATTACTAGCTTTTGCCCGCGACTACGTCCGCGTGGAACTTGGCAGTACGGAAGCAACCTCGTACAACACGATAGATATCCACCTAATCACCTTAATTAATAAAAGGGATTATTAAAAGCGCCTAACCAAATGTAACAGCAATTGTGCTTTTGGTCTAATCATTACATTTCCTACAGGGTCAATATTTTTAGGGATAATTTCCAGGATGAAAGCTATCCAATGTCCTTCCTCGGATCTTAAACTATCAAACAAAATCGATTCAGCGGTTTAAGCGTGAAGAGGTAGCAGACAGACAGACACACTTTTGCATTTATAATATTAGTATGGATGGATATAGTAAGTATAGTATGGATTTGCCCTCGACTACGTCCACGTGGAACTTAGAAGTATGGATGGATGTGTAAGACCAGAATTTAAGTGATAAGGTCAATTAATTATTGGTAACTGCGAGATAGGTAGGTTTAAAGAAACATAAGTAAAACCCCTAGTAGTAACCTGTTTGAATAAATATTACATAGTATTTTTTTCGGTTTCCGCGACTGTCACACATTAAATTTAAATAAAACAATTTAAACGGATTATATCGCATATATATTATTTGAGCCTCCCTGACGTTTCAGTACCTTTACAGATACCGTTGTCAAAGGTTGACTGAGAAAAACACAATTTTTCTCTGTCAAAGTTACATTTGTGCAAACTACCCATTTTATAAATATTAATTTAAAATAAAGGTGTTCATACATGCCAGATGGGCCTAATGTGTAAAGACAGTTACACATGTGCCAGAAGGGCCTTTATTATTTTATTTAAAATATCTACCAGCGGTTAACTATAAGGCTTACTGAGGAGAAAGAACCGCCAAAGAAAACTCCCAGATTGCCTTTTTTATTACTATGAAATACTTCTAAACAAAAATTACATATACTACTTTTAACACTAATTTGTTTTACACCGTTCGGGGCCCAAGGTTTCCGGTCTTGTGTCTTGCTTGATCCTTGATAAGATGTACAACAGGATCCCAAGCCGGTGGTAATGACAAACCATCTTCTCTATTGTAATTGGGATATTTTTTGATTTCAATAGCCTCGCGCAACATTCTGGGACAATATCGTTTCTCTCTGGCAAGGATTGAAGTATTATCAAACTTAATTGAATGGTTTGGTTTGTCCATGACATGCTCGCAGACTGCAGACCTGTTGCAACGACGGTGCTTGACATCAGCTACATGCTCCTTAACCCGTGTAGCTATACTACATTTCGTTTGGCCAATGTATGACAGACCACACTCGCAGTCCAGCTTGTAAACACCAGCACTCTGCAGAGGGATGCTCCCCTTCACGGGCCTCAGGTATTGAAACGTCAGGGAGGCTCAAATAATTAATATACGCGATATAATCCGTTTAAATGGTTTTATTTAAATATTACATAGGTTAATAAAATGTGTAACAGAAAGAAAACAAAGGCCTATTCGAACCGCCTCCATTTACATGTAAGTTTCTCACCTTAAAACTGCAGTAACATTCTTTGTCCTTCTCGGGGTCTATAACTACCTCCACATCAAATTTTATCTATACCGGGTCAGAAGTTTAGGCGTGAAAATGTAACAGAAAGACAGGCAGACAGAGAGTATTTCGTATTTGTTCCGTATTTATCAACAACCTCGTACAACACGATAGATATCCACCTAATCACCTTAATTAATAAAAGGGATTATTAAAAGTGCCTAAGCAAAATGTAAGAGCAATTGTGCTCTTGGTCTAATAATTATATTACAATTTCTACAGGGTCATCAATGTCACTAATATACTGTTCACTCACTTTTCAATCTTTTTAGGGATAATTTCCAGGATGAAAACTATCCTATGTCCTTCCTCGGATCTTAAACTATCTCCATGGCAAATTTCATCAAAATCGATTCAGCGGTTTAAGCGTGAAGAGGTAACAGACAGACAGACAGACAGACAGACAGACAGACAGACAGACAGACAGACAGACACACTTTCGCATTTATAATATTAGTATGGATTAGTATGGATACATAAAATAACCGATATCTACGACTTATAGTCTTCGACCTATCCTCGAAAAAAAATAAGCTTTAAATAATGCCAAGCTCAATAAAACACCAGACTAAAGTAACCTATACAATCTACTATACATTGTGTCATAGATTTGGAGTTACTACGCTAAGTTTTAGAACTAGTAACTTTAAATAAAGTTATAAAATAATTAGTAATCTCAGGAAAAATATAAAAACAGTGACTAAGGTCCTTTTTCAAAACGGAATACAGAAAAGTTTATAAAATTGTAGTATTAAAACTATGAAAAGTTGTCAATTATGATATGATCAAAAAAAGGTATATTTTTTCTTTATAAGCTGTTTTTGAGCTGAAAGAAAGATACAACTAAAACCGAAAATATGTAGCGAAATTAACTTAGCAACTACAAATACCTACACGTGCCTATTTCGCCACTGAAAAGCGAAATAATGAGAAAACCCGGCCATTAAATATCCAGAGGTCATTATTTACAGCGAATAGGTCGACGCATTAGTTTTGTGCAAAGAGCATATAATCACTACGTTTTAAGAGTCGGCACTTTCATACAAGCCGCTAATCGGAATTATGAAAGCCTTTTGTACCAACCTAACAACTTAAAACAGTCGTACCAACATAGTAAAATCCAATTCTACTACGAGTATGTTGGTACCAATGTTTTTAGGGCTTGACAAATACGAATCATACTTTTCCATCGATATCGATAAATATTCGATATTCGTACTTGCGTAGGTTTGCAAGCAATATTTTTTTTGTAATGCAAAAAACGACCAACATGATTAATTGATTAAAATACAAGTCACTTTGACAAATAAATATGCTGGTCGCTTCCTGCATAACTTTAGTCAATTTTAGTGCTGGTTTTACGAAAATAAATATAAGTACGCCTTAAAAATTGTTTATTTATTTGACTTAACCTAGGTATATGAACAGTTTATCATTGGTTTTTGTTTTCAAGCAACATATTACCTAGGACCTAGGACCTGTAAAAGAAACGCTTTATGAGATTTTCACATTTTCATTTAACTTTCTAATCGGTAAATACGCCAAGTCCTCATTGCCTGTTAACTTCACGCATAAACGGCACCTAAAAATAAAACATCAAATGTTATCGATAATTTGTTCACACCACTATGTTATTGCTTGCTTAGTATGATTACATTTTTGAGAAAATACATTATTTACCTGATATCTACTACAATCTGACTAAACATCTAACAAATACGATATATATATAAAGTAAATTGGCACTGAAATACACCAAGTTTTACCTGATCGGGTCAAGCGGAAATCTTGCTAAAATATGCCAGATTTTTTTTCTGACACTCCCAATGCCACAAACTTCACACTTTCTTGTATATTTCCCTGGCATTATTCTTATAAAACACTGACACACTACTATAACATAATAATAATTTTGTTACAACAAACCAAACAACAAGAAAATTTTATTCCGCCATAGATTTTTACAACTTGCGTCAAATTGAGGGTTGTATGACATTTGTTATTGCGTCTTAATCAAATAGACGTTATGAGGCTTGTTACGCGAAGGAATCGGTTGTCATTTTAATTTAGTAGAATTATTTTTATATTTCAATGTTGGCGCTAAAGGCTTTCATAATTCAGTTTTGTATGGAGTGTCGCTGGACTGGTTTTGTGCTTCGTTGGAAATGCATGGGTTCCTCTGTCATGTACACTGTGTTTGTCTCGAGAGCACTGAACCAACAAATATACGTATAGAATAGAATAGAATAAAATATTGTTTATACAACAAGCGTTTCTTCCAATGCATTGTTTGAAAAAAACACTATTTGTCTCTCCCCTAGTACCTACACTGCAATAATAACAATAATCGCTCCTTAACTTTGTGGCTCATACTGTTTTTGTTTTATTTATTACTTTACGATATAATTATTTATTATATCTAAGTATTTATGTAAGTATATCTGTATAATTTTATTTGTGTATGTTTATGACTTTTTTATTTTTTTAAAGCAGTAACGTCTGCTAACGTAAACCAAATTTTTACAATGAAGCGAAAATTTGAAAAATTTAATGGTTCAGACAGGATTCGAACCTGCGTTTCCAACGGCTTTCCGGGCCAACACAGGCGTGCTACCAACTGAACCACCGAACCAGATGTCAGGGTGGCATCGTAGCGCCATCTACCGTAAAGATTTGGACTTTATAGCCGGCACCATCGTCTCAAATTTGTTGAGAATCGATAGTAACGATGTGCTACACCGGAATTAATTATTTTTATTAAAGCAGTAACGTCTGCTAACGTAAACCAAATGTTTACAATGAAGCGAAAATTTGAAAAACATTAAAATAGCAGGCTGTCTTATCGAATCCTGTCTGAACCATTAAATTTGAACCTTTATCACTTTTTTTTCAAGGTAGTCGTTTATTTAGTCCTATTATTAGTCTGCACCACCTAATAATTTTAAACATTAATTTTCAACTATTCCGATACCTAAAGGTTGTCTGGAAGAAATCGCTATTTAGCGATAAGACAGCCTGCTATTTTAAAGTATCTCATGTTGTGTTGTATATTCCTTGATGTTTGAGGTGTGCAATAAAGAGTATTTGTATTTGTTTTTTCTCTAAGCTATATAGAACACATTGCTATATTAGACAAATACGGTATTCCGAGCAAATTACATTAGAACCCGAACATTGCCTTTGGAGCCCCTGAGCGATGTCAATGTATTTCACAGGCTGAATTAGCCATTAATCATCACTATGATCAGTCGTTATGAAGAAACAGCACTAACTTAAAATTGTGTATCTAAAATTGTGTCTAGAATTAGGCAATAAGCAATGATTAGATGTACTTATAATGTACTTATAATCTGTTCTTGTTTATTCCATGTACCTATTTTATTTTTGGTGTGGCAATAAATGATTGTTCTTTTTTTCTTTCTTTGACGACGCGCTTGGTGCAGTTTGTAGTGCACCTGTCCACTGAGCCGGCGGGCCCGGGTTCAAGTCCCGACCAGGGCAAATATTTGTGTGATGAACTCGAATATTCGTTCCCGGGTCATGAATGTTATCTATATAATTATATATTCATATATTATGTATATCGCCGTCTAGTACCCATAGTACAAGCTTTGCTTAGTTTGGGACTAAGTGGGTTTGTGTAAGATTGTCACTTATTTTTTTTTCTTAAATTACAACAAACATTTTTTTTTTCTTATTTTATACAGATAGATTGTATATAGTAGTTAATACAATCGTAACACCGCTGCTGAGGAAAAATACCACAACTTCGAACTTACACGTATCTAAATAGATATTTCACTAGGTACTGAAAGCTAAACAATGTGAAAACCCGAGGCATTAAATATCCAAAGGTCACAGCGAATGGTCGACGCATTACTTTTGTGCGTGTGCGTCTTTCCAAATGCATGGGCTCCTTTGTTTTCACAAAGACACCCTTCCCTGTCTGGTCCCTGGCGCGTACTGAAGCATCAAATATACAAAGGGCATTCTTCCCAATGCATTGGTCTTTGCTCTGTGTTTACTTAATCCCTTTTAGCGTTCATGGTGACAAATAATTCTTAACAAAAAAAAGAACCGGCTACAATAAAACTAAAAAGCCAAAAATAACCCGTTCAAATACAGATTACATTTGTCTCACCCTTTGAAGTCGGTCCCAAACCACTCAATTACTATATTTATATATTATAGTTTACGTGAGGTTTGGCATTTTTTTTTGCTGTTTAGTGGTCCAGATAAAATACTTATGGCGGGATGATCGGGGAGGTGTTGAAAGCATGAATCTCGTTTGAATTATCTCCTAACTCCTAACCGTTAAGGAGTTGTACCTTCCATCAGCAGCTCATCATTGGAAGACTACCATATGCAAATACTTAAATAGTTTTAGAAAATATAATGACGGAGTATATCCAAGGGTCATTATTTACAGCGAATGGTCGACGCATTACTTTTGTGCGTGTGCGTCTTTCCAAATGCATAGGCTCCTTTGTCTTCACAAAGACACCCTCCCCTGTCTGGAGCGCGTACTGAAGCATCAAATATACAAAAGGCAATCCCAATGCATTGGTCTTTGCTCTGTGTTTACTTAATCCCTTTGAGCGTTCATGGTGACATAAAAGACCAGATGCTTATCTTAAGCACACTTGTTTTCAAGGGAGTGACAATATAAACTATTTTTTTTCTTCCTTCCATTTGCAATAACCGAACTACGTACTTCATAACACCATTATGGCTAATGCAACTACATGACCTACCATTTGTACCTATATAAGTTATAATGTGCAATAAATGCTATATAGATACAATTACTGGCTTAACCTTTCGACCAGAGATACACTGTCCGTACGCTTTCAATTTCCCGTTTTGATCGCTAAACCTATTACTATATTGAAAGGTATTTAACCTTTTGACTCCATCTACGAGAACATGTTGTAAAAAAGTACATTGTGTTAGAGACTGGAAAATAAGCATATAGATGAACGAGTAGGTTCATCTAAATAAGTCTTGGAGCATACACTACTGGAGCCGCCTGTCGTACTATTGTCCCCTCTGCCAATTTTATAAATTGCCTCTATTGTAAATATCATGTCGGTTTATAAAAACTATTTCAAAAGTCGATTACACGCAATTCTCATCGATCTCATTGGGCATCAAAATCCGTAAAAAAAATTAAGTATTATGTTTGAGTGCAAAGGGTTATTCTACGCTTAGTTTACAAGAAGATGTCTAATTTTGTTTCACACATCAATATTATCATAATATTTATAATAAATGTTTTAATTCAAATCAGGGGGGGTATTCGACCAATTTTAGAGATATTGGCGATCTCTCCTTTTCATCGCCATCCGTCACTTTTGACGTGTGCCTACTTGACAAGTGGCGATATCCCTAGAACATCGCAACTTCGTCAATTCGGATGCGCAAATTTTCGTTTCCTTTGTATATGACGGCATAAATAACAGGTGCATACTTTAAATTGACCGCGTAGTACGTGAAATTAGTCCGTTACGTTTCGTTCAAAACAGAAATTTATATACATGAATAACATTTTTGACAATCATTATCGCCTTCGTATTTCCAAAATTGAGATGAGATATGTCACTTTTAAGCTCATCGCATTTAAATGACAGTTCAATGGCGATATAACTGTTATCTAATGGAGATTTGACGTTTGGCGATATCTCCAACGGCATTCTCGAATTGGGCCCCAGCTTAGAAAAAAAGAAAAAAGTCATCAGTTTAGATTCTGACGTTTGGCGACTATTTTGACGTTTGACATTGAGCCCATATTTTAGCTCTCTTTACAGCCAACACACAAGACGTTACGGCGTCGTGGCGTGGTTTTTTACGTTGCACGTCGTAGATTTCCACGACCTGACGTCGCAACGCAACGTGCCACGGCACGTCGTCGTAACTGTGTGTAATTGTGTATTCGCCCTTAGACTATCATTTTCATAGTTCATCAAGCTCGCGTTTGTTTTTCATTTATTTGTATAAAAATCTCTTTCAACCAACAAATTAAGCAAACATCAGCCGCGATAAAACGCACCTTCCCTTCATCATCGAGGCTATCACGCACACTAAAGATAGCGTGATCTCAATTTGTCACCTCCATGCATAATAAATGCGTGTATATCACGTCGCCCGTAAATCTAAGGGGGCTCTTCGTAATGTCTTACTGTGGGGGAATCCCCCCTTTCACCCTTTAAGGGAGGGATGTGGGAGGCAGGAATGAAAATTTTAAAAGCCCGACTGTAGGTGTTTTTATTGGTGCGTTGTAAAAAGGACTAAAAGGTAACAGTAAGTGTAGCCTCTGGCTATGATTTGAGTTTCGGTTGTGATAAGTATAAGGGTGCGTAAAAGGTTAATGGCTTATTATACTACGTCATTACAACTCTTTTACGGGATCGGTCGCTGAAGAGTATCGAAAATTGCGTGATACATGATAATTGCGGGTAAGTATATTGGTTTAAATGTACACTTTTTCCACACATTATAAAAACAAAAAGAGACTTTGAGACCATGAACGTAATATCACGTGCGAAACGTAGGTAATGAAATAAACGCCTTTTTGAACGCGATAAATATAAATATTTACCTACAATTAAATCCCGTCGTGTTGTGATACTCACGTAGGGGAGAAGTGGCATGAAAGAGCCAGGTTTTGAAAGAGCCACTTGTATTATTTCGGAAGTTTGAGTACAGATTTGGTTGGCAATATTATTTTTAGGTGGCAACACTGATTTTCCGTCACCCACAAACATTTGACAGTTCACCGAAACCAACAGACGCCGGTACATCGAGTCAAAGTTTTGACAACTCAAAAGTAAGGTTTTTGCTGCATTTTATTTGTTTTTTGGTATTTTATAGTTAACAATTATAGGCAAATGCATTTTAGATTCAGTTTGTGCATATATTTGGCCTTGCAGCTTCATAAAAACTTAGCTGCAAACGCTTTGATATTGTCGTTATTTTGAACGTTATATTTGTTTTTGGAACAAGTCGTGAAAGAGCCGGTTGAATGGGCATTGAAAGAGCCGGCTCTTTTATAGTAAAATAACGTACTACTATAAACGCATATTTTTATATATTATTAAATTATTTGCTTCAAATATTGCATTATGGAGAACGCTGGTCCAAAAAAAAAAGAAAAAGACCCGAAAGCTTAATGTTAGCAATACTATTTTTAAGATTTTGAGGATTTATTGATGTTGGTTTTAACTTTTGATAGAAGATATTATTTTTATTAGATTTATTTTAAAGACTGTTATTAATAAAAAAAACCGCTTGTATGTTAGGTTATATGGTAGGTATATGTGACTAATTAATATGTTAAAATTAAAGCGTTTGTAAGGATTACTCAAAATGATTGATAGAATAAAAAATCCTGAAAAATGTTAGTACTAATTACTTAAAAAGTCTGTTTTGTTTGTGCATTTGAGTTTTTTTCATGTCGCCTTTATTGTTGTTTTTGATAATTTTCATAATTACGCGTTGTAATACGAACCGGCTTTTTCAAAACTTGTTGCGGCTCTTTCAATACCGAATAGTGATGAAAGAGCCAAATGACACTTTTTTTTGAAATGCATATTTTATTGATATTTGTATGTTGTTTAAGATTTATTTGTACCAAATTGCATACTCAAATAAATAAAGAATAAATTACAAAAAACAAATTATATTTTTTTTCATTGTAGGTTGTATTTTTTCCTCCGTAAAGAAAACTGGCTCTTTCATGCCACTTCTCCCCTACCTACTACTGTCCTGTACTGTCATATATTTTATCGATTATACATTTCATTGAAATAGGTAGTATTGATGGCATTACAACGGACGTGCTAACTCAATGTACATTAATTAATCCAGTTATCCGTCGATATGTGTGATAATTAACCAAATTAATTACTCTCCAAGTGATGCACGATATTGATATTGAAGTGCCATCACTAGACCGATAATGATTTAGGACTGCCAGCTTGTTACACATACATTAATCAGCACTAAGTTATATTGCAACAGCAATAGGCATGACGAAAAATTTTGTTTGGGGTTTTTCGGTGAAAATAGCAGATTACTTTTTGTCTCCATACAAATATTGGTACCCAACCCACAAATGACGTCATATGTAGGTAGTCCTATGTACCAATTTGATCCCAATAAACTTTATTGAATAAAGAATAGGATCGATTGACATCCTCAAAAAAAATATCCACACGCCTATTCGGGGTTCTACATTATACCACTACTACGTTTTACGTAACGGATCCCTACTTTTATTAACTGAGCCTAAGCGACATGAAAAAACGAACGAAAATGGCGCGCCCCGAGAGGTAAAGTTCTTATATTATTTTCATTAAATTCCCAAAGGATAATATTTAATGTCGGGATGAATTTTCCGCTTGTTGAGTCAGCAAATACGGGGCCGAGGTTACCTTTTCCTCGAGGAATAGATAAATGTATTCAATTTCGGCGTTTGCTATTTGCAAGTGATATGTTTTGCGTCTGCTTAAAGTGATAACATCAAATTGTGCAATCACTCTTGATAGAATTTGATCGAAAAGATGTTTTTCTTTTATGTCTTTTTCATATTAAAAAGTAAGTTAAGTAAAAAGTAAGTCTTGAAAACCTTTGATAGATGCGTATTTAGTGTAAACTCGGGGCATGTGATATATGGGACAAGCGCATTGTACCAAACCCAGCACGTCATCAACACACTATCCAGAAGCTGTTTCATTAAATATCTTCATTGGAATACTCAAGGCTTGAGACAGACTCCATTTTGTATTAAACTCTAAAGGTTATGGTCAAAAATCCATTTCTTGTTCAAATTAAGGTTATGTTTTCTAATAAACATTTCAATTTTCATTTAACTGCAACTCTTGGTTCTTCCGAATTGAAAACACACATTATATAGGAAGCCTTCTTGGCTTTATGGGCCGGCAACACAGGAATTGTGTTTCTTATGAATGGATCTTGGATAAATTCCTTTGTCGGCGACTCATTTTACATGATGTTGTAAAAGCGTTCTTCATATTCAGTGCTTAATACTGAAATGTAAACAACATATGGATTAGAACTTGTCTGATAAGGCATCATTAATTGTAACACATAATCATATAAATATGTAACAAGATAGCATTTAGTTATTACTTGTAAGAACAGAGATGTAGGAAATATAGGAGAACCAATGATTAGTTTGCTTAGGTACAGAAGTTAGGTTATGCAATACAATTGTCGAAAAATGTTTAGGCTGTGGCGTAGAAAAAGGTTTTAGTATTTACTTACCGGGCAAATATTTTATTTGCAATTATCCAAACAAGGTTAGATATATTGGAATCCTATTAAAAATAACACAAGAGATTTCTTTACTTTTGTTTACATTAGTATCTTTTTAATATTCTATAATTTTTGGATCATTTGGGGTAGCCAGGTTTTAGCAATACATTGAGCATAATGATTGTCGTACTGACAGAATTAAGTGAAATTTAAATTAGATAAACAATTTTAATAGAGAGTACAATTCATGCTAGTATTTATTGAATGATTGTGGTTGTTGAGAATAAGAAATATTTCTTAAAGTATGGGGGATTGACTGCAAATATTGAAGGAAAACATTGGGCAATAATCATAAAGCAAAGCAGAGTTTAGCGCACATAAACAATATCTAAGATAGTCTATGGAAGATAGAATTTCGATGTTATAAAAGGTATCTCAAACATTTTATTTCAATGGAAAATATTAAATATTACATTTAGAATGTAATATTAATCATAAAATATACCCTGTTTTAAGCTTTATTTATGGGCATAAGAATTATAATTTATAGTTCTAGCCAATCAAATTGGAAAATGCTAAGTCAGCGGTTTTAAGACTGTCTTAGGGGCTGCATGATGACGTGGAACCAATTTCCCGCGAAAAACGGAAAATAGCCACGTAGATTCAATTATTAAAAAGTTAGGAATCGGGTATAAAAGGCCATACATTGGGATGGGGGAGGCATTCAGTCTTCAGTAGTGAACAGAACAGGAACTCTCTCCAGGATCTCGGGTAAGAAATCTTTCCATTAATACTGGGCAACCTAACATGGTGACAACAAAGGTATTAATGGATTTTATTTACTTGGAATAATGCCGGGAATACCAGGACGGTGATAACAAGGCTTTATTCCTTATTTATGTATGTATTTACTTAGAAGGTTGAATCTTAAACCTAACATGGTGACAATGACCGATTCAATCTTCAAAAGGCAACTTTAACTCTCGAACATATTTCTTGCAAAAGAAATATGTTTAGTTTGGACATAGTTTCCGTATTAATTAGAAGCCGGGAGAATAAAATTCCTATTGCCTTGTCATGCTTTGCGAACTGTTAATTTCTTTTGTAATGTGCTGCGCTCTTTTATATGTGTTCATTCTGTTAATTCCTTTGGTTTTATGTGTTCATATCAGACTGTGTTTAATTCTGAGTTCGTCACCAAAAGAATAAGGAAAACAGACTGCTAATTGATAATATTTGTCTCGGAATTTATTATTGAAAATTCTATGTTTAGTTGTGGGGACGGAATTGGATACAGACTGATATCTTTCATGTGCTTATTTCGGTTAATATTTTACTAAACGTACCTTGTACTGTTGTATATCCATTCTAGAGTTACGTTTGGGATTTATGTGATCATTTCATAGTTTAAAGAAATACCATCTGATGTGTCGTTTATGTATTTTAACTTAGTCATTTGTCGGAGCAAAGTTATGTACATAGATTGTTTAAATGTAGACTACTAATATTTATGTCAACAATTTTGAATACTGGGATTTTGTTATGTACATAACTTTCTTCCAAAGTGGTCGAAGTAACCTTTTAGGAATATTTCAACCCTACCCAAGGGATAACTTTGATTATTTGGAATTCAACTTTCACCTGACCTTAGCAGTAGGACCACTGCAATAATGACACTCCATTAGCCACGCGCGCTAACTAAGTAGACTTTTGATTGCTGATAGGTCAGAAACTCCACGCTTTTTATTAATATTAAAACAGCCAGAGATAGATTTCAGCTCGGAATTAATGCAGTCAGGTTTCATAGTGCAATCCCACAACTACTTCGTCAAAGGCGCTATTAACACAACCCCTGAATGCATTTAATTCCAAGTATCTACAACTGGATTAGAGCTAAATATCTTAGGTCAGATGGACCATGTGGAGTTTTTGCTAATTATTAAACTAGTGGAACCTGACGGGTTCTTGGGAATTTGCAGCGACAAAATACTATTAAAATCAATTCATTAGGGAGACTCTACGCTATCTGTTAAATACGTAAATAACCAAAGAAAGGCATCTGTTTGTGTAGATGTGGTCAGAATCCGCAGCGCAACTTACAACTACCCTATTTCGTCGAAAACGCTGTTAACACAAACCTCTGATCACATTTAACTTCAGGTCACTTCGACTGGTTCTGAACTAAAAATAATCAGTCTTATGGACTTGTGGAGTCTCTCGGAGTCTGGCAGGATCATAGGGAATTACTGTGAAATAAAACTATTAAAATTAACTCTTTAAGGGACTCTATGCTTTTAATACTTGTACATCCATATGAAAGTTAGACCTGTGGACGATGGAATTGGGCCAAGGCGCTTCCCCTAACTATAATATGTGAAGAGCGCTTTAACACAGCAATCGTTCCGTTTAAGCGGTTCGGTTTTAGGGGCCTAATTGCATATTCCACAGGACTTCAATTGGACTTTAACTTAAAGGCTATTGTTGCTATATGGAGTCTCTTAATTAGTGAACTTTCTTCCCCTGGCTATATTAAGGCTTTGGCGTGTCAGTATGTATAGGGCTAGGAAGAAGTATTTTTATGATATTAATGAAGGATTACAAGACAACAATATATACTGAAAGGTTACTATTGTGCTCTAGTGAAATGCATTTCATGGTTAGAGATAAGTTAAGCTAATCGTTTAGGTATAGGCAGAGCCTATGATGGCAATTCATATTTGTAATAATTCATTTGCTTAATTGTTCAAAATATAATTTGCATTAAGGCAGTCTGGGAGTTTTCTTTCGGCAGTTCTTTCTCTTCAGCAAGCCTTATAGCGAACTGCTGGTAAAGATAAATAAAATCAACTAATAAAAGCCCTTTTGGCACAAAATAATTAAATTACAAATCAGGCCTGACTGGCAAAAATAAACACTTTAAATCTTAATACAATCATACAAAGATTCAATATACATACTTTATTAACCTATCATTTGTTTCATTGTAATCCTATTCCTTTAATTTTAGAAGCCCTACATCTTAAGCTAACTAAGTGTTCTTAATCCCACTATCAATCACTCTACTGCTTTAAGGACCTGTTTATGTAGTAGAATAAGTATGGAGGTTGTAGGATTTAATAACTAATTACAGTCGATTGGTTGGTAGTTGACGGGAGGATAACACTCATCTCAGGCTCATCTCATCTAATTATTTAGTTCACAAAACCCTAATCTTTCTGACTCCATTACCCATTATATGTAAATGGACTTAAGCTATCTCTTAGTCAACTTAAAGAATCAGGGTACTATGCGTTAACGTATATAAGGGGTCCTAACCACTAGAAGATCACGCCTTGGCCATTAAAGAAAGAGAAACCATATTATTATGAATTAAAAAGATATAAAAAATCTTTATAGAGGGAAGGGTTTTGTACAGTTTAAGAGTACCGTGACCAGAATAAATTAGGGGTATTTATCAGGGGCAGGGGGAAACAATATGGTTTCTAAGTGACCTTTTTTAGGTCACAGTTTGCTGTTCGTGGAAATGGAGGTTTTCTGAGAGAATAGCTTAAGTCCAAATAAGTAAAATTGTGTTATAATTTTTCCACTAATGCATGCATTACTTAAGTTAGGTTTAAAAGCTATTTTGTTGACTAGTGACTGGCTCTTCATAGCTTCGCAGGGATTCGATTAATTTTCAAACTTCCAGTGTAGTCCCCGCTTGGCTCTGGATTTATCTTCCGCTGAAAAAAATAATAATCAAGATGTAAATTTTGTGATAATACTTTTATTATGCGCTTTGAAGTACTGGTTCACTATAATAGATACCTTTTATAATTATGAAAACTATTTTTCAACATTGCTATCAGATCAGCCTTTTGAACGCCAGGTAGTGGGGTTGTTCACTATCACACAAATATCACAGGGAAAGTTAACGGGGAACTTTTGAAGTTCATGGTGGTCTTAGTATATCAACATTGACACCTATCATCAGCTTGGCGGTCAAAGGATTGATCACATGGGGGGCAGATCATGTATATGATTCCATATGTGGGCAAAAGATTAAGATTTGGGGGACAGTCTTATATAATTTATATTCAAACAAGTTCATTAAATGTATTTCTAGGGATTAAAAATTTAGCTAATAATAATTATTGGGAAAAAAAAAAACAATTGATAAACAATAACAACTTCATCAGATCAGTTGTTATATATTTTCAATGTATTAATGCAAAAATTTAAAACTATTGTTCAAAAAGAATATTATTTTTGAGTAAAATCTAATCACAGACAGACAAGACAGACTCAAAGATATTGGTGAAAATAGGTTAAATTAGTTAAAATATTTACCTGTTGGAAATCTCCTTTTTTCTTATCTTCCATCTCGGTTCTCGCTGTAAACAGAAGGGAGAATATTAAATTTTGTTTAGCAATTATCATTTGTCATGAAGTTAGGGGGCAGACAGGAACTCTTTATTTATATATCAATATGTGTACATAAGCATAACTATATATCAACATTGTTATTAGTAGTTTATAATTAACTTTGACTTACCATGAATAGTTCCTTAGAGGAAAATCTTGACATGTATTGAATGTGTAATTGTTGTTTGTTATATTTTCTCTCACCATTCGAATCTGAAAAAAAAGAGGCAAATGTGAATAAATAATCACTTTATATGGGTTATGTCCAAAGCCAAGACAAATTAGTTGTTAACAAGTATATTGTTTACACTATTTTTGTTCATTTTCTTTCTATACATCAAGTATCAACAGACACTTTACAGTTAAATTATCACTTTTCAATATTTCATTTAACATTTTAGAACTAGTAGACGGTGACAGTAAAATTCTAAATTACCAGTAGTGTTATATAATGTATTAATATTACTTCTCCTGGGGCAATAAATGTCTTTAATCAGAATGTTAGTCTATAACAAAATAAAAGGAGAAAAGTGCTTACCTTGTACATTATAGGCTTCGGGTTTAGTCAATATATGAGAATGTCACCAAGTCGCAGCAATTTTTAGGTTAGTTTGATATCATAAACTTTGTTCTAACATCCATGCACTTTACGATAGGAATAATATCCACATATAACACATATTGTTTAACGATTAACTATCCACTTATAATCTTAACTTCAAAACACGTTATAAACACAACTCCACATGGTTATTTGTTATGTATAATGTTTTCACAACACGATAGTACCGGCCGGCACAAACAAACACTCATGTAAATGAATAAAATGTCAACGGTAGATTAATAGGATCAATTAAATGTAGACATTTAAATTTCAAAGTATAGTACAGTATTAAAAGAGATAACATATCGCCATTATTGAATTTGTCAAGGATCTCAGGGTCAAAATAGTGTTGTACTGGTCGATACTATTTTGTAAGAAATATCGATATACGGCGGAAATTGTGAACAGAAAATAAATTTTGTCATTGGGGTTTAGTTTGTTCATCGATATTTAACTTCAATTATCAGATCAGATTTGCTAGAATTTACCAATTAACAATGTCATGTGGTGTTTCAAAATTTTGCACATACATACTTTAGTATGAAGCAATTATTTATTTCATTTTTAACGCGAGTGTTATAGTGTCTAGAACGTGTCGAGTGTATGTGTTTATGATGTGAAATTAGTGGCAGCCACAGGGTTCATTTACATCCAATCTCAAGAGAATTGACCACAACTACAATGTGTCTATAAATGAGTGTGTGTGTTAAACTGTTTAATACGTGCTTTGACAAGAAAAAAAAAATATTTTTACTTGGAAATAAATGTTAATTATCTGACTAAAAAACATTCAGGTGATCTTCAACGTGATGGACTTCGCCAATTAGAGACAAACTACAGCATAATCAACGCATAACGCTACATGGGAACATAAAATGACAGAAGCAGTAGAAAAGGCTACCCAGGGCCAATGTCAAGAGTGCACGACCAAGAAAGATAAACGCCTAGTAAGGGTCAGCTCACACCGAGACGCGACGCGACGCGACGCTGCGCGCACATTTCAATAGAGTGACTCAAAATTATACTTTATTTACTACATTAAAAGGGACACATTTCATCGTGAGAATTCAAAATACGTTGCGCCACGCAGCGCTGCGCCTCGCGGCGCCGCGCTGCGCCGCGCGGCGTCGCGAGACGCAGCGCTGCATCGCCGGTACGCGCGGCGTGTATGAGCTGCGCTGCGCCTCGCGAAGCCGCGCGACGCAGCGCGACGCCGCGAGGCGCAGCCTGAGGCCGCCGTGGTGACTTGTCTCTACTATTTCCGTCCAGTCTTCGTGTAGAATTTATGCAGTTTGGTCGAGTGCTCTGGTGAAAATAAAATGATAGACTGGGATCTGGTTATAATCGGACTTATTGCAGAAGAGGAAGAGGAAGAAGAATACAAAAATAAGATTAAAAGGAAGACATCACACAGGAGTATTTGGGTGCATAACTTATGGAGAAATAGAATAATTCATGGTGAATTTCATACTTTGTGTTATGACCACATTGCCAATTATCCAGATAAATTTTATGATTATTTCAAAATGGACTATCAAAAGTTTCACAACTTATTGAATGTGTTGCGGCCATTCATAGAAAAACAAAAAACGAATTACAGACCCACTATCTCGATCGAAGAACGGTTATCTCTCTGTCTTAGGTAAGTAGGTAATGCTAATGTACAGTCAGCATCCAAAGTAGTCAAATACTTCGTAACACGTCTTTATTGTCATAGGAACGAGGATGTTTAACGAAGTATTTGGCTACGTTGGGTGTTACTAACTATATGATGGTACTCTTTTCTTTGACTTTTTGTCTCTGGTTTTATTGTCTGTTAATCAACTTGCCTAATTTTAGTTGCTATTTAAAGTAATATATAATGCTAAATAGTTCTTAAGTAGCAAGCACAGGCGCTCTAAAATAAAATAAAAAGTGTGCCAGTTAAGTTATAACTATAATGTACTTCAGTTATAAAAAAACAACACTTTAGTAGATAGGCAAGCTCTTTTATTATTACACTTAATCATTTTTAGCTATAGCTAGTAACATAAAATCAGGTATGATAAGAAACTTAAAAAAAATCACATGTTCTGCCGAATTCACACTTCAGCTCTTTTTTTATTACACTTAATAATTTTAAGCAATAGCTAGTAACATAAAATCAGGTATGATAAGAAACTTAAAAAAAAGCACATGTTCTGCCGAATTCACACTTCAGCTCTTTTTTTATTACACTTAATAATTTTAAGCAATAGCTAGTAACATAAAATCAGGTATGATAAGAAACTTAAAAAAAACACATGTTCTGCCGAATTCACACTTCAGCTCTTTTTTTATTACACTTAATCATTTTTAGCTATAGTTCAGTTAAATTAGCTCAGTTTCATTATTATTGACGGATGATGGCGTGTACGTGTATGGTGCTGATCTTGCGGCCTGAAAGTTGCTCATGTTTGATTGCGTGTACGTGTCGCTTTTATCTGTAAAGTTATAGTTTTTGACGGTTTCGTAATTAGGAAGAGGTTCATCGGTTATCTCAGAGTCATTATTATTGACGGATGATGGCGTGTACGTGTATGGTGCTGATCTTGCGGCCTGAAAGTTGCTCATGTTTGATTGCGTGTACGTGTCGCTTTTATCTGTAAAGTTATAGTTTTTGACGGTTTCGTAATTAGGAAGAGGTGCATCGGTTATCTCAGTTTCATTATTATTGACGGATGATGGCGTGTACGTGTATGGTGCTGATCTTCTTGCGCCCTGATAGTTGCTCGTCTTTGATGGCGTGTAGGTGTCGTTTTTGTTTGCAGGGTTATTATTTTTGCCTGTTCGGTAATTAGCAAAACGCGCATTGGTTGTCTCAGTGTGATTATTACCAAACGATGATGGCGTGTGTGTTATAGCACTTTCATCATAAGATGAATGTAACAAATTTAATTCTTCTTGTTCTGACAATTTTAATTCTGCGTCATTAACAATCTGGAATATCTTGCGTTCAATTTCTGCCTTTATTTTATTTGGCATTGCTTTTACTTTAGTTGCCATGCTTTAAAAAAAAAAATCTGTAGAGTCCTCTTCCTTTTTAGCCTCAATGTAACGGGATAATATTTCGGATGCTTTATGCTGTTGTGGAATATTTAGTGTCTGTGATGGAGACCGCGATATTCGCGATACAGATCCCGATCGTGATACTAGCGAATTTGCTTGAGGTGGTGAATCTATAGATTGCGAATCATCATTCATAGAGTATTGAGATGAGTCATCTAGATTGGAGGTCTGAGGGATTTCTTGCACAACATATTTTTTTAGAAATTCTAATTCTTTCTCAAATTTTATGGGCTTAGCCTTTACTCTGGCAGAACCACTTTTACAATCTTTTCTTAAATTTAACGATCTTCTAAAACTATCACGGATTTTCTTCCAGCGTTTTTGACAGTCTTGTACTGAAATAAAAAAATAAAGTTATAGTATATGTTTTCTAATAGTTATAATAGTTATACAGGATATCCCAGAAATCAAAGTCAACCCGGAAACGACTAAGTCGAATTATTATTGTTATGCCGGTAGGTTAGGTCAAAAACTTCGGAGGTCAATTTCAGTGCTTTAGAGGCGTTTTCAGCAGGTTGAAAAGTCATTTCAGACCGTTTCGGGAGTTGTTTTCAGGCGCTTGAAACATGTTTTCAGTCCTTTTCAGGGCACCCTCTATTAGATGACGCCAAAACCTGAAAACCTGTTTTCAGGCGTTTTCAGGACCCCTTATGGCTCTGAAGCACAAATCATTATATTATGGCGAAATTTCCAGTAGGAGTGACAGAGATAGCACAAGTAGAAAGAGATAGCTATGCTCAGAACATTCGAGAAGTGTGTAACAGAGATAGCACTACTAGAGAGAGATAGCTATACTCACAACATTCGAGAAGGGAGTGACAGAGAGTGCACCATTAGAGAGAGACATCTATTGCCTAGAATGTTCTCGGCGCTCATGCTGGACCTTACTGGAATATTCGCGCTTTATTGTGACAACGCATCGAGAAAGCGGTTCCGCGGGATATAAAAGCCGTAGAGCGGCCGGCGGGAGTTAGTTACATTTTAACTGCGATACAGTGCGAGTAAAGGATAACCGGAGAGAAAGACTCTTAAGTGATTAGTGCGCTTTAAGTACAGTTCGTGTGAATAGTGAGTGCGTAATTTTGGTTGTGTTTTCATTTGTGGATTAATTTGTGCTTTTCTATCAAATACGAACCCCACGCTCGTAACATTATTATCTTCTTGGAAAAATATTCCAAAAATCTTTGTCATATACTTTTAAATTATTCTTAGGTACTATTATTTGAAAAGTATATCACCAATATTTTCTGATAACTATCACGACTTAGCCAATGCCCCTTTTTGGGCTTGACGATGATTTCTGGGAGAACCTATATATAGTAATTTAGTTTATTAAATTTTCCGAGTGGTCTATACAGTGTTAAATCTTTTTCAGGTTTTTGACTACAGCAATGAGCTTCAAGTCTATTGCTCAAAGCTATCGAATGGGTTACAGTACTGCTTTAACAATTATTCACGAAACCTGTGCTGCACTTTGGAAAGCATTGCAACCTATGGTCATGCCAAAACCAACTCGAGAGCTATGGGAGTCGATAGAAAAAGATTTCGATAGCATCTGGAACTTTCCTAACTGCATAGGAGCTATTGACGGAAAACACGTCAACATAAGAGCACCTTGGAATAGCGGGAGCCTGTACTTCAATTACAAAAAATACTTCAGCACTGTTTTGTTGGCAATAGTAGACGCTAAGTATAGATTTGTTGTTGTTGACATAGGATCTTATGGGCGCAACAGTGACGGAGGCATTTTATCTAATTCAAAATTGGGAGAGAAGCTACAAAACAATGAATTAGGAATACCTCCCAATAAATGTTTGCCGGGTACAAGATGTACCGCACCCCATGTTTTTGTTGGAGATGAGGCTTTTCCACTGTCTCAAAATATAATGCGACCCTTTCCCGGAGGCCAAGTCTCCCATGATCGAGAGAAAAAAATATACAACTACCGCTTGAGCAGAGCAAGGCGCATTGTAGAAAGTGCCTTTGGAATTATGCAACAAAAATTTGAAATATTCCAAAAAAGAATAAGAATACAGCCGAAGTATTTAAACAACATAATTTTAGCATGTACATGCCTGCATAATTACATGCTAGGCGACATACCCGAAAACATTTCATTGCCAAGAGACAGCATTCTGCAAGATTTATTAGATACCAGTCAAACTGAAGATGAAGAACCTATGACTATTCGAAACTATTTCAAGACCTACTTTAATTCTGCGAATGGTTCGGTGTACTGGCAAAATGATATGATAGAAAGATGTTAAGCATAACAATAATTTCAAAACAGATGATAGTAGGTACTGCAAAAACCACACCATGCGATTTAACAGTTTATATTATTTACATATACTGTGCCTTTATTCCATTTGTTTGACTAATTGTGTACCTACTTGTACAGGTTCACTTGTATACCAGTAAAACAACAATTTAACAGTCGGACAGTCCAGCTCGCTTGACCGCTCTCCAAAGAGTGAGAGAGAGCATCCCCGGCCCTGCCAGCCATAGTGTCCATTTAGTTGGCAATACACTACGTCTACCTTTCACAAAATAATGAAAATTTTAATTTAAATTATATGAATTCAAAACTAAAAACGTTTATATGTAAGTATGCTATCAGGGCACTTTTTCATATCTCAATTTGAATCTACCGGCATTTCACAAGAGGAGACCGCTGTTGAGAAGAAAGCCGAAAGAAACTCAACGGTAAGTCATTTTTTCATAAATCTTACTTATAACTAACCAGTAGGTATACGTAAAGAGAGATTGTACAGATTCTAAACCTCAATGTAGGTAAGTACAGTAGGTTATATAAAATGTAGCATTTATATATGTAGTTTTAAAATTGTATTACAATGACAACAGAAGGCTTGGAATACCTACATGGCCAGTCGAGTTCATTTACATCTACGCACTTACGAGAACAAAAATATCTGAACACGACTTTATGCCCCTCACAATAGGGTCGTGTTCAGATATTTTTATTCTCGTAAGTGTGTAGATGTAAATAAACTCGACTGGCCCATTGATCATATCAAATGTATTTCCATTTTCTATTTTGAATTAATGACAATGCAAATACACAAGCAACTTATAATTTTGCTCAATAATACGAGTAAGGTAAGTATTATATTGATTGGTTTTAATAATTACCTCAGTACCACGTAAAAGTTTACTGGTTTCAGGCATCGATTATTATATTTACCCAAAACGCCTGATGTTTACTTATAATCATAACCCATAATCCTTATTTAGGTACGTAATAAATCATTGTAAAACATCCTGTTTCACAGATTCACACGAATAATTTGCCATTTTACGCCATTGCAATTATATGTTACTAAATTTCGTTGTTTGTGAAAAGTAAATTCGCATACATAATTTTATTCATTATACTCAGCATATATACCAAAGTATAAAATCGTTGTTAATTAAGAACAATATGGGTCATATTTTGTTGTGGCATTCATTTTGAAAATCAAACATTGTGTTGCGCAAAGACTGCGCAGATGTCATATTTCGATACGTGCAGCACGAATTTTAGCCAATCACAGCGCAGTGCGTCACGCGCTGTGATTCTCATTGGCTGTTACGATCTCGTCGACACATTTGATTCGCTTTTAGGTATCATTCCTTCCAACCTTAACTACATATCGTTGATAAGGCTTTTTGGGGGTACTCACGTATTTAACATAATTAATAAAATTAAACTGGTCTCATTCGTTAATTTACCTCTAGTCTTTTCTGTTGTTGTTTTCACTTACTGTACATTTATTTTGTAATCCTGGCAGGATGGCCAACTGTAGGTACAGGCCCAGTGCGCTTGACCGCTCTCCAAAGAGTGAGAGAGAGCCGGGGGGCCCTGACAGCCATAGTATCCATTTATTTGGCAATACACTACACTAGTTATGCATTTTAAATATAATTTATGATATTGACTGGTGTTATTCAAATCGATTAAGTAATATTTACAAAGTCTTTTCTGTTGTTGTTTTCACTTACTGTACATTTATTTTGTAATCCTGGCAGGATGGCCAACTGTAGGTACAGGCCCAGTGCGCTTGACCGCTCTCCAAAGAGTGAGAGAGAGCCGGGGGGCCCTGACAGCCATAGTATCCATTTATTTGGCAATACACTACACTAGTTATGCATTTTAAATATAATTTATGATATTGACTGGTGTTATTCAAATCGATTAAGTAATATTTACAAAGTTACTTACCCGATAAACCCAATTGTTGACTTATTTTATCCCATGCATTATTTTTTGCATTTCTGTCACTATAGCGCTTTGATGATATATCATACAGACATTCGTAGCGCTGCACTAAAAATATTAAACTCTCCTCGATCTCCATAATTGTCGTTCTCAAGACCAGACTAAATAAGAGATAGGTACTACGTATCAGACGCACAACTCTCATACAGCGTTATTAGTCTGTGGAGATTTCCTGGACTCAACTTTGACAGTATTTTTTTTAATTTTCTCAGATGTTGAGGCAAAGGAGATAACGGCAAACAGCTTTTGAGCTGCTACCGTTGCTTGGTAAAATAATGGGAATTGGGTTTTCAAGCATAACCAGAAATGTATTTATACCCACCCGGCTCTGTAGTCTGTACCTACTAAGCCGAGCGCGGTTTAAATATTTCTGGTTATGCTTTTATGTGTATAAACAATAAACACAACACATTAAAATTATTTCTTTTTATTCCTTAATTATTTTCTATATTTAATTAATAATAATAAAAAGGCGTAGGGATGTGACGACCCCATCGCCCGCTGGTTTTACCAGCGCGGTCAGTCATCGCAAGGCAGCTTATGGCGAGCTGTTGGGGGGTAGCGACCCCACGTACCTGAGTGCTCCTGGGGGTCCTGATGGGGGGTGATGGGTCGGGGCCTCCGCCTCTGTCTTGCCTTAACCGGCCGGCCAGAGTGGAGTCGCGAGAGTTGCGGCTCGGGGGCGGATGTGGAAACGTAAGGGGTTAGTTGGCTTCGGTTTAAAGCCCAGTATTACACCTCTCCGCCCTTTAGCCTTCCGCACTGGTGTTTCCCTTTGGCCACTCTATGTGTCGCTTTTTATGGGGGCCCATCTAGCGGGAGGCGAGTCATCGTCTATACCAGTTTTTTTTGCTATGAGACACTTTTCTTGGTAGACGTCCGGCTGTCTCAAACAATAGCCCAGTAGTTGATCCATCGCATTTCATGTATTAGCCTAGAACCATGTTTAGACTCCATACAACCACAATAGTTCTTACATCTAGCGGGTGCTGTCTCTGTGTGCGTCCCATGACACAGGCAGGGGAAGCATCCGCATGGTGTACCCCTTACATTTCATTAAATTGTCGAATGGGCCTCTGCTCGTTGGCTCCGGCTCCGTCCACGCCTCCCAAAGGTCCGGGACACTATTGTCCCGTGAAAGGGTGCGACATACAATAATAATAAATATTGGACAACCTCACACAAATCGATCTAGTCCCAAATTAAGCTCAAGAAGGCTTGTGTTATGGGTACTAGACGACGATATACGTACTTATATAGATAAATATATACTTAAATACATAGAACAACCATGACCCAAGCACAAATCCATACTCCATACTAATATACTTAATATTATAAATGCGAAAGTGTGTCTGTCTGTCTGTCTGTCTGTTATTACCTCTTCACGCTTAAACCGCTGAACGGACTTAGATGAAATTTGGTATGGAGATAGTCTGAGACCCGGGAAAGGACATAGGATACTTTTCATCCCGAATAAATATAGTGTTCCCGTGGGATGAGCTGGTAACACCGCGGGGTACAGCTAGTATTATATAATAGTAATAATTGTCGTACTGAAGTTATTCTTTATATCTAGAATGTATTACAAGTGTTGTGTAGACAACTGTGCAAGTAAACGACAGGACGTTAAATTGCATCAGTTTCCCGCATCGGAGACAGGACTCAGACTCATCGGAAACAGTGATCGGCTTCGCAGCTTTACTATACAGCAACTTCGAAAAGTGTTTGTATGTCACAAGCACTTTGAGCTTCGATTTGTCACCGAAACATCTCGTATACGGTTTGGCGGATACCCTACTTTGTTCTCTGAAAAAGAGATCAGAAATGGTGTACCAAGTATTCCACACCGAGCTAGTTTAATTGGTAAGTACGAACCATTCACTAATTAATAATTAACACGTAATTACAATAAAACAGTCAGTAGAGAAAAATATACACTAAAAAATACCACGTGTAGTGATCCCATGACCACCCATAGGAGAACCGCACTCATTGGCTTGGTATGGCACCAGCAGGTCAGACGTCCGTCACAGCCGGTGGCTCTCCCGTGACTGTCTTCCCACCCGTACTCTCGAGACAACGTCATAACTACCCACATAATAGGTTTTATACAGATCCACAAACACTACACCACGCTATTTACAGGTTTATATTTTAAGGTTCTGTATTAAACAGTGAAAAAACAAAGTTACGTCTTTTGTTTACATAGTTAGCAAGTTCCATTGACGGTGACTTTAGTTCTATCTCTGTTACCAAATACTTCTACTTACTGATAAGTTAAGCATGCTATTATGAATATTTTGAAATTTGCGAGCATAAGCCATAAACCCTAACTTTAACATTTGTATTAAATGTTTTTTTTTTTGCAAGGCACACAGTGTAAAATATTGTTTTTGACTGCTACACAAGTCTGTGTATGGGGTGGGTATACGGCGCTGATTTATTTGCAAACAACAAGTAGGTAGATGCACGTCTCACTTACATTCACATATTATCCATTACACTGATTATACCCTTGTGAAGAACTGATCTTGGCAGATCATTAATTATATTAAAAAGTTGATATTGTACTAAAAATTATTATCACTACCATGTACAAACAAATCTAATTCGGGTTTTTGGTAACACAACACAGGATGGAGCGGAGCGGGCCATTCAGTATAAAAACCACTTACAGTGCATTAGCATTTAGATATATGGCTTTGGGTTATGATTTGAATTAGCAATAATTTATTTTTATTCAAGCAGTAACGTGTGCTAACGTAAACTAAATGTTTACAATTGAAGCGAAAATTTAAAAATTCAATGATTCGTTGGAAACGCAGGTTCGAATCCTGTCCGAATCATTAAATTTTATAATTTTCGCTTCATTTGTAAACATTTAGCAACAATTTGTTCAATTTTATGCAGTAAATAATATGCAAGATTCAAATCTCCCAAGTGTATAGAGTCCAATTTACTTTTTAAGTTTAAAATAATTAGTAAAATTAAAAAAATACATTATACCTATTTAACATTGTTGTTTTACTTTTCAGAGAATGTGGCCTTTGACCATGACTATGACAGACATTGCCGGCAGCATGTAGATCACACATATGCTAAACCCAATTTATTTTTTTATTTTTTTTACGGACTTTTGTTATTGTATTACATATTATTATTATTTATGTTTTACTATGCGTTACAAGAATATGCGTAGACTTCTTATTGAGTTATTTATTGTAGTGGAGACTGTTTTAGTTTATGGTGAGGAGATGCTTATTCATTCGTTTTTTAGTAAGTGGGGGAGAGCGTCATATCTATGAAAGCTTAGCATACACTGTCATCCCTGCCAAAGTCAGATATTGATTTATAGGAACGAAATAAAAACGTGTCAGTTAAAATATAATGGTGTATTAATTAATTACTACCGAATATAACATTTGGTACAATAATTGTATGGTAGAATACCATGAGTCATAAAATCCATAAAGTTGCTGTCTGTTAAATATTTTTGTCATCCAATAAAAAAATTAGGTTTTCAAATGAAATAGGTACAAGGGTTATTATGACAATTTATGACAAAAACAAAGTACATAGAAGCAATCTTAACACTTTGAACACCGAGAACCCGCTCCGTGGGCACTGTCTAGCTGTCCTCGTAGTGAGTTTCCGTTACATACGCATTTTTCCATGTTATCGGCTCCGCGCGTAGGGCTACGAAATCCTCGGTTGCAAATATAGTAGATTGTTTGACAAGGGGCTAAAACAAGCCATTGTGACACTAGGTAATTACGATTTGGACGAGCGAACGAAGTGAGCGAGGCCAAATATATCTGAGTGTCATAATGGCTTGTAGCCCCATGTTAAACACTCTGCTTTTCACTTCGACTGAAAAAATTAAAAAACTTAAAAATTTAAATAATTAATTTTAAGAAAAATTCAGTTATAATTTGAGGATTTTTTTATATTTAATGTTACAGCCTTTCCTGGTAAATTTATGTTGGCATTGGTGTTATTTTTACTGAAGACTCGGGGGTTATTTTTTTTAAGTGGTAGCAGGTTTAGTCGCGGTGTGATCAGAAAAATATAAGACTGGAATAACATTAAATTTATTGTATCATTTTTAATATTCTTACCCAAGATAAAATGTTTAAGATTAAATTTTGATCATAAAACGTGCTCAAATAAAATTTCAGTTAATATTCCAGTACATTGTAAATAAAAAAAAAATGGTTTATTTTTTTAATTGGGTCGATCTGATCAGGTTGCAGGTTGGTTTATTTTATTTGTAAATAGTATGTAGCTGGCCGGTAACAAGATTTTTTTTTCAGTGTCATAGAAATTAGTATGGGATTATATGGTTTCCTTTTAAACCCTAGGGGCTAAATGTACTATTTAAGCCCCGCTTTGCGAACTTAAAACGACGTACTTTTTGAGCAGGAGAAGTGAAAAAAGTATCCTATAACCATCTTTGGATGTCCATCTAGCTACCCCTGTGCCAAAATCCGTTTAAATTTGTCCAACCGTTTCGGTGTGATGCGAGGACAAAGGAAATTATGCCCAACAGATGGCGCCAGACTGGCTAACTAAGAAAGAAGGCGTTCATTTGACGACGCGTTTGGCTCGGTTTGTAGACACCTGCCTACTGAGCCGGCGGTCCCGGGTTCGAATCCCGGCCAGGGCAAATATTTGTGTGATGAACTCGAATATTTGTGCTTGACCCAAGCATGCAAGCGTGGTTGTTCTATGTATTTAAGTATATATTTATCTATATAAGTACGTATATCCTCGTCTAGTACCCATAACACAAGCCTTCTTGAGCTTAATTTGGGACTAGATCGATTTGTGTGAGGTGATCCAATATTTATTTATTTATTACTGTTTTAAACGAAGAGGATAAGCGCGGATAGAAATCAACGACACTTCACTCGATCACGTACAAAACAGTAATAGCGTCAAATTCAAATTATCAAATTTAACAATGGCGCCAATGGAAATGACAGATAGGATAGGAGGGGAAAGGTATGAAGTGGGGAGAGTGAGGTTTATGCAGGAGTGCGAACTCAGAATAAGTGTGCACACAAAATTAAATCTTAGTGTAAATACATAATAGTAGATTGTTCAACAAGGGACTAAAACAAGCCATAATGACACGAGATGTTTTAGCCACCCGAGCTAAGCGAGGGTGGCTAATAGTTCGAGTGTCATTATGGTTGTTTAGTCTCGCGTTAAACACTCTACTTTTCACTTTGAATGCGAGGAAAATAAACGAATTTCAATATAAAATTACGATATTTATTACCTATAACAAAGTTTCTTACAATTACGTAGTACAGCCGTTAATCTAACCTCAGAAAAATTTAAAGGGCAATTTGTACAATTCTTTACATTTAAATGTATGGTTTTCCCCTGTAAACTAAGCTGGGTCGGCGTGGTTTGTAATTGAGAAGTATGTTCAGTATTTTCACTCGAAGTCGAAGTAAAGGTTGGAGAGAATGGAGAGTAGGTATAGTAGAGACGTAGACTTTTTCTCAAAAAGGTTGTTTCATTAAGGCTCATTCTCAACCCGCGATGTTGATGGGCGTGGGTCAAATGTTGGTTGTGATTTTTGCTTTGAGGATATTTTAATTCCTTCGATAGATACTGTGTTTATTTTGGATTGACTCCTCTATATAGCCTTCATCTTTATTCTTCTTCATTGGAAGATGATGATTACATATTTTGTCCGTAATTTATAAAGTGACACAGTTAATTGGTCTAATTGGTGATTACAATTCAAGCTTAATACAAGTAATGGACATCTACTCCAAAGAGTATGTAATGATCTACTCATTCCATTCAAAATTCTAATAGAAAAAATAAATGTTCCGTGGTTTTTTCTTTTTTTTGTAGTGACGCTTTAAATGCTTGCATATTTAGCCAACAGATTGAAACTTGAAAACTATTTTATTTAAGACTAATATGGACTTATGGACCATGCATGATAAAATTACATTCGTATTCGTAATAATTAATCGTGTTTCATTAAATAAAATCTTGAATTTTTGAGCGGTTGTAATTTTGAGGTTATTTTCACGCACCAAAAAGTTTGTATACCTATCACTGAAAATGGCTATAAACCTCCATTCACAAACGTCGTGATTGGCTGTTTAGGGGTTTTTCAAAGTAAATTAAAACAATTTTACTTTAGTCCCTAGAGATTAATAAGGAGCTTTAGTCCCGATATGCAGAGACTAAAGTAACATTTTAAGAGCATGAGAAGTGAAAAGTATATTTTACCGGTGAAGGGGTCACGGTCAGACAGAGACAGCTCGCACATAGCTAATGTGTCCCTTTCTAATATAGCCAGTCACAAAAAATAGTAATGATTAGTAGTTTTCAAATAAAATGGCAGTTATTAGTAGTTTACATTTTTCTTTCAATTAACACTATTCACTTCAAATAATTAAATATTTTATTCGCTAAACTTTGTTACGCGTCACGAAAGAAACGAACGGAAAAATTTATGAACGTTATACAATCCGTTAGTATATAAAAAATATTTTTATGTTAGTGCCATGGCAGGATAAAACCTTTAAATTTGAAATCTTATTAATATAATTGAAAACTGTCAGCATTTTTGACAGTGCTTAATGGTGTCTTTTCTAGTTATTTAAAAAATATCATACTTATATTTGCATCATGGTAAGATTGTGCTGATATAAAGGTTGCAAAAGGAAATCTTTTGGTGACCGTAGTATATTTTTTCAGGTAAGATATGGTATCGTATAATATTATGAAAGAATGTCAAACTTTGATAAAGTACTAATAGTGACAATGAATTTAAAAAAAAATACCGGATAATTCTGATGTATGTTTCACTTCGAGAAATACTCGTATTATTCGTACAACCTGAGCAAAAGTTTATTGCAGTAAAGTCGTTTTCAATAACTAATACTATCTAAATGAGTGCCAAGTTTATGCAAAATCCAAATATGTATTTATTTGTAGGAACAAAATAACATTATTAACAGTATTAAACTCTATTGCTGTTATTTAAAAATCTGAGTTCTTAAAGTAGGTTAGATTTGACTTGGCCAGTTTTTATCAGAATTAAAAAATATACATTATGTTGAATAACTTTATAAAGTGACTGATGTATGAACACTGGCCAAGTCAAATCCAATCTACTTTAAGATCTCACATTTTTAAATAACAGCAATTGTTATAGGTATCCAATAAAGCAAAGAAATAGAGTTTAATACTTGTTCATAATGTTATTTTGTTCCTATAAATACATATTTGGATTTTGCATAGAACTTGGCACTCATTTAGATCTCCATTCTTTTTGCGGCGAAGCCCACAGCCAAGTATAATTTTTGCATTGAACTTGGCTCTCCTTTTTTAGGGTTCCGTAGTCAACTAGGAACCCTTATAGTTTAGCCATGTCCGTCTGTCCGTCTGTCCGTCCGTCCGTGCGTCCGCGGCTTAGCTCCGTGACCATTAGTACTAGAAAGCTGAAATTTGGTATGAGTATGTGTATGAATAACGCCGACAAAACGGTGAAATAAAAACTTATTTTTTTTTATTTCGGGTACCTCTCGAACACCTAAAGTAGGGGTGATTTTTTTTTCGTTTCAACACTAGTGTGTAGGGTGTCGTTGAATAGGTCTTTGAAAAATAATAGGGGTCTTCTAACATAATTTTTTGATAAAGTTAGCAGTTTTGTAAATATTCGCACCGAAAATAAAAAAAATAGTGTCCCCCCTCTAACTTTTAAACCACGAGTCAAAAAATTATGGAAAAATTAATGGAAATGAGGCCTTATAAGTACTTTCAATGAAAACTATATTGAATAAAATCGGTCAAGCCGTTTTTGAGTTATTGCAAAATTTCATAATTTTCTTTAAAATGACGTAAGTGCCGCGCGGTATCCTTATACTTCAAACGTTACACATATTAGTTAACTGCCATATTGCATTAAAAGATTCCGCTCAATCTGGCGCGCATAATCGATGACTTCCAGAAGGTAATAAGTAATTAGAGTTACTTTGGCGTTTACGACCTTTTTTATAGAGCTTGAAATCTTTCTCGTACCTAATTTAAGCCCATCTATTGTGAAAGATGGGCAACAAAAAATATCAATGAAAAATTCAAACTGTAGGTTTCAAATATATACCAATAAATCCCAATAGCCCTGTTCTAGGTAGTAACATCAATAATATGTTAAGAAAAATGTTTGATCATAGAGAAAAATGTGTAAATAACAATCTGCATTTTAAAAGGAATAAGGCCTCTTAAGTTTAGTTATTGCGGTTTTTGAGGACGCGATTGTCGCAGTTTGTAGTAGACTAGTAGTTCACCTGCCTACTGAGCCGGCGGTCCTGGGTTCGAATCCCGGCCGGGGCAATTATTTTGTTTCATGAACTCGCATGATGTATGTATTTATATATTATGTATATCGTCATCTTGTACAGTCGCCATCATCATCATCAGTCCCTATCTCGAAAATATAAAAAAAAAAATATTGAAAAATTTAAAGTGAAAATTTCACTACTTATAAGGATATTTGGAAATCCATTTTTTTTAATAATACATCTTTATTACTGACATAATGTGTATAAGTTACAAAAAAATCTATTGAGTAGTTTAGGGTCAGCTCACACCGAGACGCGACGCGACGCGACGATACTGGAAGAGGCCGGTGATTTCGCGCTGCGCCGCGCGGCGCCGCGAGACGCATCGCGGCGTAGCGAGGCGCATCGTAAAATCGTTGGCAGCACGACGCCTCGCTGCGCAGCGAGACGCCGCGCGGTGCCGCGTCCAACCGCCCCGCAGTCTACCTATTGCAAGCGCATGAGAACGGCGGCCTCAGGCTGCGCCTCGCGGCTTCGCGAGGCGCAGCGCCGCTCTCACACGCCGCGCGTACCGGCGATGCACCGCTACGTCTCGCGAAGCCGCGCGGCGCAGCGCGGCGCCGCGAGGCGCAGCGCTGCGTGGCGCAACGTATTTTGAATTCTCACGATGAAATGTGTCCTTTAATGTAGTAAATAAAGTATAATTTTGAGTCACTCTATTGAAATGTGCGCGCAGCGTCGCGTCGCGTCGCGTCTCGGTGTGAGCTGACCCTTAGATAAAAGAAAATAAAAACCAATTTTCGTTTTTTTTAATTTTCTCAAAAACCTGAAGTATTTCAGGGTCTTTTTTTGTAAAAAAGCATCTAGTTACATCTGGGCTTCTGGGGCCGATGCCCCATAAGTACAAACACGGCTATACCCTTTGTTGCTAGGATTTCTAGCGGCATAGACAATACCATATACTAAGGCTATTATCTTTTCTTCGGAGATTATAGGCCGTGCGGGGTGGTTGGACGCGGCGGGGCGGGTGCACGGCAGGCGGCGAGTAGACACGTTCCACTGCACCGCGCTGCGCCGCGCGGCGCCGCGCGGCGTCTCGCTGCGCAGCGAGGCGTCGTGCTGCCAACGATTTTACGATGCGCCTCGCTACGCCGCGCGGCGCAGCGCGAAATCACCGGCCTCTTCCAGTATCGTCGCGTCGCGTCGCGTCTCGGTGTGAGCTGACCCTAACGTTGGGTTCAAAAAACTATCGATACAATACCTTTTCAAACTTGCGCAGCCCTAACATACCTTATCAGTAGTTATCAAATATTCCTGCAGATGGCGCCACTTATGCAGGCGATTTTCTTGATAAGATTTTGATTAGAAATCTAAATAGAATTATATACCTAATATAAAATAATGATGGGGTAATGAGATTAATATACAGGGGGCAGAGGGAATAGCAACTTAGAGAAGCTATTTTGATATACCACTGGAATCTACAAACTTTGGCTTCATCAAATTATTGCCAAGAATAGGATGAACGAGGAGATCGTTGTCAACAGATGATGTATATCAAGCACCGCGAACCTATACAGGGCCAACAATGTGCAGTTAAGCTTCATGCTGAGCTCTTGTGGAAGGCAGATTTTGGGTACAGTATATAGTAATATGTCGGGTTAATATTTCATATTGTACTATTAACACTGTTTTCTTATGTATACACATAGCCCTTAATAAAAATAAACACCATTTACAAATCCTTTAATTAACCTTTTACATTTTTCATAAGACAGCAGCCAAGACCTACAACAACCAGGTAGTGGGGCCGCACCCATCATGGCAACAATATTGTGAGAAAAGCAGATAAGTTTTACTACAATAAAGGTAAGGGTTTGATGTTCATTTAATCAACTCATGAAGTCATTGGAACCGGAGCATGTCTTGATGGATGACTGCGCCAAACGAGCACCTTATGTTCAGGTATTGTCGACGTGTTGTCGGAGGAGTCACAGCTTGTAAGTGCAATTTGTATCTTTGGATCTTCTTATTGTCATAGACTTTCTGCAGCGGTCACAGATATTTTTATTTTTTGTATGTACTGAAAAAGAAAATGTATATAAGTATTGTTGAAATACTTCATTGAAACTGATGCTTGTATAATTATACAAACAAAATCATAGCTTAGAACAAGGTTATAGGAAAAAAGTTCTTTGGATTACATTTAAATTCGAAATCTAGTCGTCGTCATTTGTCTTTTCTATACAGTTAAAACTAGGGCGATTGTTGAAAAAAAAAAAGGGATTAGTTCGTTTACATAAATTTATAGGATATAAATAAGATAGAAATTACTTACCAGCGTGATTCATGCCGTAAACTAATCAATAGTATATTTCTTGGCAAGTTGTTTAGGTTATTACATAACCAGAAAAATACGTTGAATGTTGAATCACACATCCAGTTACAATATGCCAGACCTTATCCTTTTAGTTTAATCTGTTCTTCATAGTGGCATTATGTCGATTCTTAGCCGAGGAAAACAAACATTTATAATAAACGTAATGAAACAATTTTAACGACACTTTCTGTGTAATATTTAATTTTGGTTGTTTGACACTTGACAGTCAAAGCAGAGTGACCATACGCGAAAAAAAAAAAAATGGTTTCAATGTCACTACTAGCTGACTAGATTGGATGGAATTTGACATATTGGATGGTTCGAACAATCTTATCAAATCAGGTTTGCAATTAGGTCGTCATTGAAATTATCTTAGAGGAACGATTGAATCATGTATCAGTTAACATTCAGGATCTATATAGTCTTTTGGTTCAGATTTTTGAACACACATTTGATGTTTGTGTGATTGCTAAATGTAGCAAAGAAATATTATTTGTCAATTCTACCGATTATTGATCAACTATCAATAATTTATTTTTAATTTGAATATATTTTGCTTAAATCAATATTTTACGAACGATACCAACAATTTGACCGGATCAGACTTGAAATTGATTGAACTTTGAATCTGGTGTAACTATTCAGACTTACATTAAGGGTCATGTACGAATATTATATAATTATAATTGTGATCTTTTATAGAAATCTAAACCCATTTGATTTGAAAGTTGCGATTAAGGGGTGCGTTTAATAGTTAATATAGTAGTTTTTTGTTACGAACAGGGTTTTGGGTCCCTTTATTAGTGGTTCTTTGTAAATTCTACTCTAATTGAATTTATTTTTGTTATAGGCAACATTTTAGTAAGTTCTGCATAGTTAATACTCAGCATCTATCCTAGATGGCACTAGTATCGATCGTAACATGCTTATATCAAGTTTCTGATAAGAGAAAAAAAATAATTGCAATGTGTTTCACGATGTGTATAATGGCCTAGTTATTGTTAAAGTTAAAAACAACCATATCTTGGTTGTATATAAAGTATTTACCCAGCTACCCCATAGATGACTCTGTACGCTGCTCATGCATTTTTACATCACGTCGTTAAAATTTTTTTTTTCTCCTTGATTTAATGAGGTCCATCGATGTATATGTTCTCGATTTTGATCAACTAGGGAATTTTTGTGCATTGCTCTCGTCTCCACGTGTACAGAGAGAGACTGACTGCGGAACCTACAAATCAGTAGTAGGGATTACCCGGTACTGGTGCATTTCTGAGGCACACTTTCTTTGGATCTTCTGAAGTGTACTTAGCGCACTAACGCTTCTGTTAATGAATATTAATCCCTTAGTTAGCTAACTCCTTCTATAGTCTAACACTTTCTCAATATATGTACTTTATACTGTTCATCGGGGTTCCCTCTACGCGTCAACTGACCCGAATCCTTATCACTCTTGGTAACCTTTGTATTGTTGAATATTCATATTGGTTCAGGACTCTATTCATTTAATGCATAGCAGTTAAATAATTTGCAATTGTAGTTCTTGTAAAAAGTTTTGGGTATGTCTTAATACTACGTACTTATAGGTGAACCTGGGCAAGTGAACGAGACGGGAGAGCATGGGATGGAGAACAAGTGCACTAAGAGAGAATATGGAAATTGAGGGAAGAAAAAGGAGGAACGGACTAATTGAAGATGGTGCTGTTGAATGGAAGAGAGATATTCGTGAGGAGTTTTACAGTTGCATAAGGGATCTAGGTTTGCGTTTGTAATTTTGCATAGACCTATGCAAAATTTCAAGACGCAGGGGGCAGAGCTGTACCAAACCCAGCACGTCATCAACACACTATCCAGAAGCTGTTTCATTAAATACCTTCATTGGAATACTCAAGGCTTGAGACAGACTCCATTTTGTATTAAACTCTAAAGGTTATGGTCAAAAATCCATTTCTTGTTCAAATTAAGGTTATGTTTTCTAATAAACATTTCAATTTTCATTTAACTGCAACTCTTGGTTCTTCCGAATTGAAAACACACATTATATAGGAAGCCTTCTTGGCTTTATGGGCCGGCAACACAGGAATTGTGTTTCTTATGAATGGATCTTGGATAAATTCCTTTGTCGGCGACTCATTTTACATGATGTTGTAAAAGCGTTCTTCATATTCAGTGCTTAATACTGAAATGTAAACAACATATGGATTAGAACTTGTCTGATAAGGCATCATTAATTGTAACACATAATCATATAAATATGTAACAAGATAGCATTTAGTTATTACTTGTAAGAACAGAGATGTAGGAAATATAGGAGAACCAATGATTAGTTTGCTTAGGTACAGAAGTTAGGTTATGCAATACAATTGTCGAAAAATGTTTAGGCTGTGGCGTAGAAAAAGGTTTTAGTATTTACTTACCGGGCAAATATTTTATTTGCAATTATCCAAACAAGGTTAGATATATTGGAATCCTATTAAAAATAACACAAGAGATTTCTTTACTTTTGTTTACATTAGTATCTTTTTAATATTCTATAATTTTTGGATCATTTGGGGTAGCCAGGTTTTAGCAATACATTGAGCATAATGATTGTCGTACTGACAGAATTAAGTGAAATTTAAATTAGATAAACAATTTTAATAGAGAGTACAATTCATGCTAGTATTTATTGAATGATTGTGGTTGTTGAGAATAAGAAATATTTCTTAAAGTATGGGGGATTGACTGCAAATATTGAAGGAAAACATTGGGCAATAATCATAAAGCAAAGCAGAGTTTAGCGCACATAAACAATATCTAAGATAGTCTATGGAAGATAGAATTTCGATGTTATAAAAGGTATCTCAAACATTTTATTTCAATGGAAAATATTAAATATTACATTTAGAATGTAATATTAATCATAAAATATACCCTGTTTTAAGCTTTATTTATGGGCATAAGAATTATAATTTATAGTTCTAGCCAATCAAATTGGAAAATGCTAAGTCAGCGGTTTTAAGACTGTCTTAGGGGCTGCATGATGACGTGGAACCAATTTCCCGCGAAAAACGGAAAATAGCCACGTAGATTCAATTATTAAAAAGTTAGGAATCGGGTATAAAAGGCCATACATTGGGATGGGGGAGGCATTCAGTCTTCAGTAGTGAACAGAACAGGAACTCTCTCCAGGATCTCGGGTAAGAAATCTTTCCATTAATACTGGGCAACCTAACATGGTGACAACAAAGGTATTAATGGATTTTATTTACTTGGAATAATGCCGGGAATACCAGGACGGTGATAACAAGGCTTTATTCCTTATTTATGTATGTATTTACTTAGAAGGTTGAATCTTAAACCTAACATGGTGACAATGACCGATTCAATCTTCAAAAGGCAACTTTAACTCTCGAACATATTTCTTGCAAAAGAAATATGTTTAGTTTGGACATAGTTTCCGTATTAATTAGAAGCCGGGAGAATAAAATTCCTATTGCCTTGTCATGCTTTGCGAACTGTTAATTTCTTTTGTAATGTGCTGCGCTCTTTTATATGTGTTCATTCTGTTAATTCCTTTGGTTTTATGTGTTCATATCAGACTGTGTTTAATTCTGAGTTCGTCACCAAAAGAATAAGGAAAACAGACTGCTAATTGATAATATTTGTCTCGGAATTTATTATTGAAAATTCTATGTTTAGTTGTGGGGACGGAATTGGATACAGACTGATATCTTTCATGTGCTTATTTCGGTTAATATTTTACTAAACGTACCTTGTACTGTTGTATATCCATTCTAGAGTTACGTTTGGGATTTATGTGATCATTTCATAGTTTAAAGAAATACCATCTGATGTGTCGTTTATGTATTTTAACTTAGTCATTTGTCGGAGCAAAGTTATGTACATAGATTGTTTAAATGTAGACTACTAATATTTATGTCAACAATTTTGAATACTGGGATTTTGTTATGTACATAACTTTCTTCCAAAGTGGTCGAAGTAACCTTTTAGGAATATTTCAACCCTACCCAAGGGATAACTTTGATTATTTGGAATTCAACTTTCACCTGACCTTAGCAGTAGGACCACTGCAATAATGACACTCCATTAGCCACGCGCGCTAACTAAGTAGACTTTTGATTGCTGATAGGTCAGAAACTCCACGCTTTTTATTAATATTAAAACAGCCAGAGATAGATTTCAGCTCGGAATTAATGCAGTCAGGTTTCATAGTGCAATCCCACAACTACTTCGTCAAAGGCGCTATTAACACAACCCCTGAATGCATTTAATTCCAAGTATCTACAACTGGATTAGAGCTAAATATCTTAGGTCAGATGGACCATGTGGAGTTTTTGCTAATTATTAAACTAGTGGAACCTGACGGGTTCTTGGGAATTTGCAGCGACAAAATACTATTAAAATCAATTCATTAGGGAGACTCTACGCTATCTGTTAAATACGTAAATAACCAAAGGAAGGCATCTGTTTGTGTAGATGTGGTCAGAATCCGCAGCGCAACTTACAACTACCCTATTTCGTCGAAAACGCTGTTAACACAAACCTCTGATCACATTTAACTTCAGGTCACTTCGACTGGTTCTGAACTAAAAATAATCAGTCTTATGGACTTGTGGAGTCTCTCGGAGTCTGGCAGGATCATAGGGAATTACTGTGAAATAAAACTATTAAAATTAACTCTTTAAGGGACTCTATGCTTTTAATACTTGTACATCCATATGAAAGTTAGACCTGTGGACGATGGAATTGGGCCAAGGCGCTTCCCCTAACTATAATATGTGAAGAGCGCTTTAACACAGCAATCGTTCCGTTTAAGCGGTTCGGTTTTAGGGGCCTAATTGCATATTCCACAGGACTTCAATTGGACTTTAACTTAAAGGCTATTGTTGCTATATGGAGTCTCTTAATTAGTGAACTTTCTTCCCCTGGCTATATTAAGGCTTTGGCGTGTCAGTATGTATAGGGCTAGGAAGAAGTATTTTTATGATATTAATGAAGGATTACAAGACAACAATATATACTGAAAGGTTACTATTGTGCTCTAGTGAAATGCATTTCATGGTTAGAGATAAGTTAAGCTAATCGTTTAGGTATAGGCAGAGCCTATGATGGCAATTCATATTTGTAATAATTCATTTGCTTAATTGTTCAAAATATAATTTGCATTAAGGCAGTCTGGGAGTTTTCTTTCGGCAGTTCTTTCTCTTCAGCAAGCCTTATAGCGAACTGCTGGTAAAGATAAATAAAATCAACTAATAAAAGCCCTTTTGGCACAAAATAATTAAATTACAAATCAGGCCTGACTGGCAAAAATAAACACTTTAAATCTTAATACAATCATACAAAGATTCAATATACATACTTTATTAACCTATCATTTGTTTCATTGTAATCCTATTCCTTTAATTTTAGAAGCCCTACATCTTAAGCTAACTAAGTGTTCTTAATCCCACTATCAATCACTCTACTGCTTTAAGGACCTGTTTATGTAGTAGAATAAGTATGGAGGTTGTAGGATTTAATAACTAATTACAGTCGATTGGTTGGTAGTTGACGGGAGGATAACACTCATCTCAGGCTCATCTCATCTAATTATTTAGTTCACAAAACCCTAAACTTTCTGACTCCATTACCCATTATATGTAAATGGACTTAAGCTATCTCTTAGTCAACTTAAAGAATCAGGGTACTATGCGTTAACGTATATAAGGGGTCCTAACCACTAGAAGATCACGCCTTGGCCATTAAAGAAAGAGAAACCATATTATTATGAATTAAAAAGATATAAAAAATCTTTATAGAGGGAAGGGTTTTGTACAGCATCTACCTCAAAATTATCGAAAATTACCTTTATATAAGCCTTTAATACAAAGATCAAAGCTTAAAGAAAAAAATTAAAAGGAGCTACGTGGTGGAACAGACCGGGAATCGAACCCGGTACCTCTGGATTCCCGATCCAGCGCGTTAACCATTTCGCTACCTAACTCCAGGAAGTCCTGACGAATTCTTCCTTAAGCTTGGTGTGTCGATCTTTGCATTGTTTTATTTGAAAAGTTTTATACCTTAGCGACCTCTATGTGAATACGCTAATATCCACATCAGACAATCTTACCGCACCACTTTACAGTGGTGAACGAGCAAGCGAGAGAGGGCGCTGTTAGTTTTATAAATTTATGAAACATGTAATGTCTCATTTTTTAATGTGGGTACACCACATTTTTCTTATTTAAGCCTTTAATACAAAGATCAAAGCTTAAAGAAAAATTTAAAAAGGAGCTACCTGGTGGAACAGACCGGGAATCTAACCCGGTACCTCTGGATTGCCGGTCCAGCGCGTTAACCATTTCGCTACCCTAGCTCCAGGAAGACCTGACGAATTTTTCCTTATGCTTTGTGTGTCGATCTTTGCATTGTTTTATTTGAAAGGTCCACCTTTACATGTCCTACTAACGCCATCTTACAACCACGCAACTTACAATAAGTTAAATGTATTATATAGTAGTATTAGTAGGTATCTATTTTAAGATAGTATCAGAAGAAGCAGTCGCGTACCTGCGCCTCAGGCACAACTGCATGCGATACGCGACTTTTTCTCGCGTGATATATTTACCTATCTATCTCTTTCGTGCAGTACTGTGAGAGAGTGACAGGTGACGCTATGCCGCGCGATAAGGGTCTTTCTAAATATAAGTATTTCTTTATATATGTAATCCTGTGACAAGTATATAAGTATGATATCACGTATGAGGTGCTTGCTTCGACTGCCCTTGGCAATGGAATCAATGAACATTTGTCAAAACTGACGTTTATCTCGCTCGCCAATTTTTTCTTAATCCGTGCGTTGCATACCGGTTTCGCAAGTTAAATAACTTGAAATTCTTAAAAGGTTAGTAAAAGTTACACCGTGTAATTTTTGTGTGACGGCAAGGGTTCTAATTAGAGATGCCACGAATATTCGGCAACTATTCGGTATTCGGCCTATTCGGCCACTTTTTTGCTATTCGGTATTCGGCCGAATAGTGCGTACTATTCGGCCGAATACCGAATAGCAAATCATGTAAAAAAAGACACGTTATTTTACTCAAAATTATGTATTTATTTCCAAATTACAACATTTTAGTACTTAAAATTAATCAGTGGTAAGTTGTGATGGATAAAAACGAGCTTTTCAGCATTTTTTGATAGCAAACGATTGCGCTTTTCATCGTAAACGCCTCAGAAAATAACCTCTCACTATAAACGCTACTTCCAGGCGAAGAAAGATACACTTTTGCAAATTTCGAAAGGTTCGGGTATTGTTTTTCGTTTGCTGACCACCACTTGTAAGGATCTGCCTTCCGATCTAGGCGAACTGTTTTCAAATAAAAATCCACCTCGTTTGGCCGAATATTCGGCGGCCGAATATTCGGCGCTTTGGCCGACAGTGTTGCCGAATATTCGGTATTCGGCCAATTCACTATTCGTGGCATCTCTAGTTCTAATATTCTATCCTACGTGCCTTAAATTTAGCATTGGCTTCTATTTTTCGAGTTTTTTCCCCGACCTTACTTGGCTGATGCGACAAAGGAAGCCTTCTTTGAAACGGAGTTTTAATCACAGCAACGAGTATTTTGTTCTGACGATGAAATCTTTACACATTCTTACACTAATTATTTAGAATATTCCTATAGGAAAAAAATCTTTATTAAAGTGCTATGAAACGAATTTACTGGCTTACGTAATTACATCGGCCAATCGAACAGTGTTTTTATAAGAATTTTAATATGTTTTAGACTCGCAGGAGTTTTCTATGAAGAAAATAACTTTGTCCATAAGCATTGAATTAATGTAATACCATACTTAACTAAAACTTATTTCATCTCCAAATTTTTTTTTTTCGTTATGCGCCATTTGAGCGATATTTGGTATTCGCATAAAGACATAAAGACATTCGAACTAATATAATTGCAGCTGTGAAATTGACTATTTATAATTGAAAAAATGTAATAGAGCGCACACACAACTATATATATATGTATGTATATAGTGGTGATATCTTGACTAGATGTAATTTGATATGTTATAAGAGCTTTATTTAAGGGAAATAAAATACACACTATATAAAAAGATATGGACCCTAAAAGTTTGCCTTAAATCCTTAAGATAGGTACTTTTTAGGGTTCCGTAGCAAATGGCAAAAAACGGAACCCTTATAGATTCGTCATGTCTGTCTGTCCGTCTGTCTGTCCGTCTGTCCGTCCGTATGTCACAGCCATTTTTTTCCGAAACTATAAGAGCTATACTGTTGAAACTTGGTAGGTGGATGTATTCTGTAAACCGCATCAAGATTTTGATGCAAAAATAAAAAAAAATAAAAAAATATTGGGGGCTCCCCATACTTAGAACTGAAACTCAAAATTTTTTTTTTAATCAAACACATACGTGTGGGGTATCTATACTGATATAGAGGTTGTTAAAATATTTTTTTTCTAAACCGAATAGTTTGCGTGACAGACGCTTCCAAAGTGGAAAAAGTTGGTCCCCCCCCCCCTCTAACTTCTAAAATAAGAAAATGAAAAATCTAAAAAAAACATATGATGTACATTACGCTATAAAAACTACCAACGAAAATTGTTTTGAACGAGATCTAGTAAGTAGTTTTTTTTAATACCTAACTTTGCACCTAATTTATATAGGGCGCTATACATACCAGGTGCAAACTTAACTTAACCACTTAGGGATGGAAATTGTTTGTACGGAACCCTCGGTGCGCGAGTCCGACTCGCACTTGGCCGGTTTTTTTTTACTTAAAGGACGCATTCTTTAAATTTTCCTAAGATGAATAAATACATTCAGAGAATTATTCAAAAGATCGTTTTTAGGGTTCCGTACCCAAAGGTTAAAAACGGGACCCTATTACTGAGACTTCGCTGTCCGTCCGTCCGTCCGTCCGTTCGTCCGTCTGTCACCAGGCTGTATCTCAAGAACGGTGATAGCTAGACAGTTGAAATTTTCACAGATGATGTATTTCTATTGCCGCTATAACAACAAATACTAAAAATAAAATAAAATAAATATTTACGGGGTCTCCCATACAACAAACTTGTTAAACCTATATATATATATATATATATATATATATATATATATATAGGTACGGAACCCTTCATGCGTGAGTCGGACTCGCACTTGCCCAATTTTTTTTTATAACGACACATAGTGGCTCCACATCGCCTGATAGTAAGCAAAAAGAGGAGCCCAAGAAACCAACGGTGCTATGTCAGTTGACACTGCCATGCTGGCCCGAGAGATGCTTCTTCACGCTTCGTTTGAAGGCTTCCATGTTATAAGACTCTTTTAAGATGTGGTGTTGGCGGAGAATGTTACGCATACCGTGGACAGCCAGACGCACCAACAAGTCCATTCTCGGCCAACTAAAGGTTAAAACCAGACTCTCCACTATATGTTACCAGCGAGTCCTAAGCTACTTTGGTCATATCGCCCGCAGACAGCCAGATAACTTCGACAAACTGGTGGTAGTAGGAAAAGTAGACGGCAAAAGACCACGTGGGCGATCACCTACCCGCTGGTCCGACCAGATAAAAACTATAACTGGACTTACTATTACCACTGCCCTGAGAAAAGCCGAGGATAGAGTAGGATGGAGGCAACTCGTGAACGATGCCGTCAAAGCGTTTCAGGACGGACACGACCTTCAGCAATGAAGTCCACGAACAAGAAGAAGATGTTATAAGAAGGAGGCAACACATGAGCCGGCAAAGTTCCATTTTTTAAACACCATTTACACCTATATACTTTTATTGTGTAGCAACTTTTCCCATCGTGCCGCCGAGAATATAGGACTCAGCCGACGGAAAAATGTGTTGACATTATGCTCTTTCTCGAGCGCAGACAGACATCGACTCGCTCAAACACTCGAGACGGTGGCCGCCATTTTTAAATAATATCGTAAATTCTTCAACAGTGTTGAGGTTTCGTTAACATAATGCAATGCTTTATCGAAAATTGTATTTTTAAAGAGCTTCTAGGAAGCCCTTTGACTCCTCGAAACTTATTTCGTCGAATTTTTTATTTCGCCGGAAAATCATTCGCAGAATTTTTATTCCTCTGTAGTTATAAGTTCTTCATAATTCTTGCAAATATCATCCTATTGAGTAGGTTAGGTTTGTTTTATAACAATAAATTAAATAGTTTGCGGTTGCAAAGAAGAATAATTAGACGAGAAATAAACATAGGAATCAATATAGACCCTATTGTCTACGAGACGTCACCAAAGCAGGGAACTACAGAAAAAAAGTTGATTGATCCATTGAATACAATTTACTCGACGAGAGCAGACTTTCTGCTGTGAATTTTTTCTTCTTAGCATCGTCTAAAGTAAAATACACATTACTTTCCTGTCATGAAAACCTCCTTTTTCCCTTCTTGCAGTGGATGAATACCCAGACGGATACAAATGTGTCGACATTATGCACTTTCCCGAGCGCAGACTGACACTGACGTCGCTCAAACCCTCGAGACGGTCGCTGCCGTTTTTAAATTACCTATGTTAAAAATGTTATACTGCACTAGTATTTTTTAGGTTTCCTTGACTTAGTGCATTCTATTTATTACTTCCCACTAGTCAGGATTTGTAGCCACAATTAAAATTTAAACCCGTGATATAAAGAGGGTATATTTTAGGTTACTTTTATTTACACTTCCAAAGCAGACGCTACAAATATAGTGCAAAATGATTTTTCTCAAACATGCAATGAAATATTGTCTTTGCGTTCCTTATAATAGGCTCGGAAGTATCGGTTTTTGGGCGCAACAACTCGAGAGGACTGTAAAGGGATTTCATACTGCTTTTCAGGCCTAGGCCTGCAAAGTAACTTTTTTTTGGTTTCAACAACAAGGTCATTCACACAGCTGGCTGATTTGACAAAAAGCAGGTTTTGTTTTTAAAGGTTGGTTGTTAGACACTTGTGGAAAAAAAGATTCAAGATGGCGACTTTTTTTTTCAAAATTTCAAATTGGTATCCGGGGGTTTTTGGGGCTCCTGAGTCAGAATCTGAAATCGGATTTTTAAAATTCGGTCAAATTCGGATTCGGGGGCTCTCGGGGCTCAAAAATATGAATCTGAAATCTTGTCCGAAAATTCGGTCAAATTCGGAAAATGGCGAAAAAAAATGATTTGTATGGAGAAAATTTCAAATTGGTCCTAGGAGGCTGAAATTCGGTATCCGGGGGTTATTGGGGCTCCTCAGTCAGAATCTGAAATCGGATTTTTTTAATTCGGTCAAATTCGGTATTGGGGGGCTCTCGGGGCTCAAAAATATGAATCTGAAATCTAGTCCGAAAATTCGGTCAAATTCGGAAAATATCGAAAAAAAAAACGATTTGTATGGAGAAAATTTCAAATTGGTCCTAGGAGGCTGAAATTCGGTATCCGGGGGTTTTTGGGGCTCCTGAGTCAGAATCTGAAATCGGATTTTTAAATTTCGGTCAAATTCGGATTCGGGGGCTCTCGGGGCTCAAAAATATGAATCTGAAATCTTGTCCGAAAATTCGGTCAAATTCGGAAAATGGCGAAAAAAAATGATTTGTATGGAGAAAATTTCAAATTGGTCCTAGGAGGCTGAAATTCGGTATCCGGGGGTTATTGGGGCTCCTCAGTCAGAATCTGAAATCGGATTTTTTTAATTCGGTCAAATTCGGTATTGGGGGGCTCTCGGGGCTCAAAAATATGAATCTGAAATCTTGTCCGAAAATTCGGTCAAATTCGGAAAATATAGAAAAAAAAACGATTTATATGGAGAAAATTTCAAATTGGTCCTAGGAGGCTGAAATTCGGTATCCGGGGGTTTTTGGGGCTCCTGAGTCAGAATCTGAAATCGGATTTTTAAATTTCGGTCAAATTCGGATTCGGGGGCTCTCGGGGCTCAAAAATATGAATCTGAAATCTTGTCCGAAAATTCGGTCAAATTCGGAAAATGGCGAAAAAAAAATGATTTGTATGGAGAAAATTTCAAATTGGTCCTAGGAGGCTGAGATTCGGTATCCGGGGGTTATTGGGGCTCCTCAGTCAGAATCTGAAATCGGATTTTTTTAATTCGGTCAAATTCGGTATTGGGGGGCTCTCGGGGCTCAAAAATATGAATCTGAAATCTTGTCCGAAAATTCGGTCAAATTCGGAAAATATAGAAAAAAAAACGATTTATATGGAGAAAATTTCAAATTGGTCCTAGGAGGCTGAAATTCGGTATCCGGGGGTTTTTGGGGCTCCTGAGTCAGAATCTGAAATCGGATTTTTAAATTTCGGTCAAATTCGGATTCGGGGGCTCTCGGGGCTCAAAAATATGAATCTGAAATCTTGTCCGAAAATTCGGTCAAATTCGGAAAATGTCGAAAAAAAAAAACGATTTGTATGGAGAAAATTTCAAATTGGTCCTAGGAGGCTGAAATTCGGTATCCGGGGGTTTTTAGGGCTCCTGAGTCAGAATCTGAAATCGGATTTTTAAAATTCGGTCAAATTCGGAAAATATCGGACAAACAATATTAAGTGTTATTCTTTGAAGTATATTTTTTTATTTCATTGTATGTTTGAGAAAAGCACTATACATGCCTCTTCGTGAAAACGGATTCCCGGCCTCGTATCACTATCCGGCCTCGCTCGCACGCTCGCTCGGCCGTATATACCTACTTGGCCGGAAATCCTCATTTTCCCGGCCTCTGATGTAATGTACTATTCCATCGGTTTCTGTCCGGAAATTTCGTTTCAACTTGCTTTCCATCAACTCTGGTAGAAAAGTTGGGAGGGAAATATAAAAAAAACCGGCCAAGTGCGAGTCGGACTCGCGCACCGAGGGTTCCGTACAAACACTTTCCATTCCTAAGTGGTTAAGTTAAGTTTGCACCTGGTATGTATAGCGCCCCATATAAATTAGGTGCAAAGTTAGGTATTAAAAAAAACTACTTACTAGATCTCGTTCAAAACAATTTTCGTTGGTAGTTTTTATAGTAATTTACATCATATGTTTTTTTTAGATTTTTTATTTTCTTATTTTAGAAGTTAGAGGGGGGGGACCAACTTTTTTCCACTTTGGAAGCGTCTGTCACGCAAACTATTCGGTTTAGAAAAAAAATATTTTATAAACCTCGATATCATTTTTAAAGACCTATCCATAGATACCCCACACGTATGTGTTTGATGAAAAAAAATTTTTTGAGTTTCAGTTCTAAGTATGGGGAGCCCCCAATATTTATAATATTTTTTTTTATTTTTGCATCAAAATCTTAATGCGGTTCACAGAATACATCTACCTACCAAGTTTCAACAGTATAGCTCTTATAGTTTCGGAAAAAAATGGCTGTGACATATGGACGGACAGACAGACGGACAGACGGACAGACAGACATGACGAATCTATAAGGGTTCCGTTTTTTGCCATTTGGCTACGGAACCCTAAAAACGAGTTTGCCCTCCAAAGAACGATGGAAAAACATTATGCACTACAATTATCAGTGCTGCATGTCTTCTGTCACATTAAACATCTGACGTTGACATTTGGGTACACCATTTATTAGTACAAAATAAAGTCCAAGGAATACAACTTAAAATACTTACAATAAAACTACAATTATATCTGTATGTACTTTTCTTGTATGAAAATATTGAAAACGTACATAAAACTGTAATAACTATACATTGAAATAATTTTATGAAACATGTAATGTCTCATTTTTTTAATGTGGGTACACCACAATTTTTATTTAAACCATGAATACAAAGATCAAAGCTTAAAGAAAAATTGAAAAAGGAGCTACCTGGTGGAAGGGACCGGGAAGCGAACCCGGTACCTCTGGATTACCGGTCCAGCGCGTTAGCCACTTCGCTACCCTCGCTCCATGTAGACCTGACGATTTTTTCCTTATGCTTTGTGTGTCGATCTTTGCATTGTTTATTTGAAAGGTTTTTACACCTTAGCGACCTCTATGTGAATACGTTCTTCGAAAATTCGTCAGGTCTACATGGAGCGAGGGTAGCGAAGTGGCTAACGCGCTGGACCGGTAATCCAGAGGTACCGGGTTCGATTCCCGGTCCCTTCCACCAGGTAGCTCCTTTTTCAATTTTTCTTTAAGCTTTGATCTTTGTATTCATGGTTTATATACATTGAAAATGAAAATATTTTCCAAAAAACATTTGATTTGGAGATAATGAAAATAACCTCCAATCAATTAATTTTGTTTTTCGTACATACTAAAAGACTATTTAATTACGGGAAGATTCCACGTTCACTATATTTTCTGATTAGCCTCCACAGAGCCCAACAAGCCAGGTCGTAATTTAAGGCTTTGTACGCCCCTAGTTAGCTGCGCTCTTTGTGGGGTCTAGTCTAAATACAATGCAATGCTTCTTACACTCCTTTATTTACATGCATTTTCTAACAGAATTTCTAAGGGAAAATGTGTAAATTGCTCCTAATATTACTTTGAATTATAGTGACCTAAATAATTCAAAATTTTGGAGTTTTGGAATTAAGTCTCTTTCATTTTAAATGTATATATTTTAAATTGAAGTGTTAACGATTTCGAATTAGGTAACTGTAATTCTAAAGGTGCGTGCCATTAATTTTAATGCAACAGAAATGTTTCATGACTTCATACCAAAAAGTTACCACCTTAACTAACTTAATTAAAATCTGTATGAAAGTTTCCTTTTTGCGACGACAGTTAACTATCGAATAACGTACCTCGAGGTTCTATTTTTGTGTCGCATAACAGAACTTAATTTTTTCATTAGCTTTTTTTCTCGTTTTGTATGGCTTACTTCACCTAAATTTCGTCCAACTTTTTAGCCCTTGCCCTCATGCGAATCGGTATAATTTTATACTTTAAGCTATTATTTGCAAAATTTATGGAATTTCTTTTGTAAGTATTGATAGTTGTGATTTACAAGGTCTTTTCTGTGGCTTCACTTATCGAGTACCTAACAAATTTTGTCGACACCAGACGCTGCCTTTTTCGAGAAAGTAGCCACTTTCCGATTTCGGCTCGTAATTATTTCGATGCAAAAAAATATATAAATGTCACAGCTCTTTGCAGTTATACAGTCATATATATGAAAGCTAATCACACCGACAAACACGGTTTTGAAGCAAGGTAGTCCACCTTGCTACTAATATAGATTTTTCATCATGTATCCGCATGATTATCATTTTCAGGTTCAGGTAAAAAATACACTCAAAGATAAATGGTTATACTGCCAAATAAAGTAAATATTTTATATCGGTACACCACTGTTTTTATTGGATCAGTGCTTCCTAAACTTTTTGACCCTAGGACGTAGATATTCAGTAAGCCGATTTTACCCCGACCATAATAAATCGTAAATAGTACACGGAGAAAATCTTCCATTATTCGCCACCTATATATTTCTAGACCATTCACGGTATGCGGGCTGCGGACCGCGCCGGCAAAGCTTTTATTTACGTCCGAGTTCCTACAGATTCACAATCAATCTCCATCCATCTGGACGATGGATGTTTAATCTATCGCAGAGATAAATCTACATGGACCGCGCTGTCTTCAAGACAAACTGCTTCGGAAACCTTCGCTTTGAAATCCAGATGCGCTGTCGCGCCATCTCTTTTACTGTAATGTATCACGCCAATGAGTAAGAGAGATAGAGCAAGATAAATTTCGATTTGGAATAGACATTTGAAAGCCTTTTCGTGTATCGAAAACCCTTGATCACTTACTTAAATAAATTCGAAAAGTTTGGAACTACTGTTGTCCTTTATGGGATCTCCTTTATCCTGAGTAATGTAAATGGGAAAGTTTGTTCGTTATTCTTTTTTCACATTTCCTTTTTCACTATGAAGTAGATGCAAACTTTTGGTATTTATATGACGGAAAAATAAAATGATACATAGTTCTCAAACAGTTAGATAATTATAGTAAGTAAAAATATGTCGAATAGGAGACACTTTGTTGTTTTGGTTGACGAAACTTTCGTTGCCGCTTTTTGTTAAGATTATAATTATAACTTACCTAGAGTTGGATCTCTTCGACGAGTCGTGTTTCTTCCCACCCTGTAGATTCGGCAGGTCTTTTTGCCTCTTTTTCGTCTCGCGCCATATCCGATAGTACAATATGCACATCACTGTCACTGGCACATAGAAGGCGGCTATCGCCGTCCCGAACGTGATAAACTGGTTCGTCTCTATGAACTGAATGTAGCACTCGTTTGGGGGTACCTTGCGTTCACCGTCTATGTAAGGCCACGCGTAAATCCAAGGAGGCCATAACACTAAACTGAATCCCCACGCACTGCCTATCATGACCGTCGCTCGCCTTGTAGTCCTCTTAGCTCTATAAGTCAACGGTCGCGTCACACTGAAATATCTGTCGAAACTGATGATGAGAAGATTCAACACTGACGCGTTTGAAGCTAGATAGTCTAGCGCCAGCCACGTGTCGCAAACGTGGGGCCCGAGAGGCCAGTAGCCGTAGATCGTGAACATCGTGTACAAAGGCATGGATATGAGTCCTACAGCGAAGTCAGCAACTGCGAGTGAGAAGAGGAAATAGTTGCTGATCGTTTGTAGTTGTTTGTCGATCTTGAAGCTGATCATAACCATGGAGTTGCCGACGACGGTGAGGACAGAGAGGACGCTGGCAACGATGGCGATGACGATCTTCTGGGCGAGGCTGTAGGGGCTGGAGGGGAGGTCCAGAGCCAGGTCGGTGAGGTTGGCAGTGGTGTTGTCGATTAGCATGCTGTCAACTCGACGCGCCCGCGGGCCGCGCTGCGCCCCGACCAGAGCGCCGGCCGTATGCGTGCACGCCTGGAACAAACACAATCTAGTTAATCATAACGATGATGGAAGACTCTTTCGTGACCCGTCAGGTACAAAAATAAATAAGAAAAACGACTAAGTACGCTGTGCGCACGATCCTCTTACTTCGAGTTTAATAAATACTTGTAGATTTGATTATTTGAAACTGTTTAGCAACAATCGGAACGAAAAAATCAAAATAAACTAGGTTATTAATACACATTTCTTAACATTACGTTTTAATAGTGCTATCCCAAAGACCTATATTCCAGCTATAAGACTTTGTTACTGGTGTAACAAAAACTGGTCAAATGAAACAGTCTCTTGTATAATAAGGATGTCATTATCTCGCAGCTATACTGGGCTAGCTGAGTAGGAGTCGGAAATGGTTAGAATATACGAGGTATGTAGCTACGTAGATTGACGACATATGATCATACGGGTGTGGTAGGTGTGGAATTAACTTAATTGCAGTTAGGTTTATTCTGTATAGAGATATACATAATTATGTGCCTTTCGATGTCGCCTTCGAGAAGGTTTCTCGTTTTGTATGAAGAAATAATGTTTTCCGTTCATACAAATATGAAAACGTTCTCGAGAACGGTACATCTCTAATTCTGTAGCTTTGGCGCAAGCTACAAAAAAAATATATTCTGCAAATATTTAGGATAAGTGTGTATATAAAGTAGTGTATGCAACTGTATATAAAAAGGCCTTAAAACGCTCATGTGATCCTATTTTGACACTCGTCTCATGTAACAGTTGCATAATAGTACATTACATACCTAATAGGGCGGTCAATTCGTGAATGTCCCAGATCGCAGGCGTTTGTGGCCCGAGCGGAATGAGAGATCCATAAGTATGCGATCTCGGGCTTTACAAATTACCACCCTAAATTGATTTGTCTAAAGTTCTACGTCTTGCCTTGGCCACCAATTTCACTTTCGAACTATTGGCGCTCTCACTCCACTCGAGCCAAAATGTCTCGAGTGGAATGGATGCCTTTCATACCTTGTTTAACAATTTACTATTAATCATCAAGTCCGCTAGAATACCACAATCAGAACTGTGAAGTAACTCCACTAAGGCTTCCCATTTCAGCATGCAAATAATTTTAACTATTCCCTATTCTAGTTAACTATTCGAGTGTTCTTACGTCCTTAAGGCTACGGCTACATTATCAAGAGCGGAGCCAGCTTTTTAAAGTATGTGTTGGATTCTAAGACTATGTCACAATTGCTAACTTTCGGTCTTATTTACCTACGTTGATGCGTAAGAGGACCTCCTCCCTGACTGAACCTAGAATTAAATGTAACTTCTGTCATGGTATTTTTAAATGCCGTCTTTGCGAAATCTTTCGCATTATAATCACGTCAGACTTGTCTCTTAACTCCAATATTAAAAGTTACCAAATGAATTTCTGATAATTACTTACGTGTGGAAATTAAATCACCGCAAACAATGATGCTCGATACATCAAACTCGAAATGTAGTTTTTAGCTGAATATGACCGTGTCATAACTTTTTGTAAATAAGAACTCCATTGTAGAATGTGAGCGATTTTTTTTCATTAAAAGCCTTTTTTTACATATTATTCCTAAACCGCTCCGCTCGTTAATCCGCTTCACATTCTGCTTATCACTAAGCCCACGGTCTTAAGTCTTCATATTCTCGACATGTTTGTTTGTTTCCCCGTATTTACAAGGCAAGTCAAATTGACAGGCGGACGAACCGCAAGCCTCATTTGCATTAGTTGAGTTGCTAACAGCGGGTTTACACTAGTTTGTTACATGGCCTGCTTGTTTCAAATTGTCTGTGTAAGTTTTGAATATTAAAAACGATGCTATGCGAAATTGTACCTTGCTCTATAGGGCGTTCTAAGTTATTGTTATTATAAATGTTTGTCAATTGTCACTACTTGACAGGTAAAATAACGGAGTGATTACATACTCTTTGGGTAAAATTAGCTGGTGATCAGCCAACACGGGCTACCAGATGGTGAAATTGGGCCTAAAAGTAAAAAGGGCGTTATATTTCAAAGTGTACTTAAACTTTTAATGTGTAACTAATAAAAATGTTTCAAAATTTCCGTTACAGATCATCACTTTTTTTTATAAAATTTTGAATAGCTTCTTTTATCAGAGCTTAACAGCAGCAGCGGTTGCCTCAATGACAAGTCCGTCATTTTTACTTACTTGTAATGTGAATGTGCAATAAAGTTTAACAATCCTAACCTAACCTGGTTTTAAAAACACTAAAAAAATACAATAAATGAATACATATAAAACAAAGGTCGGTAGTTTATTTCAACAAATCGGCCGAGTCCAAGCAGAATGTTGACCTATTTATTCACATGTCAATTTCAGAAATAGGCCGACTAAATCGACCCGAAACATTGAAAGTGACATGACACAGCCATAAACTGCCACCAGCACTATTCAACAGGTAGGGAAGGGAGGACTTCCGGTTCGTGTCCCAAGATGGCCGCATGCGTTTAAGTTTAGTTGTTCATTATTTATTCATTTTAGTTGTTCATTGTTGTTGTATTGATAGCGTATTGTGCAGTGATCTAACGTATGAGTGAATAGCTAATGAAGAATTCAACTTGAAGCGTTCATAGCCCTTCCTGGGTCAAGGCCCGATAGTCCGCGTGGTTTTTTGTAAATCGCTATCACTTTACAAAAAGCAAAACCTCACCGAACAACGGCATGCTCTACGAGCAAACTCGAAATTGGCGAAATCATCATTAACTTTGATGGAAGCCATATTTTAAAATTAGAATTAGAATTAGGTAGGGAAGGGCCCTCATCATCATAGGCCGTTACATCTGTTACAGACGATCTTATGCAGTGTGGAGACACTTTTGGTGACTGTGTAGTCCGATGCGAGACCGGCATGATTGCCCGCACTTGTGACATAAAAAGTTTATGTCAGTGTCAGTAGTTGCTCTGGTGCTGGTTTGCTGCCTACGAATCCTTTTACCGGCTAAAGTCTCAAACCAGGCTTCATCAATCATCACATAATAAGGGAAGGGCCCTAATTCCATGGGTATATATCTCCGAAGTGATGGTGTCTATACCAACTCGGTCGAGTTAAGCTTGCGCCTCATTTAAAGTTTTACTTACCATAAAAATTCTTGTAAAATTAAGAGGCCTTATTATTCCTTTGATTTTTTTTCCTATTATGACATATGTGTTGATAATTGCAACCAACTTTTTAAAGTAAATAATACTTCCCTGAGTTTTATGCTTTCATTACGTGTAGTGAAAAAAAAAATCCTACCCTCTCTTGCCCGTGGTCCACCTGCCTGGTTGCGTGTGTTTTGTCCAAGTTTTGTCAAATTCGAGTAGTTTTTGGAACAAAAATTATCAATCAAAAAATTCAAACTGTTGGTTTCAAATATATACGAATAGATCGCAATTTAGCCCTGTTCTAACTAGTTTAATAATATGCTCAGAAACTTGTTAGATCATAGAGAAAAATATCTGAAACAATCAACATTTTTGAACGGATAAGGAGCCTTATGCCAATCAATTTCATGCCAACCGATAGGATCCTAACGTCAGCTTTCGAACACCAAGAACACCTTCTGTAGTGTTTTATCTTGTAGCATAGGGATGGGACATATCTGCTTATAACATTACCTAATCTTATAACAAAAACCGGCCAGTATTGCTAACCGTACATAAGTATGAGTAATAATACGCAACCAATCTTATCGGCCATTATGCCGCATATACAATACTAATGTCCGTATTATAGTAATATGATTTTTTTACTGTCCCTACTTATCTTTACTAAGCTCTAATACGTTATCTCTTATTTTCTCTACCAAATTCTTATTATTAGGGGTATTATAAAGATTTTTCGGCTTTGGGGGTTTATATTACCTTTATATTTAGATGTATAAAGTAAAACAGTAAAAAGGATAATACATATATAGAAGGTAGCATAAGGATAATTCAGGAAGACAGCGAACGTTTGAAGTTAGTGTGTTTGAGTTACAAAAATGGGAAGTTACCAAAACTTGAGATTGTGACCAAATACTTGAATGATGAATCTTCAATGTTTGTTGGACTTTACACGATCAATTTGTTTTTGGCCAGTGGTATTAATTTAACTACCATTGAGATACTACATATACATTTTTTTTTCAATATTCAAAGTAAAATAAGTTTTGTTAAATTTAGTTTTAGATTTAGATAGACTTATTTTAATTGGGTTATTGTTTATTTTGTTGTGTTATATTTTTAATAAAGAGTGATTTGATTAAATTATGTATATAACAATTGTACCGCATATAGGTATTCATTATTAGGCCTCCCTTAAATTGTTTTATATTAGTGTGCGATGATCGCGGAAACCTAGAAAATATTATTTCATTTTGATGTCTCAGAAATAACATGTTATTAGCATAACATTGCTTTATTGTTTTGTTTACTAATACTACGTGTTCACAACCATAACACGGTATGTAAAAACAGTCATAGCTCAGTTTTATAAGGCGTCTGTTTGAATTTTCACAAAAACGGACTGAGAACTGTATTTTATTGGTAGATACATAGATAGATAATAGATAGAAAATTCGTTATTGCACAAAAAAATACAAATTAGATTTGGTTATTTGCTTATATTTTAGAGCTGCGCTCACGACGCAAACTTCGCATTTTTGGTTTAGGTTAGGTTAGGTATGCCTCTTGAACTGACGTGACACTGACAGCGCTTGTGTGCGTTCAGGTTCACGCATCCTAAATGCGATTAGCGCTCGTGCGTGCAGCTCTCCGTGGCGGCACCTATGGTCCCACCGGAAGATCAGCGCTGGCTCTCGAGCTAGCATCTTGCTGAGGTGGGACCTTTTCGTGGCACAGCCATAAAAATAACTACTTATTGTTTTATTTTATTTTCTTATTTTTGTCACACCTTTTATGTTATTATGTTTTATTGCACATCACAAATAAATGTATTTCTTTCTTTCTTTCTAAAGTGCAACGTAATTGGTCGTGTGAAGTGGTGATGTGATCAATAGTTACGAACGCGCTTTTTCTTTGACCGAACAAAGGCGGAAGGAAAGTCGAGATGAGCACACAGGTATATTATCTACTGTCACTATCTATTATTCCTAAATAGCTCGTTTTGCAATCCATATTAAATACTAGTCGGTTTGTGAGCTAGACCTCGCGAGTTTGTTTCGTACATAATTCTCGTAATTTGACATATTTATTTATTAACGTATACCTACAACTTAAGAGGCCTTATTCCTTTTAAAATGCTGATTGTTTTAGACATTTTTCGCTATGATCAAACATGTTTCTTAACATGTTATTGATGTTACTACCTAGAACAGGGCTATTGGGGTTTATTGATATATATTTGAAACCTATAGTGTGAATTTTTCATTGATAATTTTTGTTTCAAAAAGTACTCGAAATTAACAAAATTCACCCGAAAAATTCGTTTTTTCAACTTATTTTCGACTGCACGCAATAAAAGCATGAAATAGCTACGTTACTACCTAGAACTCGGGGGAAAAGTGTTATTCACTTCAAAAAGTTGGTTGAAATTATCAATATATTAGTCATAATATGAAAAAAATATTTTTTAAAAGGAATAAGACCTTAAGTAATACAGTTCCCTGCAAAACTGTTTGTACACTTTATCCGCAGGCGCGAGTAGAGACTCGCCTTTGTTTGTTTGGTTATTGCTAAACACTTGCCATCGACAAAAATCCATACTAATATTATAAATGCGAAAGTGTGTCTGTCTGTCTGTCTGTCTGTTACCTCTTCACGCTTTTAGTTTAAGCGTGAAGAGGTAACAGACAGACAGACAGACACACTTTCGCATTTATGATATTAGTATGGATAGTAAAGTAATAGATAATTCATACATACATCTCATTTTAATTGGCAGTCATTTGTTTCCATTTGCATCTTGCATCCCACTCTATCCCGATTTCATTAGTCGAACCGATTCAAATATCGGATTATGCCGAGTGCATGGCGGTGGTACGACAAGTTCTAAATCAATAATTATTATCTGCATGCATGCATTGTATTACTAGCTAAATTGTACTTTTATGAAGTGACGTAGACATACGGATCGAAATGAAGATAATCTGTATAAAAAAATGAAAAATATATCAAATACGGGGGCAAATTAAGTATAGAAACTCAGTTATTAGCGACCCGCCCCGGCTTCGCACGGGTGCTAATAAATTATGCATGTATTATACATATATACCTTCCTCTTAAATCACTCTATCTATTAAAGCAAAATCCGTTGCGTAGTCTTAAAGATCTACATAAGCATTTATAGGGATAGGCAGACAGGAAGCGACTTGTAGTGAAGTAGGTACAATATTTAATGGTAAATCAATACTGAGTTTGAAATAAGTTTAGTTTACTAAAACTCGAAAGCTAAATTATGCCTAATTATGTAATAGTGCCATACGTTTTTAATTATACTTAAATGTTAAGGGACAATCTTACACATCTCTACCTTGTGCCGAACTAAGCAATGCTTGTACTATGGCACTAGACGACGATATACATTTCGTCACACAAATATTTACCCTTGCCGGGAATCGAAACCAGGACCGCCGGCTCAGTAGGCAGCTACACTATAAACTAACTATTATTATTACTAACTGTTATGGATCTATGGTCTGAAATAATCAATTTTTTTTTTAAACTTCGCCAACCGGGGCGTCTAATGCCAGTCTGTCAAAATGTACCTACTCCTAAAGTTTCGAACCTACTATACAGACATATTTTCTCCGATACCGAGAATAAAAACACCCCGTTACGAACGAAACGACCCAATTCCGTCAAAGCCTTAATAAATGTCATTTTACTGGCTCAGGAGATATTTTGTGCATCCATTTTACCGTTGTTGGTAATGTTTAACCAAGTTTTATGAATCTCACGGCTGTAAAACTGACATAAAAGTTGTATTAATATTTATGACAGCTTTTTAAATTGTATTTTGTGGGGATATTTCAATCATAGAGTTTGAGCCTTATACAGGGTGACTTTTTAATCGTGAATGGGAGTGCCGGGGGGGGGGGGGGGTAACGAGGAGGGTCACATTGAGCAACTTTTAGTATAGGGCCAAATACGAAATTACGAAAAAAAAGCTATTTAAGAATTAATTGATAATCTCAACCGACATGTATGCAGCAATTTTTTGAGCGATTTCATGGACCCTTGAAATTTCGACAAACGTTTAATCGAATTTCAATTGAAAGTCAACGGTACGCATTTTTTCATTTGATCGAATATTCATTACATCGAACAATAAAAAACACAGCAATGTTCACATTGTTGTGTTCCGGTGTGGGGGTAAGATAGCCGGTGAAATTACTAGCATAGAGGCATTCTATCTTTGACGCACGTGCGCTACTGCAAGAGGATGAACGTGCACCTTTGAACAAACAAAAGAGGCGCCATCATTTCTTCAAGGACGAAGTTGGGGTCCTGCCACGGGCGATGCACGTGGGGACTGAGAATCAATAAAAGGGCTGCGCCAGAGCACCAGGCCCTCCCTCTTTATAAATAAATAAAAAATAAACAAATATATTACTTCCTTTGTTTGTTTAATATTATTTTTTATAATAAATGTATATAATTTATCCGTTGTTTGGGATTATGCCGATTATGGGAACAGGATTATGCCACAACTTTGCGCGACAGCGGCAGCGGTGCATGGCACGTGTCTCGCTCACTCGTATGGCTGCCGCGCTCCGATCTCTCGCTCAACCGCTCGCTATGCCGCTGCTTGCGCAAAGTTGCAGCATCTCCAAAGGCGAGGCCAAAGAATACATATACTAACGTAAAAAGAAACAACAGTGACACTTGTGTGCAGTGACAAAACTTGCGGCTATGTGTGCGTGTCGAGGGGCGAGCGCGGGCGAATGCGGGACGCGCGCGGTGGTGAAGGGCATTCACGTGAATGCTTCGTCGAAGGATTTGGCATTACAAGGTCACCAGCGCCCGAGTTACACCGATAGGCCGCTGTCGCGCCTGTGGCGAGGTCGAGCTCCCAGGTGTACTGATACATAGGCTGTTCGCGGTACGAAATGAACCCATTTTGTCCCTAGTAAACATGTCGCTCACGCCCCAACCCTCCATGTCGGCACTCCGGAATCTGATATTACCGGCGCGCCGGCCGAGGCTGCTCATAATTAAAACCGGAACTGACCCTTGGAATTATAATGCACGTGGGCCTTAATTCGGTTGGAATTTGCTAGCGATTTGTTGTGATAAACTTTTAGTATAAACAGATTATCTTCTACGGACGTGGTTTAGGTTATTATTCATTAATGTAACTAGAATTGCAATGATCTAATTTCCTGAAATAAATAATTTTGACTTTGACTTGACTTGAGGCACATGCAGATATTAAGTCGATGTAGGATTTTATTATTTTACTATCTTTGAAAATGCTGAATATCAGGGGTGAGCTATTATTTATTATTATTTATTTATTTATTTATTAATTTTACAACAAAGATTACATATAATCTAAAGCCCTGCGAAACTGTTATGACAGTTTGTCTACATTATGTAGGTACTTATAGTCATATACATATGTATTCTCTGCTAAGGGACGAGGACCCAACGGTGTTGCTCCAACGAGGAACGTGATTTTTTACTTTATTTTAGTCATTGAGATACACAAACACAACACATATGCAATAACACGTTAAAATTGTAGTGACTCGACGACGTTGCTACACAGAGGTGCTACGTCGTAGCTTTGCTACGTTGCTACAGACAGCCAGACAGTTGCTCGCCGGACTTGAAATGATGTAATTCGATATAGGCTTCCTAGAACCGAAGGAATTCCAGGCTTGCTGCCAATTCCGTTGGGTTCCGACATCCGATAAATGAAGGTGGAACAATCCTTTGAGTAGAACCAGGAGTATCTATACAAAAGATCCCACTGGGTCAAAGTGTACCCATAGGGACCCCTCCAACACGATAAGTCACTTGTAAAAATAAGCCATCTGCAAAGTACTTTTCTCAAACGTCCAATGAAATGTCGTCATAACGTGCGTTATGACAAGCTTCGAAGTATTGCGTTTCGTTCGGAACAACTCGAAAGAACTGTAAAGGAATTTCATATAAAATTTAAGGCCCAAGCCGGGAAGTCGTTTTTTTTTTGTGTGTTAATGAAAAGGCTAAACAGTTGAATGATATTTTTTTGAGTGATGTATTTTTTAATTTAATTGCATATTTTTTGTCGAATTAGATTAGCCTGTAAGGACAGTTGTGTGTGTGTGTAAAATAAAAATAAATAAATATTATTTTGAGAAAAGAACTATCATGCCTAGCCGTGGAAAGGGCTTGCCGGCTTCGTATCACTACCCACTATTTCCTCTCGCAACTAAAATTTTATTCAAATTTCACGGATCTTCTATTCATGGACATTCTAGTGATGGATCGGATGGCCTTGACGGGCCACGAAAGTGACGGTCGTAATGTGATGGATCACTTGTTTGGATCACCTATAATCGCCATTTAAACCCGTGGCCAGTGTAAAAAAAAATATAGAGAATAAAGATAGTATGGTGTAGTCTATTTTTCAATGTGTGATAGACATATTTTGACCTCGAACGATGAGGCCTAGGACGAAGCATGCTTGTCTAGAAGATGCCTATTCACTCTCGACTTGAAGAGATCGAAGTATAATATTTCTCAGGGAAAAAGTGCGCAGGACAAGAGGTGTCTATATCGTAGAGTTCCACCGACTCCACGACGACATTATAGTTAGGTACAGATATCGAGCATTCTGGGAATTTAGTGATTTATTCTACTTTTAATGTTATTGATTGCGTTAGAAACTTAGGTTTGACGCTGTGTTTCAATTTTAAGCACTCCCTCATTAATTGTTATTTTCACAGCGACTCGATCATCAATCCGTAGGCCAGAATCTATACGAGTACAAATTGATTTATTTTGTCACTTTATTCTGTAAAATGTTTTCAAATGCTCAAACCCCCTCGATGTCTAAAGCGTTTTTTAAATGGTTTTCGCTCGTCTATTTCGAGCGCAAAAACGCCCAATCGGCATGCTTTGATCGGCGGGGCGCGCGCTCCACGCTCTGCTGGGTGCCGAGGGGTTTTATTTTTATATTTCATTGTCAGATGGTGTATTAGTACAAAAGTATCAAGAACTTATAGGAGCCAGAAAAAAGCTAGCGTCATGTAATTTTTTTTTTCACTTCGCCGTCATTGTGTTGAAAATTTAAAAAAATGTGTGAGTTGAGCATGAGCTAGAGATCAATGCTCAAATACCGAAGGCAATAGTCAACCGTAGGAGGTTCCTGTCAATACTGTTTCTGCAGGCGTAACTAGGGCCCTGCTCTGCAGCCGAAGGCACCGTTTTTATAGTGTGTTTATAATCCTAAAACGTACAAAGCGAGACATTACAACTACGTAAGTAGAGACCTGCGCTTACCATGAGTTAAAGTGACTGTACTCGCTAGTGACAGCGTTAAGCGAACACATAGTAAGGATAGTGGTTAATTTCTGGATAACCACGATCCCCTTATTCCTTTATTCTAAATCATATGTCATGTCATATCTACGTTTATAAAGAAATAATTTACTTTAAAGAATCGGGTTTACGGGTCCGTTTTGAATATACGATTGAGTGAAATAAGAGCTTGATGGAGTAATCTGACGCTTCTCTCAAGATGCCAAAGTTAAGACAAATTGAAACAGTTAACTTTGTTGTTTTAGCCAATGTTCTGGCTCTGGCAAATTAGACTTTAATATTCAAGTTTTAAGACGGTACCACAATATGGTTTTATTAAGTTAAAACATGGAACCAAATGTCTGCGTTTGGAAATTTAGTTTTACGGAATAAAAATAAGCCAACAATTCGAACTAACACGTTTCTTTCCATTGTTTTCACACATAATTCCTACAAATAATAGCAACATAGACCAACAAATAGCTTCGTTGTTGCGTTATAGTAAGACAAGGCAACTAATTAGTGTTTAAATTAAACACGTGGGAAAAAGGTCGTCCTTCAGTATTTTACAAAGTGGGATTATATACAGCGTGTATATTTGATACAACCGCATATTGTAGCCAGACGGAGATTTGAGAGCTATAATCTGATATTTATAACAATTATTAACTTAGCGTTAACTGCCATAGCGTAATTAATTTTTGAAATTTTTCTGAGCAGCAATGTATGGCGTAGTTATTACTAGTGACAGTTGCGACATCACGATGTTATGTGTCAACAAACAACAACAAACAGTGGGTCGCGAGTCGCGTAGCAGCACGGATAGCTACCCCTGATGAAGCTCCAAATGAGTTCGAAACATGTCGGGCCGTTCCTGGCAATTTTTACGTGAGTTTAAACCGTTTTTATAATTATTAAAGATGTCTCACGATAGTTTTAATAACATACATTGCTTGCTGATTTATTTTATATGGAAAAAAGTTCGATTTTTTTTTTTATAATTTGTAGATAAATATATTAATATTAATAAGTGCCTATACAAAGCCCCCGTAAAGTATGCGGTTCTATCAAATATACACACTGTAGAACAGGCGACGTCGTTTATACCATACCAACACAAGTCTCATGAAATTAGTCTCTAAAATCCTGAAGTTTCCCATTTATTAATATTTCAAAAGCGAAAGTTTGTGTGCTTGTTTGTTACTTCTTCACGCTGAAACAGATGTACGCTTTTGTATGCAATTTGAAACAGAAATAGTTCATACCCTAACTTAACACATATACTACTTCTTTTCCCGAAAAAAATAGTGCACGTAGGATAGTGTATGCACATTCAACGCAAGCGAAGCCGCAGGCAAAAGATAATCACCCTAATATTATAAAGGCGAAAGTTTGAGAGTTTGTGTTTGACGCCAAAAAGCGAAAACGTACTAAACGCCAATGAATTCCCTTGTCGTTTACAATGTTTTCGCTTTTTTCCGTCGGATATGTATGTTTGTTACTTCTGCACGATCAAACGGCTGGACCAATTTTTTTAATGATAGTATGAAGGTAGCTGACACCCTGGATTAACACATAGGCTATTTTTATCCTTATAAATATGTAGGAAAGTCGCGATTCTATATCCGAACGTGATATCCCACGCACATGACTATAGCTGGATAACACAGTATCCACAAACAGGCCAAGGAGTCTCCTTGACCGATCAACTTGGCCTATATCGAGTCAGCCTCACTGCCAATGTTAATGACTCATAGACAATGCGTAGGAATCTTTCCTTGGTTCATTTCATTGTTGACCGCGGACAAAACATCGTAATAGGATAGACCTTTCTTTTACTTTCTACAAGCTTTTATTTAGTCTTTCTCGGAGCTTGTCTGTAATCAAATCTTGCAAGTCAAACTTGACCCTTGAGGGATAATATACCTTTATTGAATAAAAGACATAGATCAGGTAACCTACGGAAATTAACATACCTCTCAACATTTATAATACCATCAAGTAATAAAAATTACGGTAGGAGAGTGTGGACGCATGCACTGCCGCAAGCTTTGAATAGATTTCCATATGACTCTATGAACAACAAAACTGTAAAGCAAGTGGTGAGCATATACAAAAAATTGTTAATTAACAGCCTTCCCGACTAGTTTGTTTTTCTCATTCGCATTGTCAGAATATATTCGATAAAATCTTTAAATATAAGATTAGAGTCTAAGTAGAAGTTAGTTATAATAATGATGTGATACGGTCGACATCAAAAATAGCTTACACTTTTACTACTGGCTTATATGTCAAGTTATTCTAAAATTGACAGTTAATTTTAATGCTTATGTACAAGGGTGTCGGACGCATTTATTTATCACGTGATAAATTCAATCATTGTGCCGCAGGTTTCCGATAGAACTCAAATTTTGCATACATAATTGTAACTTGAAAGATAACGCGATACTAAAGTCACATAAACACTTTTTCTGGACTGTTCGGTAGTAAGCGTGCGAATAGTACAACTAACTTTGAAAAATTCTGATGACATACCCTGTGTTTCGTAATCAGGACGATATAATATGTCGATCTTTCGTGCAGGATAACGCCAAAAAGATTGAAGAGGTTAATTCGTTGAGTCAGTCGGCTCCAATCTCGAAAATAGCAGATAAGAAGACGTGTGCTTAATTCTCTTTGAATGGTCACTAATTTATATATTAAGCTTTTTTAACTGCAATTACAGTGTTCCAAGTTTAAAAAAGTATTCTGAGCGTGTAAACCAGTCGTAAATAAAATGGTTATCGCGCGAACGCGGTTTTCAGAATTTGCATAGAGCAGGACAAATTGGCCTGGACTCGTTTCGAGTTTTTCAGTGCATTTTGAAAGAAAAAGTTCATTTTCACATTTCCATTTTAAGTGCTAGATTTATGGTTGTTTTTTTGTACGAACGCTGAATGAGGAAAATGTTGGGGGCGGATAATTTTGGAGTTTTTTCGTGTATGGTTTAGAGAATTTGTGCGAATTCAGGTCCTGTCAGAAGCACAGTATAATAAAGAGTACTAACGTACAGTATGGACACTCCCTGCCTCCCGCCGAAAGTGCCGCCCACCCGCGCTCGGTTACCTCGCAGTTACCGGCTGGCAAGGACGCGACGACGCGGTGCGCAGAGCGGAGGCCACGTATAATATTCAAATATTAAACAAATACTTTTGTAATGGGCGTGTGCTGTGCTGTGTACGGTTGTTTAAGCTCTATAAACAACAAAAGTAAAAGAAAGTTCTACAGATTCCCATTGGATGAATCAAGGCAAGTACATACCCAATTATTTTCAAAGTGTTTTAATGTTTAATAGAAAACAAACTTACAATAGGTACTTATGTTTAGTATTTTTTTGCCCTATCCGTTTTCGACCTAAACCTATCAGATCACACTGAAAGCAACACAATATATATATGAACAAAAAATCATGTTTTCAACTTATACGTAATATTTTGGTGGCCTGAATTTCCTTACAAAAATTTAGTTACTTCGTTTTACTGATTCAAAATAGGAAACTATTTGTATAAATCGAGCTTAGATACCCACCTTACAGCGTAATATGATTCTTATTTCTTCCTAATTCGCGCAATGAGTTTTTAGTCATTGAGGTTATCGAATTTGAACGCGGGCGGAATTAGAAATCGTAGTTTAACATTAGTTTAATTATAAGCACACAAAATTAATTCGACGCCGCTATTACAAGGTCATCTTCATCTCATATTGCTGCACATTGTGTCCCCGACTCGTGCGTTCAAAATGGCGGCAACCCTAGCATGTCTTATCTCACTCACACAAGCATGGTACTCGTTCACCTACACGAGCTTAGACTGTGTGCGAAGCAACGCGTTTCTTTCATACATTTGATCGCCATTGTCCGAGGTGTGGTCAGAAGCGAGGTTAACGTGGTCTAAATATTAAGATGAAATTAAAGTTTCATCATTGAGCATTTCGAGAGGCAGAAAATGTTAGTAGCAATAATAAAGGATAACAAATATTTTAGCATGCCAAAAGAATCCATACTAATATTATAAATGCCTCTTCACGCTTAAACCGCTGAACCGACTTAGATGAAATTTGGTATGGAGATAGTTTGAGACCCGGGAAAGGACATAGGATACTTTTCATCCCGAATATATTTAGTGTTCCCGTGGGATGAGCGGGTAACACCGCGGGGCACGGTTAGTCTTAAAATATATGGGTGATGTTGTTGAAAAATTTAACGATTCAGCCAGCCGTTCAGCGCTATGTCGGTAATAAATAAAAAAAAAAATATTGTTCGCTCATCACGACGAAACGGATGGTTTTTTTTATTACGACGGTGGCAAAGAAGCATGCGGCCCGCCTGATGTTGTGCAGTTATCGCCGCCTACGGACGCTTGCGACGCATGCTTCGTGACTCTTGACGCGCGACATACTGCTACCCGTCACTCTCTCACATTATCGTACATAAAGTGACGGGTAAAGATTTCGCGCGAGAAATAGTTGCGCATGACGCATGACAGTTATGCTAGAGGTACGCACCTATGCAGGGCTAGCATATCTTTCCGCGACTTCGCTGGTCGCGCGAGTCAGCATCACCCGTCTTGCTCGCACAGTATTGAAATGAAAATTACATGTAGTATATGTCGCGCATCAAGGAGTCGCGTGTCACATCTACGCTAGAAGTACTTCGCATCTAGCACAACTATGCTTCGGGACTCTTGTTGCACGACACAGCATCGCCCGTCACTCTCTCACGTACAGCGAAGAAGGAGATGGGTTCACCATCATTATCATCATCACCAACACCACCATCGTCATCATCATCAACACCGTCATCACCACCAGTCACCACCATCATCATCGTCAACACTATCACCACCATCATCATCACCACGACCAGTCACCACCTTCATCATCGTCATCATCATCACCACCAGTCACCACCATCATCATTATTACCATCACCAACACCATCACTATTTCACGAGTCAATGCCCACCCATATACACAGTAGGTACACAACCCTTTCAAAAAAAAACTACGCAGCCAACTCGATTCCAACTCGGTGCCCTTGCGGGGTGAGGTAGCTTGATGTGCGGGGGTGTGCGTGTCCATTCTGTATGTATTACTATTAAGTATTCTGTGGCTTAAGTCTACCGCCCGCGCTTCGCAAGTGTGGAGACCGCCTTAGTCACCCCATGGATATATGGAGATCCCGTAAAATAGGTCAAGTGTATGGGACGGCCTTGATCTGTTTAGAATCCCCCGTATTTTGTTCGGGGAGGTGTGAACGTATTATTGGGATTAATTTATCGTTTATGAATAATAACATAGTAGATGGGTTGATCCCTACTTTGGAAGCTTATGTTTGAGCGTGTTTTGATAACATTGTAAAATAAGGTGAGTTATCGAGGTGTGATATTATTTATGTGCTGGTTATAGGTATAGAAAACGTTAAGGATTCGAGGGAGGGTTAACGTACAAGCCTCTCTAAGGCATAGGCCTAGTAAAGATAACAAATGTAGTGGCTCTGTGACCTCGCGAAAATGTAGTAGCTCTGTTTCGATCGCCGCCATTTTGTTTTTTTTTTTAAACTGAATTGACAAGAAAAATATAAATATCCAACCAGCTGAGAAAATATCACGAGAATCGGTTGGACCGGACTGGAATTCCGAACGTCTATGGCGGCCCTTACAGATATAATATATAAATAGATAGATATTAAGGGACAATCTTACACAAATCGACCTACGTAGTCCCAAACTAAGCAAAGCTTGAACTATGGGTACTAGACGACGATATATACATATAATATATAGATAACATAAATATTTGCCCTGGCAGGGATTTGAACCCAAGACCGCCGGCTCAGTAGGCAGGTGCACTACAAACTGCGCCCACCGCGTCGTCAATATGAGTACTAAATTACACAAACAACAGACAAGAACTTATAAAGTTCTAATGTAAGCCTATGGGCACAAGAAACTCCAAACGTTTCATCATTTGATTCTCAGCACGAAACAGCTGGATAAAGCTTTTATTAACCGTATGTAAAGTTTGAGCAAATCCACCAACTAATTGAACAAAGTGCTTTTAAAGCTTTGGATGAACGCACGGAGATGCAAATGGCGGCCTACTTTATTCAACGAGGTGTGTCATAAAAAAATCAACCTTAATATTAATACAGAGTAAAATCGTCTCTGGCCTACGAGTTGATTGGGGAACTTCTAAACATTTTATTAATCTGTATTTTTATCTGGTGCTTATGTGCATTCGCAATGACCGGGTCATAATCGTACCCCGGGATTTCGGTGCATGAATGATTGAACGCGTGCTGGCGGCCTAGTGTTAAATCATCCTTGCACCGAAAACCACGGGGTATGGTCATTACAGGTTCAGAAAAGGAAGCTCGACAACAGCCTGCTTTAATTTTATAAAAATAATAACGGAGTCGATTAATAATAAAATACCAATAGCTGCGGTCTTTTTGGACCTAAGCAAAGCATTTGATTTCGTAAATCATTCGATCCTATTGCATAAACTAGAGAAATATGACATCAGAGGAAATGCACTTAACTGGATACAAAGTCACACAAAAGACTGCAATGTACAGAAATTCAGCAGATTACTAATGGTGACCTTGTCTCCGAAAGATCGCAGTTTAAATATAACCGATGTGGAGTACCTCAAGGAAGTATTGTCGGCCCGTTATTATTCCTTATTTACATTAACGATTTTCCTAACAATCTAGAGCATTCTGTATTTTTATCTGCATTTGCAATGACAATGGGTTATAACCATACCCGGGTACTGGGGCCTGCTGTCGGCCTAGTGTTAAATCATCCGTGCACCGAAAACCACGGGGTATGGTCATTATAGTTTTTCAATACGATGTGCACTGATGCTGTTCACATCAAGATGGATGGTAGTAGGGAACATAATATACTACACGACAAATGTACGGGCGCCTTCTAGTATTTTTTATTAATACTAGCTATTTTTCCCTTGGCTGAAAAGTTACATCTCTTTTGCTTTTTGTTAAACGATTGTAATGGCAAATACAGCCTATTGCTTGCATTTTAGTCCTCATTGACTGGACTAAATGGCGTAGACACAATTAGTTTCACCGAATCTTAATTTCCCTAACTCTGCGAGCGAGTGTTAAATTTGTTGTTGGAGTTAGTGTTAGGCCGTTGTTGTGTGTGTATATTAATAAAAGAGGTTCTTTTTGATTTGTGTTGTTTTCATTACGGGTTTACATCTTACTTACTAGCCTGGCTCAGTGACATTAAGAGGATCTTGGCCTCTGACACAAGAGAACACCATTCTTCTCTGGTTTGCGCCTTTACTGACATATATTATTGAAACTTTCGTTAGACATATTTAATTATTGTTTTAAGCTGTTTTCCCGCCAGTTAAGGATATTTAGGACTCTACTGGCGTCTACTTGAAAAAAAAAGTTATTTATTAAAAATATCTTTGGTACTCCCATTACTATGATATACGTATATGGGATTCGGGTCGACACAGCATTGATTGTATAATGTATATATATGTGTGTGTATAGATTACGAACTAGGTCAGATTTAACCAGAGTATCATGTTGCATCTTTAATGCGTTCGGAGTTACCTACTTCAGAAACGACCGAAGGTAGAGAAGTTTTCTACCCCAAATTCTAAAGGTCCGGAGTCGTAAGAACCAGTGGTTCTTCTTTATAATGGCATAAAGACTGATCCATCTACTCATGATCGGTCAGCGAGTTTCTTTTTTTTCATGTCATAGGCGGCAAAGGAGCAAACAGATCGCCCGATGGAAAGCGATTACCGTCGCGCATAGACACCTGCAACACCAGAGGAGTCACATGTGCGTTGCGTTGCGTACGAACATTCAAAATCAACGACCAATAAGTAAAGTAAACTATGTATATTCTGATATTATTTATTATTTACAATTAGTATAAAGTTCATTTAGTTACTCTTTCTACGGCGCGTGTCCATGTGTATACATTTTCTCTAAAAAACGAAAAAAACAAAAGCTGCAATTTTCAGATCCTTATAGCAAGGACTATCAGAAAAAATATAATTTAATTATCTTCCAAAAACTGTACCTACCCTATTCAGACGGCTCCAATTAAAATTCTTCACCCTTCATAAGCTGATACAGCGAAGTCACCGTCACGGTGGGAATTTAATTAAAAACTGGGTATTTGACGGCGCACTGAAGGTCGCACTTATACCTATATCTAATAGATTTATTTTAATTAGTAGATACCTACTGCGCCAATAAGCCAAGCATAATTATAGAGTATATCATCATCATCATCATCATCATCAGCCCGGAGTCGTCCACTGCTGGACATAGGCCTTCCCCAGTTCGCGCCACCATACCCGGTCCTCAGCTTTCCGCATCCAACCGCTTCCCGCCACTCTTTTTAGGTCGTCGGTCCACCTGGCGGGAGGCCGTCCTACAGGGCGTGTCGTTCGTGGTCTCCACTCTAGAACTCGTCTGCCCCATCGACCATCGGCTCTACGACAAATATGCCCCGCCCACTGCCACTTCAACTTGCATATCTTAAGGACTATGTCGGTCACTTTGGTTCTCCGTCGGATCTCCTGGTTCCGGATTTTGTCCTTCAGAGAAACTCCGAGCATAGCCCTCTCCATAGCTCGTTGAGCAACTTGGAATTTGTGGACGAGGCCTTTTGTTAGTGTCCACGTCTCGGCCCCATAAATAAGGACCGGAAGGACGCACTGGTCGAAGACTTTGGACTTAAGGCACTGGGGCAGTGATGATGACTGAAAAATATGGCGCAACTTCCCATATGCTGCCCAGCCCAACCTGATTCTTCTGTCAGCTTCCTTGTCGAAGTTGTTTCTACCTAGCTGGACCATCTGGCCTAGGTACGTGTACTCTTTAACAACTTCGATGCTAACATTATCGACGGTGATCGGTATTGGGTCTACGAATGAATTGAACATAACTTTAGTTTTATCCACATTCATTCCCAGACCCACCCGTCTGGAAGAAACATTTAGGCTCCGCAACATCTCCGACAAGTCCTCCAGCGATTCAGCCAAAATGACTATGTCGTCGGCGAATCGAAGGTGTGAAATATATTCACCGTTTATATTGATGCCCCGTCCATTCCAGTCCAGTGTTTTAAATACGTCCTCCAGAGCGTTCGTGAACAGTTTCGGAGAGATTTTTATTTTATTTTATTTTATTTATTTGGAACATCAACAGCATTACAGAACATATATAACAATGCTTATAGCTAGAACATAAAGCCAATAACAGATGTCCACAGATATGCAGTTAACGAGGTCTTGAAAAGGTAACGATATTAGATTTCAATTGGTATAAAATTAGGTAAGGTACATATACACTTAAATTAAAACAAAAGAAAGCTAGCAACCACCCCAAGTGTGTGTGTGTGTGTGTACGTGTGTGTGTGTGTGTGTGTGTGTGTAATAATAAGCATGTCTATCGTACGCAACTCCACGCTACCACATCATCAACTTTGCAAAATGAGTTTTCGAATACGGTTTTTTAAGACCGACTTGGAACAGTCAAATAGATCGGCGGCATTAAATTTACAATTGTATTCTCTCAGAATACGTACAATTGGGGAGTTTTGAGCATACCTAGTGTTTACCTTGGGTATGCTGAAAAGTCGACGTTCGGAGTGCCGGGTTCTGAAGGTTGGCACAGAAAAGCCAATTTCGGCAAGAAGTGAAGCACTATCGATACGACCAGACAGGATATCATGTAGTATAGAGACATCAAGCAATATACGACGGTCCTCCAGGCTCAGTAAGTGGTGGCGGCTGCACATAGACTCGTAGCTTGGATCCCATTTTTTGACACGATAATTTAAATGACGCAAAAATGAGCGCTGTAATTTTTCAATTTTTTCTTTATGCGTGACATATTGGGGGAACCATATACAGCTGGCGTATTCTACAATACTCCTGACATAGGCAAAGTACACAACTTTAATGCAATTGCTATCGTGAAAATCACTGCACACCCTGAAAACAAAACCCAGATTACGATAAGCCCTAGCGACTACTTTATCGATGTGCTGTTCAAAAGTTAATTTTGAATCCAAAGTCACACCTAGGTCTTGAATAGTGTTTACTCGTTGAATAAACTCACCTCCTATATGATACTGACGTAATATCGGAGAACGACTACGTGTAAATGAAATTTGAGCGCATTTATTTACGTTAACATTTATCCTGTTAGTAATATAGTAAATTGATAATCGATCCAAATCAGCCTGAATTTTGTCGCAGTCACTCTCCTGGTTAATGTCAAGGAAAACTTTTTTATCGTCAGCGTACATTAGGAAGTTAGAGTTGCAAAATACAGTATAAATATCATATAAATAAGCATTATACAGCAAAGGTCCTAGGTGCGAGCCCTGGGGGACACCAGAGGGAACGTTTACGTAGTCCGATCTACAGCCGCCAAGCACAACAGCCTGGCGCCTGTTAACTACATATGACGATATCCAGCGATAAACATCACCACGTAGTCCCAGCCAATACAGTTTGCGAAGCAGGATGACGTGATCTACACGGTCAAAAGCCTTTTCAAAATCCGTATAAATCACGTCCACCTGCTTCCCCCTCTCCATCCTTCGAAGGACAAAGTTAGTAAATTCGATTAGATTTGAAACCGTTGACCGACCCCGTAAAAAACCGTGCTGTTGAGGTGGAATGCCTTTATTTAAAATGTTGTAAATATTTGATAAGACCAGTTTTTCTAAAATTTTGCCGAATTGATTTAAAATTGAAATTGGACGATAGTTAGTTATCTTAGCTTTAGGTCCTTTTTTGTAAATGGGCACGATTAGGGCTTCTTTCCATTTTAAAGGAAAGAAACCTTCAGCTAAAGAGCGGTTAAATAGCAAAGAAAGAGGCAAACCTAAGCTGGAAGCGCACTCTTTGATGAAGAACGGAGGTATCCCATCGCTGCCTGCTCCACCATTGGGATCTAATTTTAACAATAAATTTATAACTTCTTTAGGTGATATGCGTATAGTGGAAATAATTTCATCACTATCGCAGAACGGCGGCGCAAGTGAAGTCTCAGGGTAAACATCGAGTGGTTTACTAAATACTGAGCTGAAAAATATATTAAAGCTCTCACAGATTTCCTGACTGTTGCTTAGGGTCTTATCAAGATATTCGAAAGACTTCGGATAGGCAGAACCACCGCGACGAGCTTTGACAAACGACCAAAGTTGCTTAGGGTTATGTTTAATATTAGTTTGCACCGAGTCAATGTACTGGGTCCAACAGTTCTCTTGCAATTTCTTTTGGCGTTTACGTAGAAGCGAAAAGCTATCATAATCTAATGGATTCCCATACTTTTTCCATTTACAATGCATTTTATCTTTTTCTTTAATTATTTTAATTAAACTACTTGTATACCAGATCGGATATCGGCTGTTATTGCTGCGAGTATCTACAGGAACATGGTCATTAATTGTACTGTTAACGATATTGTAAAATGTATCAAGTGCATTATCAAGAGAGTCAGCAGAGAGAGAAGAATGCCAATCCACACTTTCAAGACTGTCGTTTATAGCATCGTAGTTAGCTTTCCGAAATCTAAATTTAGGCTTCGCGATTTCTTTTAAGGGCGCCGAAAAAATGTCTTTAATAATTATTTCGAGAGGAGGGTGATGGGGATCCGCGCTGACAAGAGGAGAGTTGGACATTTCTACTTCAACTGGGAAATTTGTGAATATCAGGTCTAAAATATTATTACTTGAATTTTTATTGATATTATATTGCTCAAAAGATGACAGATACATCCCCTCAACAAGATTGGTAGCCGCTGTCTGAACCTCGATTGCGCCACGCCGCGCATGTTCCGGAGGAGAATCGCTATACCACTGTATGTGAGGAAGATTGAAATCGCCGGCAATCAGAAAATGAGAGTTAAGTTCTGACGAAATGACATTACTAAATACGGAATTTAAGTTATTTATATGATTAGCTAATGTGATCCCGGGCGGTGCGTATACCGAGCATAGGTGTAGGTCACGAGTAGCGGGTGGGGAGGGCACTGCGCGGGCGCGCAGCGCTGCGGCCGGGATTGTGACCCACAGACACTCGAGCCCGGGCCGCGACCACTCAGGCCGCACGCGCGCGTCCAATGTATGCAGTACCAAAATCATTACGCCGCCGCCATCTGATTTACCGCTAAGCAACCGGTCCCTATCTAACCTGAACAAATCGTACCTATTATCGCACAATTCAGAATCCAAGACACCATCACAAAGCCAGCTCTCAGTTATAACAATAACATCGTAGTCGTTACTTAATATACTTTGGTAAAATTTTAATGTTTTAGTACGTAAACCTCGGGTGTTTTGGTAGAATACTTTAAGATTAGTTAGAGACATCGTATTGTATTTAGTAAATACGGAGATAAGATGAGCTGGTTGTAAATAAATGTGGGTACGTATATATATGCAGTCAGGTAGGTACGTATCAGCGTGGACATTACATTTATAAAATATAATGTATCGAAATGCTTGTGAGCGCAAAAATGTGTATGTATGTATTTGTGTGTATATTTTGTGTTTATGTGTGAAAGTGGGGTGTTAGTGAAAACATTAAAAATAAAAAAATATCTTAAATGAGAAACCAGTCGAACGACAATTAGAACTAATAGTCTCATATTATTAAATAATTTTACGAAAGTCCTCGCAAGATCTAATATGAATATATGGCGCTTGATCTGCTTTGCGTACATATATATTGCAATTTTTAACCCATACATATTCATAACCTTTTGACGTACAGATAAGTTTACATTCTTTTAAAAGCTTCTTATTCGCCGGTGTTAAGTGGTCGTGTACGTAATTTTTTTGTGAATCGCCACCCATCCCGATGTTCTCGGTCTTAATTCCGCGCTTCCTACGCAGGCCGGACAGGATCTCGTCCTTCGTGATACGATGTCTGAGCTTCAAAATAATATTTTTTGGCCTGCCGTCCTGAGAGCGCACTGGCTGGACCCTGTTCGCGAACTCGATATCCTCCGGCTTAAGAGTGACCCCGGCATGTTTCGCTATGTCAACGGCGATGTTCGTTAGGGATTCGTTTGGTAGCTCAGGCACGCCAGATATCTCCAGGTTGTTCATGCGTAACCACTGCTGGTGCGCGCCGAAGGCATTTTCGAGATCGACTATACGCTGTTGCGAGGCCCCAAGTTTCTCTTCGAGTTCGACGATTCGATTCGATTTTTCTTCCAGTAACGTGATTTTCTGGTTCAACTCGGTCGTAATCGCGGCAATATGAGTGGTGATTTCGGATTTAATTATGTCTCTAATTTCATTTTTTAGCGACTGATTAGAGCTTTTAATAAAATTCATCAGACGGCTTTCTAAATCAGCGGTATTAAGGCCGGCGCTAAGCTGTGGAGTGGATGTACTCAGAGGGGAGGCCTGGTTCGAGGTGCAGCCGGTCGACGGAGGGGCGCCGGACCGCGGGGCCTGTGGCCCGGTGGTGCGCGCAGTCGCGGTGGCGCTGCCCGCCGCCGGTCCAGCCGTGGCAGTAGTGACAGTCGACGACATCGGGGTGCTGGAGTTTGTGTTTGCACCGCGAGTGGGAGTTTTTACGGTCCTTTCTTCCATCTTACAAACAGAACATTTTTTTACCTTCCTGTTATCCTTAGGCAAATTCTTAAAGTCCTCTGCTGATATGGATAAACATTGATAATGGAAGCCGCGGGCGCACGAAGTGCATCCCATCACATCGCCGCCACTGACGAATTTGCCACAAGCCTCACATTTAGTGGTCATAATGTACTTGGGTCGATTCGTGATAGCAACAGAGCAGCGCGTGAGTCACCTCTTGCCTATGTGACACAAGACGATAACGTCTCCCTGTCTCACTCCGCGTTGCAATGGGATTGGACGCGTCTGGACATCCTGGATTTGGACGGTCATCGTAGCGGCTCTATATAAGCATTTCAGCACCTCGATGTATCGCCAATCGACTTGGCATCGCTGAAGCGACTCAAGAACGGCCCAAGTTTCGATGGAGTCGATATATAGAGTATATATTGCAGAGTAAATACTATGTAGATACTTACCAGAAACTCACAATGACATTTAGATTTTATAATAATAATCTAAATATATAAAAGACTAGCGGCCGCCCGCGACTTCGTCCGCGTAGATTTTTGATGATGACAAAGATATTAAAATAGGTAAGTGAATTTTATTCTTAGTTAAAATGGTCTAGACTTATTACATTTCAAACAGTGGCAGACACTGATATGCAATTGTTAAAGAATTTTAGAAGATTTTCCAATTAGATTACGGGAATTGTTTGCAGGATGCTTAATATTTATTCCGTCAGTTACCTGATGCTTTTAATCTTTGGCAAAAATGACTGCAAGATATCGAGCGACGCATGGATTTGGAGTTAGAAAATGGGGATCTTAGTTATTATGAGTGAGATTTAAAAAAAATGTTAAATATCGTAAGGCTGTTAAAACGATCTTAAACTCAGCACTGGAAATCGAGAGATGGAGGCAGTTTAATGAAGAGTATCTCTTTCAACAATAATAAATAATAAACTTTATTTCAAAACAATAATAAATAATGACCTCTTTTCATAAGAAGGCAGCACTGGTATTTGTACACGCCGGCCTGGCTATTAAACGAAAAGAGTTGTGTGGCGGAGTTCCCGAGGCTAGCCAAAATGTTTCTAAATGGTCTAGCAGGTACCCCAGTTATTAAAAAGGCTAGTGTTCAAAGAAAGTGCTGAAATGTGACCATTAAAAACTAAATGCACATAAGTGAATTTAATGATGCGATTACTATTTTGGTCTACAGGCTAGTAGATTGTTTGAAGAGTGATTCAATATATTCTGGTGCTACAGTTCTCTATATTTCTCAAGAAGCTAAATAAAGTAAGAATAGGTATATAAAGTATGGATAATCTATACTATAATAGATTATTCATGTGCTGATAGACGACTCACTAAATATAGGAACACATAAAGTTTGGAACACAATTAATAAGAGACAGCACTAAGAAAATATTGTTGACAGTCAACCTTAGAAAAGGGGGTGCAAGTTCGTTTAAAAAAAAGGACGTAGTCACTGGGTAGAAGACAGGAAATAAAAAAAATATAAACTGCTAACCTTAGCGTAACACTTCTTTATAAACAACATTAGCGGTGTTCCCAATACAAACTTTGCACCCCTTTTTAACCCCCTTAGAGGTGAAATTTTCCAAAACGCTGAAATAAGTAAGCTTTCTACAAAGTTTCAAGTCTCTAGTTCAAAAAATAAAGTTTCTCCCATAGAAACATTGCACCCCTTTTTAACCCCCTTAGGGGTGAAATTTTCCAAAACGCTGAAAGTACTTTTTGTGTTTTTGAATAAGTAATCTTTCTACAAAGTTTCAAGTCTCTAGCTCCAAAAAAAAGGTTTCCCCCGTACAAACTTTGCACCCCTATTTAACCCTCTTAGGGGTGGTATTTCCAAAAATCCCTTCTTATCTCTAGCCCACGTTATAAAAGTAACCTACTGTGCAAAAATCAACTCTCTAACATTAGTAGTTTCGGCTGTGCGTTGATGAGTCAGTCAGGACTTCTTCTTTTATATATATAATAGATGAAACTGACTGACTGACATATCAACGCACAGCCCAAACCGCTGGTTCTAGAGAGTTCAAATTTGGCATGTAGGTTTCTTATAAGGTGTAGAGGTGCACTAAGAAAGGATTTTTCAAAACTCACCCCCTAAAGGGGTGAAATGGGGTTCCAAAGTTTGTATGGGGAAACAAGATTAGTTAGACTATTTATTCGAAACTTCACAGGAGTATTTCTAACGATAAATGAGTAAACACGTGTTTCAGGTTTTTTGAAAATTCAACCCCTAAAAGGGAGAAATGTGGTGACAAAGTCTGAAAATCAGCAAAAGTATTGTTTTTATGGTTTATCGGGTCGCTGATTACGAAAACCGTAACGATTTTAAAATCCAACGTGGCGGACGTGTTACCATCTCCCCTGTTGGGGTGAAATGGGGTTGAAATGTCTAAATACTAAACCGCTGGTTTTAGAGAATTCAAATTTGGCACGTAGGTTCCGTATAAGGTGTAAGGGTGTACTAAGAAAGGATTTTTCAAAACTCACCCCCTAAAGGGGTGAAATTGGGTTCCAAAGTTTGTATGGGGAAACAAGATTAGTTATTATTCGAAACTTCACAGGAGTATTTCTAACGATAAATAAGTAAACACATGTTTCAGGTTTTTTGAAAATTCAACCCCTATAAGGGAGAAACGTGGTGATAAAGTCTGAAAATCAGCATGGGTATTGTTTTTATGGTTTATCGGGTCGCTGATTACGAAAACCACAATGATTTTAAAATCCAACGTGGTGGCCGTGAATTAAAATCTCCCCTTTTGGGGTTGAAATGTCTAAATGCTAAACCGCTGGTTCTAGAGTCCAATTTGGCACGTAGGTTCCTTATAAGGTGTAGGGGTGCACTAAGAGAGAATTTTTCAAAAGTCATCCCCCAAAGGGGTGAAATGGGTGAAATGGGGTCCAAAGTTTGTATGGGAAAACAAGATTAGTTAAACTGGAGAAAATGGAGTTGAAATGTCTAAATACTAAACCGCTGGTTCCAGAGAATCCAATTTGGCACGTAGGTTCCTTATACGGTGTAGGGGTGCACTAAGAGAGAATTTTTCGAAAGTCAACCCCCAAAGGGGTGAAATGGGGGTCCAAAGTTTGTATGGGGAAACAAGATTAGTTAAACTATTTTATTCGAAACTTCACAGGAGTATTTCTAATGATAAATGAAAAAACACGTGTATCAGGTTTTTTTTTTTAAATCAACCCCTAAAAGGGAGAAATGTGGTAACAAAGTCTGAAAATCAACATTGGTAATGCTTTAATGGTTTATCGGGTCACTGATTACGAAAACCGCAACGATTTTAAAATCCAACCTGGTGGACGTGAATTAACATCTCCCCTGTTGGGGTAAAATGGGATTGAAATGTCTAAATACTAAACCGCTGGTTCTAGAGTCCATAGTTGGAACCTACGTGTCCTTATAAAGTCTAGAGGTGCAATAAAAGAAGCATTTGTCAAAAGTCACCCCCCAAAGGGGTGAAATGGGGGTCGTAAGTTTGTATGGGGAAAAAAGATTAGTTAGACTATTTTATTGAAAATTTCCAAGGAGTATTTCTAACGATAAATGAGCAAGCACGTGTTTCATGTTTTTTTGAGAATTCAACCCCTAAAGGAGGAGAATATGGTGACAAAGTCTGAAAATCAACAAGGGTAATGTTTCTATGGTTTATCGGGTCGCTGATTACCAAAACAGCAACGATTTTAAAAACAAACGTGGTGGACGTGAAATACCGTCTCGCCTGTTGGGGTGCGATGGGGTTGAAATGACTAAATATGAGTATGGGTGTAATTTTTGTGGTTTCTTGGGACGTTAATTACGAAAATGCCACCGATTTTGAAATTTTATATTGTGGACTGGTGCAATTATATTGTGGAATGCTGTGGGTGGTGCAATTTAATCGGTCCAGTAGATTTGCAGCAAATCGGTTGTAACAGATGGACTGACAGACAGCTACACGTGATCCTATAAGGGGGTTCTATTTTTGCTTTTGATGTATGGATAGAGACCCGTGTTATCTTAATAGATTAAAAAAATAGTATTTGGTGGCATCTCGATCGTCGTCAATCGGTACCTCGGCGGGCGGCGCGTTGGGACGGGAGGAGTAATGATCGGGAAACTTCCTGCATCCGTAATAAATACATTCAAGCTTTTCAATAATCATGTTAAGTCATTTCAGAATTCTGAATTACTTTTATCTGGCTCAGAGTAATACATTTTTCATTCATCAACGAAGAGAACCTCAATATCTTACAATAGAACATGACGTACCTTAGAACATGGCTTAGAATCATTAAACCAATCTCGAATATCCCAAGGCGATAAGCGGAGGCTCGGGACATTATAAACGCTTTATACAAATAAAATGCACACATATCCCGGTGTCTTAGCTTCACTTCGAGTTATGAATTTTGAAGTGAACTTTATTTGGATACAGTAAAAGCTGGGATCGCTTGATTTGAGTGCCTGAGTTTTCGGTTTGATTTGTTAAAGTGGAGTTGTGATAATATAAAAAATACTTCCCATTAATATTAGAAAAGCGAAAGTCTGTGTATGTATGTTACTTCTTCACGCTAAAACGGCTGGACGGATATGCATGAGGGAAGTGCAGATTGCAGATTATACCCTAACGTAACAAATAGCCTACTTTTAATCCTGAAAAAAAGAGCATTATTCCCGTAGGATGATGTATATTATATAGGCACGCGAGCAAAGCCGCGGGTTAATGCTAGTAAAATAATAATTAAAAGAGTAGCTTCTCAATTCGATTGTATAGTGCTGTTTTTTATACGTATGTTTACTTACGCGATTATTCCGCCAAATTATTAATCGATTTTAATATTTTTTTTAGAAGATCTTACTTCAGAGGTGGTCCCATAAAAGTTTATCGAAATTGATTTAGTGCATTTTCAGAAGCCATCAACAAAAAACAAAACATATATACCTATTTCACTCATTGAAGTCGGTTATTTTTTGTTAAAAAGAGATTATATTTTGAAGCACGTAATGTTTAATAATTTTTTAATACAGAAATATCACAGCGCAAAGACCGGGAGTCGAATGCGGTAGCACTGGATTACCGGTCCAATAAGGCAACGCCTGACACCTTTGGAAATTTTCGTAATGATTTGTGCTTTTGATCTGTGAATTATTTATTTGAAAGGCGTTACACCTCTATGTGAACACGTCAATACACGATGACAAACATTATTCACTACACCTGTACACATCGCTAAATTCTACAGGTCATTAGAAACGTTCAATTTAGCCTTAAGGTTAGGTATAAATATTTGAATATTACAGTTAAAATTTTATCACCCCATAAAACAATAGGACTTAACCTTATTTACGATTGTACCTGATTCAAAATGGCGTCCAGCGCTATTCCAATCAATTCGGAGATTCCTCCCTCGTAAACTTACCTTTCAATTTACGAGATACTTTACGATCGCGATGGATCGATCCGGGCCATAAATAAATGGTTTTTAACGGCCATTTTCGTCTTACCGTATACCTCATCTTCATTTGTAATATTTAGGAGCCGCTTGCAACTTTGATCGCGGAAGAGAAAGAAGGCTTAACCTTTTTTTAGTCATCCTTAGGCATCATATTTCATTAAGTACTACCCCGTATCAACATATACCTAGATCTGTGGAACCGTTTTTCAGATAGCTATAAGTACCCATTATTCCGACGTATATATGGCGTTATCTCCAAAAAATGTACATGCAAATTGTACATCGCGCTGTCAAGGTTTTTTCATCACACTTGCTCGTAAACAAGGTTTTACATGCTAGGAAAGCGGGCGGTAAGTCGTAAATTACGCCCTAGGGCGGTAAGTAATTTTTATCACACTTTTATTGATTACATGCTAGAAAACCGGGTGGTAAGTCATATATTACACCCTAGGGCGGTAAGTAATTTTGATATTGACTACTATTTATTACTTTTGTTTTATTTCCTCCAAAGTGTGATGAAAAACCTCGTACGTGTCATTAAAGCCCTCGCCTTCGGCTTCGGGCTTCTAATAGACACTCGTTTGTAATTCCTCGTTTACCACCCTTGTTACGTCACCCTAGGCTGTAAGTGGATTTGACTTGGGGAGAAAATCTCACTTCCTAGCCAAGAGAAGCATAAGATAAGACGTAAAACTTTAGACAAACGCATTCACGAATTCACCTCCATGTATGTATTTAATATACTATTTTATGTTACCTACTACTTGGACCTTTTATATGGGATATTCTTTTTATGACCCTTTTTTGTATATTTTTTTATTATATTAGACTAAGGTTTTATACTTACTTTTTAACCGACTTCAAAAAAGGAGGAGGTTCTCAATTCGAACTATTTTTTTTTGTATGTATGTTACTCGATATCTCCGAGAACCGTGAACCGATTTTTTTTTATGTTATTAAATAATGTACAAAAGTTAATTGAATAAATTTGCTTTGACGGCTCAGTGCAGTGAAAAATTGGTTTTATTCTAATTTATTTTATTTTCTTGTGAAAGCGTTTTGTTTTACTAATATAAAAACTTAAAAAAAACAGGTACCTTTCAACCAAAACAGATTCTCATTTTCAGCATTAGATTCCAAAACCAATATAGCAACCAATCCAATATGCGCCGCGGCCGCAATTGCAAACGTGGTGAAACTGCGCGCCGCAGGATTTGTCAAATTTTCACATCAAATATGAGATTTTTTGTACTACGTTTCACATAACCGGACAGCTGTGCTGGCCGTGGTGTATGAGAATTCTTAAATTCTGCATACCTAGACGGTTTGGCATCTCAAAAGTTTAAAGGAAGAATATCTTCGTCTTCTTATTGTTCCATCCCTGTTCCCGTTATTCGGGGTCGGGTTCCCTCACTATTTTGTGCCAAGCTGTTCTACCTTGGGTGGACCTGGTCGACGGCGGGCGGCCTATGCCTCTCTACTGTTCGGGCAGGTTTAATGCGATTTGTACTAGGTACATGATCTTCGCTGGTTTGGTTGATTTAAATGAAGAATATAAAAGGGTAATTGTCCGAGTTGACCGCTCGATTCAAACGTCGTTTTTGATTCGTGATTATTAAACGAAAGGAGCCAGTCGTAATAACCAAGAATTCAAGATAAGATTAAGTGCTACCCGCCGAGAGCTGCGTCAACAGTGTTCGTACAGGCACGCCTTGGTGCTTAGCTCCGTCTCCCTCTTTTGTTGAGACTCGCGTTTTAGTCAGTCGTCACACAACCAATAAAATGTAATTCTGAGACCGCTTTTGTGAAGATCAAGAGTAAGACGCCTTTTGCAGTTGTGTTCTAAGTTTGATTATATAAAAACTCAGACACTGATGCTCATTGGAAATAAGTAGAAGCCTATCGAATGAATTAAAATGTGACCATAATCTGTGTTAACATTATCCGTTACATGGTAATGTAGAAATACGCAAATTCGCATATTTGTCCAAAATTTTATTCTAAAAGCACGTGTGACTAAAAAACTACAGTGAGAGCCAGAAAATGTTGATCATTATGGTCAAATACATACCAGTCAAACTCTCCTCCATAACTCTCCTTTCTGCTTCGCCGTAGTCAGGTAAAAAGAAAACTAGATGCTTCATAAAAATGTCTTTAAAGTAGGCTCATATCAGGTAATTTATTATTATCAAAGATAAATTATCACCAAGTTGCAAGTACTTAGAGTATCGGTATATTTGGAACTTGGGATATTAATTAGGAAACGGTCCATAATTCACACGTGCGCTACTTTATCTGTAAATTTACGATCTAAACTTGGTGTTTGGAACGGAATACAAGTATTTTAATTATCAAGTACATACCTACTGTATCCCAGTGTGGCATTCAGTACCTATTTACCCTGAGTTTTAAGGCGCTCATAATTAAAAAAAAATTCAAAATCTTCACCGCATCGCATTCAGCACCTCTAGCATAGCTGTCATGTTACGCGACTATTTCTCGCGCAAGAAAATTACTCGTCTTTTTCTGTGCAGTAGGTAATGTGAGAGAGTGACGGGTTGCGTTGCGCTATGCCGCGCGACAAGATTCGTGGTAGGCGGGAAGCTCAACATTTTTCCTCGTTACTGCTCCTTTTTTTGGATATTCGACTATTATCACAGGCACAGAATAACATTATGCGAAAATGCAAAACGTGTTGACACAACGGCCGACATGCAAAACACGTCATAACACGTCGTGCCATGTAATTGCAAGTTCGCATCAAATTGTAGATCATTCCTGCAGTTTGGACGTCAGGAGCTCGGTGTAGGGTCGTATTTGAATTTAAAACGTGTGTTTAGATTTAAAGTGAGCTCGTGAAAGTTACTTTTTTCGCATGCAAAACGCTGGTTCGTTGTAATTAAGTTGTTTGGGGCTGTTCGAAGCCTCAGGAAAACATTCGGCATTTTTGTTATCTTTGTTAACGAGAATGGTAGTTTATGCGGGTTGGTACAAATAATCTGCATTCTAAAATAGACGATGCATGTTAGATTGTGCACTGCAAATTATCTTTGTAATGCCTGTTTGGATATTTCAAATGTTTGTAACGATAATTTTAAATTCATTTCACCTTTGTTTATGATATAGGTAGCTGGTAAACGATCAGACTGATCATCTGATGCTAAGCGATTACCGTCGCCAATGGACAATAGATACGACAATGCCAAAGGAGTCAGAAGTGCCTTGCCGGCCTTTCAGATAGGCACTCTGTTCTTGAAGGTCAATAGTTTGTATTGGGTCCGGATATTAAAAAACGGTCATCATTATCATCATCATATTAGACGATTACTGCTGGACAAACGCCTCTCCCAAAGTTCTCCACAACTATCGGTCTTACGCTGCCCTCATCAAATTTCTGCCCGCGGTCCTAAAGAACCGAGAACCTTTCTGTTCTGACTCAACGGTCATCGGTTCTACGAGCAATGTGCCCCGCTCACTGCTACTTAAGTGTGGCAAGTGTCTGAGCTATATCTACAACCTTAGTTCTCTTGCGAATCTCATCATATCGGATTAGATCCCGCGAGGAAACTTCGCGCATAAAAAAGGTAAGAGTGTCAAAATGGAAACTTATATTTCGTTATCTCTTTTCTCTTAAATGTCATTTATCATTATTACAAAAGGGACTAATTGCTCAATAATATTCATCAACAAGGATAGCGATGTCCCTTTTATGTTTCGAATTGAAGCTTTCATTGAATTATGAACATTTTAACGTTTCATTTGACACTTCCGTCTACATTTAACGTCAGAAATGTAATTAACCAATCGTATTATTTTACTTTAGCTTTTACTTATGTTTTATCTATGAGCTATAGATGACCACTGCTGAACATAGGCTTTCCCTAATAGCTCACCACAAAAAACGATCTACGACCTTATGTTTTAGTTTACAGGAAATGTTGATGTGACTGGTGCGTTCGCTCGTCTAGTACTCATGAGAATGAACAGAGGGTTTACTCTAAAGCTATTACCGTCCTTCTAGCTCTCGTGTGAAAATGTCATAGCCTGTGTCTAGTTTTCTGTTCGAATCACTCGAACGTCGAATTTCGAAATTAGAGTAAAGAAACACTCCAGAGATCTCGCCCTTGACTTCGTTTCCAGTCGATTCTGAAAATGTAGGTAAACGGATCGGACGGAATATTTTTTGACCTGGAACAGGGTCCACTACTTCACGTGTGTGTATATATACCAGTGACGAACAAAGCATGGTTTAATAATGATTTTCAAAAAGACACTGCCGGTTGCAAACCATAAGATTTTTATTTATAAATATATTTTAATTATTAACATTAACGTTTTGGACGTTTCAATCTATATTAAATCAAGTGCGGTTATTTCTAAAATATGATACCCTGTCTCTTTATTCCATTAAATAAATAACCTTAAACAAGTCGACCTAAATTAGCTCCAGTACTCCAGTAGGCTTGTGTTATGGATACAAACGACGATCCTATCATAGTAAATATATGTTCTTAAATACATTTATCTACGCACATATCATTAGTGCTCTAAAATGCGTTCAGAAACCGTAGGAAATGACCAGCATTATTACAACCAATTTTACTATGATAACTTTTTTGTCTGTGGTAGTAGGTAAAATCTGTACTCTGCCGTCCTCTAACTAAAAGGCCGTTAAAGGCTCTTACGACGTTTTGGAGTTAATAGTACAGCGCGATACAGCGAAAAATTCTCTACAAACCTATCTAGGTTTCATAGCTATATCTTTAAAAACACCTGAGATACAGCCATCGAACGAGCGGCTAACTACACAATTTTGGGACAATTACTAGCAAAAAGGCCGCTATTAGATTGAGAAGTAATTAAAAAGCTGTTAAAGTCGTATAGCTGCTTCATTGTAGTTGATAGGTGATATACTGTACTAGTCATAAAAGCAGTTATTTTGATTTCCAGAACTAAAAAGCTGCTACTGTAGTTTCACTACCTTCTAGTTTACGAACATCATATTCATTAACGTAGTATAATCATAGACTATAAGGCAGTTAGTCTTAATATACTGAATTATAAAGCCGTTAAAGACCATAAGCCGCCTTTTATGTTGTACTTGTGGTGATAATTGATTAAAAAAACATAGTTTAAAGGCAGTCACGTCCTTATAGTTCGGCAACGATAGTACCGAAAATAAAATAGATCCATAAGTTAATCGTCGCAACTTGACATTACATGCCAATAAGGCGGTTACTTGACTCCCGCTCGGACGAGGAAACTCAGTTGCGCAAGCAATCTCCGGCAGTGTAGTTCAATAAAATTAGCTGAAAATTTGGCAAAATTAAAGGACAACTTTTATCTATCAGGATCAGGATATGTAGGTTATAGAGCAAATTTAAATAATCCTTGATTTTACCATAAACCCTTCATACATACAAAAGCGATATCACTTATGAATTCAGCGCAATCTGTTACCAAATACTAACGTTTTTAATAACTATTTTTTTTTCTGCTAAAAGGTGAGTTCTCTCAAAAACTTCACACTTCACCGCCAAAATGTATATGAAAAAAGTAAAGAATAGAATATGCTCTTTCTAAAAAGGTATAATTCATATTTAAACTCTTTAATTTACTATTGCTATGCTATTTTATTTCCCTATTAAGAGAGGTGTAAGGCAGGGGGACCATAATAAGTAAGCTGGACTGGAAAGAACGCGACATAAGAGTAAAAATGAAATACCTGAGCCACCTACGTTTTGCCGACGATCTGGTACTGATAGCAGAGAATGGATCAGAACTACAATACATGATAGAGTTACTAAATAACGCTAGCACGCTCGCTGGCTTAAAATGAACCTGTCAAAAACAATGCTAATGACTAACAGCACCAAGGTCCACATATACGTCGGCAACGAGCCTCTTCAATATACTGAAAAATATATATACCTAGGCAAACAGATTAGCTTCGTCAAAGACTAACAACTACCAGGAAGTCGAGCGCAGGGCCCAGCTAACATGGAATAAATACTGGAGCTTGAAGGAAATATTTAAGAGTAACATGCCAATTAAACCTGAAGAGACCAAGGTTATGAACTCTTGCCTTATACCATGCTTGACCTAAGCTTGTCAGACGTGGAAATTCAATAAAAATATAAAAACAAAATTATTACATGCCAACGTGCAATAGGCCGCAGTATGTTAAATATTAAAAAAATACAAAAAATACGTCATACAAAAATAAGAAACGTCACAAAAGTTACAGACGGACTAGCAAAAGCACTTGCCCAAAAATGGAAGTGGGCCGGTCATGTGGCTCGTCTCTAAGACCAGAGATGGACAAAAAATGTGACAGCATTGAAGGTTCCAGTAGGAAAAAGAAAAAAGGGAAGACCACGCAAGAGATGGGAGGACGAAGTAGTCAAGACAGCCGGTCCAAACTGGATGCAATTAGCACAGTCCAGAGGAGAATGGCTAACTTTGGAGGAGGCCTTTACCTGCAGAGGGGTTCTCGCAGATTAGACAGAACAGACGAAAAAGAAAAAATAATTGTAAACATTTTTTTTTTATTTTATTTATAAAGAAAACAAAAGAAAAAGTACTGTACACTGAAATTCTGTGACAAATATAGGCTTTTTTATATATATTTTTTTTTATTTATTTTATGCTATTTTATAAATTTAATTAATTTGTCCATTGAGCGAAATATAAATATTCGTACTGGTTAAACGGTGTTACTTTTAATACCATAGACTTCTTGTATGTTTTCCTGTAATCTATAGATATAGAACTATTTTCTGTATATTTTTAATTTTTAGACTCAGTATTTTAGGAGGTAAGGGGTGTGCGAGGACATCGTGAATTTTCGCCTATTTTCATAAATAACTTCAAATTTATGAAAAATATATATGTATTTGAGATGTTCATAACGTACCCTTTGATTTGATATGTCACACGATATAGTCTGCATTTTTTTTTCTAATGGCCCCCATATTTAAAATTAATTGATTTACGTTACGTTACGTTACACGTCCATGTTTGGGTTATCAATTTACATATGTGTACCAAATTTCAACTCAGGTCTCGGTCCAGTAGTTTTGAAGAAAATTGCCTATGACAGACGGACGGACAGACACAGACATACGAGTGATCCTACTATATAATGCTTCCGTTTTTCCTTTTGAGGTAGGTACGGAACCTTAAAAAACTTCCAAAAATATACTTAAAACCATAAAACTTAACTTTTCAGACGCCCCTCGTAGGATTAATATAAGGATTCATTAGGTACCTAAGTAGTTCAAAACTGTGATCTAATTCCTAAGAGTTTAATTAAACATATTTAAATGATGTTTCTGTGTTGTTGTTGTGTGTTATAAATGAACATATTTTTTTTTTTTTTTTAAGTTTATAACTTTTTTGAAGTTTTTTTTTTGTTTTTATGATAAGGAGCACTTGTTTTAGTTAATAAAAGTTTAAACCATAAAATTGCAAGTTTTTTCTCTTACACTTGGTTAAGAAACTTCTGCATATTATTGGATTTGATTGTATTATTAAAACTTTATTTCTAAACTAAAAATCAGTTAATTTATGATGTTTTGTAAGTAACTGCTTTTTTGTCTGGCAAAAGTTATAAAACGTTTACATAACGTTCAATTGCAACCAATGTTTATAAACTAAAAGGCGTCTAAACTTAAGTAAGTAACTACTTTTTAGGCTTGTATGTACTGATAATGTTGACTTATTATACAAACTTAAAAAGTGGCTACATTAAGTAACCGCCTTTTAACTATGTTTTTATTTTTAACTTTTTATTATTTGTCAATCCATTTCACGTTACTCTTAATTACTAAGTTAGAAGGTCGCTAAACATACTCTAACCACCTTTTAGTTATTTGATTTCCTATTTTATGTTCAACAAATACAAAGCAAAAAAGGAAATTTGTAAATTAAACCTATTAATATCCACTAAATATCCATGATATTTACTTCAAAAATAGTACTTATTCAATACTACGATAATAAATTAAAAAAATAGGGTTATCTCCTACTAGTGTCTAGAGAAATAGTTTCCCACGTTTTTCGCTTATACTCAAAATAGCACTTCCGTATTTAGCGGCCTTTTTATTAAAGGACGGCAGTACTGTAATGTTATTACAGTACCGATTTTTGTAAGGTTACGAGTTTCAATTAGGAACAGCTGTCAAAACACAAGTTGGTCTCTATTCTAGTATCCATAGATATTAATATTGTTATCGATACTCGTACGAAACGTCAATTTAGTATGTTTTTTTTTATAAAAACCGTACGACATTTGATCTCGAGTGACATGAGAATATGGATACATATGAATATGATTTAGAAAAAAAAATATTCGTCTTGACGGAGGTTCGAATTGCTGCCATTATTGTTGTCATTTGTTTGTTGGTTCTTTGCTGTTAAGAAAGTAGAATTGTGAAGATTTGTTTGTAATTTACATTTTAGTTGAAAATATTGTTCCAATGTAAATGTCAATTACAACTATTACAATAAATTATCTGTTTATGTATTTGTTCAGATTTATTTCTTACTGCATTTTAAGTATAATGTAGTCTTTAGATATTTTACAGGTAGCACTAAGTGGTGCAGGTCATTTCCATATGGCTTCTGAACCCATCTTAGAGTAAGTAAGTAAGTAAGTAAAGTAAGTAAACGCTTTATTGTACACAAAAACAGTTAAAAAATACATCTATTACAATTAACATATAGGTACAAAGGCGAACTTATCCCTATAAGGGATCTCTTCCAGTTAACCTTTGAGCAGTTGAGTAGAGTACTTATGATATGTGTATAGATAAAGTAGTGTATACAACTGTACATAATTAGGCCTTAAAACACTCGTGTGATCCTATTATGAAACTCGCTAACGCTCGTTTCATAAAACCCCACTCGTGTTTTAAGGCCTCTCATTATGTATCAGTTGCATAAACTACTATTAAGACATCCATGACACGGGATTCGAACTCAGGACAGCCGGCACAGTAGGCAGCACAGACTTTAATATACCATACTTACATGAAGCGAATAATATCACGATTTGCATTGAAACCAAGCGTGCCGACTTTTCACCACATTACTGTGACGTCACAGCCGCAATTTAGTGATGGGAAATCCTAACCGATTCAAAGACACCGATGCCCCTCTGCCCAGCTACGATTCAACTATCTTGCTCATACTCATAGATTTTATATTTGCGGTCCCGCTCGTTCACTTCCCGCTACCCCGCGAACCACGCCAAAAATCGAATCGTACGCCGAGTTAGAGATGTGCCGTTCTCGAGAATGTTTCCCGATTTGTATGGGTAAAGAACGTTTGCAGGAACATTTCCCATACAAATTGGGAAATATGTTCTCTAGAAAGACACATCTCTACGCCGAGTAGTTTCAATGTTAGAGGACGCGCTTTTGAGCGGTTTCATTCCGTCGACGCTGGTGGATACCTTCGCGTAATATTTAGGTGTAAATTAAGTTCAAATCAATATTAACTATATCATAGGGAATCCTATAGGTAAATAGCTTTTTACTAAACTTCAATTTATTTCGTAGCCTATTTACCCATAATGAACCACCGTGCAGTATACATTATTTAAGTACCTAGTTCGGTTTACATTAATTTAGCGTGGTTTACGTTATTAATGCGCGCTGCGCATTACGTGAGTTAATCATCTGTTTAGCGTAATACCGAACGTTATTTGTGTGCACTACGGATTGCTGGTTTCATAAACTGTCTGGAACAGGCTGCGTGGAACCAATAATAGGCTTTGCGAATTAATTACATCTGTTTATCTACAACCCAACAACAACCTGAAACATGCCAACGTTGCCCGCTTTTTTCGTAAAAACCCGAATTTCTCTCATTTTTTCTATGACGGGATAAAGTTTTTTTTTGTCTAACGCATCCATCGTATTCATATGCATGCGTTTATTACGAGAAACAATTTTTAAATCTACATTTAACCAATTTTTTTATCAAATTTCACCTCGGGTAAAGTTATCTAAACTTTTGCAAACATTGCCCAAATCGATTATTTTCGTAACTATAGCCCCTACAACGTTAAGATAAGGATCAGTATAAAATCTGGGGTAATAATGGCGTTCCACGTAAATATCTTGGTCTTAACTGTACAAACACGTGTGCAATATGGGTGGGCAATGTTACATAGGTATTTTGTTTTACTCCATACAAGCCGAATCAAGCAGTTTGAAATTGTCAGGGTTGTCACTTTTGGTTGAGTAAACCATCTTTACCAGTACCATTATCAAAATGAAAAATGTATGCTTAATATTGGATACTAATAGTTAGGCGGTTATTTTGTTACTTCGCGTTAGAATAATCTAAATAAAAATTGTCATAATTGAATATTGTATGTTTTTTTGTTTTATGGACATGACATGCAGCTACTGCTAAAAGTACAACGGCTTAATAGAAATATAATTTACCTTACCTTAAATACATAATTTTAGCGCCTTATCGAAACGTACGAAATGGGACGCACCGGCCTCGACAACATGCTCCGCAACAGCGGAGTCTCTCGTATCCATTTTTCCGACACTGCGTATATGTTCAGACAATCTTGCAGAAACATGGATACGAGAGACTCCGCTGTTGCGGAGCATGTTTCGATAAGGCGCGGTTGTTGGTTCGTGAGAAACGCTGTGTACAACGGAAGATACGTGAAGCTATCGAAATTGGACGGCGCCCAAATTTCAACCGAGACGGTGGTTGGGCTCTACCTCCAGCATGGAGACCTGTGATTCCGGCGTTAAAAAACATCTCGCGTTCAGACAATGTCGTTGATACAATAAGTCGAGTGTGCGTGGTATCAGTGGGTAATAGTGAAAATGCAGTGACAGACAGTCCAGTGGTGACAGCGCAAGAGCCCTGCCCTCCCCGCGCCGCGCTATCTGCGCGTGCGCAGAGGGCGGCAAGAAGAGCGATTAAAAGTGCAGTGGGTCGCGAGTCGCGTAGCAGCACGGATAGCTACCCCTGATGAAGAGCTCCAAATGAGTTCGAAACATGTCGGGCCGTTCCTGACAATTTTTACGTGAGTTTATACCGTTTTTATAATTAGTAAAGATGTCTCACGATAGTTTTAATATAACGAGTAAATGAATTACTCTATGAAGCGGTGGCAGCGGCTATGACCACACTCATGTTTTAACCCTCCTTATTATGTAACAATATTTTATGATCGGATCCCCTTGTTAGCCATTATTATTGAAAGTAGATATTTTTTTTCTTAAAATCGTCTAATTACAGGATTTTTGAAAAGCTTATTTAGTAGAACCCAATAGATTAGGTTACCTACGTTTGTTTTTTTTTCTGAGAAAAATCTGACAAATACTTATGACAAACATTACCTACCTAGGTACCTACATTATGACTAATTGAAATTTTTTTTTGGGAATTTTATGGCGAGTTTGTCAATTTCAGAAATGCGTAGGTTTACCAGCGAAATAGTAAAAATACAAATGTACTGTGCTCAATAGCGTTTTTTTACTATACTCAAGCACACGCGGTAATGCTTGTCGTCATCTAATGAACTTCCTAAAATAATTAATAAAAAAATAACTACTTAATCTAATGAAGAATTAATGAAACCGGTATCATTAAAATAGCCTATTTGATCGAATAAATATAAAAATGGGGGATAATTTTTTTTTGGGATATGTTTGACCCATTTTGAATGCATCCCATGCAAGACCAGAGAACTCAATCATCATCATCATCATCATTTCAGCCTATTGCAGTCCACTGCTGGACGTAAGCCTCCCCCAGGGTTCGCCACATGGCTCGATCTCCCGTTTTCGCCATCCAGTCACCACCAGCCACTTTTTTCAGGTCGTCGGTCCATCTGGCCGGAGGGCGTCCTACACTACGCTTGCCGAGTCGTGGTCTCCACTCGAGAACCCGTCTACTCCACCGATCATCGGTTCTGCGACAGATGTGACCAGCCCACTGCCACTTCAGTCTGCTACACTTCTGAACTACGTCAGTGACCTTGGTTTTTTGTCGGATAATCTCGTTCCGGACTTTGTCCCTTAACGAAATTCCGAGCATACCCCTTTCCATAGCTCGCTGTGTGACGTGTAGTCGGTGGGCTAGTTTCACTGTCAGGTTCCACGTCTCGGCTCCGTATGTCATGACCGGCAGGACGCACTGATTGAATACCTTGGTCTTCAGGCATTGTGGCAAGGGTGACTCGAAGATGTGACGCAGCTTTCCAAATGCTGCCCAGCCAAGCTGTACTCTTCTGGTGATTTCACTCTCAAAGAACTCAATGAATCTCGGCAAATGCAATATTTAACCAACCATAACTAATACAAAACTATTAACTTCGGCGGGTGGACGTGTAGATAATTACTCCATTTCAATTGTGGCTGTACGTTCGATTCCTTGGACTCTGCGATTTACGAGACAACAAAGTCAGTATAGAAATACCATGAAACGAATGCGCTGGAATCGAGCTATGATAGACTTTATGTCAATATGAGAAAGAGCGTTTAACGCGGGAATAATTTGGAGTGGTCCGCGCCGCCATTTGTAATTTATTAGCTGACACGAAATGGCCGACGGTTGTAACGTCACGATTTACCGTGTTTGGTTTATTGGTTGAAAATTTTGGTTGCGGCACGCGGCAGTGAAAAAATGGAAAGGTGACTGGCAGTTTGATTAAGGTTCCTGAAAATACTGTGATCTATGTACTTAATTGATGTTAATTACCTTATTTGAATTACGTTTGCACTGTTTTTTGGCGTCATTTTGTAGGACAATCTGAAGATATGTTACCTGAAACCAAATTGAATTTTGTTAAACAAGTCTCTTTGTAGTATCAAGGTACAAGCAATAATGAAGAATGTGTCTAAAATATGTGTCGCTTCGCAGATCATAAAACACTTTATTTTCTAAGTCAGCCTTTTATATTGTTGTAGGTGGAAAATTGAGTTTATATTGTTGTAGGCGGAAACTCAATTTTCCACCTACAACAACAGTAAAATATAGTATACTATACTATTATGTGGTTATTATTATGTTTACCTATCTATGTTTATGTGTATATTTTTATTATATATGTAGGTATCATAGGTTATAAGAGAGATAAACTACTGCTCTACAAACGATATGTCTTATAATGTAATGACATATCGTTTGTAGAGCAGTAGTTCCTCTCTCTCTCTCTCTCTCTCTCTCTCTCTCTCTCTCTCTCAGTTTCTCTTTCTCTATCTCCTTTGAATATCCACTTAACTGCTCAAAGATTAACTGGAAGAGATCCATTATAGGGGTAAGTTCCCCTTTTTACATGTAATATTTGTCATCATTGTATTAAAACCTGTTTTTACATTAGATTTAGATTACCCAGTTTGTTTGATTTTCCTAGTTGATTGATAGCAATCTGTTGAAACCAAAACATAGTCGTATATCAAACAGGGGCAGTAACAGTGGGAAGAAAACCACCTCGAGAAATTTATAGCCATATGGTGGGAGCACACTCACTAGGACATCAATTTTATTAAACCAACTAGAGACAGATATATGTATTAAAACGGTTTAAACTCTCAGGTAAAGGTAAAAATTGTCAGGAACGGCCCGACATGTTTCGAACTCGTATGGAGCTATGGAGAACATGCGTGCTGCTAAGCGACTGGCAGAAGGGCTGTTCCTAACAATTTTTACGTGAGTTTAAACCGTTTTTATAATAATTATTAGAGATACGAGACAGTAGTTTTAATTATATTAGAGACAGATAAGATGCTGCTCAAACAAAGAAGCAGCGGCATAGGCAGAAGTGGTTTCTATTATTATTTAAATGGTTGATAGCATCCATTAACTTTACAACCTATTAACAACTATCTATTTCCACTATCTTCTGAAGTTACCTCAGACATAGGAAGTTACATTTGTCCGAAACAGCAGTATTCCGAATTTTCATAATTCTGAAACCCACGTTTATGATAATCTTTTTATTAATGTCATGCAACTTAACCAGCTTAATTATATTGCTTATCTACAGAAAAAATTGGGCAAGTGCGAGTCCGACTCGCGCATGAAGGGTTCCGTACCTACCATAATCTATATCAAGTTTGTTGTATGGGAGCCCCCCTTTAATACTTGTTTTATTTTATTTTTAGTATTTGTTGTTATAGCGGCAATAGAAATACATCATCTGTGTAAATTTCAACAGCTATCACCGTTCTTGAGATACAGCCTGGTGACAGGCGGACGGACGGACGGACGGACAGCGAAGTCTCAGTAATAGGGTCCCGTTTTTACCCTTTGGGTACGGAACCCTAAAAAATCAAATACGTTTATCGGATTAACGATTTCGGAATGGTGATTACGGTTATATCTAATTTCGGATTTATTGGGCGTTCCACTAATGTAGGCGTGAAGTAGGTATGTTATTACATCGAAAATCGTAATTTTAAATGAAGTACCAGTAAGATTGGCTCTCTTAAAAAGGTTTAAGCACATAGACTGTTCACCAATAGTTATTTCCAGTCGCAATTTATATCAGAACGAACTCACTAAGTCCTGTCTGCTAGCCTGAACCAAATATCTAGAATGAAGGTACAAATATTTAAAAAAATAATCGTTTAGGTGGGCTACCCTAAGCCATGCTAGAAGCAACTGGTTGAAAAATGCATTGGCTCTCGCATCAGGTTGAGTGGTCTAATAGGTAAGACGCCCGTGTTGGCCCGGAAAGCCGTTGGAGACTCGGGTGCAAACCCCGACTGAACCATAAAAAAAAAAAATCTCTTCATCCTAAACATTTAGTCCCTACACACGCCGAGACGACATAGCGATGTCACCCAGCTGTCGTCTCCAAACAAATCATATTGGAATGTATGGAAGCTAACTTACTTGTCGACACAGCTGTATCATTTTCTCTTACCGACCGAGCGAAGCGTCTTCGTGTCAGCTCAGTCAAACTTCAGTACCTACCGATTGCAGATGTTCAGTACGCATATCTCTACGTTCAATAATTATATTATAATAATTTTTCCGATTTTTTTCAAAATGTCAGAGATATAATAATGGTTGAAATACTAAAAAAAAACCATATATCAGCCATTTCCAGACAAACTACCGAGGCCTTATTATAGCACACTGAGCTGGTGTACTGGTTTACCTAAATAGTATTTATTTATTATTTATTATTATTTATTATTATTATACAGAATTAGCACTAACAGCTGAACCTTACGTGCTAATTGTTAGTTGTTAGAAGAATACATACATCATTATCATTAATTGAACTAGGTAATATACATTATTGCATTATTTACATTATATTATTAAATTAAACGAAAATTCATTACATTAAATTATCAGTATCATTAAGTTTAAATTCATATAATAATAATAACATTCGATAAAATTCAATAAAATTGTGAAGCACATATAGCAAACTCATTCTTGGACACTGCTCGGGGTAACTATTGTTTCTAAGTAGCGAGTTGATGCGGTCAGAAATTTCGCCTCGGAGGTAAAAAACATATCTAATTGGCTGTCACTGTCTAAGATATCGTTCAGTAGTGTTAGTGCTTAGTGGAGGGGAGAGCATTTGAGTACGCGGGTCCTCGCCGGAGGGACGGCGAAAAGGCTGCGGCGACGAGCGCGGAGTAGCACAGGTGTAACATACGGAACACGTATGGTTATCTGTGCTAGCAGATCCGGATTGTATGCGAGTCCACGTATTAGTCGGAAGAAATATCTAATTAAATGGATATTCCTCCGAGTCTCAAGGGACATGTAGTCCACCATGCCGAGAACAAAGAGCGTTGGGTAAAGATAGGGGTAATTGCCATATGTTTTATTGTATAGAAATCGTAGAAATGGTTTTTGTACCCTTTCTACGAGAAGGGTGTATTGTTTCTCGTGGGGATTCCAAATGGCGGCATTCGTCTCTAATTATAATAGTAGCTATGTACACCCGGTGTGTCGCAATCCGACCGAGTCGCTGATGTTCCATAAAGTAAAGAGGTCAGCCCGTGTTTACCTTAATCCTGGCGGAAATTCTCATCAACAGGGAGGTTTACTGGGCAAACTTATATAGTTAATCAATACAATTACCTGTATCAGAGATCGTTACGTTGGATGAGGTAAGAGGAATGTGGGCAAAATGTAGATAATAATAAGTACTTTACAATGTGTTAAGGCTCCTCATCCGTTCAAAAATGCTGATTGTCTTAGAAAATTTTCTCAATGGTGCTGCTTTGCGATTATTGGTATATAAGTATTTTAATCCCACAGTTTGAATTTTTTATGGACTATTTTTGTTTCAAAAACTTCTCGAAATTCACAAAATCCACGCAGAAAACTGTTTTTTTTTTCAACTTATTTTCGACTGCAAGCAATAAAACTTGAAATAGCTATGTAAAAGTATTATTCACTTCAAAAAGTTGGCTGAAATTATCAATATATTTGTCATAACGTGAAAAAAAAAATTAAAAAACAATAACGTCTTAAAGATATGTTATTGGGCGAAATTTCAAGCGCTTGAACCGCTCGGTTTTATCGTCATTCTGGGATCATAATTATTATCATGTTATAAATGGGAGCACTAGGCCCCACAGCGACCTGAATGGCGATCTTGTGAAGAAGCCTGTTTTAACCGATCTTGATATGAGACGTCAAAAAAGAAAATCTCGCCCAAACCCTCCTACAATTACACCTACTAGCTCCGGTCAGTATGTTTGGCGCCCGTAATTAGCTTGGGTCGCCGTCACTGGTCACAGCGTGGATAGCTAATAAGTATAGTATCACAAGTGAAGTTGTTTGAAGTTCTGTGAGGCGATGGATGTTCGAGAATCTTCTGTTTTTAAATAAATTGTTTACGTTTTTACCAATGTTAATTTTGTTTGTTATGTTATGTGTTTAAGTTATTTTATGTTTACATTTTTTATTTTTCTTTGTCTGTTATTTTTGATACTCACAGTGCCTTAGTGTAAACTGTAATACTGTGTTTGTGTTTGAATAAATAAATAAAATAAAATAAAAAACAATGGAAGAACAAGACGATAACTGTGGTCTTCCGGATTCATAAGAAAATCAAAACCTTACTTGACTTAACTATTATGAGCTATAATATATAACTGTAAACCAGCAGGCGGATTCTGTGAAAAATCAATCCCACAAATGTAACGCCTGAGTCTATCAATTAATTTATTCCTTTACCTTGCAATTTCCCTACTATCAAAACTATATAGTCCAATACGGAAAGGGTATAATTGCCCCTCAAACTAAAATAATTCGCATTTTACGGTATTTTTTTTATGTCAACAAGGTTATAATATTGAGTATTGGATATGAACATTTTCTAACGGATCTTGAGTGTGCGTTAGGTATAAAAAAGTTTTTGTAAGCAACCTCTGTAAATCTCAGAAAAAATATGAAAATTCATTTCTTCTGCACTAGGGCATCGCGTTTTACTGTTTAACATTCGTATTATTTTCTAACAGTTTTATCGAGCGATTATGTCAGCGCAATATGAAACAAGTGGAAAAAATATAAATCCCCTAAAAGATTATACATAAGTGACTTTGGTCAACTAAAATGTGTTTAAAACAATGAAAAGTAATTTCAGTTTGAATTTATAATAGATTCGTCAATTTTGTGATGGAGATAAAGATTTAAAATTTCAATTAAAATAAAGATATCCATACTAATATTATAAATGCAAAAGTGTGTCTGTCTGTCGGTCTGTCTGTTACCTCTTCACGCTTAAACCGCTGAACCGATTTAGATGAAATTTGGTATGGAGATAGTTTGAGACCCGAGAAAGGACATAGGATACTTTTCATCCCGAATAAATTTAGTGTTCCCGTGGGAGAGCGGGTAACACCGCGGGGCACAGCTAGTTGAATATATATATAATATATTATATTAAAATAAATATATATATATACCTACCGTACGTTTTTGAGGACGCGATTGGCGCAATGGTAGTGAAGCTGCCTACTGAGCCAGAACTCGAATATTTGTTCCAGCAGGACTAGCATATCTTGCCGCTACTTTGCTTGTCGCGCGACTCAGCATCATCTGTCATGCTCGCACGGTAGGTATTGAAGGGAAAGTGACAGGTAGTATATGTCGCGCAACAAAGAGACGCGTGTCACAGTTATGGATTTCTACGTATCTATTATGTTTGTCGTCGTATTTTTTATTTATGACTCTATGTCAGTGCCCTATATATACTATTGTAACCGCCATTGACTTTCTCATTTCTCTATAAACCTATAATAAATTTCCCAGAGGGGTCCTACGACAGTTCTATTTCCACCGTGACCTATCCGTGACGCAGGCAGCGAGTGCGATTAGCTGGCCGATTGCCTTTGCGGTGCAATTTATTTTTATACTATTTATTTTTATTTGTGCAGCCGTTTGCGTTGTTGCTCGGGGTAAGTTCGTTAAGGCGACGTGTACCTAAACTAAGCGAATAAAATCAAGACAAAGTACTTAGTAGAATGTTTGTAAAACCAAGTTTATCACACGCGTGTTGTCAAACTCGCTGACGCCAGAAAAAGAGGTGACAATTTAGAAAAGCTGCTGGTAACAAGCAAGGTGTGCGGAAGACGGCCCAGAGGCAAAAGTCCAATACACTGGTCTGACCAGATACGCGCTACCCCCAAGACTTCAATTTACGATGCTGACGCAACCCAGGATAGAGTGAGCTGACGCAAATTAGTCCACGAAAAAGTTATTCAGAGGGGCCACAATCCGTAGCATACATACATATACATATATACATACATAGCACATACTTAATAACGACCGAAAGAAGTATAAACCCGTAAGTAATCAAAAACAGAGTAAGTTCTCAGTTATTGTTATTTAAATTAGGATTGTTTTTTTGTTTCATAGAGCACTTTCTAGGGGGGCCTATTTTTTGAAATGAAATGAAATGAAATGAAATTTATTTGGTGCTGAACATGAGTTTTTACATAAATACATATGTGGTCTTAAATAGTATTACAACTTTGGTTCCAGTACATAACATGTTCTACTGTATTTACAGTTTGCACTTACATTTGACACTTAATAATAAGAGATATTTTAATTAAAATAGTTAATCAGATACATAATTTAAGTATTCCGTGACTGAGTAAAAACATTTCTCTATTAGCCATTCATTTATCCATTTCTTAAATTTATTACTATCGAGTTCCCTACATTTCATAATAACATAACTTCGTTTCGATGGCGACGGTTATTTTTTCTTAAAAAGTGATTATAGTTTTATTTTAACAGCTGAGTAGTAGGCACAGTCAGCAGCAAAAGTAGTGTAGCATTATGTTCTGATTCACACGCACTGGTCACTCTAATGACGTCTGAGACTCTTTAGAACAAGTTTACCCTGCGGCTTCCCCACGTATTTTGCTTTTCCTTCGGAATCTGTACGTTTTCCTTTATAAACTGTGAACCTAGCTCTCATTCCCACATACGAGTAGCTCGGGGGCTTTCATTAACATACATCTGTCAACAATATCCATCTTAATATGTCTGTCTGTCGCTGGCATAAAACTATTAGTTAACCCTCCACGCTCCGGGGCGCGCTGACCTAGTTGTACCCTGCGACAGCGTGTGCCCCAATTGCTAATTCTGAGCACCTTTGACGGGTATTAACCCTTAAGGCATAGGAAGGATACTCTGATGTTCGAAATCCGTACATCATATTTAGCCGGCAATGGAGCGCGCTATGCTCGGAGTTTCCTTGCGGGATCGAATCCCAAATAATGAGATACGGCCCGCATGCGGGGTGTGGATGATTTCCATACCGCATGCCATTGGCCCCGAATTTGAGTTTCACTGGTCATTACAGCGTCTACTGTGAAATAGGCTATTGAAGGCTTAGCGGTTTTTATTTTTTACACTTTTATGCATGTATGTGTGTCTGTGTCTCTGCATATCCATACTTCCATACTAATATTATAAATGCGAATGTGTGTCTGTCTGTCTGCTACCTCTTCACGTTTAAACCGCTGAATCGATTTTGATGAAATTTGGCATGGAGATAGTTTAAGATCCGAGGAAGGACATAGGATAGTTTTCATCCTGGAAATTATCCCTATAAAGATTGAGAAGTGAGTAAGTAATTCATGATGACCCTGTAGGAAATGTAATGAGTAGACCAAAAGCACAATTGCTCTTACATTTTCTTAGGCACTTTTAATAATCTCTTTTATTAATTAAGGTGATGAGGTGGATATCTATCGTGTTGTGCGAGGTTGCTTCCATACTTCCGAGTTCCACGCGGACGTAGTCGCAAGCAAAAGCTAGTACCTGATATAAGTGGTGCTTTCATCACGCCTAAACTGAAGGACCGATTTCAACTATTTATTTTTGGTACACGGGTAGCTGGATATCCACAGGCTGTTTAGCAGCCATTCAGGTAACCATCTTCGTAGCCAGGTAAACACCTGGCTACGAAGAGAAAAAAGAGAGTCATGATTATTCTTTCACTCTGACCTAGTTGAGCCCTGCGAGACGACGTGTGCTCCAGTTACTAATTCTGAGCACCTTTGATGGATATTAACATGACTGACATAATGTGGTGAATACTGTAACTAATAGTTCAACATATTTTTTTATTCTTTACTGAAAAAAAAAGCTTTGATCTCTTAGCTTACCATGTCAGCCCTAAAATCAACTTCAAAAAAACGAATTAACATTTCAATAATCAAACTATGTTCAGTTCTGTCGTTTCCATCATCACTTTCATAAAAAACAGTGCCTTCCGATTGTAAATATAAAAAACACTGAATGAATTTCAATTTTTCTGCTTTGCCCTAAGGTTGACTGGTAGAGAATGCCTTATGGCATTAAGTTCGCCTTTTGTACGATAAGTTTTCTTTTGTGCAATAAAGATTAAATAAATAAATGAATCATAAACTCATCCTTTCTTCATAAGTTCCTGTTAAAATCTATCTTCACTTGACTCGGCCTCAAGAATATTGACACTAAAAGCCAACGAAGATATCAGCTTTCGGAAAAAAACAACTAAAAAAATCTACCGACAAAAAACAAGTCAAAAAGATTAAATTAGTATACTTTTTCATAATTATAATATATACTATTATGCTATCATTTTACATGAGTCAGCACTAAAAAAAAAACGAATTAATGAAAAAAAAATTACAATGCTATTTTCAGTTATTGTTAAAAAGGTTTTTTAGTGTTGAATTATAAGTCAATAATAGCGATCACTTAGGAACCCTATTAAATAAAAATAAAAACAGTCGGTTATGTCCTAAAAAATTTCTTTTCCGGTACTTAGGAAGATTTTTCAATCATGGACGACCCGTGCACTCTTCAGATAAACGATACTGAAGAAACTTGTGTTGACACATCGGCCACGGGCCACTTTACCTATATTAGAATACTTTTACAGCTTTCCCTCATCTAAAATAAATAATGAATGCTTAATTATGGAGAAAATAACCAAAATCGTCAACCATTAAAATGTATAAGACGTCCTTAAGAATGTGAAAACACCCTCCTAAATTATTTCCACCATAGCGTTCCATTTTACGCAACACTTTTCCTCCGCAAGCCCTACCCGCTAAGTACATCGCACGCCGTTTGCTTAATGAATCCTTCTAATTATTAATGAAGTGCCTCGACAGGGTGCGAAACGGACACCGCTAGTTTCGAGCGTGAAATGGAACGCGGCGTTCCTTATTTAAAATGTTTTAAGGAAACCTTATACGCTATATTAATTAATATGCTGGTGACAGTTATAAATTATTAAACTGGTTCACTCTGACGTATGTGAATTACAGAGAGCTCCGAACTCTGTAGTAGAGTGACAAACACTGTAAGTACTTCACATCACGCAAGTTTTTTGAAGTGAAACTTCTAATGGGACTTCCAACAAGGTTGCGTGAAACGTTTAACGTTTAACGCAACCTTGTTGGAAGTTGCATTTTCATTTCCACATTACGAAGTTTCACTTCTTCCGCGTGGAGGGCCTCCACGCACAATTTTTTTATCATTGTTACTGGGTAAGGCCGCCAAAAAAGGAATATTTCGCCAGTAACAAAATGTGCTGTTAGTTTAAAAAAAATATGCTTCAAATTATTTATTTCCAATGTTTCTTTTGGGAAAAGCAACATCTGTTTTATTTGTTTCAATATAGAGGAATACGGTAAATCGCCTGTCAATATTTTTTTTGTATTTTAATAATGTGTGATCACAACGTCCCCAATACAAAAAAAAAAGTGTGCAAAATTATCTCCTGCCTATTTACAATGTTTTTTTTTGTGTTTTGTATTATTCATCGGGCATTTCAATAAGCTTTCCGTATGTTACTTAATCATGGAAGAATTTGACTGATGAAAGAAGCATTTTTTAACGTGCAATTTCGTTGCTAAGGAGCAACGAAATTGCACGTTAAAAAAATGCTTCTTTCATTAAAAAACATTATGTTATCGTATTGTACGCTATTATGTAACACTTTTTATGTAGCCATAATTATTATTGAAACTGGGCAATTATATAGAAGAATCCAAATTTATTCAATTACAACAATATTTTCTAGTTAGTCTATGCACCGCCGCTATTTTTCCAGCCATATTGAGTCGTGTGCCGCCTATTCAAAGGGAACGGTCGTGTTTGCGGACTTTTCAAAAACACATTGTTTGGTGATTTTAAAGGTAATTTGCATTATATTGTTCAAAGGTGAAATTACATAGTAGTATTAATGTTAGATTAGTGCTAAGAGGCTGTGTGCGTGGTTTTTCCTTCGTTGCAGTGTCATGTTATTGGGATTTTAATGTCGAAATGGAGCGCTTTGTATGTGACTTTTATGTAACGTATGTAACAATATGAATCGGTTTTCTATGTAACGTTACATAAAAGTGGTATTAAGGCCAGCTCACTATTGTATTATAAATTTACATTAAACAACAAGAGTTAAACTTAATAATATAAGAAAATAAACAATTTTGAAATGAACAATTTCGTTTCTTTGTAGATTTGCCTTTTCATAACTTTTCTGATACTTATATGTAACTCTGTTACATACATTTTTATGTTACTTTTATGTGGCATAAGGCCAATTTTACGACAACTAAAGAAAGAACTTGCGTATCTGTCACAGGCTTGTTGCTATGACAGATATTCCCGGTTCTATTTCTCATCGTTATCGATGTTCTTTGTTGATTGGAAAGAGTGGAAGGTGATTAAACAAAAAAAACAATGAATTATACGACGTTTATTATAAAAACAACTGTCTAAACTTTAATAAGTAAATATCGAAGTTCTATGACACTTTATACACTCGCGGTTTGTACACATAATTAACACAAATTATAACGAGTCGAACGCGATATTTCTTATTTACCTTCATAATCTAACCGCCGAAACGTTAGATTATGAAGGTAAATAAGAAATATCGCGTTAGACCCGTTATAATTTGTGTTAATTATCGAAGTTCTGTGGCAAATAAAATATACTCGGCTTTAAAACTTCTTCCTTTTTTGAAATCGATTAAAAATACTTACGTTATACGATACAATTATACGATTAAAAATATAACTCATATCATACTTGCTTCCTTCCTATAGGCTGGCACATTTGAGACAAAAATTCACTAACCAAGAACAATCGCTAGGGCTGTGCGAAGCGTAATTAAAAATTTAATAGTTTTTGCTTCCCGAATACTCGCTGTTATGAAGATATTTTCAAGCCACGGGGATCGATCGACTAAAATATTCGACACCATACGAGGCTAGAGAGTAAACCATGCATAAATTTGTTTTTTAATGATGCAACCTTACAATCTCTGTTGATCAAATTTAGATTACAAAATGCATGAATTTACTTTAGCAAACTTTCTACCATAATTAATGAATAGCTTTTTTTTTCATAGTTAACAAAATCTTGTTTGGACTTAATGACGAATAACTTAGCTAGACTTGTGTATTGTGTATTCTCTCAAATATGTGTCAATTTCAATGATTACAATATTCTTGAAAATTGGTTTTCGGTTCTACAATATGTACCTATATACTTAATTTTAAGCATGCCATTTAAATAAATTAGCATTCAAGGGTACTATAACATACGTACATATTCCATGGAATCTACTTACAAAATAATTAAATAGAAAATCGCCTTTTAGTCACATTTTATCAAGCAAACGAAAAAGCTATTATCACGACGCGTAAGTAAAATACACTTTAGTAAGATAAACACGATCTTCTTCCAACTGCAAACAAGTGTGGATCGTTTAAACCGAAGTAGCTGGCGACGGATATTAGGTTGTTATCGACAACCCTAAGTGGATATCCGACGGAGTTTTGAAGGAGACACGGAGATCTTAGGCGCATAAGGAACTTATAGACACAATGCTTAGCGAATGAAATACATTATGTACATAGTTAGTTTCTAAATATGTCAGACGCTCCACTAAGACGGGCTGTCTGCGCACCGCGAGCCACACCAATAGTCGATGCGCAAGCACGCACCAAGGTGATCGGCTGTACTTTCCGATTTTGTTCGGCACGCGTTCATAACCAGTCGTGGAGGGTTGGTCAGTAGTGTCGGTTTAAGATACATTTTTAATTTCCTTTAATTGCAAACAAGTGTGGATCGTTTAAACCGAGGTGGCGGGCGGCGGATATTTGGTTGTTATCGATATCGACAACCCTAAGTGGATATCCGGCGGAGTTTTGAAAAAGACACGAAGATCTTAGACGCATACCTATAGATATCATGCATTGCAAAGGGTTTATTATGTGGCATGTCGCTTCTCTACATAAAGCGGGAGTATCCAAATTTACACTTATTACGCTCATTACACAACCTCATTAAGTTTTAGTTAAGGTTGCCACCACTTTTTATAATATGGGATCAGACCAAAATACTACAGACGGATATCTTATTTGATTTATGCAATAGCGTCCTGAAAAATGCATTACATTGGATTGGTTGTGTAATATGACGCAATTAGTCGAAGCGGCCGATCAAGTGTACCTACCTATACGGCTACGACTGACTACGAGCGCGCGTTGTTTTCCGCGATCAAAAGTGGAAAGCGGAGTCAGATACTCTGGTGTGTGATAGGTTAATAACGCGGCTAATAGCGTAGTGAATCTGCTATTGTATTCTGATTTCTGACCCACGATCCGACCTGCACTTTCGAGAATTCTACCGTAACCTTTAAAAAGATGAAAGGAATTTTGAGGAATAAAAAGAATTTGAAGAATAAAAAGCATTCCGTATAAGCGTTTCCGCAAATTCGCCGCGGCCCGCAATTAGGGTGCGTGGGCGTTCAGAGATAGGAATTCACAGGAATATGACGACTACGGCATTGTATAGGTTATACTGGAGGCTTAGGATTTCTCATATAAATATAACGTTTTATGAAGTGAGTACATGAACGGGAGACAGACACCGTTTTGGTGGCTATAAAGTGTGTAAATTTTCGGGAGACGCCGTTTTTGGTGGCCAACTAAACCGATACAATCGAGATGACCGCTGGCCTGACGAGAAGTTTGGTGGTACTGCGTCGCCTTAATGACGTCTTTGTTTCTTGTCGGCGAGTATCGCGAACCAGCCAGCTGTAACACTACCTACTGTGACAAGCGACTCTTTAATACTCTTTATCTTACCTAACTCTTTCTATACAGTAGTGTGAGACAGTAGCGGGTGATGCTATGTCGCGCGACAAGTCACAAAGCATAGTTGTGCTGTGGTTGTGCTAGACTAGCAGATCTCGTCACATATAACTTGTGCGTTTGCGCCACTCCGCCTTCACCGCGGGATTTTCCCAACTTTGGTGGTCAATATGAAAAGCGATCGTGTCATGCATGGGCGTATTATGTACAATTTACATATGTAAAATGTCAAACATTCGAGGGTAAATCTCTCTCGATTTCTCAGGTAAATCTCAGGGATATCGCCTTTAACTGTCATTGAACCGCGGTGTTTGCGATTCGAGCTGCATAAAGTGACATTTTACGTTACTACCTGGTCAAGTTATGTGTGAGACTGATATGTCTGTGGCGTCCCATATAAACGAGGCAAGAACTTAACGAGAACTTTTTTATGTAAGTACATAATTAATTATAATTGCATAATTATTCGAAATTGAAATGTATATGTACCTAAATTGTTATTATTTACTCGCCATTAAGTATACCTATCTATTATCATAATGTAACTACAAATGTACGGTTTCCGATGTTTTCCTTTACTTATGCTAAATGTTGATCAGATAATATTTTTAGTTAACAATCAACAGCGAATGTGTATTATTTTTTTAGCTGGCTGCAAGTATAAAAGCAAACAAAGCATAATCGACTGGTACTAACCAAACATTGCATATCAACCTTTGACAACGGTATCTGTAAAGGTACTGAAACGTCAGGGAGGCTCAAATAATTAATATACGCGATATAATCCGTTTAAATTGTTTTATTTAAATTTCATATCAATTCAGCGTGCATCTGAAATATTTTACATTTGAGAACCAAAAAGGTTTTTCACCCCTGAGAGGTCGTCGTTAAGTACAGAGGCGTGCAACTGTTGAGCAGAGCGGCAAATTATTGCGTCTGCAGGGGTCGGCAACTGCTGCATAAACTTGCAAATTATTGCCACAGCCACGTTTATGTCGCTTTTGTACGGAATATGTTAAGTGTTGAACTGTGCACTTCGCTCGTTAGCCGCGAACGGGCATTAGCGAAGCACTAGATTAGTTTAATTAGGGACTCTATTTTGTATCTATCTATTTTAGATGAATAGTTTCGTAATGGTTTTATATATACCTTGTAGAATAGGCCGTTTTACATGAAAAAATGCAATCATCAACAGCCCGCAGCACAGGAACAAGTTATACCATTTTGGCTCAGTGACCCAAACTGGATCTTAGCCTCCGAAACGAGAGCTCACCACTTTTCCAGATCCTGCGCAGGTTCTCGCCAGTTTTAGACTGAAAAAGACTGCCACAGTCCAATAAATAACTAACTGTTAATACCCCATTAGACAATAAACTATGTTAGTCTTACTCTTACCCCACCCTACCTTATTGGTATTACAATATTACCTACCTACAACATAAGTACCACATACACGATGCAAAAGAACCTCAACATCCCACATTACCTACAAAGTAAGATACGTTTAACTGCATATAATTTATACAACAAAGAGTTTTATCTGGTAACATGCTCATTAAACCAGCGTTGCATTCTCAAAGGCAGACATATATTACAGACTTGTGTGTACTAGAATGCTACCTGTAACAGTGCATAGATTAAAATCAGTATGTTCACTCCACAACGGGTGGTTTTGATTTGACTGCGGTTTTTTTTTATCGTAAGCAATCTGTCGAGATGCTGTGTCGTCTTAGATATATGTTTGATGAAAATGACCGCAGCTGTTTCGCCGATGTTCACTTAAATAAACGACATTTCATGACCAGGACCTCTCCTTTGGCAGGATGAACCATCTGAACCCCAGGAACATTTCATAAAGCAGAGCCAGCTTGAATTTTAGTACAGGAGGGAGTAATGATGTCGTAAATTTTTCATACGCCGTATATTACTCTTTTATATCGTGAACACCGTCCACTATTATATGTATATGGATGGTGTCCTGTATTTAATCGTTAATTTTTTAACCTTAGGCTGGTCAAGAAAATAGGCTTTCTTGTCCAGCCTAAGGTTAGTATATTCCCGTCATAGTATAGTCGGAGAAGAGATAATCGGACTACATTTTTTTTGTCATTGTTTCACCGTCATGATCACAGATAAAGATTATTTTTTGTTGTGTTTATTGTTAAAAAGTATACTGTTGTTAAGTGTACTGAAACATTGTTTTAGTAATGATACTGACTAGCGTATATTACTAGGTACTTTTTGTTAGCCAAGACCACTTCTTTTATGATTGAAATTTTTTTCTCTTTAAATATTCGTCATTATACAATGTCTCCCATCCGTCCGATCCCTGATTATCGTACACTGTTTTCCTATGTCAACTGAAACGCTATACATACGAACGCCGTTCCCTCTATGCATTTGGGGCCTTAAAGAAAAAAGTTTACGTCCAAAGTAATACTGGAAAGTTCATCTTTTTTCCCAGAGCAGACAAAGCATCCATAGTTCAATACCCCTAGCAGACGCTCCTTTAAAAGACTACCCACAATAATGGAGAGCTCAAGTTTATTTGCAATGGAAACAGTTTTTGTTAAGAATATTCCTACAAAACAAAGTTATTTGCAAACTGAGAAGTACTAACTTTTTAGGTACAGTTAGTCACCAGAGAGTCACCAGATTTAAGTGGCAGAGGACGTAGCAGAATTCTAATATCCAACAGCGCCCGTTTAGGCCAAAGGGTTTTTGAGTACCGGCCACGTAGTTAGGTACCTGCACCTCTGGCATACTATTTCTCGCGCGAGATAATTACCCGTCTCTTTCTGTACAGTAATGTAAGAGAGTGACGGGTAGCGCTATCTCGCGCTAGAAGAGTCGCGAAGCATAGTTGTGCTAGACGAGCTGAAGACCCAACGTGAAAAGGCCCTCAACTACACGGATCAATGATTAGAGGAAGATTGTTGAAAATTTACTTATAAATGATTACGTCTCCCTCACCGTTTTCCCTTAAAACCGTTTTCCCTATACGATTACTTTTGAAAGCGTGTTACGGTGGTGGTACGATTAACGTCTCCTTTATTTTCATCTAAGCATGTGATCTATCCCTATTGTAGTAAAATTTCTATCTTTCTTTAAGATGTTTAAAAAAAAACCCTCCATGAGAATCGTTTTAACATTCAACCGTTATAGGAGAAAATGTTTCCTAAGATTTTGTGTGGAATATTTTTCCATTGTGTCACAGTCATAGAAAATATAAAAGCATTCATAATTTAACGATCCGAAAGGGAAAATGCGGGCAGACTTTTTCATCAAAAGAAAAGAATATTATGTTTTTTTTTTTTCAGGTCTTTTTATGACTGGTTCCAATGAAATTGTTAAGCCCAATAATCTTTCCTAAGTCGTTATTACTTTATATGTATTCTAAACGGACTGCTGCGTTTTGCGAGGGTTGGTAATTTTATTGCCCCTATTTATTATCTGTCGGAAAAGCGGTCCGAGATGCAGGTATGTGATAAATTAGGACACTTATATATTTTTTAGGGTTCCGTAGCCAAATGGCAAAAAACGGAACCCTTATAGATTCGTCATGTCTGTCTGTCTGTCTGTCCGTCCGTATGTCACAGCCATTTTTTTCCGAAACTATAAGAGCTATACTGTTGAAACTTGGTAGGTAGATGTATTCTGTGAACCGCATTAAGATTTTGATGCAAAAATAAAAAAATAATAATAAATATTGGGGGCTCCCCATACTTAGAACTGAAACGCAAAAATTTTTTTTTCATCAAACACATACTTGTGGGGTATCTATGGATAGGTCTTCAAAAATGATATCGAGGTTTCTAAAACATTTTTTTTCTAAACCGAATAGTTTGCGTGACAGACGCTTACAAAGTGGAAAAAAGTTGGTCCCCCCCCCTCTAACTTCTAAAATAAGAAAATGAAAAATCTAAAAAAAACATATGATGTACATTACTATAAAAACTACCAACGAAAATTGTTTTGAACGAGATCTAGTAAGTAGTTTTTTTTTAATACCCATTAATACCTAACTTTGCACCTAATTTATATGGGGCGCTATACATACCAGGTGCAAACTTAACTTAACCACTTAGGGATGGAAAGTGTTTATACGGAACCCTCGGTGCGCGAGTCCGACTCGCACTTGGCCGGTTTTTCATTTTAGCAGATAGCTGCGTCCCTCGCCTGTCGGTCTACTGATAATTAATGGCGGCTTTAACTGGGATAATTAAAGGAAAATGCAATGAGTATATTAAAAAAAATAAAAACCGGCCAAGTGCGAGTCGGACTCGCGCACCGAGGGTTCCGTACAAACATTTTCCATCCCTAAGTGTTTAAGTTAAGTTTGCACCTGGTATGTATAGCGCCCCATATAAATTAGGTGCAAACTTGCAAAGTTAGGTATTAAAAAAAACTACTTGCTAGATCTCGTTCAAAACAATTTTCGTTGGTAGTTTTTATAGTAATGTACATCATATGTTTTTTTTAGATTTTTCATTTTCTTATTTTAGAAGTTAGAGGGGGGGGGACCAACTTTTTTCCACTTTGGAAGCGTCTGTCACGCAAACTATTCGGTTTAGAAAAAAAATATTTTAGAAACCTCGATATCATTTTTGAAGACCTATCCATAGATACCCCACACGTATGTGTTTGATGAAAAAAAAAAATTTGAGTTTCAGTTCTAAGTATGGGGAGCCCCCAATATTTATTATTATTTTTTTATTTTTGCATCAAAATCTTAATGCGGTTCACAGAATACATCTACCTACCAAGTTTCAACAGTATAGCTCTTATAGTTTCGGAAAAAAATGGCTGTGACATACGGACGGACAGACGGACAGACGGACAGACAGACAGACAGACAGACATGACGAATCTATAAGGGTTCCGTTTTTTGCCATTTGGCTACGGAACCCTAAAAAGAGATTCGGTAATGAAAATAAGTAGGTAAAACCCAGTGGTATTTAGTACACAATATTTTTCTTACTCTAGACGAACTAAATTAGTTCCAGTATAAAAGTGTACGAATGGATGGTATACGGTCTAATAATACTATTTATATTTTAAATAATGTATTTGTTGCCTGCGAGGTCTAATCAGCAATGAACAATTACAAAGCTTAAGTGGCAATGGGAAAAACACATTGAGTAGAACCAATGCGGCCGACATCTTGAGTGACGATCACACACTGGAAGACGCTGCTTGGTTAGGCCCCTTATAAGATGGAGTCCGCTGTAGGCAACGCAAGACGGAAAATGATTGAAAATTTGAACATTTGCAAGGCAACTTAAAGTTAAGAGGCCTTATTCCTTTTAAAATGCTGATTGTTTTAGACATTTTTCTCTATGATCAAACAAGTTTCTTATAATATTATAACTACCTAGAGCAGGGCTATCGGAATCTATTGGTATATATTTAAAATCAACAGTTTGAATTTTTCATTGATAATTTTTGTTTCAAAAACTACTCGAAATTGTCAAAATTCACGCGGGAAATTAGTTTATCTAGAACTCAGGGAAAAGTATTAGTCACTTTATAAAGTTGGCTGAAATTATCAATATATTTGTCAAAATATGAAAAAAAAAATTAAAAAGGAATAAGGCCTCTTAAATAAAGCTTGTGAAATTACTTCAGTTTCCCGAAACAAAACCTTTTAATTTAATCAGGGATCTTCGAATTGTTCGAATTTATCGCGCTTGCCTTTCATTCAGCCTTAAATGTGGCGACCACAAATTAAGTAGGAATTAACTCCCATTTGATGACCGCTATTAATGAAGGATCAAGTAATAAGCGACCACTGCTTTGACAAGTCATTTATATGTAAATTCCGGTTTGATGCCGAAAAATATTTAAATAACCCTTTACTCCACTGAAGTTACGGCTACGGGCGTCTAATTGGTTATGTGTTTGTAAAATACACGCCTATATTTCCGTGCCTGGCGTGAAGAACTTGATAACTCGACTTATACGTTTTTTTTTTTATTGGCGTAATGGCTTTCTACGGCCAAGGTTTTGTAGGAAAAAAATTGACAACTCGATATCTATGATACTTTTGAAGATATGGCCTGTGACATCATATTGATATCTCGATATTTAGCGGATTTTATTTAACAAAACGAGATATCAGCGCGATGAGGCACAAAAAATATTGCATATCAACTTATCAACGTATTCTCAAAAAAAAAAGCGTTCGTAACTTGACAAATCAAGATATTAGAATGAAGACAAGCACACTTTAACGATAACAAATGAATATATCGTTTTATCTCATTATACACAACGTCCGTAAATTCATATGTCGATTTATCATTTTCAGGTTGATGGACACAGCAAATAATAAGTTGACATAATTAATTATTCACAATTTATCGAAATGTATATTTCGATTTGTCAAGTTATTCTCACATCTGAGGTGTACTCTGGTACAAAGGAAAACACTGATAACTGTACATTTGTGAACATAATATAAACCTTAGTACAACGTGTTAAGGTCCATGGGGTATAGTTAACAGTGTCTTCGTATGTATCATTCACATTACCGGTACCTTGTCAACCATCAACCAGTTTTATTTATTGGATCAGAAAAACAAAGATGTTGCCAGTTAAAAATAAGATAAATTCATCTAGTTTTTCTGTAGAATAAGTGCTTTTGCATTACTGAATTAAAGACGATTCATTTACTACAATTTATTCAATATTTTTATAACTTTTAATTTTATTTTCTTCGGGTTTCGTGACTATAATAAAACAATTCAAACGGATTGTATCATATTTATTCATTGTTTGTGCCTTTCTGACGTATTTGGCACCGAAAATTTGTGTTTTTCTCATCAAAAATAGTTGCCGAAACGTCAGGAGACTCAAACAACGAACACACGCGATATAATCCATTTAAATCGCCTTATATAAAAAAAAACCGGCCAAGTGCGAGTCGGACTCGCGCACCGAGGGTTCCGTACAAACACTTTCCATCCCTAAGTGGTTAAGTTAAGTTTGCACCTGGTATGTATAGCGCCCCATATAAATTAAGTGCAAAGTTAGGTATTAAAAAAACTACTTACTAGATCTCGTTCAAAACAATTTTCGTTGGTAGTTTTTATAGTAATGTACATCATATGTTTTTTTTAGATTTTTCATTTTCTTATTTTAGAAGTTAGAGGGGGGGGGACCAACTTTTTTCCACTTTGGCAGCGTCTGTCACGCAAACTATACGGTTTAGAAAAAAAATATTTTAGAAACCTCGATATCATTTTTGAAGACCTATCCATAGATACCCCACACGTATGTGTTAGATGAAAAAAAAAAATTTGAGTTTCAGTTCTAAGTATGGGGAGCCCCCAATATTTATTATTATTTTTCTATTTTTGCATCAAAATCTTAATGCGGTTCACAGAATACATCTACTTACCAAGTTTCAACAGTATAGCTCTTATAGTTTCGGAAAAAAATGGCTGTGACATACGGACGGACAGACAGACGGACAGACGGACAGACGGACAGACGGACAGACAGACATGACGAATCTATAAGGGTTCCGTTTTTTGCCATTTGGCTACGGAACCCTAAAAACAGTTGTATAGAAACGATAGAATTGTTTAATTGATACCCTATATTCTATGGTGAATATGTTGATAAGTCTAATATCTCACAAAATACAATGATTCTAGCAAAATAAGTAAGATAATTGAAAAGTTTGCATAAAATTACCCTTAAATCAATTTAGACATTTCAATTATACAGAAAAACTGATTTTTAGGGATTAAATTAAAAAACATTTTCACCAATTTGGGCACTAATGTATGGGGAATAACTTGATAAGTCGATGGTGAACTTGATAAGTCGATGGTGAATATGTTGATAAGTCTAATATCTCACAAAATACAATGTTTCTACCAAAATAAGTAAAATAATTGAAAAGTTTGCATAAAATTACCTATAAATCAATTTAGACGTTTCAGTTACTATGAAAAACTGATTTTTAGGAATTAAATTAAAAAACATTTTCACCAATTTGGGCACTAATGTATGGGGAATAACTTGATAAGTCGTTGGTACCTATGTTGATAAGTCTTATATCACAGAAAATAAGAGGATTTTACTAGAATACGTAAGGTAAATGAAAAGATCGCGGAAAATTATCCATAAATCAAGCTTTAAACACGAGTTAAAGATGAAAATGGATTTTGGAGAAAATGTCAAACTTTAAAATCGACGCCCTGAACAATTGCCATTTTGGACTTATCAAGTTCTTCACGCCATGCACGGATTTATACTATACTAAAAGCTGCTCGCAACTTTATCCGCATACTACAAACGTTTTCTTTACGGTAGTCAGCTAAAAAATAAAGTTAGAAATAATAAATGATGTAATAATTAACTATATTTACTCTTACTGACATTGCATTGTTGAGAAGAGAGAGTAAACATTTGTAAACTGTCTTTTTTTTTTTTTGGTGAACGAAATGTTGTTCAGCTTTAAGAATAAAATCGATTTATTTAAACTTTATTTTCTTTTCACACATCATTATAACAAAAAAGTACCTAATCGCGTTCATAACGGTGTGTATTTAATTACCTAATTTAATTTAATTACCACACGTGCTGTATAAGGGTGGATCAACTTTTTCTTGTTGTTATTCTGTCCCGTCACTCAGGAAGAGAATGGTGATTAAACTTCTTAGAAAAGTGTTGATAATTTATAATATTGGTATTTTCAAGAGATATTCTATATAAGAATGGGCTTATAGCTGCTCCAATTACAAAATTTTTGTTGAATATTGCCGCCGAAAATCATAGTTTTAAAGAGTAACCCAGGGGACATCACCATGGCAACTAGCAACAGAAAAAGTTGATTGACCCACAAGAGCTTATATAAGCCGTGTTAGAGCTGTATAAGCTACGTGGATGGTCTCGATGGGACTCCGTCAACAGGTGAACCCATCACGTCCGAAACGTTGAGGTAATTAAATAAAAAACCTTTTTGAACGCGATTAAGTCCCGTTTTGTTATAATACTTACTTACTTACTTACTACTTACTTCGCTGGCTCAGTGACCCGAAGTGGATCTTGGCCTCCGACACCAAGCTACGCCATCCTACTCTATCTTGTGCTGCTTGTCGCCAATCGAAATCGGCCCCTTGAAGCTGGCACAAGTCTTTCTGGACTTCGTCGATCCAGCGATACCTCGGTCGCCCGACCGGACGCCGTCCACTAGGACGTCCCAGGTAGACTCTTTTGGCTGCACGATCCTCCTCCATTCTTTCTACGTGACCAAGCCAGCGAAGTCGCGCAGATTTACTTTCGCCGATTACATTGGGCTCAGACACTAGCTCTTCAATTTCCGCGTTCTTTCGGACTCTCCAATTTCCGTCATCTGTCTTTGCGGGTCCTAAAATCTTCCTAAGAATCTTCCTCTCTGCCACTAAGAGTCTATTCTCCTCTTTCAGGGTCAACGCCCAAGCCTCGCATCCATTAACCAAAATCGGTCTAATAACAGTCTTGTAGACTCTGATCTTGGTTCTTCTGCTGATAAGCTTGGACGTTAGTATTTTATGAAGGGCTGCTGAACATCTTAGGGCGTTCTGGATCCGGATATCCATTTCCTCTTGCCTCTGGTTGGTATCTGTCACTGTGCATCCAAGGTACTTAAACTTTGACACCCCTTTATAGGTTGTCCCATCTACAGTTAAGTCCTTTCTGCTGGACGCCGAACCCCTGTATCTTCGCATATGGAAATATTCCGTCTTATCAAGGCTGATTCGAAGACCCACCTTCTTTCCTTCTTCATCCAGAGTTCTTGCCATCGCTCGCACATCATAAATACACTGTCCCAGGAGAGCTAGATCGTCCGCATATCCTACGATTTTATGCCAGCCATTTAACTCCACTCCTCTGCCAATCACCAATACTTTTCGGATGACGTATTCGAGCACCAAGTTAAAGAGCATTGGCGACAATGCGTCTCCCTGTTTAAGTCCTGTGGCTACTACGAACTCTTCGCTAAGAGCCCCATCAACTCTGACCGTTAACTTACTTGCTTGTGTAGCAACTCTAACCATTTTAATAAGTTTGGTGGGTATTCCGAACGACTTCAGTATTGAGAACAGTGCCTCTTTGTCCACACAGTCGTAGGCTTTCGTGAAATCCACAAAAGTGCGTGTATATCCTGTGCGTACTCCCATTTCTTCTCCATTAACTGTTTCAAGACAAAAATCTGGTCCACAGTGCTACGGTTTCGGCGGAACCCGCACTGGTAGTCCCCGAGAATGGTTTCCGCATACGGTTCAAGACGGCCCAGGAGAACATACGCGAGTACTTTGTAAGCCGTTGGAAGCAATGCAATACCTCTATAATTAGCGCACCTCTTCTTAGAACCCTTCTTGTGTATGGGGCATATCACACCCACGTTCCATTCCGTTGGTTGCCTTTCTTCATCCCATCATTTTTCATCATCATTCATCATTTTTTTTTTGTTATAATAATAAGTAAAAATCAATGTTTTAATTTATTGCTCCTGTTTACAGGCCGCACCCGGTATAGCTATAAACGACTAAGTATCTTACTATATTCGAGCTGCGACTGTGGTGCCCGTGAACATTTAACAAATAACTGCTCATATTGTCGAGGAATGCCCTGCGAGACACTATTGGGGAGCTAGGCGACCTGCCCCTCCCACAACTACGCTCCGCGACTTGTCGCGCGACATAGTATCGGCCGTCACTCTCTTACAGTACAGCGAAGAAAGAGATAGGTAATATGTCTCGCGCGAGAAAGAGTTGTGTCACAGTTGTGCTAGAGATCCCTCTAGTTCGGGCCTGACTAATTGACTATAGGTTATCTTATAAGACCTACATTACTTGGCAGAGACCAAAATCAGAGATGATACTTTACGATATCTCCGACGGGGTCGCTTTAAGATTGTCATATAATAAGTACTTAATACTTTTAAGACTACCTCACCGTCTGCGGGGTCGCCTCATTCATTCCTCCTCTCCGCGGGACTTGCTAGTACTGAGTGCTTAATAAGTAATAACACTAATATTATAAAGGCGAAAGTTTGTGAGTGTGTTTGTGTGTATGTTTGTTACTTCACGCCCAAACGGCTGGACCAATTTTGATAAATTTTGGTATGAAGGTAGCTGACACCTTGAATTAAATATTATAAAGGCGAAAGTTTGTGAGTGTGTTTGTGTGTATGTTTGTTACTTCACGCCCAAACGGCTGGACCAATTTTGATAAATTTTGGTATGAAGGTAGCTGACACCTTGAATTAACACATAGGTAGGCTACTTTTTATTCCGAAAAATGTAGTGTTCCCGTGGGATGAGTGGGTAACGCAACGGCGCAGCAGTGTTTAGGTAAAGTAGTGTAAGCAACTGCACATAATTATAGGTCTTGAAACACAAGCACATCTGTGATAAGAGACTCTTTTTCGTGCGAGATATTTATATGCGGGTCCCCACACCGAGCAAGGCGCTGTACGTGTCGCGCCTGCATCACACTGCCACCGCTGAAGAAGTGACGCAGTATGTTCGCCAGAAAACCGGCTACTCGCTGAGTGTTCCAGTTGCATTCGCGCCACTACGTGCACTTCAGCTCGTTTGTAGTGCACGTACCACGGCCGCTCCAGGAGACCATCGCGTATGCTGATTTCTGGAAGGATGTCGTGTTTCGTCGGTTCCGGGGCAACCTACCAAATCCAACACCCGAGATGTCGGAACAATGGGGCCACGCCGTTTCGCCGTCTAAATAAACATTGTTCGGTTCATGACGCATTACCTGTTTTACAATAAATAAATAAATAAATAAATATCTCCTTCTGTGCAGTACTGTGTGAGAGTGACGGGTGACGCCCTCCCGCGCGACAAGAGTCGCGAAATAATTATATTGTGCTAGACGGGCTGGTAACTGTATACGTGCCGCTAGTCTAGGTATCCCTTTCCGGCAAAAAAACTTTATTTCCCTGCCAATCTCTGCCATCCTCGAGTCGAGACTGCTTGTGGCCGACTGAACGAATCCACCTCTTTTACTTTTGACCGCGGCGGTCGGAGATGCGACTTAGCGCGACCAGCGGCAGCGATGCGCAGTACGTGTGTCTCGCTTACTCGTATGACCGCCGCGCTAGGTTCTCTCGATCAACCGCTCGTCACACCACTGGTCGCGCAAAGTCGTGGCATATCCGTCACTACAAAATCTATGCTAGTCTATATCCGGCCACGAAAAAAAGTTTTGTAAATACACAACATTTTTTTAAAGTTGGTTGCACAATTAATTCGAAATGGCCCGAAAGGATTCGGCAAGAGAACGATACATAGAACGATTAAAATCTATATTTACCTTTAAATGTATTAAAGTATACACTCGTGCACCGAACACGTGGCGAAACCCGACATTTAATTGCAAGACCTCATTACTATTATAAAATTAATATTCCACCATAGTTCTCCAATAGTAAGTCATGTAATTAATCGTATGCCGGCGTTATTCATTAAAATCTGTCTTGTCACTGTGATTTTCAAGCTGTGGAACTTTACAGAGTACACTTGAGCCCAATTAAAAAGAATGACTGACAGAAAAGTTGGTATCAAAACACGGGTAACTGTACACGTGGCCCTAGCCCTTTCCAAATGAAAAACTTGATATTGACTTCAATCTCCGACATCCTCGAGAGCGCTTGTGACCGACTGAACGTATTCACCAGTTTTTGGGGTTTTGTACCTTAAATGGCAAAAACGGAACCTTTATAGGATCACTTTCTTGTCCGTCTCTCTGTGCGTCAACCTTTTTTTTTTCAACCTTTTTTCCCGGAGCGCGTGGTATCAAGTTAAAATAATAAATACCTCTTTGAGCCGTGATAAAATCAAACTTCTAAGTCAACGCAATCAAAAGATACGAACGTTTATGCTGTCTTTGTCGACGTTAGCAAGGGAACTTAATACCTATAGGGAACTCTCATTTACCCATAATCTTGACGTTTACCAACAAGCAACATCATGTAGCACTAGTAAATAAAACGGTCCGAAAGTCGTGTTACATTACAGTAAGTATTATAATTTTTGTGATTAGGTACAAACTTATTTGCAGTTATTAAACTAACCCCAACATTATGTCGATATTGTCAATGTATGTAGGGACAATAGTTTTCCAACAGCAGAGTTATGTGTGTATATCTCTTCGTTAGAGCAATATGCATTGCTGTCACAGTTTGTATGAAACCCTCGGTGCACGAGTCCAACTGGTACTTGATCGGCTTTTTTTAAGCGCGGCACTAACGTCCGTACTTAGGATCTACATCAGTCCGGTCACGAAAAACAGTTTACTGCGCACACCACATTTGTTCAAAGTTAGTTGCATTGCACTGCACTGCACCGATTGGACACTTCTGAAATCAAATCGGCCCGAAAGGACTTGTCAAGAGTGGCTCTTCACGCACCACGTGTTTCAATAACTGATCGCTTTATGCTGCACAACTGATATATCGTTAAATACTTCACTATAACTTGGCACCCGTTTAGATACCCTTACGTCTAGCGGAACTGACACGCGACTCCTTAACGCTCGTCAAATAACTACCTGTCGGTTTCCTTTCAATACCGTGCGTGCAAGACGGGTGATGCCGAGTCGCGCTACAAGCGAAGTAGCAGCAAGATATTTATGCTAGCACAACTATGCTTCGCCACTCTTGTCGCGCGACATAGAGCTACCCGTCACTTTTTTACATTATTGCACAGAAAGAGACAGGCAATTATCTCGCGCGAGAAATAGTCGCGTATGACAGTTTATGCTAGAGGTTCTGCTTTTTCTGTCTATCTCCAGTGACAGAAGACAAAACTTCGCGCAAAAACTCTTTGACAATATCCTGTATCCCACAAACACTGACTGTATTATATGAACCATTCGACTTTCAGCTAGAACGTCGAAACGATTCAAATAAAGGCATGAATGAACGAATGACACGACTGAATAAGTCCAATTTCAATTTGGTGTACCGTGCCTCGAGATGTCAAAGTTTTAATGAGATATGTGTGGGGTTAGGCAGAATTTAATAACGTCAGTACTCTGAATCAACAAAGGGATTATACGACGTAGAAAATTGAACGACCGACCGTTGAGTGCTCTGTTTATCTGTTTTTTTTTATGCTTGTTTATCTTTTTGGTTTGAAAAACGCCTTTGAGCGAGTGGACAAGTGAATGAATGAATGATCCGATAAGAATTGCCTCCCATTCGGTTTGAATGGGTTTTGCCCGTTTTGTACTTTGTGTTTGAGGTCACACGTGGCGGGTGCGTTTAGGTATTTCATTACGTCGCTATATCACGGACACTTGACGGTGCTGTCTATAATATTACAAAATTCTGAAATTGTACTGAAAATCTATTAAATCTATTTTCTATGGAGAGGATCATCATTTCAGTTTGGCGAATTTCCATTACCTATACATTGATTTTTTCGAAGCTTCGTCATAAAATATATTCAATAGTTATGGTTTAAGCTCACACGATTTTCACACATTATTGTAACAAAACGGGACTTCATTGCGTTCAAAAACTTGTTTATTTAGTTACCTCAACGTTTCGGACGTGATTTTGCGTCCATGGTCTCGAAGGGACAATACGACTCCGAAACGTCGAGGTAATGAAAAAACACTTTTAAGCGATTAAGTCACGCCATTTTTGAGACGAAATACGCTGTGTAGCTTAATATCAATATACCTATTTAGAAACTGAATCAATAATAAAGATAAAGATATTTATTAAAGAATAATATAATAACCGCAGTAGACTAAGACATTTTATTTAACAAAATATGACTCGTGCCTGAACTAGGATTCTGTGTTTCAGGCATAAAAAGATAGTAGCTAATAGATATTAAGTAGGTAGAGGTATATCAGAAAATTCACTTCTAAATGTTACAAAAAACATGCCCGTTACTTCTTTCGCGGGGAGTAAAAGGAAAATAATTTTCTTAAGATAATAACATAAATTCCTGTTTACTTATACATTTTTCATTTGCAAAAACAATCTACAATTATCTACGGCAATCTTGTTTCTCGTTCTTATTTCAAAAAGAACGCGGGAACAGAGTGTAGCGAAGGTAATTTGAAATTCGAAGTTCGTATCTCACCCGCTCACTCAAATGTAGATTAACACGAGAGCAGGAGGGATGACGCTGTACGAACTTCGAATTTGGAACCTCAAAGTAACCCCTTAGTGTTGTCACGCGGAGCTTCACGGCCAGTGGATTCGTAACGAGCGGCACGTGTTTTTGGTCACAGAACATGCATATATGCTAAAACAGTATGGAAACTAGGCCTTTTTGGGATAAATACCTAGGCGCCAATCAAGCGTTAGGGTTGTCCTCTTAATTATTGTAAAATATGAAAAGTCTTTTTGTTTGATCCTATTTATTTTAAAGAATTTCCGGAAAAAAGTTAACTAGTGGAAAAAATATCATTATTAAAAGTCAATTTTTTGTCGGTGTAGCTGATGTACGTAGTATGTAGCTATCTTCATGTATCCCTATCCATAGCCAACTCCTTGATTACCCTATGCGACATGATGTTTACCGTCTCATTTATTTTTTCCGTACTCAAAGGGTAAAAACGGGACCCTATTACTGAGACTTCGCTGTCCGTCCGTCCGTCAGTATTTTTTTTTTTTTTTTTTTTTTTTCCTGCAAAACGGTTTGTACTGTTTGTCTGCAGGTATGAGTCTCTATATAATATTTTTACAGTACAATAGTTATTGCTAAACACTTGAGTGACACTTTGAATTGACAACTTTATCACTCAAGTGTCAGCAATAGGTGCTTTTTTAAGTACTTTTTAAATTTGGACTTATTTTGCTCATGTCGGATATTCTCGGGCAAACTATTGAGTAAGTATGTAGGGAATCCTTTTGCTCAATGTTCTATCTCCATAGTAGTTCCTGACCCTTGGTACTTCAAATTTGCCCGCGGATACCGACCTTGTTCCATGTTTATGTTCTATTAGTATTGGGTTATGCTCTCGATTGCCGTGGTTGTTAACTGCTAAAAGATATTTATGTTTCAAACTAACGGGAAGTATATTACAAATTTTAAAAAGCTTGAAATAATTACCATTACATTTATTTATAGTTTTTTTTGTTTTTTTTTAGTTTTTAGTTAGTAGTATGTCTGTCACCAGGCTGTATCTCAAGAACGGTGATAGCTAGACCGTTGAAATTTTCATAGATGATGTATAACTATTGCCGCTATAACGACAAATAATAAAAATAAAATAAAATAAAATATTTAAGGGGGGCTGCTATACAACAAACTTGTTATAGATTACCTATGGTACGGTACCCTTCATGCGGGAGTCGGACTCGTACTTGCCCAATTTTTTATGTAGTTTATTCTTGGTCAACCCCAGCATCGCTTTTCTTCAAAGTTTGTTCACCTTATCATACTATTATAAGCTACATCATCGAAGGAAAAGTTGATAAATTATAATACAGCAAGAATTTAGTTTTAAGAAATAAATAAAAGAATACTAAATAAATTGAGGGATTTGAAAAGAGATGTTATGTTATGGTTATGATATCATGAAATCCATGTACATAACACAGCCGACCTTGCGAGAGCAATTATTGCCCGCAGTTTGCAAGCAAAATTGCCTTACAATCATCACCAGAGCAAGGACGGCAGATTTACTGCCATATGAAAAATAAAAAATAAAATATCGGACAACCGCACACAAATCGATCTAGTCCCAAATTAAGCTCAAGAAGGCTTGTGTTATGGGTACTAGACGACGATATACGTACTTATACAGATAAATATTATACTTAAATACATAGAACAACCATGACCCAAGCACAAATATTCGAGTTCATCACACAAATATTTGCCCCGGCCGGGATTCGAACCCGGGACCGCCGGCTCAGTAGGCAGGTGTCTACAAACCGAGCCAAACATATGGATTGAGGAATGTCTTTTGTATGAATTTTTGTATGAGTTTCATAGAGAAATAAGCCCTTTTGATAAGACACTCGTCTTTCGAAGTAAGTACTTACTTAATATTTAAATAACAATTATGTGTGGTTTAAAAAAGATATGTACCTAGTTAAGGGCTATAATGAAAACAAAACTTAATTGATTTCTTTGTGTAACGATAGTATAAGTACATAGTTTTTATGACTAACTTTTGTAACACAAAGGACATAATCGTGATTTTGTTTGAATTAAGCCTTTGACTATGTATTTTTTTTAATTACTCGTATACTACAAGTACAAACGTGTGTCTTTTGGTTTTTCCTGGTGACGATGACGGTGGCAATAATAATCGTGGCCAGTTTATACAAAATGTACCTACATATACCTAACTGGTTCGGCGTCTACTATAGGCGCCGTTACTCTAAAATATGTTTCTGTCAAAAATGTCATTTCAGTGGCAAGCTTTTATAGCCGACTGTACTTTTCTTTGGATATCCATCAAATGCTCACTGAGACGATTCTAAAGAGCCCAAGCTCGGTAGGATTGCTTTTTCTATTATAGAGTTCCTATGGCCAACTTCCGGCTCCAACATCAGATCAGCCCCATGGTACCATATTATTGTATTGTCATCAATGTTAAGTAAGTATGCAAAATTTTAGCTCAATCGGTTGACGATATCTGCTTCAAAATTGAGTTGCAAGATTTCACCCGAACAAATATACTTAGATACATAGGTACATTGCAAGTTAAATATAAGTAAAAGCTTTTAACATGTGAAGCAACGGCGTGACGATTCTTTTTAGGTTCAATCTCAAGGTTGGTGCCATTAAATTTTGGTGAAGATCGGATGACGAGATCCATGAGGAATCGAAGGAATTCCTGAAATTTTATAGTACTCATAATATTTTTCATATATTATTAAGGGTTTACGCACAAAAGTTACCAATGGAAGAATGGAACCTTATTACCGAGCATCCCTTCCTGTCTCTCACTGGGATCTCTTGAAGCATGATCGGACCCAAATACATTCTACATATTTTGAACGAGTGTGTACTATGCTCGTTATAACGATTTTTTTATCATCAATATTTTGAATTGTAAATGATATCCACATGAATTTTACACAAAAACATCGAATAATAAGAATAAAATAAAGTAAAAAATTAAAGGGTGCGAGAGTCATACAAGAAACGTGTTTTTTTTCGTCTTGTCAGAGTACTACTCGAACTTGGCCCATTTATTTTTATTGAGGTCATATTCTATCTAATGCCTGCAACCTAGAAAAACACAGTTCCCGAAAGATACGCATAACAGAAACTTGAATCTACCACCCGTGGAAAACCGAGAGAAAAACCTAATAATGTAAAATGAGGCGTTTGAAAATTCCCGCAGGCATCAACTAAGTAAGATGACATCTCAGAGTCCACTCACACTTTCTACGAAAATGAAAAACCTATTGCTGCCACAAACTATTATAAATCGCCATTATACAAGAAAAGTCTAGTTTAAAGTATAAGCGAAATTATTAATGAACGAATCATTTTTCATTTCGAAATCCCAACTAACCGAATCCGACTAACGACAGTTACCAAGATAAATGCGATATTTCCAAGGATATTAATCGTCCCCTGACAGAACGAAACGACGATCTCTAATTAGAAGCGGCTTTTAAACCTTCCAGGCTTAAAAGGCACAATAAATACAGGCAAATCAGTTTCAGCGAGATATAAAACGGTTTTATAATCGTGCATTCACCCTAACGTAAAAATCCACTCGATTTCGTCTGCAACCCCAACTCTCAGATAAAATCGCGGCGATACTAAACATTTAGAAGGTCCGTTGCGTTTTATATCACTTACAGGGCCTGTAAAAGCCAAATTAAAGGCGTACCTTACCTTACAGGTCCTTTAAGACCCAAGCGGCCAAGAAATTGCATTTTTTTTTTCAAAAGAGTCTAAGCTCTGCGCTCACCTATTTCGCCGCACATGGTCGGAGGTGGCCGGGCTCTTCAGAGGCCACGGCCTCAGCCATCCTGGAGTCACGCGATGCTCATTTCACTCACTCACACAACGGAACACCCCACGTTCGCGCGGCGAGACGATCTTCCATTCACTGAGTGAAAGCCCGGGCGGCGGTTCTACGCGCATGCTCGGACGTGAATCACCATTTTACAACAAAGAACCTTATAAGCCTTCGGAATTTACTGCATATATGCCCTTTTGTTTTCCGTTGGGGAGGCTGCGGTCCCACTGGCTCCCTCTGGTTTAACACGCATGGTAGAGGTCACAAGGTCGCGATAACCTGAACGGTAAACATGATGCGAGGATGGAAGCTGATAACTTTGACAGCTGAAAAGTATCCTGTGAAAACCATTGTAGCCAGTACATTGACTTGTTATAAACGCTCGAACGCCGCTCGGATTCAATGCTACGATGATAGATTGAAAGGGTATCATATCTTGCCGCGAACAGCCGAGTAATCGCTGTCATGTGTGCGTGCGCTGCTTCAGTTGAATGAAGTCAATATAATACTGCTTACCTGTTTCTATTGTTGCGGGGTTTAAGTAATGGGTTTTGTGACAGGAATAGATTTTGCTATTACGTTTGCCTCGAGAGATCTTTATGTACAATCGGAACATTCAGAACTTTATCGTCGATAGTTCTATGTTCAGAGTATTTTATTTTACTGCGGTACAAGGAACGTTAGGGCTCGTTAAATGTTAAACTAATAAATTTTGTACGTAAATATTATGACAACCTGATTTGCTGAATTGCCGTTGACCTTGCCTACGAGGCTCATCATCATCATCATCAAATCAGCCCCACCCAAAGTTCTCCACAACACCTTACACCTTGTTAGGGTCCCATGCTGCGTCTTCCGATCCGCGGACGCCACTCAAGAACCTTTATGCCCAGTTTATGCCCCAACGCAACGGCCATCGGTTAACAGTACCAAACGGAAAGCGGAGGGTGCGAAGCTGAATACTTAAAGAACTTGATTTCAGCTCGTAAGAGAAAACCTCAAGAGGGTCTCTCAAGCTTCTCCGATAATGTTTACCTAACCGTGTTATTCCTGCACTTGCCGACATCACATACGATATGTTAAAAACGTTTGTTCACATCGAAAGCACTTAGATCGTATCAGAATATCACTCTTATCGTAAACGATGCCACATAAAAAAATATGGTAGCCAGTTTATAGTCGATATGATGAGCGGAACTCTCAACTGAAGCCAACGTTTAGGACAAATTTTAACACGCTCTAGCGGAACTGTGATACGTGATTCTTTCCCGCGCGAGATGTACTAACTTTCTCTTTCTGTTTCAGCACTGTAAGAGAGTGACGGGTAAGCGCGTAGTCGCTAAGCATAGTTTTACTAGACGGGTAGCTATTACAAATTGCGTAGTCTAGAGTAAAGTTAGTATGGCACTCCAACACCTTTCATATTGGTAGTCATAGATCGCGCCCATGGCTCCGCTTTCTTATTTCTGATTGAGTATTTGCTGAGGTTAAGTTTGTTTTGAGCAGGGGTTCTAACTTAACCTATTTTGCTAGCAACTGGTATTTTGGTATGTCACAGAGACGATGACAGATGGAGTCAGCGAGCGCTACACTGGAGGCCGCGAACGGGCGGCAGAAGCGTTGGAAGACCGCAAGCCAGATGGTCGGACGACATTAAAAAGACGGCAGGGCCGAGCTGGAGTAGGATCGCCGCATCATGATCAGCTTGGAAATCCATGCAAGAGGCATATGTCCAGCAGTGGACGCATTATATGCTGAGAAGAAGAAGAAGAAGTTATTTTGCTGTAAGTCGCAGTCCCCACCTAACGTAAATAACTAGTAACGTTCTGTCGGAATCACAAATATCACAATTGTAACCTTATCTTACCTACTTTTCTGGTAGCCGATCCTTTCAATACTTATTTAGTATATTAATATGATGTTATACTTATATATATATATAATCATCTTTATACTAAAAGATATTGTGTATTTTGTGATACGCAACTATATAAAGGTGAAGTCTGGATTAGCGTAATTTTGGTCGCACTAATATATATATATGTCGGAGACGGTCATGAGTATGGAAGCTCAACGAAGCCAGCGCGCCATCGGAAGGCGACAGTGGCGCCCCCTTGAACCTGTTTTGGCGCGCTAGACAGAGTCTTGGCGGTTCACTCAGCGAACGCCCACCGACACTTCACTTTGGGTCACCACTGAGTGCACTACTGCCTTGGAACTGTCCCGTTTCGTTGTGCTATACCAAGTTGATTAGAGCCAGTGTTATAACCCTGCATTGTACCTAGTGTTAATTTAATAAAGACTATTCCGTTCGAGACTTCGATAACCTAGCTTAGAGACCTCTGTGCCAGGAACTGTTATTTTGTGCTTCATTGTATAAGGAATAAATCAAGTTAATTGTATCTGAAGTGTTTCATCTCGCTCGAACTACCTCCTCGTCCACAACTATATCGAATAGCTCATCTAATGTGCCACACCGCACCGCACCACACCGGCCATCCGACCTGTCCCCGACATCAGAAGTTGGGATGGTATCTACGGCCCATGAGCGAACACGAAGAATGATGGAATTCGAAGCGAATAAAACGGAAGAAAAAGTTTCTGATTACTCTTTGAAATACAACGAACCTGACATCACTAAATCAAGGAACAGGAGCTACAAGCGTTTCCGTTATTGAAACTCAAGCTAACATCGTCACGGAGACCTACAAAACCGCATGAAACCAAATGAAGATTGCTCTGTCTAAATTGTTTTCATTGCGAGAGAAACGGACATGAACAATTCGATTGCTTACTCCGTATAAAAGAAAACTACAACTTACCACCTCGGCGACAAAAGCCAGCAGACACAATACAAACTACATCGAAGTTCATTGTTTACTTCAAGAACAGCGGGACACATCGTCAGTTGTTGCACCAGTAGAAGTGACCCAGAAGCGACGGTCAACTACAAGCGACGCGTGGACGTAAATAGGCACTATGGCCTCACCGACACATTTTGAAAAACACATCAGGTCAGTCGTTAACTTTTCACTACGATTCCGATATTTTGTTCACAAATAAAAGTGTAGCTAGATTCTGGGGTAGACTTGAGTCTCACTTATTCAGTTTAGTGGGTATTTGTCAAAAAAAGTACTAACGGGTACTGGTAAAAGCAACACTCCAAGTAAAAGTTGAATATTGCGTGATAGAAATTAATAATCATTTGAAACAAAGTTTATTGCACGTTTTGTAACGATTGTTTTCGTAGCGATATAATATGACTAAACGCGAAATGTTTCTACAGAGATTTAGTGTTGATTAATATGACCACTACGCAGTTTACCTACCTTTATTAATGTTTATCATTTTAAAATTGCGCTGTGAGGGTGCATCAATCATACACGCTTAGAATTATTATTCTAAGCATACACAGTACTTAGTAGCAGGAGCGGCTGCTTTAATAATCTACCCTCTGTTCATGATTTTCCAATCGTTCTGTACAATTTAATTTGTTGACATCTTGAATAGTTTCTTACTCGGTGTACATTAGCTGGTGTATAGTTTAGCGCCATAACTTCCGTAAGAACTGGCGAGCCTGATATTTGTTTAAACGATTCTAATGTTACTTTTAACTGTGGTGATCGCTTTAGCCTAAAATATTTAAACTGGAGACACTAATAGGATTAGGAAAATATTAGAACAAGAATTTGAAATTGAGGTTTGATTTTTATCATCTGGGGGCACGGCAGTGCCTCCGCCAAGTCGAGCAAACGCGCTTGCCGGCATTAATGTTTCATAATCGGTAAAGCCTTGGTAATCCAAAGGTTATCATACAAAATAAAGTTTGTTATTAAAATGAAAATAATGATTTGATTTAAATCTTTTCTTGCATCTACGTCGTAGATTATTTGTTCACATTAACGAATCATAATTTCAGTGTACCTACCTAACTTTGCTAGATTGATTTGAGTTTCCTTTTTTTTGTTTGGCATGTTATTTCAGATAACAAAAGAAACAATTCATTTGACTATAAGTAATTACAAATCCAATTTCAGTTGTTGTTGAATTGAAGTTGAGTTTGTTGGATTTAAGGTTAGAATGACCGAGCTTTGTGATACTGTGCTTAAAGTTTTTGTTTCAGGAAAAGATTCGCGAACTTAGCAGCTAACAGCTAAGCCATGAGTCGTCTGCTTCGGCTGCCACGGTACAAGACATCGCGTAAAGAACTGCGCGAAGGCGCCTTCAACCACGGGGAAGAGGGTTGACGTGTGACGTCACCACACCACACCATATGAGGCAATCTGGTGAGGAGTTCTCATTTTATTGTGATTCGGTTGCCGAGTGATCGCTTATGGAAGAGTTAATTTCCAATAAGTTCCATGGCAATTGCTTGTATAATTCGGTGACTATGTATAACTTGTATCAGTCTAACTAAAATTGTTAGTACTGTGCAGTAAATGGACTTACTGAAGCGAGCCTATTAGAAATGTTGACATGTAGTATTGTAAATTGCAAGACCATTTGCCATAAACTTGACTTCCAAACATGCGCGTACTTGCACGATAGGTTGAGGAAAATGCCCGGGAGCTACGTACCATTAGAAGAAGACTAAAAAAAAAAAATATAGTGAGACTGGTAGGGAGGTTCTCAGTTCGGCTGGTCGACCACACCAGTCACTTCATCGTAGCCGTAGTCCGGTAGAAGTCGGCATCTGCTCTAAGCAGTCCGTGGATACGCGGTGCGCGGTAGGTGCTGGCGGAGGTCGGGTCTCTCTCGCAGAGACCGTAGAGTCATAGGGTTGACTCGGCGATCCCGTAGGGATGCGCGTATTGGGTGGCTAAATTAGCCCTAGGCCACGAATGAGATACCTGTTTTGTTGAACGAATTTTCGTTGATTTAATTGTTTTGATATTGTCAACAAGGTGAGCCAGAAGGAAATGATATGGTGGTACATGGTTCCTAATGTGTTTTCTAAGGTAGAAGTGGTAAATAGCTAGTTTGTTTCACAACAAGCAACATTGTAGTACAATCTCATTTAAAACGTATTGCACTATGGAAAGAATATGTAATGTTACAATTGGTAGTTGGTTGTAAGATACCATAATTCGATTTGTATGTTTTGAAATATTGCGGTTATAAAACAAAAACTTTCACTTAGTTGTCAAAATTATTTTTGTGATATTTTTTTGTTTTGGTGTCAGTAACTATTTGATGTGAAAGGAAAGATGAAGTTTTTGTTTTGTCTTTTTGACGTGTTTGTCAGGAGTGACCGAGTGGATACTGTTTTGGTTGTTGATTGTTTCAGAGCAACACACGAGGACGTGTGTCATCGCAGGATGGCCGTGTCGGAGACGGTCATGAGTATGGAAGCTCAACGAAGCCAGCGCGCCATCGGAAGGCGACAGTGGCGCCCCCTTGAACCTGTTTTGGCGCGCTAGACAGAGTCTTGGCGGTTCACTCAGCGAACGCCCACCGACACTTCACTTTGGGTCACCACTGAGTGCACTACTGCCTTGGAACTGTCCCGTTTCGTTGTGCTATACCAAGTTGATTAGAGCCAGTGTTATAACCCTGCATTGTACCTAGTGTTAATTTAATAAAGACTATTCCGTTCGAGACTTCGATAACCTAGCTTAGAGACCTCTGTGCCAGGAACTGTTATTTTGTGCTTCATTGTATAAGGAATAAATCAAGTTAATTGTATCTGAAGTGTTTCATCTCGCTCGAACTACCTCCTCGTCCACAACTATATCGAATAGCTCATCTAATGTGCCACACCGCACCGCACCACACCGGCCATCCGACCTGTCCCCGACATATACTTAATGTGACGTGATCACGTGACATGATGTACGGCGCGACCGAAATTACGCGACTCAAATTACGCACGTCTGGCTTCACCCTTAAAGTGACAACGAGCTTCAGGGCGGCGCGTAGCGCGTTACCGCGTACACGCATTTTGTGAATAGCATTCAGGGGGGGTATTCGACCAATTTTAGAGATATAATAGAGATCTCTCCTTTTCATCGCCATCCGTCACTTTTGACGTGTGCCTACTTGACAAGTGGCGATATCTCTAGAACATCGCAACTTCGTCAATTCGGACGCGCAAATTTTCGTTTCCTTTGTATGTGACGGCATAAATAACAGGTGCATACTTTAAATTGACCGCGTAGTACGTGAAATTAGTCCGTTACGTTTCGTTCAAAACAGAAATTTATATACATGAATAACATTTTTGACAATCATTATCGCCTTCGTATTTCAGAAATTGAGATGAGATATGTCACTTTTAAGCTCATCGCGTTTTAATGACAGTTCAAAGGCGAGATCACGGAGAGATGACTGTTATCTAACGGTGATCTGACGTTTGGCGATCGACACTCGAATTAGGCCCCAGGTCGTCACAGAAACGATGAGGTCGCGATATGATTATTATTGTTATACCCCGCGCGGCGAACGATGATCCCTATGACACCTGTCATCTCAGTACATTTTTCCGTATAAAAGAAAGTCGTGTTAGTTACACTATTTATAACTCAAGAACGGCTGAACTGATTTGGCTGAAAATTGGTCGGGAGGTAGCTTAGAACCCAGGAGAAGGATAGGATACTTTTTATCTTTTTTTTTGTGTTTTCTTTTTTCTCTACATTTATCGACTTTCAGGCGGTACAAAATTCGCCGGGTCAGCTAATAGGTTATAAAATGTACTGAGATGACAGGTGTCATAGGGATCATCGTTCGCCGCGCGGGGTAAAGTGTAAGAAACGGTTCCATATCACAACTCCGAAACATGGTTTCACAATATCTGTAACGTTTCGACAAATTTTCATTTGACCATCACAACTCCGAAACATGGTTTCACAATATCTGTAACGTTTCGACAAATTTTCATTTGACCATTTTTCCCGAAATGCATAACATTTTCAGAGTTTATATAATAATAAATAAAATAAATAAAAAAATAAAAATAAAAAAGCCTTTTATTTCGAGTCCAAAGATGCATTACATGTCACTTAAGCTATAGGTAGTTGTTATGTTTTAATTCTCAAATTCTCTCCTTATAATATTTGTTAATTAATGATTAATAAAAAATATACATTTATAATTTTGCATTTTAATTTCTGCAGTAGGTATAACATAACTAATATTTTAATTTATAGCGGACAAGAACCCCTTATCAGGTGAAGGCCTCTTCCAAAGACAGAGTATATATGCATCGTTTTAAAGAACCCATTAGGTTAGGTTATGTTTGTTTTATGAAATACTAGCTTTTGCCCGCGACTACGTCCGCGTGGAACTTGGAAGTATGGAAGCAACCTCGTACAACACGATAGATATCCACCTAATCACCTTAATTAATATAAGGGATTATTAAAAGCGCCTAATCAAATGTAAGAGCAATTGTGCTTTTGGTCTTATCATTACATTTCCTATAGGGTCATCAATGTCATCATGAATTACTTACTCACTTTTCAATCTTGTTAGGGATAATTTCCAAGATGAAAACTATCCTATGTCCTTCCTCGGATCTTAAACTATCTCCATGCCAAATTTCATCAAAATCGATTCAGCGGCTTAAGCGTGAAGAGGTAACAGACAGACTTTCGCATTTACAATATTAGTATGGATGAACAGTTTAAAAAAAAATTGGGCAAGTACGAGTCCGACTCGCGCATGAAGGGATCCGTACCATAATCTATAACAAGTTTGTTGTATGGGCGCCCCCCTTAAATATTTATTTTATTTTATTTTTAGTATTTGTTGTTATAGCGGCAATAGAAATACATCATCTGTGAAAATTTCAACTGTCTAGCTATCACCGTTCTTCAGATACAGCCTGGTGACAGACGGACGGACGGACGGACAGCGAAGTCTCAGTAATAGGGTCCCGTTTTTACCCTTTGGGTACGGAACCCTAAAAAAATGGCTTTTGGACAAATGCAAATTTGGTGAAACCTTACAGATGGGAAACAAAAATTCAAACTTACAATAGAAAACTCTCCACGATGGTAGTATACATGTTTATCAAAGCAGTAACGTCTGCTAGCGTAACCTATACCGCCTCAATGTAGGTACCTACCTAAATATTAATTAATCAAATTATAAACCAAAACAAAGTTAAGTTTCATAAGGTTTAGTTATACCGGGGTGATCAATCCAAATGGGCCAGTAGGGAGAAGTCAGAAACTACGAGTATAAGAGATGAAAATTTGTTCTTAGGAACCATGGCGTCGATTTCAGATTTAATAATAACTGCATTATTTTTTTTTTACAAATCTTATACATAACTCGTTCAAAACCGCTGTAAAGAATATACAATACGGCATGCGATTAATTACAGAATTTTAACCGGTCAATTCCCGGTTTTGTATAAGATTTAAAAAAAAAATTGAATGCAGTTTCTATTATATCTAAAACCGACGCCATGGTTCCTAAGAACGGATTTCCCTATCTCTAACAGTCTTCATTTTCTCCTTACTGACCCATTTGGATTGATCACCCTGTATACTTTTTATTTTGTGTTGTTTTTTTCTCTAATAAACAAAGTAGTTCAGCCGAATAAAATGTATAATCAAGCATTCACGATTTTGTAAACAATCCTTCAATTGACTAGGTAACTAACTAATTTTGTGTACACTAATTTATACTGTGAATACTTAATTATACATTTTATTCAGTTGAAATAGTTTATTTCGGTTTTCAAATTTTATATGATTAAAAAATTCTTGGGGAGTACCCACTCCCCAAACTGGTTTATTGTCATGTGATCGGGAATAGAGAGCGGACTCTAGAGATACTACATAATATACATATATCAGCCTAAAGAGGCCTAAATAGGCACATGACATTTTTTTTTTTTGTGGATTTCAGTTGGTTATATTTTTTATTGGGATCAAATGTCTATTTGGGACTATACGTAGAATGCTCTAAAAGTTAGAAATGAGCGTCAAAGTTCAACATTCCTACGGAGCGCTAAAAAAGCTCGCTACAAATAGCCCAATCGTGACGTCATTATATTATGTTATGGATACCAGTATGTGTATGGAGATAAAGACTAAGTGATTTGCCATTGTCACCGTGAAAAAGTGCATTGAAGTTCACAGTTAACGTGCAATTATTGTTTTGTTAAATAATGAGGATTCTAAAGCAATTTTAAAATTTCTTCTGGATTAAAAAAAACATACAATATGCGTAGGTACCTGTGAAGAACCACATATTTTAAAAATATATATTTTTAGATTTTTTCTATGTTTCATTGGCATCATGACATATTGAGCTACTTTTATTCATATAACTACAGTGTGTTTGATATTATAACAAACATTTGACAGTTCTCTGTTGATGTTTGTAGTGATGTAGCAAAACCATATTGTTTGCCAAACCTAACGATTATGAATGGTTGATCAAATCGATTTTATCGACGAACTTTTTTTCAAACCTGAATATGCTTTTGTGTCAATCAATATTTTTTTGAGCTACGAGCCGCCGGACTCACTAGAGCTTTCTATGTAAAGTAATAGTTGGTTTTATTGTTCTTTCTTTAGGTTATAAACTTATCGATTTAATCGATTTTTACCAATTTACAGAAATAACACATGAATCGAAACGCAAGATTTAGTCACAACACAACTTTTAAAAAAAATAAGACGTAGTACGTAACTGTTTGAGTAATGATTTATTATCGTTAAATACTTCAACACCGTGATAAGAAAAAATATAACATGAACTCAATAGTATCAAATAGAAAGTGAAAAACGTTTATAGATACTTGAAAAACCACTATGTCATTCCTTGTTTTTTTGATGAAATTCAATGTGTCGCGCAGATTTACGTTGTATGGGTCCTGTGATGTGACAAATGTTTGTTATAATATCAAACAGACTGTACAATATGCTGTAGAATTTACAGTGTGGTTATTTTTTTAACAAACATTTGACAGTTCTCCTTTGATGTTTGTAGTGATATAGCAAAGACATATTGTTTGCCAAATCTAACGATTATGAATGGTTGATCGAATCGATTTTATCGAAGAACTTTTTTCTGAACCAGGAGCTACGAATACGAACCGTCGGACTCACTGGAGTCTATGTAAAATAGTAATTTGTTTCATTGTTCTTTCTTCAGATTATCAATTTAATCGATTTCTAGCAATTTACAGAAATAGTAACATGAATCGAAACGCAAGATTTGGTCACAACACAGCTTTAAAAAAACACGTAAGTACGTAATGATTTATTATCGTTAAATACTTCAACACCGTGATGCGAAAAAATATAACATGAACTCAATTGTAGGTATCAAATAGAAAATAAAAAACGTAGTAGAAAAACCACTATGACATTGCCTGTTTTTTTTTTTATGAAATTCAATATGTCGTGCTGATTTACGTTATGTGAACTGTGAAGTGTCAAATGTGTGTAAGTATAACAAATAATCGTACTATAACATCAGTCGTTATCACTAATGCATGCATGCCCACATTGCGTCGTGTTGGGGGTTCCGACTGACCAGCTAGCGACCTTCATGAAGGAAGAATTTTGGCCGAAAGGTGTTTTATTCCGGCGTTTCCGCGGTCGGCTACCCAACACCACGGACTTGCGAAAGACATCGTGACCTACCCAACTAGCAAAGTAATCCTATAAATAAATATTATAAGTAAATATCTACTATTAACGTTCTTATAAAGGCATTGTTCTAGAGTCTTTTACTTATAATAGCATTTAACAAGCTGTAACATACTCAAGAGCATTCATTTTTATATTTAGGCCTTATAGTATGCTTTAAGATAAGCACCCAGGACGGTAATAGGATACTTAGGTATACTAATAGTAACATTTCACAAGCGTAAATACTCTCAAGATCATTCGTTCTTATTGCACAGTCTTTTAGTTGGCTACAAGATTATCTTTAATGACACGTATAAGTATAAGTATCCTATAATTGTATGCAGAGAGATTAAATTGTCTTGAATAATATTTGATCCTACAGTAGTATTTTATAAGATTGCAAGATTTTATAATACACTAAGCTAAGGTTATTATAAGTTTGCCTTCTTAGTAGTCTTCTTCAAGATTCATATAAGTGTAATTGTCCTGGATAAGAGCGTTATTAGATTAAGCAACCTTATAAGCTTCTCGAGTAATCACTTTACTAGTAAATACTTGGTATCTGTCATGATAAGCGTTGCCAGATGATTACAATTATTACATTTTTCGTAACTTTTGACCCTCTCATAACATGTAAGTAACATTAAATTTCTGAGCACATATCACTTTAGTAACTTTACAATGGTTTTTGTTACAAATTCTGAAGTGAGAACATTAAAGTGTAAAAAGATATTTCTGTTATATTTTTTTCCTGAGAGTATATATATGCTATTTGGACTCAAAATCTGCGTGTAGTTTATTTTAACGTCATATACTTTTCAAGATATAATTATTTTTAAACCTCAATGTGTAGTCCGAAGGCATACAACATTATTTTGGTCTATATGGAAGTAGTAAGGCAAATTTTTAACTCTACGCACAGCTTCACGTCACACCGCGTGCCGGAACACGTAGCATGGAAAGCCAACCTGGCGGATCGACCTGGTTAGGTTTGCGGGAGCAATTGGATGAGGGCGGCGCATGACCAATCGTTGTGGAGAAATTTGGGGAGGCCTTTGTACAGCAGTGGACGGCTGATATGATGATGATGATGACACAGTTTTGTGTGCTAAATATATATTCGTCTATGGCCATATTTTTAAGAAGTGTCGGTTTTTTTCTTGGTGTTATAAACTTATTTTTCATCACATTTGCTCGTAAAAGATGTTATTACATGCAGGTATACTCCCCATTTGATTTATTACATTATGTCAGACTAACAAGGTTTCAATCTAGCCAAGGTTTTTGTTCAGTATTTTATGCTTTCATAGGTACCAAACCTTTGGAACCCTCGGTACGCGAATCAGACTCGCGCTGGTTTTTTTTTATTGAAATCAAAATAAACGTAACTTATGACACAATGGCTCTGGCAACACTGTCTTTTATTTTTCATTAATATGGCGGCGAGTTGTCTCTATTGAGTCTGCTTTAAGTGCAAATTTGCCTATAACTGTCGTATAACAACTCAATGAAGAGTAATTTAAAAACATGGCGAATGTTCTTAATAATTGTTGAAATATTATGTCAACAATATTTATGATATGTGATGCTTTTCAAAGGGCATTGTGAAATTAAACTATTTTTGGTAGACATTTACAATAAAAATGACTTCCCCGGCGAGTTCACACACAATATTTTATAATAAAACCAATACACGATTTTCGTTTACGAAATAGAGTTTCATTAAAAAGAAATAGTAGGAATACTTAAGTGTAGATAATTTTTTATCACAATAAAACAAAACACATCAAGCGGCCGATACAACGAAGAGAGGATTTGTCCTAGTTTGGAGACCGTCTGGGGGCCGTCCGGGGGAGTTTTCAAAAAGTGGTCAAGTGCGAGTCGGACTCGCGCACCGAGGGTTCCGTACAAACACTGCATCCTTAAGTGGTTAAGTTAAGTTTGCACCTGATATGTATAGCGCCCCATACAAATGAAGTGCAAAGTTAACGAAACCAACCCGTTTGTTGTATGGGAGCCCCCCTTAAATATTTATTTTATTTTATTTTTAGTATTTGTTGTTATAGCGGCAATAGAAATACATCATCTGTGAAAATTTCAATTGTCTAGCTATCACCGTTCTTGAGATACAGCCTGGTGACAGACGGACGGACGGACGGACGGACGGACAGCAAAGTCTCAGTAATAGGGTCCCGTTTTTACCCTTTGGGTACGGAACCCTAAAAAGGGATACCTACTTTTTATGTGAATGAGAAATAAAGCGATTGTTTTTTTATTTAATAATAATTATTTTCGAACACGTCCGGGAAAAAATGCGATTTACGCCAAATGTCCGGGTTTTTTTAAGTCTGTCTGGGCTCAATGAATTTAGAGATGGCAGCCCTTCTTAGGTAGGTACACCCCGCGCCAGCCCACATTCGCCTTCCGAAACACATAGCCGCGAGTTCTGTCTAACGGCCCACATTTTAGGGTAGCTTCTTGACCGACCGAGGGTAGCGTCTGTGTTTCAACTTTGCCAAAATGATTTTCTTATGTCCGGATGTTCGGATTTTCGGCTGTTCTCACCTAAAGGCCACATTTGTTAACTGATTGTAACGAAATTTAGTGAGTAGATTCGAGAAGTATTTTATAGATTTCTTTCTTTCTTTTATTTTGTTCCATATACCTATCTATCTAATTGTCTATCTATCTACCGATTGACCTAACTAGTTAATAACTAAAAAGTTAGGTTTCCTAAAGAGTGTTGCGCCGGTTCGGCGGCACACTGGTGTAGGTGTAGTCATTAGTTACTGTGCCGCGGAGGTTATAATCTCATAAAGTTAATAAAAACCGGACAAGTGCGAGTCGGACTCACGCACCGAGGGTTCCGTACAAACACTTCCCGTCTTAAGGCGATATTGTCCGACCGTGGTCGCGCGGAACAAATTGACGCAGGTCCGTCCTCTTCAAGCTGCGAGTTTTAGTAGGTTTTTAGTTATATTGATTAAATAATAAATTTTATCGAGACAATCCTAGCGAATTTACCTAGATAATGTTAGTATCTATAAATTTACGCAAAAAACGGGTTAAAAAAAGTTCGTATTTTAGCCTTTACCACTGAAAAAATATTACAAATAGAGGTAACTTTTGCAACCGTTGTATAAGAGGGGGCAAAAAACGCGAGTGGCATGGGTTACGATGTAAGCGTAGCGAACATCGTAAGAAAGATGCCACGAGCGTTTTTTGACCTACTTATACAACGTTGCATACAACACTTTTTCTACGACTCAAAATAATTACATGTTCCCGCTCGGAATCAACAAAATTAAAAAAAAAATAGTTTGATAAACTTTTTTTTTATTGACGTCGATCTGTCAAAAAAATATGAACTTATACATAAAGGTATACGTTCACTATACTAAACATCTGTCAAAAAATATGAACTTATATATAAAGGTATACGTTCACTATACTAAACATCCATGCACTGAAGATAACTTTTTCTTAAGTTGGCAGCAATGCCCTAGTAAGTACAATAAGTTTTTTTTTTTAATGCAAATTGTGTGAATGGAGCCGTTTATCTTGTAATCTGTGGTATTAAGTGATGCTTTTTTGGCGACATTATAATATCGTTTAGCAGTGTTTTTTTTTGGCAATAGAGTATAGACTTAAACAGACTTTCATAATTTATGTCTTTATATTAGAGTTAGTAACTAAATGAAAGAAAAAAGTACTGAGGTAGAAAAACAATTTTATAATCGCAAGATCCTTAAGTATGACATATGTTATTCATAATATTCAAACACTGCTTAATATGTTTACGACTCATTCCAAAATGAGTGAGTTCGGCGTCTACTGGAAGAAGAGCGCCTGAACTGGCCGGGTTGAGTTAAGTTTGCACCTGTTAGGTATGGCGCCGCATAGAAATGAGGTGCAAATTTAACGCAACCGATCACATTTGTTGTATGGGAGGCTGGGAACTCCCTTAAATATTTATTTTATTCTGTTTTTAGTATTTGTTGTTACAGCGGCAACAGAAATACATCATCTGTGAAAATTTCATCTGTCTAACTATCACGGTTCATGACATACAGCCTGGTGACAGACGGATAGACAGACAGACAGACGGACGAACGGACAGCGGAGTCTTAGTAATAGGGTACCGTTATTTACCGTTTGGATACGGAACCCTAAAAATATGTAGTCGCAAGGAAATCTCGGTTTTTTTTCCCTATAAACCTAAACTTAACAAATATATTTAATAAACGAAATAAAGTTAAATATTTTGAAATCACTTTTATTTCTTGGTTTAATTTTATAACATTATAAACGCCTAAGATGAACGGTAATGTCGTGCAACGGAACGTATTCTAAACTGTGTTGCCCATGTGCTGCCACTGATAACCCGGATTTGTATTTTGTTCTTCAAGACAAATCCTTATTTTTATTTATGGAGATCAAAGTAACTTTTTCACAGTTGTTTTTTATTGTTTTAAGTTAAATCCTAATACATTTAATTTTTATTTACACTTCTATAACTAGTTGCTCGTCGAAAAAAAACCATCTTATATGGGATGACGTTACTGACGTTTGGTTGAATTTAGTGTTTCAAAAATGGCAACACCAGATAACAAATTCTTTTTATTTCGGTTCTTTGCCGTGTTGTTTAGGGTATGTTGTTAATCCGTAAAAATCTTACATATTCCTTCAGCAATCATTGTGAAATTAATGCTGGATAATAGTTTAATATATTTTAGTTGTTACACCATGTATATTTTCGCTATTACTATTGTTCGCCATAGAAATAATCACCGCGGCAGTTTGACATTTCGCACGCAGAGTGGAACATTAACCTAAACATTTGCCAAAGTAAAGGCTAAACGTGATATTTCGGTTTTCAGCGAAGAGAACCAAGATGAAGTACAACAAGCTCGTGACTTCCTCGAGGAGGAAGAACAGGAAGAGGCATTTCAGTGCACCTTCACACATCAGACGAGTTCTCATGTCCTCACCTCTATCCAAGGAGCTGAGGCAAAAGTTTAACGTCAAATCTATGCCTATCCGCAAAGACGACGAAGTTCAGGTAAATACTATTCTCCTAAATTCGATTTCATTTCGTCTTTGTTTTAGAAACAAGTGTTCTTTGTACGGTATAGGTTATGTTTTACTATACAATTTAAGTGGATTCGAAACAAGTATCTTCTGCACTATTCCTAACGTATGCTTATACACAATGCAACGACAATTTGTACACGTGCATTTCTACTATAATATTGTTATTCCGTGCATTTCTCCTCATTGTCAGTTCGTATATTTTCTATGTGATGTTTTCTAACTTAAACATTCACTAGATTAAAGTTAGCTAGCTGACTTGCATTAGGCCGTAGCTTACGAATCCACCAGTAATTTCTAATTCTGATGACCTGTTTCCAGAAATGTGAGGTTTAAAATGTTAGTTACCCGTAGAATATTACTGAACTTGATTTACAGTTACAGTAATTATAAGACTACTTAAGCCATATTACCTAGTGACCTGTATTAACTTATTCTGGTCTATGTGGCAGACTAAATAACTTTGTGAGCATGTCTTACAACTAGTGCCTTTAACCCTTTAACCGCCGTCAATTTTTCATCAAACTTGCTCGTGTCGCCGCCGATATATATATACATAGATATTTGTCTTATTTATCAGACTGTGGTCGAAATGAGCTGGAAATGTTATGTCTTATATATCAGACTACGGCGGTTAAAGGGTTAAATCTAACTGTTGCCTTAGATATGAAAATTAATTTGTGAAGTTACCTGCAAGCTGCCAGCAAATTTCTTGAACTCAAAAGGTGAATCTGCACATTTGTATGTAAATCGGGTACTGCATTGCAATCTTGTGATGTAGAACTTCAAACTTGTATGGCAAATCGAATGATGATCACAAACCATTCACAGACTGCAATCACTGCTTCCTGGGGAGGGTGGAGCTGAAGGTTTTCTTCGGTGAAACCTGAACTCGGTTGCCAGGTTGCACCATGGTTCAAAATATGGCTCTGATGATTTTGCTTGTACATGTGCCAGTGATAAAGAGTTTATTATTTTTATTGTCTGTTGTCTGTTATTAAATTTCTCTGTGGAAGTAACATATAGATTCAAAATGCTAAAGAGAAAACCTGAGCTTGAACGCCTTATGTTAAAAATGTGATATTTATATTATATTACTCGCCTGTTTCTTGCTATTGATTAAAACTGCAAGAGATAGCGAATTTGGATTGAGGATTATGAATCCCGTTCAATAACAGCATAACCAAGTTTTTCAGCAATAATCCATTTGATCCAAAGAGCTACAGCAAGAACGTAAATTATACTCTGTAATATCAGCTAAATATTTAACACTGGCACATGTAGACTAGAATTAAAAATATATATCTGTAATTATATATGGAACCTGAACACTTGACTAATACGAGAATTTGTTAAATTCATTCCAGGTTGTCCGCGGTCACTACAAAGGCCAGCAGGTTGGCAAGGTAGTCCAGGTGTACCGTAAGAAGTTCGTTGTATACATCGAGAGGATCCAGCGTGAGAAGGCTAATGGTGCCAGCGCATACGTCGGCATCCACCCCTCAAAGGTAAATAAAAAGTTATATTGAGTGATATCTGTCCCGTTTTTTAAGTAACTAAATATACAAAAGATCAGTTAGCTACTGTAAATTTAAATTATATATTAAATTTACGTAAATAAATAATAGACAACCTCACACCACAGTAAGTCTAGTTGGCTGATGTTAGCTACCACTTATGACAATATACATACTTATAGAGACAAATTCATACTTAAATAGAAAACATTCATAACCCTGGAACAAATATTCGACTTCATCACACAAATATTTGCCCTTGCCAGGTTTCAACCCAGGACTTGTGGGTCAGTAGGTGCACTTCCACTGCACCGACTACATCGTCAAATGTAACATGATTTCGTAAATAAAAAATTTGATTTGACGAAAGAGAAGTTACAGATATAGTAAGGTGAGTCGGGGCTATTGTAGCTATGGGGTTATTGTATCTTCTTACCATTATAATGGTCTGTGACCCTTAAAATGGTCTGTGTATATATACCATTGGTCTGTGTATCCTATATATACACAGACCATTATAATGGTCACAGACCATTATAATGGTAATAAGATACAATAACCCCATAGCCCCGACTCACCTTAAATAATATTTTTTCTGGTTTATGTCAGGAAAGTTCTCTTGTATGCTTTCGCTACTAATATTATTATTTATTATTATTTATTATTTATTATTTATTTATCTATTACATGTCACTTACAGTTAATACCAAGCATGACACATATTGTTTATATTAAAATTAAAATTAAATTATATTCCATATTATACAATCATAAGTTTACAGGATCAAGATATATTTATCTATTAGTTGCCTATAGAGCTCGCGAGTACAGTAGCCTCGAGGTGTCGCCCGGCTGTGGCTAGGAATCTCGATTCGGGAGTCGAGAAGAGGTCTAGTGTTTCGTCGTGGTCCAGTATATCGTTAATAAGCCGCACTGCGGAGTGGAGTGGTGAGTGAGAGAGTGCCCTAGTGCGGGTGCGTGGTAGGGTAAGCAGAGACCGTTTCCGAGGACGTAGACCGTGCAAAGGCTTAGGAGGAACATTTAGGGAAATCTGTGATAATAGGTAGCAGTTGTAGATGTTACCTCGTAGTAGCCGAAGGAAGTAACGTACTAACGTAATATTTCGTCGTGCCTCCAGAGTTTGGTATCCCACCATGCCCAGTACATATAGTGATGGGTAAAGAGATGGATAAAAATAATACATTTTTTTGAACATTAATCTGGCGAAACTCTTTTGTACCTTTTCAAGTGTCAGTGTGTACTTGGCTTCATGGGGATTCCAAACGATAGCATTACTGTCTATTTTACTCCGTACATACGAATAATAGAGCACGTCTAGGGTTCGTTGACTATTGAACTGTCTGGTCTGACGCACAATGAAGCCCAATCGCTTGCGAGCTGCTTTACAGATTTCGTTAACCTGGTGGTGAAATGTCAATTCTGAGTCGAACCATGTGCCAAGGTCTTTCACCATGGTTTCTCGCTTAATTTTTTCGCCCCTTATGAAATAATCGTCATACATAGGGTGCTTAGATCGCGTGTAGGTAACTATTGCACATTTTGATATATTAAGCGCTAGACTGTTTGAATTACCCCACTCATATACTCTGTCTAAATCAGCCTGCAGCAGATGAGTGTTCTGAGGGCAGTTCACGGGCAAAGCCAGTTTCACGTCATCGGCGAATATTAGACAGAAGGAATGATGAATACATGCTGGTAGATCATTAATTAGAATTAAGAAAAATAACGGTCCGAGGTTACTACCCTGCCCTATGCCTGAAGTGACCTGGTAAGGTTGTGATGTATATCCCATATAATTCACAAACTGGGCCCTCCGTGTCAGGTAATCCGCTATGAATTCCAAGAGGTTTGACGAAAAGCCGCGTAACGCCAGCTTGTACAGTAATGTTTCATTGTTCACTCGGTCGAATGCTTTTTGGAAATCCAGATATGCAACGTCTACCTGTCTTGTGTTATCTAGATTGTTCGCAATGAATGTAGTGATATTTAATAAATTTGTCGTGGTTGATCTTTGCGGTAGGAAACCATGCTGCTCGTCACAGAAGCCAGTTTTAAGTTGATTAAACAGTCTCTATATATATATTGGTGATAAAGTAAAAATTGGGCAAGTGTGAGTCCGACTCGCGCATGAAGGGTTCCGTACCATAATCTATAACAAGTTTGTTGTATGGGAGGCTGGGAGCCCCCCCCTTAAAGATGTATTTTATTTTTAGTATTTGTTGTTATAGGGGCAATAGAAATACATCATCTGTGAAAATTTCAACTGTCTAGCTATCACCGCTCCTGAGATACAGCCGGACGGACGGACAGCAAAGTCTCAGTAATAGGTTCCCGTTTTTACCCTTTGGGTACAGACTAAAAACCGGCTTGCCCAACAAAAATGGCATTCACAAGATGTCAAGATGTGCACTTATAATTTCATAACAGATAACTTATTAATAGCTCGTTGCAGGATCGCCTTTTGTTTCGTATGGGCGCGCCGTGCCATGTCAGTATGGCGCCATCTGTTGGTCATAATGTATTTGTCCTCTCATCATGCCGAAACGGCTGGATAAATTTTAGTATAGAGATTATGGACATCCAAAGACTTATAGAATACGTTTTACCAGACTATGGTAAAAAAAAACGCGGACGAAATAGCGGCCACTTTCAAGTTATTTATATAAATACAGAAAACCTTACTCTTTGTTGCTTGAATTTGAATTTGAATTTCTTTATTTCGTCACATATAAGCTTACAGTAACAATACCAAGACGCTTACATGGTAGACAGTAGACACAAGAGAACACAATAATATCATAATAATCATTGAGTACATAAAGTCAAACACAAGAGAAAAATAATAATAATAATAATAGCATTAAAATTGTACAATAAATCATAATAATTAATAATATACCTAAGTTATCTAATTTGAGGCGGAATTCAGAAAAGATACAGTGGCTTTGATAAACCTGCCCAATGAGTCAGCAAAAAAGTCAACCTCCGGGACCTGGGTCGCTAAGTTATTTACGAGAGAGATAGCTCTGCTTGTATTATATGATGATAATTTTTCACTTAGACCGTGCCAAGACGTGTCATCGCTCGCGGTCTCGACCAACGGCCGATTCGTCTAACACGGCTACTGCTGATACACTTCCATGGCTCTGATAATAAAGCCCCAAACACGAAAATAACCTCGGGCACTCTCAAATCGTAACAGATATTTCTGTCTCTTTCAGTGCGTTATCGTAAAGCTTAAGATGAACAAGGACCGCAAGGCGATCCTGGACCGCAGAGCGAAGGGTCGCCTGGCGGCGCTCGGCAAGGACAAGGGCAAGTACACCGAGGAAACCGCCACCGCCATGGAGACCTCGTGAACACCTAGATTTTAAGCTAATTAAAAAGATAAAACTCTCCGTTGGACTTTATTATTTCACTAATTTCCCAAAGCCACAGATTAATATAATAGTTCTTCCAAAGCCCTCAACATGCTCCATATAGTAAGAGTTGTACAGTCGCCATCAGATATATCGCAGCACATAAGGCGTGCATAAATATCTGAACATACTGTAACACCCAGTCAATAAAAGTCGTGTTCAGATATTTATGAACGCCTTAGGGGGAAGTCCCCTAACGCTGGACGGCAGTTAACGCCGGACACTCGAACTATCTCGGCAACTAGCAACGCGAGCGAATCAAGGACAAGTGGAAGGTGCGCGGGGTCCCCCGCGCCCCTTCCACTTGCCGAGTTGCCGTTGCCGAGCTTCCAGTTGCCGAGATAGTTCGAGTGTCCGGCGTTAGGGGACTTCCCCCTATATGCTGCGATACATTTGATGTCGACTGTACGCACAACTGGCTACGAACTCACTTTTCCACAAAATGGGGCTAACGGATTTCTAATTTGTAGTTTCTCAATGCAGAACCCTTTCGTTATGCATGAGCGCGCAGCGCGATGCCATTCTGGCGCCACGCCATCTGTTAGAATTTCTTTGTCCTCTAATCACGCCAAAATGATAATACGGATTTGACCCAATTTTGTTTTTGATACCTAGTGGGACAGCTGGACATCCAAAGATGGTTATATTATAGGATACAGTACAACTACAAACTCTTAGATGCTCTTAGTTAGGTTTTACGTGGACGAGGTCGCGGGCACCTGCTCGTATAACATAACTTCGTTTCGTCTACGTCGGTTATTACTTGTTAATTATTGATCATTGAAATTTTCACGTTATTAACATACTAGCGACTCGCCCCGGCTTCGCACGGATGCAGTGCTATAATATGCATGTATTATACAATGTATGTCATATAAACCTTCCTCTTGAATCACTATTTAAAAAAATCACGTCAAAATCCGTTGCGTAGTTTTAATCCTTTGACGTAACCATTATAATGGCGGGACCAGGTCCTGAATTCTGTCAATTCATATTGCAGTGTTTAGTACTGAATTCGTACTATTTGCTACCTTTTGTAAAAAAATAGGACCTCTTCTATTGCAAAGTTATATTTAAAATAGTCTGGTCCCGCCATTATAAGGTTATAATGGCGGCTGTGTTTTTCAATCTATGTTCATTTTGGAGCACTTTTTTTTTTGGTTTGGCGTTAGTGGCACGGTGAATTGCTTTGCCGCTTGGCGCTCGAAAGGTTAAAGATCTAAGTATACATAGGGACAGACAGCGGGAAGCGACTTTGTTTTATACTATGTAGTGATTACCGCGGGGTTTTCGGTGCACGAATGACTTGACACCTGCCAGTGTTTGCATAATGTTAAATGATTCGTACGCCTAAAACGCCAGGATATGGATATAATTATTATTCTTGATAATGACGACTGGCGTTCAGAAGCATACGGATCCAGCGACTTATGTGAGTAAGTATACCTGTACCAACAGCAGTGAGCCATCCACGCAATAACGGTGTGCGCAGGTTACCTAAGCCGTGTAAATATGTGCATACTGCTAAACGCAAGTAGCCCGCGACTATTAGCTCCAATTACAAGCACACGCGAATAAACTGGCACTGGTGCATCAAGCTGAGAAAAGTAAATAAAACCACAAGTTGTAGTACAAAAGTTTATTATAGAAAATGTATGAGTTATTGAGCACCTCATTCATTTTAATTATCCCATTTGTAAAACTGAATATTTAGCAGCCATCGGTACACAGGCTATATTAAGAAATATCATAATGATCTTATACTGAGCTACGCAACAAAACGACTGCTTAGTTTCAGAAGTGGGATCATTACACGCTATAGCAGTATTCCATTAAGTTTTCCGTAGTAATCGAATATTTTCATACCCAAGTCGGGTGTATTGGGTTACGTTGATCAAAAGGGATTAAAGAGGTTACCTTTACAGTTAGGTACTTACCTACCTATATTTTAGGGCCTCCGCTAACCTGCGGGTAAAAATATATGAAAAATTTGTCGCACGGGCATGGGTCCGTTAAATACTAGGGAATTTTAAAAGTTAGCGAACGTCGTTATTAAATAAAATTCCTCAGGGGTAAACTACACTTTTAACAGACTACAAATTATAACTAACACACCATATATTATTTCATATTAAAGTATATGCACGGAATTTTGCACTGCGTTGCGTAGCCAAAGGTACCTTACCACTACTAGGCTATTATGGAACTTAATTTAATGGCTGGCACTTGACTTACGATTATAGTTATTTCATTTATGATAAACAATAGTTTCATACATACAAACGTTCAATACAGGCATACGGATACTGCAAACTTAATATACACTTGAAATGGTTAAATGTTGTCAGTAGGGTACCAGAGTGGCAAAATACTCCACCTTTTAGATTACCAGAGCCGAATATACCAGAATATTAGCATTTTAAAGTCGTAAAAATACTTGTTGGATACCAATACCTAAGTAACGTATGAATTATATTTTAGTATCCTACAAGTTTGCTATTTTGCGACCCCTATATTTATCTACGATTCTCTGTTATCCAGCGCGACCGGTATTCTGTAACTATTACGGCTCGATCGCAGATGCGGCAATAGACCGTCGAGTCATAACCGGTCCATTATACTAATATTTCGCCACTCTGGTAAGGTAAGTTTTAGACTCTTTAGGGTTATACATATATCATAGTTAGTCTACGCACATAGTACTGAATTCAATGCGCATGACCATTATGCAGATCGTTTTCTTTTTATCAACAATCAAACAATAGATAATGGACCTTAATCACTTGAATTTATTGACATAAACAAAATGTCATAAAATATCAATTGATAATTTCTTAAAAATATGGCTGACAAAGATTACATAAAATTTTATAATGTTATCTCATGGTATAAGAAATAAGGTATGACACTCCGACTAGTGAGACTTTCTACGTCACTTATTATTTGCCGCTTTATGATAAATAATTATAAAGAAAAAAATGTTTGCCCGGCAGTCGAGGCGACTGTCATGTTCTTGGACTAAGCTTTGTTTTGTCGTAATAATTGATTTAAAACATTCGGCTTTATAAGATTCATACAGGTACCAAGGAAATCGGGGAGTATTATGTTAGACCACTGGCAACACAGAAACCAATTGATAGAACCTCGACTGAAGGACACTGATTCCATGGACATGAAATAAATTAAAAAAAAAATTGATAGAACCAACCAATCAAAGCGTGACGACGTCAAAAGTTTCGCCTGCCATTCCGGAGTGCCATGCCCTATTTTCTTATATCATATTGCAAGAATGACACCTAGAAGACTCCATTGATAGCTAAATTGTCTTCTAAATGTCTTTATTTCGAGATACTTATCAACACCTTCAATTACTTTAGCGATCTACGCAGTAACAGCGGTTTTATGTTGCTGTGCCTCTACGTTTGCTTTAGATTGACATTTGAACCGCTTTTTCACTTCATTGTTAAGGCCTTCTCGATTCCTAGCTATCTCTATCGCATAAAACTGCACTCGAGGCACTAGAATAGTGTTCTGTTCAGAATAGTCGCCTTTAGTGTCTGCTCTCATTAAGGTACCAAAGCTGTAGTCTTCGATGATGTTCTTGAACTTTTCGCAGTACGCGCGCCATTTTGCTTTGTTATGGTTGTTTTTGATTTCGTTTTCTTTGATGTAGGCTACGTTGAGGTCTGGGAAGTCTTGCCTGAAGTGCGTGTATATTAGGTCGTCGTGGGGAGTTAGGCGCAGTAGTCTCGTGTCTACCGAACACAATACCTGAAACATTAAAGTTTAAAGTTATTCGTATCGCGCATAAATAATTATGTAATAAAATCTGGCCATTGGATGCAGATAATTGATTAATTGAGATGATGATGTAGGTAGTAGTGAAAAACAACACAATTTCTAAACGGTTTCTTCAAAATCTTTGCAAATGCAAATCACGTGTACATGAAAAAACCGGCCAAGTGCGAGTCGGACTCGCGCACCGAGGGTTCCGTACAAACACTTTCCATCCCTAAGTGGTTAAGTTAAGTTTGCACCTGGTATGTATAGCGCCCCATATAAATTAGGTGCAAAGTTAGGTATTTAATTATAAAAAAAAAAACTACTTACTAGATCTCGTTCAAAACAATTTTCGTTGGAAGTTTTTATAGTAATGTACATCATATGTTTTTTTTAGATTTTTCATTTCCTTATTTTAGAAGTTAGAGGGGGGGGACCAACTTTTTTCCACTTTGGAAGCGTCTGTCACGCAAACTATTCGGTTTAGAAAAAAAATGTTTTAGAAACCTCGATATCATTTTTGAAGACCTATCCATAGATACCCCACACGTATGTGTTTGATGAAAAAAAAAATTTTGAGTTTCAGTTCTAAGTATGGGGAGCCCCCAATATTTATCATTATTTTTTATTTTTACATCAAAATCTTAATGCGGTTCACAGAATACATCTACGTACCAAGTTTCAACAGTATAGCTCTGTTTCGGAAAAAAATGGCTGTGACATACGGACGGACAGACGGACAGACAGACAGACATGACGAATCTATAAGGGTTCCGTTTTTTGCCATTTGGCTACGGAACCCTAAAAAGGCAAAGGGATGAAATCATTAATTATTTTTTACGATTTTACTGACTTTTTTGTGTCAAAAGTCATTTTTGTGATAAGCTTTTATAGCCGACTGTACTTTTCTTTGAGTAATTGCTCACTCATATGATTCTAAAGAGCCCAAACTTGGTAGGATTGGTTTAATCTATTACTGAGTTACTACTTGGCCACCTTCCGGCTCCATCATCAGACCAGCACCAGGGTACCATATTATTGTACTGTCGTCAAAGTGAAGTAGGCATGCAAAATTTCAGCTCAATTGGTTGAAGATATCTGCTTCAAAATCGAGTTGTAAGTTTCCATCTGAACAAACAGTTACATAGATACATGCAATAATAATAATATAAGCCACGATTCAGATATTTCAAAGAGTTTACAGCCTTTTTTTATATATTACATTTATGTATCTGCCTGCCAATTGGCAAAGGCCTCCTCTAACTTTCTCCGTTCTTTTTTATTTCTTGCCAGTCTGGTCCATAGCCGTCCGGCATTCCTTATTATCTCCTCTTCCCATTTTATTCTCTGCCTAGATACATACATGCCTTACAAGTTTAATAAAAGCTTGTAAAAATGGGGTTTTTGTTTTGTAGGTATATCCCAATTTCCACCAAACAAAACAATAAACTTACATTAAAATAAATATCACTGTGCTCCATTGCTTTTGCCGCCCACAAGTGCTCCAATGTCTCATCATTGCCAAACTCCTCGGCCGGCCTGGTCAGGACATCCTAAATGGAATAAACAAGATAATTGCAGTGATTAGAAGCTAAATCTGCACCCCTAACCAGGGACTTTTACCAGTACCAGCGTGAAATGAAAAAAATTATATACCTTATTAATTTCATGCTTTGTTTTTTTAAATGCTTAAATAGAATTTAGGTAGGTATGGAATTCTGAAAGTAGCCCACAAAAATATAAAGATGTGTAATAATACAAATAATAGCCAAGTAGCCAAATACCGATATCCAATCCCTGTCCCTAACAGAATATTAATGTAAAACTGTGCCCTAACTATGACATGTAACTCATGTTGCACTAAAAATATTGTCTGCCTCACCTGCCTTTCAATACTCATGTGAAAGACTGCTTAGCTGATGATATGTGGCATAACCTGTGGAATCACATCAAAGTGTGCTGCCCTAGTTGGCTTAATGGTGTTTTTGTTTTTTAAATTGGTTTAGGATTTACCCCAGTACCACTTGATAGTAAGATTATAAACGAGTATGAAGATGTAGCATGCTGGTTCAGTTATTACTGAACCAGCAAGCTAAGCAAAGCTAATAGCCTATTCACTCTTGACCTGAACAACTGAGATTATATTTGGCAATGCACCGCCATCTCACGGCAAAAGAATGTAACCTGAAAACGGTTCTTTGAAGACATGAATACTTATAAAAATGGTATAATGGTTTTGTCAGGCTGTTTCTATCCATTTTTACGTGAGTTTAAACCGTTTTTTATAATTATTTCTTTAATCATCAGGAAATACATATGACATTAGATCAAGTACCATACATAGTGTCACCAATAAGTCTAGAACTTGATGAAAGAAGTGTTAAAAAGTAGGTAGGAGAATTTTTTCATCAAATAAATAGATGATAACCTGCTGCAATATGTTGCATTACATTTTCTAATGTTAAGTGACAATAATGGAATTAGTATTATTATTAAGAACATGGATTCCAATATTTTAAGTAGGTTTGATTATTAAACAAGTCATTTGTTTAATACAGAGTCTATTAAAACACCAAATAGATATATGCCGCTAGTAGTGCTAGGTATATAATACAGGAATCGAAAAAACCGGCAGTACCAAAAATTCATGTTATGAATAGCTTACTTATAATATTGTTCTACACTGGTGTGTAATATGATTGGCATTACAATACAAATCTCAAGGAGGTACTAAAACAGTTAAAGGGCATACAATTCTTGAAATAAATACGTAAGGCTCCTATTGATTGTAAATGTCAAATTAAATTTGACTCGACCTTACAAGGTATATCACCATAAAAGTTAGAGATTATTGTATACCTACCATGCTTGTTCACTGTTTTAATTTATTAATTTAACAATAAATTAATAAGATCTCTTTAAACACGTGTTTTACTCCTTTTCCAACACGGAGGCCGCACTTAACTTAACCCAAACCCACTCATTGGCAATTTGACATTTGATTTGATTGACATTTCAGCTAAGATTGCCAGTAAACATAATTGCTAATCGTAAAAAAAAACTGTTTTTACTGTGGAATTGACAACATTTCATATTTATAACAGGTGGAAATTAATATAGAGATCGACAGGGCTTTATGTCGTGTACCTTAAAAAAAAATCTTTGTATTTATTCTTCTGTATTTAAAGAAATATCAGAAAATGCATCAAATAACTGCAATCTAAGACAATACGGGCTGAATAGGGTTGTTGTCTAAACCAAAGAGCGAAAAAATATATATTTTTTTATTTGACTTTGACAGATGACAGATGCATACCGAGTTTTATTAAGTTTTTTTTAATAAGAAAACCGACTAAAGTAACCGTTCCATTAAGTTCTGGTTTTGGTGTTGCCACATTTTAAAATGAGTATGTTTTTATAAATTAATAATAATATAAATAATCATCTCAGAAAATAAATAAAAACAGAGATTACTTCATCTTTTTAAGCAGAATTCAGAAAAGTAATAAAATGATAGTCTTAAAAATATGAAATGTTGTCAATTAGTGAAGTACATTTTTTTTATAAAATGCCTTAAAATAAAAATAAAACACGACGTACAACTTCAGTAATAAAAAAACTTTTTTTTTGTGTAATAATATGGTTAGATAAATTGTGCTAATATTAATAAAATACAAATTAAATGGAAGCCATCAATAAATAAAAAAATATGCTAAGGTGATGCTATCTAAGTTCTTCATGGTTCTTTAACTAACTGGTTAAGTAACTGGTTGTAAATAAATTTAAATTTACACTGTATTCAACTCTCGGCGCATTGTCCAAATGGACGAAGCGTGTCAGTCCCAAATCACGCAAAGGGCCCCCAAGGGCCCCAAGGACCCGCAGATTCAAATAACACCAAAAAAAAACTGTATTCAATATTCAAATCAGGAACAGGAAGAAAGAAACAGATATATATAATGTAAAGCAGCGAACGAATAAACGAATTTTATTCGTTCGCTGATCACGCTGATGTAAAGTTCTGTTATAGTTGCGATTCCGACAGACTACTACACCTAGTTTTTACCATAACTACTTATATAATTAATAAAGTAATGTAAATGGAACTAAGTACCTAAGTTAATAATTAATAAATAGGTAGAGAAAATTACAGGTATTTTTCTGAAATTTAGCTAAAATATTAGAAACACCGAGCTGCATTGAAATTTACGGAAAAAAATAATGTTTTACAGCTAACAAAATATTTTAAACTTGGAATCCAATATTTCTGTTGTTTACCAAGGTAAAGTTTGTTAAAATCTACTATTTTGAAAAAGTACATTGGTTTTGCTTAAACGCATATTGACAAATAAAATATTAGAAATAATTTTAACTAAGTAAGTTGATATTTCGTCCATCATTATTCAAACAGAATGTATCCATTAGCAGAAAAAGAGACAACAACAAACTTGACATAACCAATATACTGCTACAAGAAAGGGACAGGGACACTTGAGTCTACTTCTCGGAAGGATTCGTTCGCTTGGGCTTGGTTTCATTGGACGAGCTCGAGAAAGAGGGTGGCGCATGCGCGTTCGGCCGACGCCATCTCTAACTACTGTGCGTACTTGATCCAAGAGTGAAATGAATGCTAATTCGTGTTAAAAAGTGTAATTTATCATGTAATTATAACGTTTTCTGTGAGATAAAGTGATACCGCTTAGTGTTAAACCTTAGCAGTGCAAGCGTAATAATATCACGGTCGTAAATTTGCGGAAGTTTCTTAGCTATACCAACGCATATTTTTTGCGGCCGTCTCCGCCGCGGCCACCGCATACATCGGGCTACTTGATGGACCTTTGTCGCCGGACCGGCTAGTGGTAATTTACTGTTTTATTATCAACCGACGCAGCCGTAGAAAGCGTGCTAAGGGGGCCAAACGCGTTGCGCGCCTATCGGCCGGACCGAGTTCGATTACGTACGTCGAACGATTGTTGTGGGTCAAAGACTTCGCGGTGTTGGCGCGTCGGCGACAGTACTACAGTTCATCGCTTATGTTTCAGATTGTACGCTTCGGTGTGAGTATTCGCGTGATATGAATTCTGTAAAGCCCGTTTTGCCCCAGCCTGGGGCGCCGGGTGTGCAGACGAGTCCCGCGAAGGCGACTGTTGCCGGCGGCGGGTTGTCCGCGGGCGGGAACTTGCCCAACCTCGGGGGCAGCCTGGTCGGGCAGAACCTCACGCAGCCCGCGGCAGCTCCCTTGCCGCTGGTGCCACCAAACCAGCCCCTAGCGCACGCCGCGCCGTCCATGGCGCCGATCTCCGCTAACATGGCGCAAATGGCTCAAAACATGAGCCACCATGGTAACTTGTCGCACGTCACGCAGAACTCCGTCGCTCCCGTGATCACGACTCCCGCTAAAACACCAACCAGCGCTCCACTCAGTCTTGTTCAGGATAAACCTGCACCCCTGGTCACCTCCCAGCCCTTGGCATTGACTCGAACCCCGGAGAAAAAGGAACCTGATTCAACTGTCCCTCCACAACAGTCTAATGGCACAATTGATTCTCCAAAATCGGCTTCTAACGCTCCTGCCACACTAAAGCCTCAAAATCCTGAACTTAACAAAGATATTGACATTGCAAAGACTTCACCAAGTACACCAAAGCCCCCTGAAAAGCCGACTAGTACTATCAGCACTCCTCAAAAGGCTGAACCTGCCAATCCCAATCAAGCTGCTGACCCTGCTCAACCTAAAGTGGCCACGGCCAATGAGGCACCAGAAAAGTCCCCAGCCAAACCGACCGAACCCAAGCCAGCACCAACTGCTGATGTTGCACCATCCCAGAGTGATAGCAAACCTGTTCCGGAATCAGCAAAAGATAGCCTGTGCCAAGAGAAAGCCCCTACACCGCAAAAACAGGACCCACCACCAGCGGCAGAAAGTGCCAAGGTAGAAAATGATGTAAAACCTGAGGAAAAAAAACCAGAGCCAGAAAAGGTTGAAAAGCCTGCTTTAAAACCTGTTGAAGAACCAGCTAAACCTGAAGAGTCACCCAAAAAAGCTGAGGCACCGAAAAAAGAAGAAAAACCAGTAGAGAATGTTGAGAAACCAGCAGAAAAGGTTGAAGAGAAAAAACCAGAGCCCAAGACTCATGCTAAACCTGAGGTGAAGGCCACTCCAAAGTCTACTTTGAAGCTCGCCACTGTGACACCACCAATGAGGAAACGAAGACATGTATCTCCAAGCAAGTCAAGTGATGGCCCCAGCGCAGCAAAGAAAGTTGCTGAAGATCCTTCAACACCTGACTCCAGATCCAAAAGGAATAGGAAAACAGTGAGTTATTAAAATATCTATTTTACTATTTTTTGTAGCGGGAAATATTGTATTGAATCATATATAAATAGAGGAGTCTGCAATTCTTAACCTTTGCTCAAATTCAAAACAAAACAACATGTATTCTAACTGTTCTTATCTACTTTATGCAAGTCTCATAGCAAGTAGCTAAGTTGTCTCTGCCTGTGGCAATGAAATGAAACCCATAATTTTATGTGCCTAGCTTGCTATTATTGCAATTGGTATTATCACAATTTAGTTACACATAACCATCATAGAATAACCATGAATATTCTTAGCATAGCTACTTTTACGAAAAAACTTACTTAATTTAAAAAAAAAAATATTTTCATGGTATGCCATCTGTCAGTTATTGACCTAAATTAAACTCTATACAATGTAAACTGAATATATAAGAATAACATTGTCAGGCTAGGCAATGCTTGTAGTAACTTAGTTTGATGTGTGAAGTTGATTTAGATAGTTCACCTGTTTATTATGTTTAGACCGTTCTGACTAAAATTCTCCACTTAGAAACTGTATATTTTTGAAGAGCCATTAACTGTGCCATTTATGCGGTGGATGCATTTGCACACCATATCAGGTGCACTTTATGAGAAACTCCTTGTTGTAAATATACTATCAGAGAACATTTTGTGGGGTACTCTTGAGGTATTCTTGAAACTTGATTCCTAGTGGTTTCTTAATTGCGCTTTGAGAAAAAGCAAACCAATTCGGTTCAACATGTCTGGGGAGTTCTTTCACTCCACATTACTGATGGTTAGGAGCGTCTTGCCTATAAAATGACTAAATATTGATACAAAGGTAAATTATCAAAGAAAAATGCAATGTTAGCAGGACAGGAACCTGCGACCCAACGTTACTGGCGTAAAGCTCTCCCTACTGAAATACTATAGAAAAAAAAGTTTAAAAAGTGACTGCTTAATCTTGTTAAGTTCATGCCCATGAAATTAAACAAATGATTACTAATACTAAATTAATTATATAATTACGAAACTAAATGAATAATAACAGTATTGAAACATTTCAGGTGCAACTGTACCAGTCTCCAACTCCTGAGATCGCCATGGCAACCAAGCTGTCTGCATCTGCCGGCCGCTCAACCCCGACCAAACCCAATGATGATAAACTCATTGTGCTCTATAAGTGAGTAGTTTATTTCATTCAATTAAACAAAAAATATTAAATCTTTCAATCAAAAATATACATTACAATGGTCCAAGAAAAAGTGTTCCTTTGCAAGAAATAGTGTGTTTGAAATCTAAATGTATGGCATAAAGACCTTATTAATGTACTAATCAAACAACCAATCAATGGTTGAAAAAAAGAATGTAAACCACAATAACGGTGAACAATAAACACTTCACATTAAAAAATCATAAAACATTACATGTTTCACAAATAGTTCCTTACAATTTTTTTTAATTATTAGTACCTACTACTCTTTATAGGCATTATACAGTGTGGAGAAACTGCTTTAAAACCTTAATTTCTATTAAAATAATCATTATTTTACTAAAAAAAATAACTGCTTTCAATGATTTTCTAATATTGGTTTGTTTCACCTCATAATTATTGAACCAGTTTAAAACTAATTATGTTAGATTTCACTATCTTTTTATTTCTAAGAACAAATATTTATTGTTTTTTGAACTTTTAGCTGGTTCAATTCCTGGTTGTGACAAAGTAATTTTAGAAAATATTTAAATGAAGTTTTTTTCTATGTTAAAGAATGTTTCCAATGTTTCGAGAGGGATGGCACTATACAATACAACAATTCTTTATTGCACACCAACAAGAAAAATATAACATGAGAAATCATAAATTAAATAATGGTAGACAATAGGCGGTCTTATCGCTAAAGAGCGATCTCTTCCAGACAACCTTTGGGTGGCGGAGAAAACAAAATTAAACAGAAAATAGTAGGTGGTGAGATAAGAACTTTAAGTAATTTGAGAAATAATAAATAAACGACAAACAAAATATTAAAGACACTATTTGAAGTCGTCAAAGTTTTCTTTACAGGACCGATGACATCACTATTATAAGCGAAAATGGCGGACAGCGTTTTAAGCATTTTAAAACACAGATTAAAAACCATATTTTCAAATTCAATTTGTTCAGCCATCTTTCACTTTTATGAGTTGATAAATATATATTTAGGTTTCCTTTACTATACGAAATATACATTCGTTTATTACAATTTGACATGAGTCAACTAGCCTATTTTATTCCGCTATAAAACCCTGCAGGCAGTGCCCCTGTCAAATATTAATAAAAATGTTTGCAAACAACAGAAAATCAATAATATCATCACTATCACTTCACTACATAGTATAAAACAAAGTCGCTTTCTCTGTCCCTATGTCCCTTTGTATGCTTAAATCTTTAAAACTACGCAACGGATTTTGATGCGGTTTTTTTTAATAGATAGAGTGATTCAAGAGGAAGGTTATATGTATAATACATGCATAATTTATCAGCATTGCACCCGTGCGAAGCCGGGGCGGGTCGCTAGTAGTTACTAAACTAAATGTATTTTCTGTATCTTTACCTAAAAATTGTAATAGTTTTTTATTGAATACCTAGTATATTTTTTCTGTTTCTGATGTATGTAAGTCAGTAGTATTTATCTTTTGTTTCCCATATTTCTCACGCTATTTATTGCATGGGTTTATCTAAAGGTCATTGAACTCGATACGAAAACATGACGTCGTTGAGATAACACGAGTGCACTTTTTAGGAACAGATATCACCAAAATAAAACTGAATTCTCGCTTATAACGCAAGTTTTATCCAGAGTTGGGCAAATTTCATTTTGAATGAGAATAAGAATGAACGGCCAGGCGTCATTCACATTCAAAAAATTTCAAATATGATTTATTCAAGAGCGCGTCATTCTGAATCTGAATGGCGTCAAATACAATAAATCAAGAATCCGTCATTCTGATTACCGCTAACGCGTTGATTGAATTAGTTTGTTAGATTTTATTTGAATGGCGGTTATCTTGATTAAGAGTGATTGTTTGGTATAACTTGTATTATATGCATGTTACTTTAGTAATTGAAAAGTCGAAATTAAACGGAGGTATGCCATCGCAAGGTTGGCAGTGGAGTGGTTTGGAAAGATATTCATCCTAATCAAAAAGACAAAGATTCGTTTAATTTGGACGCGGACAAAACGGTAAAAAAATTTTTTTTCGTGTACCTACCTATATCCCGTACACCTAAAGTGGGGGTAATTACCCATTTTTTTTTCGTTCCAATACTAGTGTGTGGGGTGTCGTTGAATAGGTCTTTTAAAAATAATAGGGGTCGCCGAACATTATTTTTTGATAAAGTCGTCAGCAGTTTTGTAAATATTCGCTCCGAAAATAAGTACTTTCAGTGAAAACTATATTGTATAAAATCGTTCGAGCCGTTTTTGAGTTATCGCAAAAATTCATATATTTTTTTTAAATTACGTAAGTGCCGCGCGGTGTCCCTACACTTCGAAAGTTAGTGTTGGTTAAGTGCCATACCTACTATATTAAAACATTTCGCTCAATCTGGCGCGTATAATCGATCTTTGTCGTAATTTAAATATTTCGCGTAATAATTCCTAATTCGTCTATTGTGAAGGATGGGCAACTACGGAACCCTACACTGAGCGTGGCCCGACATGCTATGGACCGGTTTTTTAAAATTTCAAACAAAAATAAGTTTCCGTATCGGTTTATAAAAGACGAAGATGTAAAAATCGTACAGTCCAATTGAGAACTTCCTATTTTTGAAGAAGGTTAAAATATATTATAATCAAAACAATTTTAATTCCAACAATCAATCACAGATTGATTTTATTGAATGACGATTAAATTAGTTTCACTCAATTTCTTCTACTTTGATTTATTGTAAAACTGGCCATTCAAAATAGCCCATACTTGAATGACGGTCAGTTGATTCATTCTTGCGGCGCGTCATTTAAAATGATGATTCGTTATTGAATGCCCAACTCTGGTTTTATCCTACCTAACAGTTATTTCGCATTTCCTACGTTTTATTTCATTACAAATGCTTCCTTAATAAAGACCCATCAAAAACATAAATGTTAAATTAGAGCCAAGTTCTCGCATGCAACGTTGTCGACTTCGCCGACAAAAGAATTGAGATCTATATGGGCGCCAAGTTCTTTGCCCTAAATTTTTTAAATACATGGACATGCGACATACTCAATGCATTTATTTTACTTGGGGTGTAATTCAATATCAAGACTGGACTTGGCTAGTTTTTACATATAAATTTATATTATATTTGTCTAATCATTAACCTATTTTCGTAAAGGTATGTACGCAAGTTAGTGTACGTCCCTGTTACTTATACTGTTAGCTTGATAATAATACTATGTTACTTTGATAAAATTAAGTCAGTTTGTGAAAACTAGCCAAGTCAAATCTTGATATTGAATTACACCCCAAGTAAAATAAATGCATTGAGTATGTCGCATGTCCATGTATTTAAAAAATTTAGGGCAAAGAACTTGGCGCCCATATAGATCTCAATTCTTTTGTCGGCGAAGTCGACAACGTTGCATGCGAGAACTTGGCTCTAATTTAACATTTATGTTTTTGATGGGATCTCATTACTTTTTGTACAGAAATTATTATGATGTGTAAATTATTTAATAATTAATTGTTAATTACTTGTGTGTGTGCTATTCTAGTACATCTTTTAAACAAACAAAGAATTTTCCAAATCGGTTAGTACGTGTTGGATTCTTGTGTGTGTGTGTGTGTGTAAGAGAGAGAGAGAGAAAGAGTGTGAGCTATGCTAATACATCTTTAAAACAAAGAAAGAATTTTCCAAATCGGTTAATAAATGACGGAGTTCTGAGGCAAGAAGCATAAATAATAATAATAATTAAAAAAGTAAAAAAATCACTGTTTTCGATTTTTTTTATGTGTACACACACAATTACCAAGCTGAATGCCAAATTTCACCTTTCTAGGTCACCTGGAAGTGGGTTAGGTTTTTGATTACTAGTCAGTCAGTCAGTCAGTCAGTCAGTCAGTCAGTCAGTGATAAAAATACCGTTTTTTGGACTTTAATATCTCAATACCTATTTCACCTATATTTATGAAATTTGGGGTTCTAGTTGTTCTAAAGGATCTTAATACATAAGCCAAATTTCATGTTTTTATGTTAAATAGATTTGGAGTTATTGAGGGGTCAAAAGTGGCTCCAAACGGTTCGTGTAATATAACACACGGCTGCTGCTCGCCAGTTCTTGGGGTGAACTTGGCTGGACACGCTGCCGCGTGTCTAGATAGGTTTACAACCAATGGAATGTAGGAAAGAAAAGTTTAACTTGTGAAACTGATACCAGTTTAGTATTCGTTAAGAGACTTGCGGTGACTTGCCAACTTTTACAAACTTTCATCTCTAAAGTTAATCTTCGGATAAATTTTATGTGTTTAAAATTTAATTATCCTTTCCTCTATCTTCAATTATTTAGGTAGTATCAATACTAAGTAGGGTAGGTCAATAGGTACTTGTAACAAATTTTTCTTTATGTCTACATTTCCCGATTAATGTTTGGAAGGCTGGTTGAAACTAATTATTTTAACCAGGCCAGGCCAGTAGTAGTCTATCACTGGAATCCTAACTGTACGTAATTTGTAAACTTCAACAGTCATAAATACTAACTATATTCCAGGAACGAATACCTAGCGGTTCGCAACGCTGAAGGCGGCTTCTACGTCTGCCAGACCACTCAGAACGTGTACCGCACCACGCGCAAGATCAAAATTCGCTGGCTCTCGCAGGACAAGGCTGCGGACTCGTCCGGGGAGACTTACAAGCCAGACTTCTATGACGTCATTGGTATGTTATATATTTGGAAATGCCAACAGTAAGAGAGGAGATACAAAGATTCTGCGAAAAGTACAAATACAGACTAGAACACCACACAAACATGTTAGCCTCGGTCCTGACTGACACATCAAAATGTAAATTTCGGCTGAAAAGAAAACGTCTCGCTTCAATATGAGCCAATTTAAGGATGTCACATCACTGGATGTGCTTCCCACCTGTCATTTAACGCGATAAACAGATTTGATTATGGCTTAAGGCTGATCGCAAATAGATATCATAATTGAAAAAAAAAAAAAAAAATTGTAATGTTATGGTACAAGGTACCAGCAACGACATTGTCATCGCCTTTTTTAGCACTACCATAATCAGATAGATCTTGATTTGATACTGATAAGTTTTGGTTTGGGAATTTCTTTTTAGGGTTCTATAGTCAACTAGGAACCCTTATAGTTTTGCCATGTCCGTCTGTCCGTCCGCGGCTTAGCTCCGTGATCATTAGTACTAGAAATCTGAAATTTAGTATGAGTATGTGCATGTACCTATCACGCCGACAAAACGGTAAAATAGAAACTAAAAACAAAATATTTTTTTCGGATACCTCTCGAACCTAAAGTGGGGGTGATTTTTTTTTTCGTTTCTACACTAGTGTGTGGGGTGTCGTTGAATAGGTCTTTTAAAAATAATAGGGGTCTCCAAACATATTTTTTTGATAAAGTCAGCAGTTTTGTAAATATTCGCTTCGAAAATAAAAAAAATTAGCGTCCCCCCCCTCTAACTTTTCAAACACGGGTCAGAAAATTATGGAAAAATTCATGAAAATGAGGCCTTATAAATACTTTCAATGAAAACTATATTGAACAAAATCGGTCTAACCGTTTTAGAGCTATCGCAAAATTTCATAATTTTCTTTAAATTTCATAATTTTCTTTAAAGGACGTAAGTTGACTCCCAGAAGGTAATAAGTAACTACAGTTACTTTGGCGTTTACGACCTTTTTATAGAGCTTGAAATCTTTCTCGTAAATTAAGTCTATTGTGAAGGATGAGCAACAACGGAACCCTACACTGAGCGTGGCCCGACATGCTCTTGGCCGGTTTTTCATCCATCTCTACAGAAATTTCTGACGATTCAGAACACCTGACCAATTCAGAACAGAAGACCAAGATGGAAGATTATTGCTGCCCCTGTCTATCTACACTACAGGTTTTCTTTTTATCTAGGAAAAAAACGATCACTGAATGTGTTTACATTCTGTTAGTTTTGCTCAAAAAAGTCCGAGGCCCAAGTCCGATAGCTAATTAGCCGGGTCCTGACTGAGCGAGCAGCCTCGCGAGGCCGCCTCGCGCGGCAAATCCTCGGCCAGTCAGGACGTGCCTCGCCCGAGGCAAATGCATGTCTGGCCTCGGGCGAGCGTGCCGCGGCCCGAGCCGAGCGTTGTCGGTTTTTGTCCATGCTCAAAGGCGCCTCAGTACGTTTGCCGCGCTCACTCAAGACGGTTGTGTTGTGCCTCGCTTGTTCGTCGCGCGCGTGTTAGCGTCATGGAGCCGAAAGAACAGTGTCTTTCTCTCGCGGATATTGCTTCTCGAAGATTTGTGTCCTTCTTGCTTCAGGACCCGGCTAATGAGTTCTTGTTTCCTCTCAGACATGGAGTGCGTACTAACGACGCTGTCGTTGGCGCGGGCGCCGGGCGGTGGCGGCGCGCAGATCCTGAAGCCCGCGGAGCAGGCGCGCGCCAAGTCCATCCTCGAGCGCGCGCTGCAGGCCGAGCAGGGCGACGCCAAGCCCGCCGTCACCGAGGAGCACCCTGACGGCCGTGAGTAGCACATACACCCTGCGGCCGTGAGTAGCACATACACCCTGCGGCCGTGAGTAGCACATACACCCTGCAGCCGCGGAGCAGGCGCGCGCCAAGTCCATCCTCGAGCGCGCGCTGCAGGCCGAGCAGGGCGACGCCAAGCCCGCCGTCACCGAGGAGCACCCTGACGGCCGTGAGTAGCACATACACCCTGCGGCCGTGAGTAGCACATACACCCTGCGGCCGTGAGTAGCACATACACCCTGCGGCCGTGAGTAGCACATACACCCTGCGGCCGTGAGTAGCACATACACCCTGCGGCCGTGAGTAGCACATACACCCTGCGGCCGTGAGTAGCACATACACCCTGCGGCCGTGAGTAGCACATACACCCTGCAGCCGCGGAGCAGGGCGCGCCAAGTCCATCCTCGAGCGAAAACGTTATGGAACTATTGCATAATGAGAGGTCTTAAGAGAGTGTAAGACGAGTTAAATAAACAAGTGTTTAAGGCCCATTTGTATACAGTGGCATACACTACTTGTCTACGCACATATTCATCGTAAATAAATAGACATCGGAAAAACTCACACATATCAATCTAGTCCCACAGTAAGCTCTAGTAGGCTTGTGTTATAGACACTAGACGACGATAAATATACGTATAGAGATAAAAATACATACTTAAATACAAATAACATCCATGACCCAGGCACAAACATTCGAGTTCATCGCACAAATATTTGCCTTTGCCGGGATTCGAGCCAAGGACCGCCGGCTCAGTAGGCAGTTGCTTAACCTTTCGAGCGCCAAGCGGCAAAGCAATTCACCGGGCCATTGACGCCAAACAAAAAAAAAAGTGCTCCAAAATCAACAGAGATTGAAAAACACAGATGGTGGTTTGAATTAGCATGTTTTTGACCACTGAAATTTTTGACGTCAATAGGCGTCGTTTGCGTCAGTGGCACGAATTCCCGATGACGTGATTTGCCGTCTTTGGCGGTCAAAGGGTTAACCACAGCGTCAAACGCGTCGCCTAAATCATTACCAAATTAATCATTACCATTACGCATGGATTTTCTTTTATATGACTCAGTACTCAGTACTACCAGTAACTGCCGCGTAATTTTTACAATGACTCATTTAATACGAGGTACATTTTTCAAAGCAAAGTTACTCCAATTCTTATACAAATTTAACAAGAGAACAGTACCTTACCCGATTCTCATATCAGCTAGTAACGATACCTTATTCCACAGTGGATCTGTCCCTGTACAAAGACGAATCGCAACTGGACAAGAAATCCCGCAAACGCACCGCCTCCAAGTCATCGCCCCGCGCCAAGCCGACAACCAACAATACTGCTGTAAGTTCCCTTTATCATTTAGGCCATTTAGGGTGAAGCCTGGCGAGCGTAATTTGAGTCGCGTAATTTCGGTCGCGCCATACTTCGTCGTCGGTCGTGCCATACTTCGTCGTCGGTCGTGCGACGTGATCACGAGACATGAAGTATGGCGCGATCGAAATTACGCGACCCACAACTCAAAAAATTACGTTCGTCTGGGTTCATCCTTTTACTTAACATACTAACGCCATCTAGAGCAAGTTTTGGGTTGGACCGATAGATGGCTCTCGTCTGCAATGTAACTGGTCTCAGCTCCATTGCATACGAAAATTTTATGTGGGCGAATAAAATGTTTGACTGACACTTACATATTTACCACTGTCTCTGGCGGTACTCAAATTGTCTCCAGGGTTGACAAAAAAAAAAAAAAATTTTTTAAAAAAGTAAAAAAAAAGAGAAGCAATTATTCAAAGGTGACATTTTACAGCGAAGTTTAAGTTGTGAATCGATCTGTGTCCGTCAAAAAGTTGATTCGCCCACTTATGGGAGAGATCTCACTGAATTGGCTCTGAGTACTAATACGCAGTTAATCAATCATGTAATCATTCTAACATGTTTTTGGTTTGATGTGTACTTACTTTGTCAAAAGGAACACTTAGTACGGGTATTTAGGTATGCAAATTGGTATTAATGGTAAATTAGTTCATTATTTTTATCAAGCATGAAACCTATATAGGGTAGTTGCCTGTCGGGCCATATTCGCTCCGTTGGAGTGATATCCGTTTCATAAATCATTTGACTGGCATTGTGGGCTTCTATTTTTTTATTGTCACTGTAAAACCTGTAAAACTATATCCTTTATTATCTGGGGGCTATGATGGTCCCGTTTATCACGTGATAAATAAGTGACAAAGCATCTGTCACTCACGCTCGCATTTTGTCAAAGCGTGACGGATGCTTTGTCACTTATTCACCGCGTGTTAAAAGCAACTTGCCTTTTAACTTATTATCAAAATCGAAACGCACATGTTTACCTAAACCACATTAGTATAAATGTTATCATAAAAAAAAAATGTTGTATCCAATACAATGTTCTAGAACTAGACTATTTAATTAAGACTGACTTTAGAAAAATAGATGGCTGTGACGTTTAATGAATACTTACATAGCGTTAATTTATAACTGCAGTCAACTACCCTACCTCGGCCATAACCCCACTTTCCCTTACAGAAGGAAGTACCAACGCCGGTTAAAAAGGCGCGAACGACGCCAAAGCGCAGTCCCAAGCGCAAGTCCAAACCGACGCCACAAAAACCACAAACAAAACGAAAATCGGCAGGTACCTCGCCCATAGTGGCGACGTCAAGCAAGGTAGGCATAGTACAACGGATATATAGAAATGTACGTATCCGCAATCATCAGCATATACATTCATGTTCGAGAGTGAGTAAGAGGTGTGGTTACTGGATGCATGTGCCGTCTCTGTCCCGCGCTCGCGACGCCAAGCGCGGGATGGAGACACGTCTCGCTTCTTATGATTTTGGTTACCGGTTTTTGTGACTCGTTTAGAAATTGTTTATATATTATAAAAGGGGATAATTTTGGTCAAATATAAAGATATAACCACTAATACCAATGGTGAATGAGAATAATTTGTGCCATTTTTTTTTTATTAGATTAGATTGAAAAAATAAATAGACCTTGGAAATTATTCAAGAGAATTGGAACCATGCAGAGAAACTGACAAAAACTCTTGTTTTCAGGTTCTCTGATGATGAAATACATGAATTTTAAGCATTTTTATTTAGTTATATTTTTTTTATATTGCCGTTTAACAAAATGTTTACAAATGAGGCAGCTTAAATTAAAATGTCTTAAATAAAGGGGAATATTTTTTATATTTAGTACGAGTTGCAGAAACCGGTTTTTTGTATAATAATTGTATTTATAAAAGCGGATAAGGCACTGATTTGTATTGATAGATGAATTTTATTTTCCTTTACAATGTTTTTTTATTCAAGAATAATTAGTCTTAGATTTCTGAAGATTTCCAACCAATTGTGCATGTTAAGATGGTAATGCAAGTAATTGAAATATGCAAATGTATTTATATAATTTCAGTGTAACTACTCAGCATTATTTTTGGGTCGAGGTATAAGTTATGTTCTTTATTCATTGTCATTCCACAAACATCATCACATATTAATACTCTTATATGTATTAAGTAATAAAGAACCTATAAATATAGATAAAATGACCCACATAATATTTAATCAAGGTTTACTTATATTTTACTGTATAGCGTTATATCAATTACGCATTATTTACTTTTCTACCAAAACAAAGAGAGGTTATCTTTGTTTGAAGACCCCTATTTTGTTATTAGATTAATAGTTTTAAATAGATTAGGAAGGTTATGAGACTTATGAGATTAGAATTATGATCTTATAAGAGATCTTATGAGAGTTCAGCAATTAATCGTAATTGAAATCGGCAAATTTACTTTCACAACATATGAAAATCAATAACGTACATAAATGGTTATTTTCTTTGAATTTTTTTTCGATTGCATCATTTGAAATTTTCGATGCACATAGTTGGTCTAACTGTGGCCAATGGACTGGACTGAATTAGAACGAAGATTCCCATAAATAAGGGGTCTACAATAAGGGTCAAATAAGCCTTTACTGACGACAACATACTTATGTTGTAGTTATTCAGATTTGACAGAATTTCATGGTATAGGTATCTACTTCTTATGTGTGATTGTTAATCCTTTATACAACTGGAATGAACATTTCTCTAAAATAGGTAAAAGAACGCACGGGCGGCATGCATCTTTCTACAGTAAAATAAAAATTAAAAGAAGACGCTTTTAATAGAAACTGAATTTTTGAATATATTTATCACAGTCACAAGTCCATTTTCTTGAAGGTTTACATTTCTATGAGAGCGGTCTGCTTTTATATTTTTACTATGCTCTTTCTCTGAAATCTTCGCTAAGAATGTATTTAAATCGTAATGAATAAATAAAGTAAACCAATGTTTTTCATATTAACTTCAGTCGTTCACTCTCACCCATCATTGCTTGCTTGTTGTGTTTTCCTACTTTTATATTGATTCTTTTATTTCTGTTGTTTTGCCTTTTCTTCTATATTTTGCTGTTTTATAGAAATTTCCTATATACAGCATGTTCGTATTGCATGGAAAATATTTAAGACGACATGAATTTAGGAGACAAAATCAGTGTCAGTAATGCGATTTGACATAATAAATTCCGTATATAATAAATAAATTGAAAAATATAATAATTCTCCTTCGTAGGTATGTGTTGCGGGTAAAGATAATGATAATGAAACGGAATTTATTTTGAAATGCTTTTACTGTATTCTTCTGATTCCTATGAAATGTAGTGATAATTCTTAACTGAAAATATGGTACGATGTCATCCGTTAGAAATGATTAAACATGTCTTTCATGTTTTTACTTAAAAAGCGCAAAAATCATGCTCACATTATTTTTGTAAAATAATCGCATTGGTGTTTTTATGTTTAAAAAAATCGCCAAATTATTCAACTCTCTTCAGTTCAAAATACACGAAAACTTCATGCAAGTATTGATACTTTCTTTCGGATAGAGTCGTATCTTTTCTAGTTAAGAACCTGTACCTATTTATCTGTTATATTGCTAAGACTGAAATCTATTACCTTTAAACAATGGATTACTGTAGGCTTGAAAATTTCACTGCTGGCAATCCATGGAGTCGTCATATGATAAAAAAATACATTCAAAGTCAAGGTCTTAAAATTAAATGTTTTATTAAATGTCATAATTTATGTTGTTACATTTTTAATGGGCACGTTATAATAGTTTGCAATTAATTTTATCATAAACTAGCTTTTACCCGCGACTACGTCCGCGTAGAACTTGGAAGTATGGAAGCAACCTCGTACAACACGATAGATATCCACCTAATCACTTTAATTAATAAAAGGGATTCTAAAAGGGCCTAAGCAAATGTAAGAGCAATTGTGCTTTTGGTCTAATCATTACATTTCCTACAGGGTCATCAATGTCATCATGAATTACTTACTTACTCACTTTTCAATCTTATTAGGGATAATTTCCAGGATGAAAACTATCCTATGTCCTTCCTCGGATCTATAGTTTAAGGTCCATGCCAAATTTCATCAAAATCGATTCAGCGGTTTAAGCGTGAAGAGGTAACAGACAGACAGACACACTTTCGCATTTATGATATTAGTATGGATTAATCGTTAATTTCATATTATACCTAGTGGTCACACATTATGCATCCTTTTTGATTGAGCATTGTTGTGGTTGTGACAGACTACTCGTACTGACAACTGTTCGCAACTTAAAATTAAGAAATATTTTGAGTACTTTATAAATTGTCACATTTGATTGAAGACCGTTACGTTTTAATTTAAAATGAATAATTTTACGCCTGGCAATTATGACATCGTACAATTAATGCCAAAAAAAAATTATGAGCAGCAACTTTATGCGTAAAGTGTTATGACAATCGATATTATGACAATAGTTGTTATGCGACTAGAGGGTTGCCCCCTTGAAGAAGTTTTTTTTTTGTTATTGTTACTTAATATTTGTTTCAGTTTACACGTAATGAGTACTACTGAAAAGAGTAGCGTGTTTTTTGACTGCTTTTTTTTATCATGACGACTCCATGGATTGGACAACCACGGCGAGCAGTGAAAAGTCCCAAGCCTACTGATACTTAATGTTAATTCTAATTATTAAGACTGATCGATTTCCTTCAGCCATGGCACTTTTCCATGAAGTCTGGCAGAAAAATGACACCAAAGACTGTTGTCACTAAAAATAAGTCTGAACTGAAACCCTAGACCGTCCATCACAGCAGCACAACTGTCACAAGCGACTGTTTTTCGCGCGAGATAATTGCTTGTCTCTTTTAGTAATGTAAGAGGGTGACGGATAACGCTATGTCGCGCGACAAGAATCGCGAAGCATAGTTGTGCTACACGGGCTGGTCACACAAAAAAATCCGCTTACGTTGGTCCAAAATTATACAAATTCCAAAAGAAAATAGTATTTTTCTGGCAAGTGCTAAATTGATGGACTTTTCAGACGGCCACGGCAGTAACAGAAAAGGCAAAGACGCCGGCTAAAACACCGAAGAGAACGCCGGTCAAGGCGAAGGAAACTCCGCCGGCCACGCCCACGAGAGGCGGCAGGCGGTCAGGCGTTAGAGGTAACAAGCTCTTTATATTTAACCGACTTCCAAAAAAGGAGGTGCTATGTTTCACTGCTTTTTTAAATTCACAAACTGATCGGCGTTTACCTCGCCTCAGTATCGCCTGATGGTAAGTGACTACGGTCGAGGATTAAGCTCGCCGGTTTTCACTTACTTTTGGGTCTTTTACCAAGATACTCGAATTGTGTTTTTAAAGTTTATCTTTCTTCACGTTGGTTGGCATTTACCGTGGCAGGGGCTTTACTTAAAGATAGATATCCATAATGACTAGACCTCTGAGAGGACGGTAGGACTTTAGAGAGCTATGGAGCCGATATTATATTACCTGTAAAGTTTTTTCGAAATTGCTGAAATTTGTCCTTTTTAGCCATTTTCAGCCATTTTGTATAAATTTGAAAGGCACAAACAAGATTTTATGAGAATCGCTTGAGATATTCGACCTCTAGGCGAGAATTCCGACATGCGAAATAATTGTTGGCCAAGCTGCGGCGACGCTTCGCTCGTTCGGCCAATTAGCTGTAGAGTGATAACTGATAAACGAAAATGTAAAAACTCGTTTTACTTTTCATTATCACATTAAGACACTTGCTACAGATTGTTACAAAAAGCTCGGGTTTATAATGAGAAATGCACGTGACTTTGACGATTCGAGAGCAATCAAAATCCTTTATACGGCTCACGTTCGAAGTAAACTTGAGCTTGCTAGCATTGTTTGGAAATCCATTTGAAAGTACATATCTTGCTACTTGAAAAAGTACAAAAAGCGTTCCTCAGATTTCTATACAAGAAGGTGTTCCATCAATACCCATTCATGTATCCATCAATCATGTATCCAACAAAGTATTTACTGGGTACACTAGGATTCAACTCTCTCCAGGTGAGACTTTACCACAACCTGCTATTAACCTATTGACCGCCAAGCGGTCTAGCAATTTACCGTGCCACTGACGCCAGAGTAAAAAAAAAAGATGTGCCCCAAAATCAACAGGGATTGAAAAATACTTGTAGCGGTTAGAATTACAAAGTTTTTGATCATTGAAATTTGGACGGCTGTGGCCGACGTGGCGTCAGGGGCACGATTTTTTGTTGACGGCCACAGCCGACTGTGGCGGTCAAAAGGTTAACGACTTGCAATAATTTGCGGGGCCACTCAGATTGCCCCGAACTGGTAGAACAGATTGTCAGACTTCTTATTCCATTTGCTCCCAAAAATGCTCTCAGACCCCGTAACTGTAATCTCCTCGCTGTTCCACTAACACGCACAGTAGCACACGGAAATTCCCCCATCGTGTTGGCTCTCAAACTTCTAAACGCGCTGCTGTTATCTGTACCGGAGATTGATTTTTTTGCGAGTCGATGGACGGATGTATTGTGAGGCGATGGATGATTCCGGGATTTCCTAACTTTTAAGTTTTATTTACATTATTTTGAATGTTACATAAATTGTACAGTGTATTGGTGATAACTGTAATGCTGTATGAAATTTTGTTTGTAAATAAATAAATAAAGTGACCTGACCTCCTTTCCGAAATACCAGTATCGTAATACATGAAAGTTTTCGATCCCTGATTCCAATCCCTTAGCCGTCAGTGTTGTTGATGCCGTTGATGGTAATGATGATGTAACATCAATATAGGTATGACTTATGTACAGTCCGCCCTTCTAGCTCTATAATTAATAAGAGCACGTATGTGACAGGGATAAAGATTTATAATCATTTGCCCGAAAATCTTAAGTCCATAGAAGGCACACAATTTAAAAAGAAACTCAAGGCCTGGCTGTTAGACAAATGTTTCTATAGTTTAAATGAATATTTTCAGTAATTTATGTCTATTATTATTAAATATTATATAATTATTTTGAATCAATGTAAAATATTACGTGAATATTGTACGTCCGAAACGGGCAAACTGTTGATACTAATAGATTTATGACATGTTAACTATTTACACAGTTTTGACATTATATGATTATCTTATCTTATCTTATCATCTTCCCCAGACACCAAACCACCCGCGATAGTGCCGACGCCGTCCACCTCGACGGGAAAAACTACGCGCACGCCGCGGAAGCCGCCTGCGAAGAAATAATACGAGACCTGCCGCCAGGTGAGACATTCAAACCGCTAAGTCACGTAACTTCACCCTTTGAACGCTTTACAGGCCTTATTCCTTTTAAAATTTATTTTTTTCATATTACGACAAATATATTGATAATTTTAACCAACTTTTTGAAGTGAATAATACTTTTCCCCGAGTTCCAGGGAGTAACAGAGCTATTTCACGCTTTCATTGCGTGCAGTCGAAAATAAGTTAAAAAAAACTAATTTTCCGCGTGAATTTTGTCGATTTCGAGTAGTTTTTGAAACAAAAATTATCAATGAAAAATTCAAACTGTAGGTTTCAAATATATACCAATAAATCCCAATAGCCCTGCTCTAGGTAGTAACATCAATAATTTGTTAAGAAACATGTTTAATCATAGAGAAAAATGTCTAAACAATCAGTATTTCAAAAGGAATAAGGCCTCTTAACACGGGAAGTCAGGGAAGGCTGTATATACGCGACATCATTTGTCGCTATACAATGTTATAAAGTTCGCCCAAGCTAAATTAAACGGGTCTGAATTCCGCTCTCAAATGTGAACACGTGATATGAAGTCTAATTTTGACTACAAATGGAAATGGCCTGGAAATATAACACAGAACCCTAATATTACTTAGTAAGATTACTATGGCAATGTAATATTACAGGGTTCTGTGATACATTTCCAGGCCATTTGCCAGATCGTTGGTTCAAAGTTTCCCAGAAATTGTCATAATAATATTAGAGCGATTTATGATACATTTCTAGAAACCTTTGAACTAACGATCTGGCAACATCACTTGAATCAAAAATGCAATAGAGACAACATAGGGTAGCTAAATTATTTTACACAGATTTTGACGCCTTTGATGATTTACTTTGCTCGGCATCTGTGGCACAGTTTTTCGTGAACGAACTGGACACTCAAAGAGCTGAATCAGAAACACATAGAAGTCGGCTTTATACAGGTGAAGTTACGTGACGTGTCGTTTCTACGAGCGTTGCTCCTTATTGCGGGCAAATTTTGTCACTCAGAGAGAGTTTTCTGAACAAATCATACGCATAGTCAATAGCACAGGGTTTTGTTACTTATCGATATTTATGGATTTTTGAAAAACCACCTGTAAGGCGCAAGCCATAAAATGAAATTTTAGCTCTAAGACGCGTCCTTGTCCTACTGTTTATTGTGACTTGGGCCTCAACACCTGGATCTGTTTTAATAATCCTGAAAAATTTACGGTGTCACAAAAATCCAAACAGAATTCTGCATATTATACGACCGCGGTTAATCGTGAGTAGCGCTTGTAGAAATGGTCGTGAAGGCTAATCTAACATGATGCCAGGATTAAGATAACTCATAAATGTCTTAGGCCCAATCATAACTCTTGTAGCATTATCAGGTGATTATCATCAGTGGCCATCATATGACAGGCATAATCAGCCATTAATAACAACCACTTTACATTCAACACACTTTTTTAAGGTTATTTTCTCTAAAATAAAGCACCGCAAGATTTCACAGTCACCTTATGAATTGTTGTCTGGAATCGCTAGCGGGAAAATAGTTTTAGAAAACATTTTACATAATTCTAATCCACGTTTTTCTGAATAGGGCTGGCGTTTAAACGGACCACGGCCACTGTCGAATCGAATTTTATAGAGGCGGTGGGTGTAGAATAAGTTCTGAAAGTGTTTTAATTTCAAAAGCACTAGCTGTTTTACCTTCCCTTCAATAATGCCCAACTGTACACACGTTATGAATGTCCTGATTTCGTTTTTATGTTAGTTCATAAAAAAAGGGATGACATTTGTGTTTTCATTGGACATTGAACGTTTGTGCAATTTGGTAAGCAATTTTTTTTTATTTGTGTACTGTCCCATCCTCAATGTTGTGTCAGATTGGCCTCAAGACGTTGTAACTGTACCTAATTAGCGGTTTTTATTCTCACAGGAGACTCACTGTAATTGTCAATTTACTCTACCTGTCTTGTTCCAATGTTGTCGACATGGAGACCAAACACGTAGATAAATGTTATCAATTATATTCTTGTGCTAGCTAAGGTCGGTTTGTACTTTACAATTGTGTCTTAGAAGATATTTATTTTTACAACACGGACTTGCATAATAATGATTTACATTTATATTGATTTTTATTGTAACAGGCGCAGGCCCTTTAGTATTTGTAACGTTCCGAGTGCATTTTGACAGATGTTTATATAATTTTTATATTTTACATAAATGTTGTATTTCATCGGTGTTCATTTGTTCTTTAGGCCTAAGGAAATCTATTCAGTAATAGTTTTAGATTTCAATAGTTTCTTGAGACATAATTCCCTGTTTCTTTTTTTATTATTATTGACGTAACAGAGTACGTTTTATCTAAGCAAAAGTGGAATGTATGTCAAAGAACATAACACTGTCAAATTACCGGTCTATGAACATTGAGTTACTCATTTATTTTATTTCTTGAAGGAACGAAGCAAATGTATTTCTTTTAATTATTATTTTTTTAATTCGAGCCAGTAACGTAATTTAAATGGAGCCAGCTGATTCTTGTAAGGAATTAACCATTTTATTAATCCATTCGATCAGCTGAACGGACGGACCTGTTTAGTAATGTAATTTCTCCAAAAAAAAAACAAAGTTACTGACTCGAATGAAAATAAGTTTACAGTAGCATGTTAAATGCAGGAGTAAGAGAATCCAACCAACTCTACTGAGAAAGGGATGGATACTTTTAGTCACGTTATAAGACTTATAAGTCTCCCTCTTGTAGATATTTTTATTTAACTGACTTGCAATGATGAAGTACAGTAGTCATAGAGCACAAGATGAGTGATCAGGAATATTGTTATATTGTAGGGAAATGCCAAGTTTCTATTCTATTCTAATTTCTTTCTTACACTTTTGTGTAGTATTGATCAGTTTGGTCAATGGCCTATTACTGTGGTCCGTTAAAGATGAATTTGTGTCAACGAAACGACCATGTTTTTTTTTTCTTTTCGATAAGTGATCGACTGTAAGAATTATGTTTCTGTGTAACAATAAAAAGTATGGGGAATCGAGAATACAATTTACTTTTATCTTACTAACGTTTACTAACGTATTTGTAACAATTTTAGTATTCACTGTAAATATTTACAATTAACATGAATGATAACCGTCTAATTTTGCTGTTCTGGATCCAACGTTAGAGGGTGCCTCCTCTAGCCATAGGCAATAGATTTAAAAGTTTTTTTATAAGTCTAGGCTAAAATTTGGAATTTTGCTAGAGTATTGATATTAGGATATGGTACTCGATAATTTCGGAGTCTTGTATAAAATCAGTACAAAGAATTTAAAAGTTATCAGAATGTTTAGTAACACATTTGATTTAAATAAGAATATATATTTTGATACTATTGGTTTACTTTTATCGTAACGTGCTGTCGTGAATTGAGGGTAGTTGTCGTTTTAACTGCAATGAATCTGGGAAAAACATGAGTTGTAACGATCGTATCTTATAGTGGTTGGCGTTGTAACGTCGATAATGGTACCGAATGCGTCAGCCATCTTAAGGTACCTTTCTTGTGTTTGTCTGTTTGGACCAAGCATTAAATATTGTGGCTGAATACATTGAAGCAATGTACAGTTGAATACTAAATGTTATGCCACTGCCTACTTCAAACTTCTCCAATTGTCAAAGTAGATAAGCAGATTTAGAAAATTTAATGCATTCTCCCGATTGTTACATCACATCTACAAGTTAATAACTTAAGGTTGTTTCGGCCGGCGGGCGCATTGCATTTTGTTAAATGTTTTCCATTATAAGTACTCTTATGTTGTTACGTCAGACCCGAGTTAGGGCGTGAGAGTGTGTGTGTGTTAGAAAAATTAAGTACCTAAATTTTAGGTGGTATTTTTAAATAGGTTAATTAAAGAGAGGATTAAGCTTAGAATATAAATTTGTGTGTGAATTTTCTGTTTATAACGTACCAAGCGGGGAGATGTTTGCAGCGGTCCTCTGGTACAATAGTTGTAAACATATTTTAGCGTTTTATACAAAAAATATATCAGTTTGAAGAGTACTATTGTAACAGAAAGTCCACAAATTACAAAATTTATATGCAATTCAGAATTAAATATAATAATTTAAGAGATATGGGTGTTTTCATTTTCCTACTCACAAATAACAACAACAAATAAAATTCATGCAACATAATTTTATTTAGTCATCTTCAATGGTTTCCAAAGGGTACTCTGTCATCAACAGGCCTCGACCCCACAGAGCATCAGCTATATTTAACTTATCTGAATCATTGGGTATGTCTAGATTTTCAACAGAGACATATTCAGGATATGATGTGATTAAAGTCTCTATCGCAGGTGCCATATCTTCCTCAATTTCCAGATATGAGAGCTCATTGCCATGGTACTCCAAAGAATTCTCAGTGTAATAGTATAATCTGATATGCTCTTCCTCTGACACCATTCTTAAAATATTCTTACGTAGCAGCCTGATTTTAGTGTCAAGACTGATCTCGACTCTGTTAGTGACTTTGCCATCATCTACCATGACATCAGAATCTCCATACACGGTGACAGCTTTTTCTAAATCTGTTAATACTGGTGGAAGCGCATCATATTGGAAATTCTTATTCATCTGATCTACAGCCTCATCAATCGGCAGATGATTTTTAATTTTATCAAACAATGACTCGACCTGCTTTTGAATCTCTTTTCTCCTTGGTGTTTGGACATCCGAGTTCACAAGACCAAAGTTATCATAAATATCAAATGGTAGTCCTCGTCTTAGTTCTACATTTTCATTGACAGCAAGGTGAAGAGCTGCTGGAATCATTTTCTCAAATAAATCTGCCCAGGAATGCTTCTGATACATGCTGACAGTTATATGAAGAGAGTGTTCTCCATCAATGGTTATCCCCTGATGTATAAAACCTCTAGGGAAGTAAAGCATATCACCAGCTTCTAGAGTCATCTCCATAATTGGTTTTCCTATTTCTTCCTGCTCAAAGTTCTTCGAAGATACTCTTGGCAGAACTTCATTATCTGACAGAGGTTTGTAGATACGCCAATGTTTTTTCCCTTCAACTTGTAGAATGAATGCTTCAATATCGTCATAATGTGGTGCAAAGCCTTGGCTATCAGGCGGGGTTAAATAAGCATTCGCACCAACGAAAGAATTGAAGAATTCCTGTAATGTGGCATTGAGGAGATGTAATTTTGGCATGTAAGTTTGTGGATTTAACAGTCTGATACTGCAACCATTCAAGTAAAAGTCCCAGACTAAATGTGGATGAGCTCTACCTTCTGGATTATGAGTTTCTCTCTTCCCATCAACATATGAAGTGACATCAATGTTCTTTGTAAACTGAATATGTTCGTTACGAAGCATATCGTCAATCAATGGAGTAGACATTATTTCCTTGTAATAAGAGGGCTTTTTCCTGGCTATGTGTAGTGGTTTCTTCTCCCAGATTTCATTGAGAAATTTGTCTGGGTTGTATGGTGCTATCATCCATTTGAATACTTTTAGTCCTTCCTCAGCGCTGTCGGTTACCACTGGCGTGAACTCGAACGAGCCATCATTGCTGCAGTTACTGCAGTTGCTGCAATCCGACTGATTCTCCATACTGCTAATAGCAGAATTGAACTGTAAACTCGCATCAACTGCCGGTACAAGTTCAGGTATATCGTCAAAATCTTCCACGATGTTATTCTTAGCTTTTAATTTTTTCTTATTACGCTTATTTTTCTTATCACCTATGTTTTTCTTCATATGCTCATCGACATTTTTTGACTTCTTCTTTTTATGGCTTTTCTTCTTAGCGATGTTTTTAGACTCTTTCAACTTCTTTTGCTTACGTTTAAGTTTCTGTGCTACGCTTTTGGCATTAGATTTTTGATTAGGTTTTCGATTTGCACTGTACATCGCAAAAGCTGATACCGGTGAATCTTCCATCGTGTGAAAAAATTACTTCCGTGAGAAATTGTAAAAAATACTCGTTCTCAATATGTTAAAACATTACAGCACAGATTTTAATATACAGTTTATCTTCTCTCTAAAATATAAAGCAAGCAAGCACTAATATTAAGTTTGATATGGATCATGGGATCGAATTCTTCAAATTAAATTTAATCAAACATGCCCCTATTTTTAGGTTATGAGTTATGATATGACATCTGTTGAGTGTTGCTAGGCCCCGGAAGTCATTTTGAGCTAAAATTTTGTTCAAAACGAATTGAACCAGTTTTGAAATATATTTGAAATTGTTAATAATAATCCTACTAGCTCTAAAAAAAAATCTTATATTTTTGTGAAAGCTAGAAAGCTAAATTTTATCAATTTAAAATTCGAAATCTCATGAACAGTCAAAAACGCCGTCCGCCATTCTTGCCTTTTGCTAATCTGTGGCGTGACGTAGAATTACGTGTAAATCCCGTCGTATAGTGCCATTCCGCTCACTCCAATATACTTTGACAGGAGATCGAGAGGGACGGCATTATTCGAAGTCGTCAAAGTAGACTTTCAGTTTTCTTTACAGGACCGATGACGTCACTATCATAAGTAAAAATGGCGGACAGCGTTTTAGGCATTTCAAAATACAGATTAAAAAACATATTTTCAAATTCAATGTTTTCAGCCATTTTCACTTTTATGAATTGAAAAATATATATTTAGGCTTCCTTTCCTAAATACTATACGGAATGAACATTAATTTATGACAATTTGACATGAGTCAACTAGCCTATTCTGTAGCCTAGCAACAGTAAACAGATATCATGTAATAATTTTATTATATAGGAAATGCATAACCTCGAACAATGAGCATGTTTGACTACTCATATATCAAACTTAATACGAGTGCTTGTTTGCTGTACTTATATTTTGAAGAGAAGATAAAACTGATTTGAATTGTAAAGAAATTGTAAGAAACAATATGTATTACTTTAAAGAGTGAATATAATGATAATTATATTATGTTCCTCAAACAAAAATAAAAATAAACTCTATGAACATGTGCAGTGGTTATTTGAAATAAATCTGATAAGTTAAGCTTTAAGCGCTTACAATTGGCAACACTAAATAATCGCGTTTTGTTCGTTGCATTTATGGGAGCATTCACTTTTACCCCGGCTTTACACTACACGCGAAGATGACCGAGGAGAGTGGGTGAATGATAAATTTGATAGTTGTGGAAGACACTGCGCCGGAAAAAGTCATACTTCAGCTGGGATCACAAAGGGGAGCACCTTCAAGCAGTCACAAATTTTACTTTTTACTGCATGGCTAGCATATCTTGCCGTGGCTTTGCTTGTCGTTCGGCTCAGCACAACCTGTCTTGCTCGCACGGTATTGAAAGGAAAGTGATAGGTAGTATTTGTCACGCGACAAAGAGTCGCATGTCACAGTTATGCTAGAGGGTCTGGTCACATTAACGTTAACTTATAGCTGGCTGAAACTTATTACCTATGTTGACCAATCGAATTGTCTCGACCACAGTCTCGACTCGACAGTATGCTAGGTCCATGGAAGGTCCATGGTCTCGTCTGAGCACCCAATCGCTGAAATCTGAAAGACATCCGATATCGAAAAAGATCATCGTTCTTTATTTTTGATGCCTTACTACCTAATTCCATATAGAGTAATGTGACCAGCAAATGTCACATCGAGGTTTTAAAAAATGTGTAAAAACTTAATAAAAACTGGCTATGTGCGAGTCTGATTTGCGCACCGAGGGTACCGTAAAAATACTTATCCCATGATTATGCACCTGGTATGTATGGCGCCGGACACAAATGAGGTGCAAAGTTAACGCAACCGATCACGTTTGTTGTATGGTAGCTCGCTTATATATTAATTGTATTCTGTTTTTTTTTTGTATTTGTTGTTACACACATTATCTGTGAAAAAAAAAACTGTCTATAGCTATCACGGTTCATGAGATACAGCCTGGTGACATAATGACAGACAGACAGCGGTGGCTTTAGTAATAGGGTCCCGTTTTTACCCTTTGGGCACGGAGCCCTGAAAACGTAAAAATTTAAACTAATTGTAGATTCTAATCCAAATAACGTAGCTATACTATTGGGAAAAAAATATATATTATGATAGTTATGTATAAAACCTCTGAAAAACTTGATGTTCCCATTTGACGCTCAAAACCGCTCTTTTCGAAAGTTCATATTTAGGGTTCCGTAGTCAACTAGGAACCCTTATAGTTTCGCCATGTCCGTCTGTCCGTCTGTCCGTCCGCGGATTAGCTCCGTGATCATTAGTACTAGAAAGCTGAAATTTGGTAAGAGTATGTGTGTACCTATCATATATCACGCCGAAAAACGGTAAAATAAAAACTAAAAAAAAAAAATTTTTTTCGGCTACCTCGAACACCTAAAGTGGGGGTGAATTCTTTTTTCGTTCCAACACTAGTGTGTGGGGTGTCGTTGAATAGGTCTTTTAAAAATAATAGGGGTCTCCAAACATTATTTTTTGATAAAGTCAGCAGTTTTGTAAATATTCGCTCCGAAAATAAAAAAAATAGCGTCCCCCCCCTCTAACTTTTCAACCACGGGTCAAAAAATTATGGAAAAAATAATGAAAAAGAGGCTTTATACGTACTTTCAATAAAAACTATAGGTACCTATTGAGCAAAATCGGTCGAGCCGTTTTTGAGTTATCGCAAAATTTCATAATCTTCTTAAAAGGACGTAAGTTGACTTCCAGAAGGTAATAGGTAACCACAGTTACTTTGGCGTTTACGACCTTTTTATAGAGCTTGAAATCTTTCTCATAACTTAAGTCTATTGTGAAGGATCAGCAACTACGGAACCCTACACTGAGCGTGGCCCGACATGCTCTTGGCCGGTTTTTTACATTTTATCGACTTATTGTCCTTATGAAATTACTTTTGTGAAAAAAACATTTTATGTAGGTAAGGACATTCTTCAGGGAAACTGCAATAAAACATGTCTGTTACATTTCAAGCTGGTTTATTTATGAATTACTTTCACAGTACAGATGGGGTCTAGTTTTCAGTTATCCACTTAAAGCATTTATTTTTGTGTTATTGTTTTTGCGCTAATGCCTATGTGTCTATTTCTACACGAAATGTACATTTAGGTACGTGAACTTTAACGATTAGGTATAATTCTTCTATTGTTAACGTCATACAATAATTTCTAATAAATACTTGCCGTCAGAGTAGCACATTTTCATTACAAGGCTATATTTTTATATCCAATACAATAATTTTAGTATCTTACTTTTTTAACGACGTACTTAGGTACTTAATTCTTTATTATTCCATTTCTAATACATATATACCATATTTATGAAATGATAGATCCTTTATCATAGTGACAAACTTTAGATATTTATTAACACTAATGTGATGAGTGAAGAATTTACTTCCATAATAAAATGCTCCCTGTAGAATAGTTCTTAAAAGTTAAACATAATAACACATACTTAATTCATCTATAGAAAAAAGTTAGAAAATTATTAAAATGAAGATTTTTTTACACAAAAGCAGTAAATACTTTTCTCTACTTTCGTAGAAACTCACACAATTTTATATATACAATTATATGAAAGGTGAGCCTTTTACATAAATATCGAGTGACTGATCTAATTCTGCCTAGTTGAAAAACTTGAAAAAAGTTACGTTGCGTTAACTAGATTCCAGACGTCTACTAGCTATAAAGGAAAATCAAAACACTACCTACATGTTGAATGGACGAAATAGCCTGATTCCATTCCTTCCATTCATTTACAAGAGTAATAAGATAGATGCGGCAAATAATTTTCTTCTACTTGTAGTCATTATCTAGTTAATAGTACGAAAATAAATTTAGAAATATGTTTCTTGTAGGTCATAAGTCCAATAATATTGTCATTGCGTTTCGATTCAAAGTGAACGGAACAGCTACGCTAATCGTACTTTGTGGATTTTGTTTTATAAATAGTGAATTTATTTGATAGGTATTACTTTAATCAGTCACAGCCACACTAGATGAAGGTTTTTAGCAAATGACAAATTTGTGATGTTTACGCGAAAAGGGACCACTTATAATGTGCGATAACCATCGCTAACTTTACGGTACCTAATAGTACCTAGATGTCAAAATGCTTCACTTGTTTTTGATTGCCATATGCTATGGGTCTAGTTGCTAGATATGAGTGGCGTGGTGTCAAACATATTCTAGGGAAAGCCTGACCAGCTTTGACTTATGTTTTCTTTAAGAACAGTAGAATAAGAAATCCAAGTGCCTTAAAATAGACAAGCCGATGGGAATCGAGTTCTATTAACGCCACGCCATTGCTAAATACTTATAGAACACATTGAGTGTTACACTCAGGTTACACTACGTTGTGGATCAAGACACTTCCTTGCTGCTTGTTATTATATGTTAAAGTTTTTAAATTAAATGGTCTCTTTTCTGGCAAAGCGTCACTTAAATTCTGATCTTATACAAACCTATGGGCTACAAAACGTTATCTACATACAAATAAATGAGCGTCACACGCCACAACAATCTAAGTTTCTATGTATACATATTATACCTTTAAATAATTTCAATTAAGATACTTTTATGCTTTACTTTTGATAATTTCAGGCAATCTACTAAATTATTGGTCGACTATCACACAGAATTGATACGTACGTTACATATAAAAAAAAAAACTATATAAATCTGAACCTGTGTTATTGACATTGTGACAATTTCTTATACAGGTGATTATTTTACTATTTAAACAATATTTGTTTAAATATAATATACTTACAATTATTAAATAAATGTGGCATTCTTAATGTTTGCCTTCTTTAAAATTGATCAGGCTATATTTAACCTCAGGCTTCCAATCAGGACTTTAAGCCCTAATTTAACCTTAACCATGTTTAGGTACTTCCCAACCCTTAATTTTTTTTTAAATAAATCTTGTGCAGATCTTGCTAAACGTCCTTGTAAGTTACGAATACCTAATTATGAAAACACCATAAAGGAAGCTTGTACCCAAAATCGGACGATTGGAAATGTCTTAAAGGAATGATGTTGGATTCATTCTACATCATGATATGTTATTGAATTTATGTTATTTTTAAAAAGTTTGTAAACCGTATACACATCAGAGGTTAATTGTTCAGTCTATTTTATACTGGCCTAGCTTGGCATAGTACAAACTTATCTTGAATAAACGCATAAACTCATTTATTGATAATCATTCCATTACATGTCAATAATTTTATAAAGTTTTAATTGTCATTAAATATTGATCAAAAATAATCTTCCACCCTTATACATTTTCAGGGCAGATAATTCGGTTGGCCAGCCTAAGATCTCACTCACGATAAGAACAAGAATAGGGTCTGACAAAAAAAGAGTAGAAATTAAAAAGTGACAACACTGTAGTGTCGTCCCTTTCTAATCAATCTGAGAAAACGGGGACGACAGTATTGCCACTTTTTAATTTCTACTCTTTTTGTGACACTGGTACCTACCTACTCATCCCAATAAGCCAATCGAATCGTATCGTCTGAAAATTGCCAAGATAACACGTTTAATTAATTCCCTTTCGCTGATATAGTGCTGCAAATTTTTTTATAATGATAAACTGGGATCGTAAAATGCGAGCCAAATCAATTGAAGTGACGTATCAAATACGTGACAATGATGACCCTATGTATTTTGCTCGTATTTTACTCGCGAACCCTTATTGATAATGATAAGTTTGCACTATAAATTATAGCCGACGCGGCTGGATCGTGTGCGACCGCTTAATAGAATATTTTTGATACTTTTTTTTAAGATCGTTAAGTTCGCATATAAAATCTAATGTCAAAATAGAAAAGTGTGAAAATTTGAAAAGTCCTTCTCAGTCTTAACGTGCTCAGTTCAGCTAGTTTCACCAGCGGGTGTGATTAGACGAATTTTTCAAGGGATTATGTAAAATTCACGATATTTTTTGAAGAGGACGGTCTTCGATAATGTAACGGAAATTATACATTCTGACAAGGGTGTGAAGAAGTCAATATAGTAAATTAATATATTATAGTAGGTATGTATGTACAAGGTCAGGAGACTGTGCTGTTTAAAAACAAGAGTCAAGTAGGTTTCATAAAATTTCGGCAGTGCCCTTAAATGTTGGTATGGTATACTAACTCTAGTAGTTCAAAAAGGTTCTGCATGATTTATTAGGTTATGGGCCCAATGTGGCGATCAATTTGAATGTTACGTAATGTTATTTTGACCACACAGTCTCTTTGTATCTTGATGATGATGTTGATGATACTAAACCCTAATCAAATTCTTTGACACATTCATTTAGACACCTATTTTTAACATTTTGCATTATTTAACTGTTTTTTCCGTCATATAGGTTTTAAGGTGTGGGCGAATCAACTTCGCCCTTGTATTGAAATATTAATATTGTATTTTAACGTAGGTATATTTATAATTCATGTACGTCGATGTCTTATACAACAGATCAGAATATTTTTAGCACATTCATTTCACAAAGTAAATATTCTTAAATAAATGTTATACCTTGGTACGAGTATTATCAATTTATATATTTTTTTTTCACATTAAAATCAATTAACTACCCTCCAATCATATTTATAACTTTATTAAAGTTTTTATAAAATAATTATTAGCATTTAATTATAATCCACTGCGCATGGGAGCAGTAGACGTCAATTGTTTAATTTTTCCATACCATTTGCTATATGGGAACAAGTTAAGACAGGGATCGCAATGTGTGAGAATGAAAAAATATGGGATCCCTAAAAATGTATATTGATTTGGCGATGACAAAAAATGTTCCCGTACAAATGCTGTCAATAATGCCAATTTTGACCATAATTTGAGAACGTACCTAGCGAACGTTGGAATTGCAGCAGATGTGTTTACAAATGAAGCGAATATTGAAAAATTTAATGATTCGGACAGGATTCGAACCTGCGTTTCCAACGGCTTTCCGGGCCAACACGGGCGTCCTCCCAATTGGACCACCGAATCAGATGTCAGAGCCATTGAATTCGAATCCTGTCCGAATCATTAAAAAAAAAAACAATTTTCGCTTCATTTGTAAACATTTAGTTTACGTTAGCAGACGTTACTGCTTTAATAAAAAATATGCAGCAGACGTATTCAATTTACAGGTTAGACATTGAAGTAAAAAACGTCAAAATTGCTTCGTCTGCGAAGTTGTGTTGTATTTATTATTTCAAATATTGATAAACGAAAGACAGCGAGGAATCTTTATTTAGGTACTCGTCATATAACAAGTCAACTTCCGAAATCCATATTCGATTTCTCCGTACAATACAACCTATAAGAAAAATGTCACCCAAGATGAAAATGATGTTAATTGAATGTTCCAGGAAAGACATTATTCACTGATGTACGATTCAAGCGCCTTTCGTCGATATCATATTATTTCTGGCCAAAAATACATATCCCTCAACTGTCTTTTGTTTTCTCTGCAACCGAAACATTTCTCAAGATACGTCCATCGTAACGATTTAATGGACATGAGGAACCCTCATATCCCTAGCATGGACTGGCGTAGTGTCCTCGGGGCTCGGACTGTCGTCCAGATGTGGTCGAATGTGGACGACGGAGCGGCGCTGGTCGTGGTGGTTGTAGTCGTCCCGCATGGCGAGTCCTCCGATGCCGTAGCCGGGGCCCATGACTCCGGAGCCGCTGAGACGCATCTTTTCTGGGTCTTCGTCCAGTTTCACGGAGGAGAACACGGTGGAGAGGTTCAGTTGCGGAATGTCGTAGAACACGGTCAGCGTCAGCATGAGGAACGTCAGCCCGGTGAGGAGGAAGACTGGAATAATATAGGAAAGCTATCATAAATCTGTTTGATTATAATTTGCCAATTAAATGATGTAGATGTTTATAGGTTTATAGGTAGGAGTGAAAGGGTACTACGTAAACGCATCCTTATAATAGTCGAAAGGCTGAAGGTGCCAAATTTAGCGAAGTAGTGGCTAGATACAGTGGTCATTACTAGTATTATTGGACCCATATTTGCGGACGACACATGAAATATTCGGGAGCTAGGTCTGATGATTTTTTATCAATCATATTTTGGTAAAACAGAGACCTTTCTTCAGTCTATTTTATACCTTTAGGTACTGCAATATCCATATTAGCGTTATGCAAAAATTATATCTAAATATTTGCCAGCATCAAAGCATAAGCGTTAGTCTGGTTCTTAAAACCATATCATGATTACGACAAATGACACATGATTGAATGCACGGATAGAGACTGAACTTGGCGCGCAAATACAAATTCATGGATTCAAACATGGGATATCTAGGTACCAGTAACACGAGCAAGGCCTTGATCAAATACTACTTTGCATCATACTTACAAGTAGTAGCCACTTTGTAAAGCGGGCGGTACTCCTGTCCAGGTGAATCCCCAGGGATGTAGTCGCCTAGTCCAATAGTGGTCAAGGAGATGAAGCAATAGTAGAATGAATCCAGGAAGTCCCAGCCTGGTTCCAAAGCAGCGAAGATTACCGCCGGGATGACAAGGAAGAACACCACCAGGATTATCACTGGAATGGACAATTATTGCAATTGAATACGGGAAAATTCAATAGTCTGCTCACAATAGGCCGTACAAGAGAATGTTCAAAGACAATGGAGCGAAGTTATGCTCACAATTTTCCATCAAGATCAGTAGAGAAGTCGTGAAAAAGACTTTTTCGCAGGTGAACCAAGGCTCTCGACAGCTTTTAGCCCTTTATTCAGCATTGGGCAATGCGACGCCATTTCTCATGCTTGTAAACATTCCTTGTTGAAGCGTTGTCCCATTATCTGTCGAACCCTGCACCAGATCAGGCGACGCAACGGAGCCACGCTGTTCCGTCGCCTAAATCAAACTAGATTTAAGTTTTTTTTAAATGTCATTTTGTAAAACTTGGGCACTGTTAATTATTTACAAAAACAAACAAAACAAAACATTACCTATATGTTCACAGTGCCTTGGTTTAATTACTGTAATGCTGTGTAACTAAGTATCCACGGTAAAGGATTACTGACCCATGATTGCGAGATGCGTCAGCCGGATTGTGAACGGGCGGAATAGATGGCCAAGCGAGGCGTTGAGGGTCCTCAGCAGCGCCGTAGTTGGCAGCAGCAGACGCTCGACCAGCGCCGACAGAAGCACCAGCGTCAGCGGGATCCCCAGCAGGGCGTAGATCATGCAGAACAGCTTTCCAGGCTTCGAGAGAGGCGTCACATGGCCGTAACCTGGAGTAGCATTTCAATTTGTAATTTATAAAATAAACACTGAGCGCCAAATCACTTCGTCAAAACACTATGAATTTTGCCACGTACCTACTAGAAGTAATACGAGAAATAAGACACGCGAACTACGAAAAATAGGCCAAATTTGATCTAGCTCGAGTTAAGGCTCATCCGTTTAAAAATACTGAATGCTCTAGACATTTTTCTCTATGATCAAGCATGTTTCTTAACATATTATCAATGTTACTACTTAGAACAGGGCTATTCGATTTATTGATACCTATATAGGTACCTATTTGAAACCTACACTTTGAATTTTTCTCTCAGCTTATTTACGACTGCACGCTGCACGCAATTAAAGCATTAAATAGCTATGTTACTTTTTAGAACTAAGGGAAAAGTATTATTCACTTCAAAAAGTTGATTGAATATATCAATATATTTTGTCATAATATAAAAAAATATATTAAAAGAAATAAAATAAGGCTTCTTAACGAGTTAATCAAAACACAGTCGGTTTTACTATATACATTAAAATGTAATACCTTTTGCAAGTTTTGATTGGAGTTCTGTAACCCATTTTAGAAGATAAATGATTCGCGGCGTAAAAATTCAGTCCATCCATCAAAACCCGTACAAAGGATATTAATTGATTACGTGACGGTAAATTTATCTTCCATTTATAATATTCGACGTTTTTTATATTCATCGACAGTGTTTGAAATGTAAATTTAGGTCGCAGACCATCAAAAAGCTCTTGAAATCGGTCTGGTAAAAGTCCATTTCTAATTAATCTTCGTGAAATAAATAATGCAAATTCAAATGGATGAACGAATGTCACATAAAAAATAGATTAGATTAGATACTAGAATATATGGGTAGATTTAAAATACTATCACTCTGTGCGCTCACTCGTGGTCGTGATCGTCACTTTTGGCAGTAAAAAGGTGAGCGTTGTGATCGCAAAAGATGACCTCTTTTATTTACTGTTCTTGGTTTCAACGTCATTATAACAAAACAAGCAATCGAATAGACGAGCCACCTGACCTGACAGCCTCGCAAACACGACAACAACCTTAGAATTATTATTATTCTAAGACAGCAAATTATTCTAAAACAACGTAGCACGTTACGGTGAGGTAGGTAAGGTTTTGTGCTCACATCCTTTTTGAGGAACTGAAATAATAGTACGTAACTGCAGACACCGAAAAAGAAGGGCTAGCCGGGTGAGTAGGATAGTAATATTTAGGTACGAAGCCGGCAAGCCCTTTTCACGGCTAAGGCATGTAGGTATACTGCTTTTCTCAAACATGCAATGATATAGGTAATAAAATACACCACCTAAAAAAATATAATTCAGCTGTTTAGCCTGTTCATGAACACAGACGCCTTGTTTTAAAAAAAATTACTTCCGGGCCTAGGCCTTCAATTTTGTATTAAATTCCTTTACAGTTCTCTCGAGTTGTTCCGCCCGAAACGTGATACTTCGAGGCCTGTTATAACGCAAGTTATGACGACATTTCATGACATGTTTGAGAAAAAATCTTTACACTCCTTTGCTTACCGATGGTGGTGATGACGGTGGACGAGAAGAACAGCGACTGTCCGAAGCTCCAGTTGGGGCCTCCGCTCACATTCTGGGCCGCGGGGACGCCTTGGTTGGTTGCGCGCACCACCACATCCAGCAGGGATTCTAGGTCTTCAGCTGTAAAAAAACAATCGAATACATTATTTTTTTAAATCAGTTTCTTATTCATATTATCAAATAAAGGATAAAAGGAATATGACTACTTTTTTATATTTCCGAAAATATCCCAATTTGCGATTGAAAATTCATTTGAAAATTTCTTAAAGAGCGTAGGCAACCTAATTGATCACAGCGCGGAAAATCTTACTGTCGGACTATTACTAACGCGGATTTTGTATGGAAATTCTACCACTGTTATTTTTGTGTGTTGTGCGTGTAAAATTTTCCACTAGGTGACGTCATGTAGTGGGTCGATTCTTGGATGACGCTTTCACATTTATTAATATTTTAAAAATTAGTCGGTATAATCAAATTAGAACAATATTTTGGGTTCTACGATTGAAATTAAACCATTTATACACAGATCAATGCTCAAAGAAAAATTGAAAAGCGTAACCTGGTGGAAAATACCGGGAATCAAACCCGGCACCTCTGGATTACCGGTCCAGTTGAAATTGAAATGAATAATGAAATTATTTTTCTCAAACATGCAATGAAATATCGTCGTAACGTGCGTTAGAACAGGCTTCGAAGTGTCAAGTTTCGGGCGGAACAATTCGAGAGAACTGTAAAGGAATTTCATACAAAATTGAAGGCCTAAGCCGGGAAGTAATTTGTTGTTAATTTTAATGTAAACATGGCGACTGTGTGTATGAACAGCTGATATATATTTTTTTTCTAGTAGCTACCCATTCAGCCATCGGACCAACAATATCCGTGTTACTGCCTAGTACACACGAACTGAAAATACCGTCTATACGTACGAGTAAGTCACCAGAGACCATAGACAATATCAAAAATCCTCTGCCTTTATTTTTCTTATTATAGAAACTAAGATTCTTATTATCAGGTTGTGTATAATGGCCCTAATATTCGCACACTACACACGTGGACTTATTAAACAAAAAAAAATATAGAGGGATTGGAGGGAAAATTAAAAATACTTTTTTTAAACATGGCGTCTGTGTTCATGAACTGGCTGAACAGCTGAATTATGTTTTTTCGAGTGGTGTATTTTTTATTTCATTGCATATGTTTGAGAAAAGCACTATACACGCCTTAGCCGTGAAAAGGGCTTGCCGGCTTCGTATCACTAGACGGCCTCCCTTACGGTCGGCCGTCTATACCTACTCAGCCGGCAAGCCCTTATTTCCCGGCGTCTGCAGTAATGTACTATTAAACTGAGCACTATTTAAAAATGTGAAATGTCGTCAATTGTTTAGACAATTCTCAAGCTCAAGCATCTTTATTTTATTTCTTACAAAAGTGTAGGATAAAGGTAGGAAAATAGTAAGTAGTAGGTAATTGGTTTGGTTTGTGCGATAAAGTGATGAATATGTGTATTAGGCCTAGTGGCGTGGTGTCGATAAACACACGAATCAACTAAACATAATAAATAAATTCTAAGTACCGTTTACCATTCTGTGTTTTCATTGAAACAAACAATGCCCTGTAGCAGCTGCAGTGAAACCCACACGCTACTCGTACGTAAAGGGACCACTAAAAAGAACTAAACAAAACGCTTGTAATCGCAAGTATTTTCCGCGTTTTTCCCTAAAATCCGCATTAAGGCACATCTGCAGGCGGAACAAAGGCTTGGTGTAATAAGTAATGAGCTGGCAACAGTCCGCTGCATGGCATATAATGAAATAACGCGGCTTGCCACCGATTTATATTAATAAAGTTTACCCGAGTTTATTTGTTAAGTGCAAATATTGCGCGAAAAATGGAGTATTACAGGCTTTTCGTTAAAGGCTTTTAATAAAGCTTTTAATACTAACAGAAAATGGGGAAGGATTCAATATCGTTATGCTTTTGTTTGTTATTACTTACAACTCTTTTTTTAACTTGGGCTAGATTTTTTACAAAAGTATATATAAAAAGTAATATACAAAAAGTCATTACAAAATACAAACTCATATTATAAAAGTTTGCACTTTATATTTAACAAGTGTTAGATTCTCTTCACTCATTCTGCCGTCACGCAACATTGAAGTCAAGTTGCAAGTTGAAGTTTTATTTCAAGTTTTTTTTATACAGTATGTCGTATTTCGTCATCAGCAATGCAAGTAAAAATAAGGCTGCTTGTCCAATTATTTTCAATACCTTTCAGTTCCAATATTTATTTCAGAAGAAGAACGAAAGTTTGTTTCCGAAGACAACCTGATACAGACTATAATTAATGGTTTATCTAGACCCCGTTATCTTGTCGCACTGACATTACTTTTCACTAGAGCGTGAATGCTTTTTTTATCGACTATCTAAATGTCGATAGTGTATGTCACTGATAATTTCAAAGAGGTGTCACTAGGTACTACTTATTAGTTTCTGACCCACTGAAAAACCTGAACGGGGTGAATAAGTAGGCCATACTGAACAACTTTCACTATGCGGCTAACCCTGAAATCTGAAAATCATTTTTGGACTTTTCATACGTTCCATTTTTACGAGAGACACAAGCAATAAAAGTCTAGAGTGTACGTTAGTTAGGATTAATCATATATTCTCCACAATAATTACAATAAATTTTACACAACTGTACATCGTCACCGTAACTATGGGTTAAATAGGGATTTTCGTGATGACAAGTTCAAGATTCAGAAGGAACAGATATTGATTCTGCATATTTACCTTTCATGCAATTTTAGATAAACAATCGAAATTCTGTGTTATCCAATTTACTCCAAGGGATATTGCAAGAAATCATAAACTTTGTCAGATCCATATTAAAATCTCCTTGGTTTGCTTTTCCGCCTACTGTCTCATTGTGTTTCTTGGAATTTAGATGTTTTCTTATGGTGTCTCTTTTTGGAGTGATTTGTAAATTGCACCATGTGCAAAACAATTCGTTTCCTACTTTTATCAAGCAGGGAAAATCTTTAGTGTATTTTGTTTTTAAATCTTCCATTGTAGCATATTATTAGGTACGTACACACCAAGCAATTAAATAAATTCCACAATTAAACTAACACTATTCCAAAGAACTGCGAGTTATAGTGTCTGCCAATGTGACATGCAATTGCAAGTAGGTAAATCATTTATCTAAGGTTATCGCTTCTCGTAAGGCCAATAAGGTTATGTACTTATTTGTAAACAAAAAGTTATTGAAATTGAGTAGGTATACACTTAAAAGGCGAAAATTCAATTGCATTATATAAACATCGATATCAAGAAGGTCGATAAAAAAATCATTCACACTCTACTGAAAAACAATATTTATGCGACAAGATAACGGGGTCTTTATCATCATTTGCTAAACAACTTTTTACAAATAATCACTTAACAAACAACGGTTCACAAACTATTCATTTCACAAACCTGTCATTCCTTAAAATGCTAATTTTTCAAATAATTACTCCACAAATATACATTTAATAACTTTGGCGCTTTATAAACATATTGAAAGACAAAGTTTTATTTAAAAAATATTCACTTCACGAATAAATCATTTTAAAAATCAGTTATTTTGCAAAACGTTAATTGATAAACTATTGTTTCATAAAAATATTATTAAAAATAACTCTCTATGTATGTAACGAAACGCAGGACTTAAAGAGGGGCCGTTTCAGGGACTTGAAATTTTTTTACACTTTTTTTTCTGTTTTTAGGCTTAAATTAGATTGAATCTTGTAGATTACGCTAAAATAAGCTGGTTTGTTGTTTAAACTTTTTCTCTCAGAGCGATATTTACCGAGATATTGGGATTGAAAAAAATATTTTTTTCATAGTTTGCCATTTTTAGGCTAAATTAGATAGAGTGATGTTCCATTTTTTAAGCAACCTACAGTTTTCGGTTTTTGAGCCACGTTACCGAAAAAAACCTCAATATCTCGGTACTTAGATATAATTTATAAATAACATTTTAATATGTTTTATAAAATAGGTACCTACATTTAATAAAAATGAGGTGTTATAGGTACTCGTATATTGACATAAATTTGTTTGTCTCCGACTTTTTTCAGTCTCAGAGCCCTTTAAAATGAGTAACATTTGAACCTCAATCAATATCTCGGTAAATATTAATCTGACAAAGAAAGTTTAAATAACAAACATGCGTTCACACCATGATGATTTATTAAACGAAATGTTCACCAAACAATGCATTTTATTAACGTTGTTTTATCATTCGTTATTTTGTTAATTGACTAGAATAATAAATGAATAATTTGCGAAATAATGTTTTATGATATGATGTTTTGTCCAATAAATAATTTGTATCATGATCTATTTGTAAAACTATATTTTATGCAACGTCTAATTTGGGAATCGTAATTGTCTAACGTTGTTTGTAAAATGAATATTTATGAAACGTTGTTTAGCACGTGATTGGCTACCATAATTAATATATAGAATATAATTTAAAAGTTCCTTCGTTTTCCCACGGATCACGTCATAAGATCTTTACTTAAATTTTACAGGGACTAACAGTTTGAACAAAAAAGAAGAATCCAGATCGGTTTATAAATGACGGAGTTCTGAGGTAACAAACATAAAAAAATTGAGACTCGTGGTTTTTTGGAAGTCTGTTTGTGTAAATGAATGAATGTTGAAAGAAAGAGGGAATTATAACATAAAATTATTTTATCCCACCTATCAACTGCTCAATTCTAACACCCATTACGATATAATCCGCTACCATCTTCACCTCGACACCGCGGATCTTAGTTCCTAAACATGAATAATGGAGTTTTCACTCCGCCATTCCAGCCAGGAGGCCGGGGCGCCTTTGTGATGGTCGTAAAGTTGTGTTATTGTCGTGTTATTGCGTGATTAATGTCGACGCTGATGGATTTTGTGATTTGATTGCGTTGACCGCGGAAATGTTCACAGTTTTTTACGGGATTGCCTTATACAAGGAAAATTGCCTTTACTGCCCTCATTCAACAGTTAGGTACTCACGATCTTGGCCAGATTGCCTATGCCTGTCTATCTTATTGAGGACTTTCCCTTTTTACATGGCATATTCCGGTACATAGTTGCCATTCAGAGATAATCGCCATCGGTCATCGGTTCTACGAGCACAAGCTTTTGCAGCTATATCCCCAAGCAATGACAGTTCACCGTGCCTGTGCACCGTGACAGAGAAAAAGATAAAGAAGCCCTGCAAAATTAAGGATTGTTTAGGGACAATTAAAGTACCCGGGCTACAAAACTATCGGAACTACACGTGACTAACATACTCGCTTTTCGCTTATAATCCTAATCGCTTCTCGCTCATCGTCAGCTGTGGGGTGTCCCTACCTTTGAACGAAGTTTTTAATCATTGAAACTTGGACGTCATTTTTGGCAACGTCGGCGTAAATGTAGGTAGCAATTTTTCTGTCATAATTTATGACAACTATGGCGTTCAAAAGGTAAAAAGGTGCATTAAACAAAATTTAGGAATCAGCACTCTGTGAAATGATTGTTATTTGTATGAAGTGGTCACCGCCACTACCATTGTTCCAAATTTGACGCCACTATTGTGAACGTTTCCAGAAAGACATTAGTAATATTCCATACAAGAAACCGGCCATTAAATCACAAGTGGGTGACTCGATAACCGACGTGCATGACCGCCCTATCACAACATATATTACGTAAAATAATTGCTCAAGCTGTGTCCAGGGGGTATTCTGATAACCCCAGGAGGTCGGTACTTGTCGATGTCACGGTTTCACTACATAGAAGAAAAATGTACCCTAAAGCCCAACCCAAAAGGAAAAAAATACATAGGGCGAAGACGTATCGCAGACGCGGCGCTTTTTGTGCAAAAACAGACGCATAATAGGGTAAATCGCCAAATACTGGCCACCGTTCAATAACTGGCCACCTCATACTAAAAATGAACTCTGTTTACCTGCAAACTGAATTCATTTTTGTATAACGTGGCCAGTTATTGAAGGATGGCCAGTAATTAAATCCTTATACTAAAATGAATTCTGTTTGCAGGTGAACAGAGTTCATTTTTAGTATGAGGTGGCCAGTTATTGAACGGTGGCCAGTATTTGGCGATTTACCCTACACAAATTTTATAATAGTTTGGGCAAAAATCGAAACGGTCCAACACAGAAAATTTCCTTCCCATTCAGTTCTTAAAACTTCGTAAAGATTGATTAACTTGAAGTGTGAAATATTATTGTCTACGAACATTGACGTAATAAATAATAATTACCTCAATGTCTACGGACAATACGGATACAAAATTGTATAATACACTCTGTAAGACTTGACTCCACATATTCAATGAAATGTTTTACGTATTCGGGTGCACGAACTATGTAAGCTATACTGTAACAGTTTGTAGGCCAGTCTAAGTTTCATTCACCTTAAATGGAGCTAATCTCAGATCCAGGTACTGGTGAAAAACTTATCTAAATAATTTAAAGAAATGCTCGTGCAAAATGAAATATTGTAAAGAGGATATGTTGAACATATCGATCTATAATCCCGAACTAAATAACGATTATAGTATTATAAACAATTGTCGATTACATTTAGCATAATATAAACAGTATTTTAATATCTAACTAGAAATTCTAGAACGTAGCGGATCATATACGCACTTAGTACTAGATCTAGACCTCGGGTTACATTAACTTTGTAATACTGATGACATAGTGATTATAGTGATGTACTGATGTCACGATCTAAGTCTATAAATAGGCAGTAATTTCTAATGAGCAGTTAGTCAACAAAGATAATCCAACAATCGGATATTTAGTTGTGTTGTTAGTCTGTTTAGTAATTCAGCAAACAAATCTGGCAAATGTTTAAGCTAACTCCGAAGTACGAAATTCGAAGTATATACCAAACTGCTTAATCGAATTAAGTTAGAAAGCGAAAATGACAACACGATACAATGCATGAGCAGTTTAAAATTCTTCTAGTTGAAGTAACATTTATTTGAAGACGCGTTTGGCTCGGTTTGTAGACACCTGCCTACTGAGCCAGCGGTCCCGGGTTCGAATCCCGGCCGGGGAAAATATTTGTGTGATGAACTCGAATATTTGCGCTTGGGTCATGGTTGTTCTATGTATTTAAGTATATATTTATCTATATATATATCGTCGTCTAGTACCCATAACTCAAGCCTTCTTGAGCTTCATTTGGGACTAGATCGATTTGTGTGAGGTTGTCAGATATTTATTTATTTATTTATAGCTAGTTTTTATAGCATATACTATGTACGCTCAAATCTCAATATAATATGCGTTATATCCTAACAAGTGGCGCTACAAGTAGCTTTCATATGGCAATAATGTGCATACGTCATATATTTGCATTATTAAACAACAGCAGCGATTTGTCAAGGATTTGTCATCGACCAAATTCAAAAGATAATTTATCGTAATGCTGCTTAATCCTACGTTCTTCTTGAAGAAATAAATACTAAATCCTATAGAAAAAATACTAGACTATCATCACTGTGGATAGTTTTTGGCTTTATTATGCAAAAAATACTTGAAATTTAATCCTGTTTCCTCTTTGTTTTACATCAGTGACCTTCACTGACGGTCGACGTAATTTTCCAAAGATTTGTCGACGCCAGAAAAAATAATTGGTACCACTAAAAATCCGCAATATGGCTTGGGCTGAAAAACGCCCTTTTGAGCTACTCGTATATTTAGTTTATATCTTACATCATGCCCATTTGCTAATTTATTTTTATATCTTCAGAGATTCTGGCCACATAATACCTACTGTGTTTGGACAACTTTCTAAACACGAGTATATTATTGCAACTTTTTTAATATACAAGTTTGTGGCAAGGTTTAACATTCATATTCAATTTACTATTCCCAGACTTTAGTAACTATATTTGTTTTATTAAGTGATTTGGTTTATATAATCCGATTGTAAGCAAGCCGTTGTTATATCTGTGTCACCTTCAAAAGACACTCAAATATTTGAATGACCTCACCCATTGTTTTTTGTTATTCTAATGTTATCTCATCACTACATATATATTACAAGTGAATAAAGTACTTATGATATTTTTTTTTAAACAATTTCGAGACTACACATTCTGTGTAAGTATAATATACTCGTCTCGTCTATAATTATTTACGTTACTTAAAGATTTAATTTAATAGGTTAAGTTCATATTTTTAAATACATACATCCTTCACTAAGGTCATGTCAACAGAATGTATCTATTAAATCCTTTTATTTTTAACCAATTTAAAAAATATTTAATAAAACGATAATATTGCTTTTGCTAATACTCGATAAAAAAGAATTGTATGTTATGCGATTATTTTCGCCAATTACGAATCGACTTTGATGTTTTTTTCGAAATCAGAATAGTTTTAACGCTTTTTGAAAAAAGCAACAAAAATCAAAATATATTAAGTACCCATTTCGCTCACTGATGTAGGTTATTTTTTTTGTGAAAAAGTGATTATTAATTGACAACTAATTGAATTAAATCGTACTAATTAATGCTTGCATTCTGTTACCTAGGTACATGTGGCAATCACATTTTTGTGGACCTCGTTTGATGGGCTTAATTTAGGTAAAACCGGTTGTCTTATGGCCGCGTAGATGGTTACCTACTTAAGCTAACAACTGGTTTTAACTTTCCCGATATCAACGTTTGGCTTTTGGACATTTTAAAACCAGTGACCCTTCTTAAATTTTAAGACGCCTAAGAAAGATTTATAAGAAGAAAGAAAGATATTCTAAGAAGAGCGTTGTCCATGCTACGCAGACTATCAAGAAGTCTGCAGGTTCTTTTTTCTGAAACTGTTCAATATTTCAGGACTATAACAGACAAACAAACTTAATCTATCCTATTTAATGAGTTTTTAATAACTATTCTTTAAAATATTAAAAAAGAAACAGTAAAAACTACAGAAACATACTTTCAGTCCAACGAATTTTGGTGAAATATTATAGATGGGAAACAATGTCATGTATCCAATTAACAACATTAATAATATAATACCTAAGCCTAATAGACATGGCGAAAAAAAAATTCAGTATGTCAATTGATTCTATTTTAAAAGCTTTTATTTAACTTGCAATGTATGTATGTAAGTACCTATGTTTGTTTGGGTGGAATCTTGCAACTCAATTTTGAAGCAGATATCGTCAACCGATTGAGCTGATATTTTGCATACTTACTAAACTTTGATGACAATACAATAATATGGTTGGGGCTGATCTGATGATGGACCCGGAAGTTGGCCATAGGAACTCTATAATAGAAAAAGCCATCCTACCGAATTTGAGCTCTTTAGAATCGTCTTAGTGAGCATTTGATGGATATCCAAAGAAAAGTACAGTCGGCTATAAAAGCTTGTCACTAAAATGATTTTTTTGACAGAAACTTATTTTTATTCGGATCAAATGTCTATAATAATATGAGACTAACTACACTTAGATTGCTCTAAAAGTAAAAAATGACCGTCAAGGTACAATAATCCTACGAAGCGTTAAAAGCGCTCCATATCCATACAAATGGCCACCTAATCGTGTCGTCATTATAACATATAACATATGGGTACCAATATTTGAATGGAAACAATAAGAATTCCCATTTCAAGCTTGAAAAAGTGCGTTTAAATTGTTTTATTTATAATTAAATCCAAATCGAAACACATAACTAAATTGCTCATGTACAGACGCAGCACTTTAAATAATTGTTTTGCTTCTATTGTTATCGAAATCATCATTATTATCTGTTACTATCAATCGATAACAATTAGAGTAGCGGACATTAACGAGACAATAAATGACACGCAAATAGTGAAATAATAGGCTTCGTTGGTATCTTGATTTATTTAATCGTGTGGCATTATCACAGTAGTGAAAACAGGTCGAATACATGAATATTACAAATCCAAATTAAGATCTGATAGACACTGAATGGCTTCGTCACTAAGGGAAATTCGATATTGATAATGCGATACTTAATTTAATACGGTAGGTCACGTTAAAGAATAAAAAGCTACCTACAGAAGGTACCTTCGCAAATGCCGCTTGAGAAATTAGCCTAAATTGCATTTTATTAGTTGCTTATATAAAACGCGACGCTATTGGTCGTGGGGCGTAGCGACGGTACCGACCTTTGCGTGGTATTGGCTACGGTCGCGCGCTGAACTACCTACAAAAAAGAGAAAGGTAGACAGTGCACCATGTTGCACCGTACTACGATCTGTTACTATCGTTAGACATTGGATTGAATAGGTGACCCTATAGTGGTTATATATGTACAGTATTAGGTATTTGTCCAGTCAACATTGTCCACCATTTAAGACTTATATTAGGAAATCTGGTGTATTTCAATGTCCTAACTGGCACTTAATACTATAAATTCTTTATGAAAAGTATTCAAGTCAAAAGTATAATAAATATGAGTAATTCAGGCAATACGTTTCATGCGATTGCTCTTAAAGTAAAATAAGCATTTATAGGAACAGTGCAGTTTATTTTCAGAAAACCAAAAGGTATCGTGGGCACCGTAATTTTTGGTCTCCACAGTGCCGTGATTTAACTTTGTCTGAGACCACGTGGCATGCTAATGCGTACGAAACTTTAGACTACAATGAGGTAATGAGGCGAAGTTTAAAAAAAAATGTTTCAGGCGGGGATCGAACCCGCGTCTACAACGGCTTTCCGGACCGTCACGGGCGTCCTATTAAACCACTGAACCGATGCGACAGCCCTTTAATTTTTCATCCAGTCGCTTCATGCATGTCTAAGTACATGTATAAAATAATAATGAGGGTTAATAATAAATATAGCGATAAACTCGCTATAATACGTCTTAATTAAGTATAGACACATCCATTATTTTATTTGAACGAGTACCGAATACAGGGTTACTTTAATACACGGGGCAACATTGATCATCGGTTTTTAAGCATGAATACGTCAAGTTAAAAAATACCAAATGTATTTCTGACGAGGTTGCCTACTCTTAGCCAAAAAAATGTATAAGCGCGTTCAAAAACAAGCTTCCTATAGTTAAAAAACTAGTGACTAATGATACCCTGTGGAGGTAGGTGGTGGAGGCAGATCATCCGCGCCAGATGCAACCCTGAAGCTGACCACGACCCTCAGACATGAGGGACCGACTCCAGGGAGAGAGAATGTTACCCCACGGATCAAAGTAACCCCTAACCACGGTAACAATGACGAAAACTATACAGGACAATTTCTAAAATATATTTGTTTTCATATTTATAGCCAATAAATAAGTTTTACTCGGTTGTAAGGGAAGCAATGGACAGGACTCGGTGGAGACAAATCATTCACACCAAGTGTAAGCCATCCAGTGATGACCACGATCCTCAGTCATGAGGGAGCGACAAGAGAGAGAGAGAGAGATAGCCAATAAATAATAGGCAGGGAAACAGTTCTAAGAAAATTGAATAAACTCTCGGATGTATTGTGTCGAGTTCTATTGAAAGGAATGGTCCTTTTGATCTAAATACATTTTCCAACGTTTGTTTTGGTACAACCACGTACAACCACAGATCATATAATACTGTACAACGAACATGTGCCATGTGCCGATACTGAAATAGTATTTTATGCAACAGTTTTATAAGAGGGGGCAAAAAAATGCGAGTGGCATGGGTTATGTGAGCGTAGCGAACATCGTAAGAAAGATGCCACGAGCGTTTTTTGACCTACTTATACAACGTTGCATACAATACTTTTTCTACGACTCGACATTTCATAAATAAAATGCAAATAAACAACAAAGAAAATAATTACATGTTCCCGCTCAGAATCAACAAAATAAAAAAAAATAGTCTCCGATAAACTTTTTTTTTTATTGACGTCCATCTGGCAAAAAAATATGAACTTATACCTAAAGGTAAGGTTCACTATACTATATGTACATCCAATCCAAGCACATAGTACAGTAAGTTTTTTTAAATTGCAAATTGTGTGAATGCAGCTGTTTATTTTGTAATCTGTGGTACTAAGTAATGCTTTTTTGGCGACATTAATTATAACGTCGTTTAGCAGTGTTTTTTTGGGCAATAGAGTAGGTATAGACTTTTACAGACTTTCATAATTTATGTCTTCATATTAGAGTTAGTAACTATATATGTAAATGACAGAAAAAAGTACTGGAGTAGAAAAACGTTTTTATATGAACCAGGTGCTAAGATTGGTATTGAAATGTAACAATACCTACCTGAAAAGATTTTCTTTATACATTAGGGTATATCGATGTTTGTCTTGTTTTTGTTTAGTTACTCACAATTATTTGATTGATGACTTATACTGTACCTACCGTAATAATAATAATATGTGTTTTGTTATAAAGTTTGTATTATTAAATTAGGCTGATATTTAGCCACTTGACCGTCCAGCCCGCGAGACTATTTTCCTGTCAACCGTCCGGGTTTTTTTAGCGACGCACGCCCCGCGCTGCGCATCCTCAACTTTCTACAAAACTAGCGTAACTACACTGCCATTTATATTTTTTACAGCAAACTATTTGGTTAGGCTACGTTGTTGCATCAAGATAATCAGTAAATAATGCCGAATCATTCCACTAGAAGCCACTATAATCAACTGTTCCGTCTTCCAATCTTGGATAGTAAGGTATCCGCGGACGGTTAGGAGCATATTGGTTTTGGATACTATGCTATCGTCGGACGGTCAAGTGGTTATGCACCTATGCCTCTTTATAGTTCTGTTTACAAAAGTGGTCAAGGCTCTATGGGTTGATCTCTCTGTATAAAGACAACCGCTTCTCATTGGGAAGAAAGAACGTTTAGCATATCTGTGACACGCGACTCTTTGTCACGCGACAAATACTACCTGTCACTTTATCGTCAATAATGTGCGAGCAAGACAGGTGACGCTAACTCGCACGACAAGCGAAGTCGCGTCAAGATATGCTTCAATACGCGCCGCGAGAAGCGCTACCAGGCCTACCAGCCCGTCTAGCACAACTAGGTTTTTCGACTCTTGTCGCGCGACATAGCATCGCCCGTCACTCTCTCAAAGTACTGCGAAGAACGAGACGTATATTTTCTCATGCGAGAAAGAGTCGCATATGAGTTGTGCTAGAGGTGCATGGACCAAGAGGCTGGACTCCATTTTGCATTTTTGCTCGGGTAAAACGGCGTGCTCATACATAGCCAGTTCTACGGGTAACCACTCGTCGATTGGCTCCAATTGCGGCGCCTTTTCACTTGATAATAAAAATAAGTGTTGAACAGCTGTTTAATTAATAGATCTAAAGTAATTTATATTGTGCTAAGGCGCTACACATCAATTACTTTTTAGTACGTTGGGCCTCACTCAGTCTAATTTTGGCTTGGCCAACATTTTTATTCCCACAATTATTAATAATCTACCTCTTTTTCAAGTTGATAGATGGCAGCTCCAGCCGCTGATATCGATTAGGGCAATATATTTAGGCTCTCCAGCTCCCTAAATAGACCTTTCACGTCAACTTCCAATTTAGTTAAGTAAGGGTTTCAGCCAGAATAAACTGAGCCTTTGATTGCTTTGCCAAGTTGCACGCCTAAGTCAACACTCCTGTCTTTGTTTATTTAAATTGAATTCATAGTTATTGAGTACACGATAGACTTAGCTGGTACGTAGGTACAGTCGCACGTTCCTTTGTTTTATGAATTTTAGATGAATGTTACCAGGGATCGTAAAATGCGAGCAAAATCGATTGAAATAACCTATGACAACCAGTGACGACCCACCACCACCACCGATCACTTCAATGAATTTCATTTTATATCTCGCATTTTACGAACCCTGAATATTACATTATTTTTGAAATCTTTCCACTGTGAATTAATGAATTGAGATTTCAAACATTTGACAAAATGAAGGTATGTATGCTGCTGTATGTTGTTTCGAAATTTGACACATCGGTATGGGTTTGTTTATTTCGTCATCATAAAATGCTTAAATAATTCTTACCTTTTTCATATTTTTTGGAATAGTTAATTAGGTACTATCAATCGAATATCCAGACAGAAATTACATTTTATAACCATAAAGGCACTTAGAATAAAATGTTTACAATGAAGCGAAAAATATAAAAATATATCGTCACTTGTAATATGAATTAAGGTAACCGCCAAATGACGATTTTTCAGGAGAAGCCAAAAACGAAATTGCAAATTAAAAAAGTGCAGTAACATTTTATTTCCTAATCCGATTAAAATGATGTATAGTAGTTATAGCTTAATTTTGTAAGATCTTTCAGTTGATAATGGTCTCAAAAAGGCTGCTATTATAGTTTAAAAAATAGCGTGGCGCTTACGTTAATTTTTTTCCAAAAATGAGGAGTTACGTTAACATTGATTTCAAAAACTGAAGAACTATTTAAAGTAAGTCACAAAAAGGTAAAAAAATATAACGTAAGGGACACACATTTTCAAAACGTGGACTTACATTAGCGGAATTCAGCTATGGAATTTTTAAACTTATCCAATTGTAATAAGGTTTAACATAGATTTATTTCTTGTTTTTCAGTTAATTAGTGGCAGGATAGTAAGTCGTGATACAAACCGGTTTATAAGCGGGAAACAGTTTATTTTTTGTTTGTAAAAACCAAAATTGGTAAAGGCACCTTTAGATTTAAAGAGTATTAAAAAAACACTTAATTTTCTTTCCAATCTGATACTTTTCCTTTCTGTTTTTCCTCACTTTGCTTTGCTTTCTTTCTCCCTTTCCTACAATATGTATGTAACTTTTTTACCTACGACTTTTACTGCACATTCTGCTTTTCCTTTTTCTCTTTCTTTTTTATTTCTTTCTATATAGTTTTCTTCGTATTTATTACCTTCTTTCTGTTCCATTCATCAACTCCCTCCTTTTGATTTTAGTGACTTAAGTTTAAACTGCAGCTTTACGTTGTATAATTCCGTTTAAATAATCAATTTTATCTTTACAAAGCCCAAGTCCTTTTTTCAGTGTAAGGCTTGTCCCTGTCTGAAACTAGCCGAATGATCTTTATTTGATTCTTCATTAGTAATTTGACCATTTCCTGGCAAACTGGTGACTAAATGTTTCGTCACATTATTAGTAACTCACTCTCACATCACTATTATGAACTTGAACGTCAAGGGGTAAATTTGCGACTGAAATGCTTCGAATACCTTCGCCATTGGGCTGTTTTTGGAGCTCATCAGCTCATGGACATCTTTCTTATAGAGCTGAAACGGATTTAGAGATTTTCTTATATCTTGTAAGCTGCTGTTTTCTCGCAAACTACTTATTTGAAGCATCATTAGTGTCCCGTTATTAGTAAAAAGTATGGCCCAGCTCAACGCCTTTCTCTGGCTGATAAAAATAATGGTCAAGGGGCAAGCAAATAGTTAACGTATTTTATTGAATCATCGCATCAATACAATGGCATTACGTTGGATACGTAGGCTACTGAAAAAAATGATTGGGAGTATCTCAATGTCACTAACCTCCACCATATCACTATTACTACCATCATTCATTCCTGTCTCTTGTTTTTTTTAAATAATATACAAGTATATACATTTTATTATGCCTACATGTTGCTAAATAATATACAAGTATATACCTTTTTGTTATGCCTACATGTTGCTACATGGTAGTGGCAGTGACTGATTTTCGCAGAAAAAGTTTTCACAGTCTGTTTAACCAGACATTTAAGAGATTCCCTAAAAACGCATTAAGCCAGATTGTTTCAATTAAAAGTACCTAATTCGAGAATAAGACATGGTATAAATAAGCATAATAGCTAATTAATAAATAACTTAACTTAAAAAAGTTTAAAACATCAATTTCTATTTGATACTGGAAATCCCGACGAACTTCATTCCGCCTTAGAAATACGACTCCCTTTTGAGGTGATAACAATTTCTATAGTACTTACTTAGTACTTATCTTTTTCAAATTTCCCTTTATTTTTAAAAGCTTTTATTGTGTAATATTATTATATATTTATTTTTTATGTCGTAGAGGGCAAAGGAGCAAACGGATCACCTGATGTAAAGCGATTAATGTACTTAACTCGTAATTTTTAACTGTACTTACTGATGTATAACAACGCAATGGCACAATACTGTTCTTATCACGAATTGTTGGAACCAGGGATCGTTACCGGTACCTATTCATAAAAATTACAAAAAAAATATTACAGGTTTTATTTCAAATGCCATTACATATAATTAAAGTATTGGTACAGAACTTTGAAATTAGCTCAGTAAAATAAATAAATGTGTAATAATAAGTGAAATACCGAAATTGAATCGAATACCGGCATCCGATCGCTGGTCGGTACAAACTAAAGTAGCTATCATATCCATCACAACACCAAATCGTAAACAGACGCACGCGGTAGTGTTTGTAATTGCTTCCTACAGGCAAATGTATGGTCGTCTCACCGGTATCTACTCATTAACACTGCAAAGGAAAGAGATGGTCGCAAAGTTCCTGGTAAACAAAATAACGTAAGCACCAGGTCCGTCTAAATTAAGTACATAATTTTAATGTAACCCTCATAACTCGAGGCTTGGGAAGACAAATAATAATGTAAGAGGCATTAATTCCTTTAAAAACTACGAAAACTTTAATGTTACTGACTAAATTATATATTCACCCAGCTTGCAGTAAGCACAATTTGTGACAAGATAAGACTATAATTGACTTTAAATGGTTGCTTTCTTATAATCTCGTTTCATTTTTTTTTACCTATCTAATCTGAGCATGTAAATCATTTATGTACCTTATTATTTACATGATTTGATTCAAAAACTAAAAGTATAACCCATTTAATGTAAGAACCATTTTATAATTTTTATCTAGCTTTGAAGCTAACGTAACAGTCAATCAATAATAAAGTTCTATAAATTGAGTAATGTAAGAGTCATTTATTAACCGATGACTCTTACATTAATGACTTTTGTTCAACTTTGGCCAATACTTGTGGCTACGTTAATCTGATATTAAGTAATTTACAAACAATGTGCCATACACCAAAATAAATACAGAAAACTAAAAATAATGGTCAATTTTTGTTTAATGTAACCAACATTTTTTTCAAGATATCGTAATTTTAATAACAGCAATGGATAGATCGTCAAATTTACAGACGAACTGTATACTTAACTCAATTTCGTCATTTTGGCGGTTACATTAATTCATATTACAGGTGACGATATATGCTTTAGGCGGGATTCGAACATGGTTCGAACCAGCTACTCCAACGGCTTTCTGGGCCAACACTTTCGAACAAAGAGCAAAAATGATTATAGATTACAGTGCGTGAGCTGTCAGTACGCAATTTGTTTTTTATACCAGTCTCGCTCGCTCTTAGGTATATCCAGATAAGAACCTCTCATTTTTACTCAAACCCGAACCGCAATCTGCTGTATGTTATGTCGGCTCCATAGGTTTCTAACGTCCTACTATGTTATGAAAAGGCTTAAGGGTGACCAAAGTGTAGTAGTAACCCTAGATTGCACGTGATTCTACTCTAGTTTATGTTACTCAGTATTGTGTAATATAATACTTATTCTTTTAAGGCGTAGAGTTACGATTAACCTAGAGTTAGTTTATTACCTTGACCGGATAGCATTGAGAACAGGTTTCCATCTATTAATAGCATAGCATCAAAAACTAAATTACATTTAATGCCTTAATGACCTACGAATATTGGACGTCTTCTAAAGTAGCTATACACAGTTTGCAAGATTTTATATTTAATTTTGTAACAAATATAAAACCATTAACTGCTTTTAGTTCTCAGATTGACCAACTGGTTGGAAAAATATACAATAATGTACAGTTATGACACAAGAAGAAACTTAAGTTTACCTAGGCTTAGTAAAGTATGTCTGAAATGAGGCACCGTTCTGGGCGATGTGGGCAGGCCCACTACCTAAAGAGTTTATGGGCTAATATATTCATATTCGGTCTCTGTAGCACGAATCGCACTTGACAGATTTTTTCTGTATAGGTGCCCATAACCTATTGAAGAGTCTGGATCCGTGACTATTTCACATCGCGCACAGTACATAGTTTGCACTACATCAGTATTAAATTGTTCTCCGTTAAAATCAATGAAAGCACACGACACGACGATAAACTTATCAATATAATATGTATAATTTAGAAAATGTTACCTTTTATTTTTGGGAAAAAGTAAGCTAAATCAGAGGCCCAGAGATTTTATTTCACGTCACACTAGCTCGATACTGATTGTTAGGTCAATACACCCTTGTCATTTCATCACAATTCTATACTGATTTGGCATTTACGTCGTGAAGGCGTAAATGACAAAGGCCTAAATAGAGTAAAGGGTGTATTGACAGTGACGGTTTGAGGAAGCCATACTATCGTTTGGTTGTTCCGGAGGGGGCCCCTAAACTTATTGATGACACCTCACTGCGATGGTTTGGTGAACAACACCCCCCGACCACCCTGTAACCTAATTACGTATTAAAAAATGAGGTCCTTGGTATTTTTCGTACATTTCTTATCGCAAAAATAGAAATCATAACACGTGAGAGAATTCAAATTATCTTTCTCTGAATAGTCGGGTATTTGTACAAAATAATTGAATTGTCCCTCGAAACAGAATGCTTTTAAACAGACTTAAAAAGGAGGTTAAATATCTATTCGGTTTATTTATTGTTTGTTACCTCAGAACTCCGTCAGAATATGAACCGGTTTGAAAAAAAATATTTTGTAGGAGAAGAGGCATCTCCGGATCCCATAAAATTATGGTGAAGATCTGATGACGAAATCCATGAGGAACCGAAGAAACCACTAAAAATTGAATTGGCACATGTGATTTTGGTGTTTTTTTTTACACCTAGGAACTCTTCTAGTTATTTTCGGAAATACGATCTCTTCTCCTTGAAGTTGGTGATTGTTTGGTGAAAACTGATAATTGTACATGATAAATTTACCTATACCGAATAACCAGCAAGTGTTAACTTTAAAAGTGTCTTACGATTGGCTAATATAAATAAGTCCTGAAGCGATATATACACTGAAAAAAATAGTCAGTGAATCCCACTGACATAACAGTTAGGCTTACTGTTAAGCCTAACTGTACCTATAATAACAGTAAGCCTAACTGCTATGTCAGTGGGATTCACTGTATATTTTTTTCAGTGTACTTGCAATAGACCTATAAATTATGGTTTTCAAACGGATGTTCCTACTGATTAGTATCTCTAATCTAATTGAATCAAGAAAACAGGAGCATTCCTGATCATGTCACCTTCTCAATCAAAATCGTTTAGGAGATACAATGCAATAGATAGGCGTCGAGTTACACAGATTAATAAGGCGTACTTACAATTTACACTTACAGGAATTGAGTCTTGATGTTAGCTTTGCAAAAAAAATGTACAAGCTACCTCCTTTTAAATTATATTATATGGGGTTACTCATTGAAGGTTATATATGCTACCAATACGACGAAATATAGTAAATTATTTACCCAAAATGTCCGGATGTCGCATCATAAAATCTTGCTTCGCTCGAATCACTTCCAAGCGGACCTGATTCTCCATCGGTGCTTCTAAAGCAGAGAACACCAAAGCTCCAGAAATCAAGTAGATAAAGTAAAACGCTACAAAGCTCAGCAGCAGAAGTGTAAAACGGGCTTGTCCAAACAACCTTTCTGTGGCTATTAACGGTTGGAATGGAGGATTTTCCTCTTCATACAAAATTTCTCTTTGCACCACCATTTTTTTCGGATAAGGGTAAAGTTGGCTGTGTACCACCATATCGTCGTCACTTCTTGAACTCATGCTCCCGTACGAGTGAACACGCAAGTACTTATCGCTGGCCATAATTAAAAAGTCAATTTTAAAATTTCGAACACGATTTCAATTTCCAATTTTCAAATTTAGAACAATTTGACGTCACAATTTCGAGTCTGTATTTAAATTAGTTCCAAACTCCGGAATGTTTAAACTTTGGTCAACTGTATTTAAAGAAACGCTTAGGATGATTAGGTTCGACGAATAACGCTATCACTTTAGTTTCACGACGGCATTTTGAGAGTTTAAGAATCACCATTTTGATACATTTTACGGTTGGAAATAAGACGGTCAAAAACTTGCGCACACGCGTGTGTTGAGCGAGGAGGCCAGTGGATAACTGGTCGAGGCGAGTGATCTATCGACTATTTAATCTACGGCATGAGTTGGTAGATAAGAGGTTCATTTACCGACCTACCTACTTAAGACTTTTTTATATTGGTGCGATAGTGGTGTACTTACAAAATAGGTACCTACTGTCAACTCTCATATCGTCAATCGTCATATCAAAATAATGTACATATTTACGGAAATATTAGCATTAAATATGTTAATGTTGATACAAGGAACACGGCATTTTCGAAGGTTAGTAAATCAGATAGGTAAATGCAAGGACTTATACAATTTTAGAAGCAGCTACATGTGATATGATGACGATTCCACACACGATTTTGTCTTGGACCAAAACGATGTTACTATGCACTTATATCAAGAATGCTTGTATGAAAGAGGTATGTGCTAATACAATCCACAAACAATCGGTTAAGTGAGTTCGATATTAGTAATAGAACTTAGAAGGCAATATTATTTTAAGGTATTGCCTGTTCTTCCACTTCTTCTCCGAGATACATGGAAATAAAGCAATTTCGTTACAACATACTTATTTAATTTATAAACATTACCTACTACGAATGGTAAATTTCTGAAAGGGTAAACTATGGGTAAAGGCACTTAAAAGGGTAAAGGTTTGAAGATGTGGTTGGCCCAGTGGTAGTTCCTGGGTTCGAAACCCGGTAAGGGTAAATATTTGTGTGATGAACTCGATTAAATACTTATTTCTGGGTCATGTATGTTTCTATCTATTTAAGTATGTATTTATCTATTAAGTGAGTTATACATAATAATATCTTCATCTTGTAATCGTCCATAAACATAACACGAGATCGATTGTTGTGTGGTTATTTATTTATTTATTATTATAATTAAAACTTGAAAAATACTGTTAAAAATAATAGTTACCCATTCCCTTCGTTACAAAGAAGGCATATTATATTATAAAATATAGGAAAAGAGTAAATATTTACATAATAAAATGACGTCTGCGTGCTCCATTTGTAAGCATTAGCGGCGCGGGAGTGGCCGATAAACAATAATTATTATTGTAATTATTTATTACTAAAGGGCATCTTGTTTTATTACGTACATTTTCCCTGATACATAGTTCACGCCCCAGATTGCATCAGTGATAGTGTTGTACAATGATTGATTACCAGGCATCGGATATATTCAGTCAAGTACCCTTACCATGAGTTTACAGTGACACTACTCGGTAGCGACTCCGTAAACGATTTGTATGGAGAATGGAGAATGTTACTATGTCGCAATTTCATAAGGAGAAATGACACATTTTTATCTTTATATCTTCTAAACATAATCTGTAAATTAATTCCACGAAATTACATTTTTTCAATATAGGTACCTATGGGATGTTGCACTATAACGTCATACCACAGCATCAACTTTGTATGAAAACTGAACTTTGGACACTCATAATTCAGCTAATTGTGATTGTATGACAAAACTAATTATACAGATTAATTCGTATAATCAAAGGCTTCAAAGCTACATATTTATCTAAAAACGTTAACATTCTCCATTGTAGTTCTACAAAGTCAACGCTAGGGACGCTGTGTTAATCTTCGCACAAATCGTTAACGCTGTCGCTAACGAGTGCGGTCACGTCAAATCATAGTTGGGTGAATTTCAACAAGCTCGAAATTTACCTAATTTTGGTGGTATTTTTTATTTTTGATGTTAGAGTCAAAATTATATATTAATAATACGAATAAAGTCATAACCAATATTGTGTAGTAATGGCCCTTTGTTATACATAATAGTTTTAAAGATATATGATTTTAGTAATTTGCCTACCACCAAAATTGCTTGTGTTCACAAAAATTAGATATTTTGGCCACCAAAATTGTACATGTACACCAAAATTAGTTATTTGTGCTAAAAATTAATATTTGTCAATGAAAATAAGGGAAAATGAAAAGAAAGTAAATGTTTTATTAATAATTTTAATTATACCAAAATACCTATGAAAATACAGTCACTAACTCGTTTGTAACCACAATATATTTTTTTCTTTTCGAGGACTTCTTCTCTTGATTGATTTTTCTTGCGATTAGCCATCCTAAAAAAATAAATCAATTATGAATAGCAAAAGTAATAATTTAGATTAATTGTGCATGTAATTTATCTAAACTCTTTATTGTACACAATAACAAGATATACATTTCAAAAAAATAAGCATGTACGAAAGTGAACTTATCCCTTTAAGGGATTTCTTCTAATTTACCTTCGAGTAAATTAGTGTTAAACACACGCATGGTAGACAAACCAAGCAACATGTACAATAAGATAACTTTACAATAGTACAAATTAAAATGCAAAAACCAAATGAGAGAGAGATAGGCCAACAGTCAATGTAATATATATTACGCAATATCTATATAAATACATATGTAATCATAATTATAACAAAAACAGCAACCTAATCAAATAATCGTTCGTTCGACAGCCACAATTTCTTTAACTTCCCCTTGAGCGATGCTACGGACTGCGTCTGCCTAAGGGCGGGAGAAAATTTATTCCATAATTTCACGGCGCGCACAGCAAAAGACACGTCGTAAACATGAGATCTATGCACTGGGATAGATAGAGCCAGATTCGCACTTGTCCGCAGGCGATCGCCACTACCATCCGCCATGTAAAAGAACTTCTCTGCAAGGTACGGAGGAGAAGAAGGAATGAAAAGGACATTAAACAAAATACAAAGAACATGTAAGTCTCTGCGCTGATGCATCGGAAGCTATTTAACTTGAGCGCGGTATTGAGACACATGATCAAACTTGCGGAGACCAAAGCAAAAGAGAGCGGGGAAGCATGAGCTTCGTATGAAGAGGAAGGACATTCTGCAGACACCTCAATGAATGAAGGGACGCGAAAAGTTTCCTACTGATCTCAGCAATATGAGGTGCCCATGACAAAGATTGATCCATGGTAATGCCAAATTTTTTTACAGTAGAAGAGAAAGGTACAGGCGTACTATCAAAGAAAATAACTGGCTTAACTTGATCTGAAAGCTTAGAAATAAAATGTGGGCTTCCAACGACAATAGCCTGCGACTTCTTGGCATTCTTCATCAAACCAAAGAATCAAGCCCAAGCACGGATTGATTCCAGGTCTGAATTGATTTACGAAACCAAGAAGCCAAAATCATCAATGCCGCATAAAGCTGCAAATAATCTGCATAGAGATGGAACGAGGAGGAGAGTGACTTGGTGATTCCGTTAATGAAGACAGAAAAGAGTAATGGAGAGAGTATGCCCCCTTGAGGGACAACAGCAGACAGTTCACACCAGCTAGAAAATCGTTCATCAACTCGAACCCGCTGTTGCTCCCCAAAGAGGTAATTATAAGACGATTTTCGTCGGTGATCTTAACCAAAGCGGTGGTTGTGCTAAAGAATTGAAAAAGTTTATTAAGATGTGATGAGAGACGTGGATTTACAAAGGATTCAATGATTTTGGATAAGATGGGAAGAATGGACATAGAACGATACTGCGACAAGTACGACGGATTAGGGGTTTTAGAGAGAGAAATCACATGGGCGCATTTCCAAATTGTAGGAAACGTGCCAGATGGGAAAGAAAAAATAGTAATATAGGAAAGGATAGGAGCTATAGAATCCGCCACCAGCATAAGCATATCTAATCTAGTATTACCCTCACCGACAGCTTGTAATATTAGATGTATTGTGTTTATACTTGACTTCAAATAACTACACCGAGTTACAAATTACCACCAAAACCACCAAAATTGATCCACCAAAATTAAAAAAAGTGATTAAAAAATATTTAAAAAATATCTGTATTATTTACTTCCAATTTAACTTTATATTTGAAAAAGGAAACCTTTAACACGTCTTACACACAATTCACACACAGTCAATTATTGCTAAGTCACTTGAAACATATACCACAAAAATTGTGTCAAAAAGTATTTTGAACACACCAAAATTAGATACTTACGTGCTGAGTGGACAGATCCAGCAAGTTACGACATGTGTGTCATCGCCCAATGCCGGAGCGGAACTAAACGAACAGGTTAACACACGGATGTTGGTCTTGTTGCGTTTCGTTCAACCATAAACACATTTTCAATATTTACCACCAAAATTGTCAATTTCACCCGGACAACTTTTAGTGCTCAATTTTGAGTATCTACTTATGTATTAATCTTTATTTATATATCCTTAAAAGATACTTAAACTAATACAGATTATAAATAAATGCAATTTTAGTTTAAAACATTGATGTTATGGCTCTATCAAAGATATTTATGAGGAACAACGAATACTGGACGCCGCACCAAAATTATAATTTTACCGCAAAAAAAATAATTATTAATCATAAATGACTTTAACAATACTTTGCGATTTGGCTTAAGATAATAATTAGTGTCTTCTTTTCAGAAAAAAATTCAAACTTTTAAAACAATTGTTTCACACTATAGTTATCAATTCCGCCGCAATTTTTTTTCGCTGAGATAATCACCCAGTTACGGATGCTTTTATACTTAAACTTTTTTGTCAGCGTCGATGTTGATAACGTTGTAAGACCATTCCGCCCAGCACAACTATGCTTCGCGACTCTTGTCGCGCGACATAGCGCTACCCGTCACTCTCTCACATTATTGCACAGAAAGTGACAGACAACTATCTCACCGGAGAAATAATCGCCTGTGACAGTTGTAATAGAGGTGCAGCTATATTCAACCTTTTTAACTCCCGACAAAAAAGAGGGGTGTTATAAGTTGAACGTGTACAATGAGCTGCAGCATTACATGGCCCATTTATGAATGAATTCATTCATAAATGGACCATGCATTTCTGCAGCCCATAGTACATGTGTATCTGTATGTCTGTCTGCGGCATCGTAGCGCCCAAACGCTGAATCAGTAGTTTCCAAGATATTCATCAGCTTTTATTGGATTAAGTGACCAGCTAATTGTATAGACAACTAAGATTTTCTTTTTTTAGTTTTAATAGAATTTTCTATAAGTGTAACTGTTGTTGTAGTTTTATATTGGGTTATTCATTATCACTTTTTTGGGACGCTTTGAGGAGACCAGCGGGCCGCAGGTTGAGTACAGCTGCGTAAGAGTGTTTTATTGCATCTCCTTTAACGAGCTATATCCGTGTTTTAGACTATTGGAATTGAGAGTTCTACATTGTTTATTATTATCACTAATCCGATAATGGCAGAGCTCTAGGCTTTTGCCAAATGTCAGTTTGTAATGTAACAGTGATGCGTTTTAATTCCGCTCGATATCATGTTTTGAAAATAACAAGAATATTAATTTATGTAAGTAAATGAAACAAAACGGCCAATAAGTAAACAAATTGTACGTTGATAGTTACCAACCCACAACACGTACATAAACACAGACAAGCATCACAAACATTATATCAATTATCAAACAGATTACATACAATGTAAACACTGATAAGTATTGATAACTCGTGGTCGACATCGTTAGGGTTACTGATAAAACTCAAATAAGCGTTAGGTCCAAATCAAAGTCAGTCATGGTCAACTTGCATTACTGTGTTGTGTACGATTACGATTTACTTAAAGACCTTAAACAATACTGTTGTGTGGTCTTGTACCTCATTATCGCTCGTCATAAAAGAGAAGCGTGCTTCAAATTTGATATAAGGACTTCGTGCATTGTCATTTTGGTGGATTATCAATTATAAGGCCTTTGCCAAGAGTTAAACTTGCTTTAATTGAGTTATGACTTTTACCTCACTACTTGGATTCAGCTAAACGCCAGGGGTGTATAGGTGTAATACGTCTACAGTCACATTTCTATTAAAGCAATCTTAACACTTGACAAAGGCCTCATCATTGAAGCACGCTTTTGTTTTATGCGACGATAATAAGGTACAAGACCACACAACAGTATTGTTTTCTTCCAAAAAACACAGATCTCTGACATGTATCATTACATGGAGTTGAAACTAGGTTCAACTCAAGTCCTGTTTTCATGCTCGAATCAATCAAATGTCAATTTAATCATCTTTTTGATTATTGAAATACGCTCGCTCATTTATGCGCACTAAACTTGTTTTAAAACGTCGTTTCATTTTACGAGTACACCAATAAATCCCCTTTTACTGTCCTGCTAATAAAGTAGATTGAAGTAGGTAGCGGTAACTGTTGGTTCAAAACTATAAGCGTCCCTATATTTAACATCCTAATCAATGCCGTATTTACCCCTAGGCCCACTTGGTCCGGGCATAGGGGCCTAGCCAGTCTAGGGCCCCCAGGTGGTAGGCGGCCCATAATAATTTAATTTGCTGAAAACCGTTTCGTGATAGTGAAGGGGACCCCAAGTGGCAAGTGCCTAGTGGCCCTGGCCCTCTAAGTCTGGGCCTGATCCTAATTTTATAATTATTAAACCTTTCTGTTGAAGATAGTGAATGAATGTTTGTTACAGAATAACGCGTTATCAAACGAATGAGTTTAGATAAAACTTGGCTTGATATCCTTGTATCCGTGGCTGCAATAAAAAAATTATCTAGTTGAGTGTGATGATGATGATATCCGATGACGTATTCGTCTATGGATACACCCTTTCAACTGTTTCTGGCGTGTGCGCGTGGCTCGTGAAACCCAGTGGAGGCTGCACTAACAGCTTACCATGGATATGTGTCTTCAGATCTTTGTTACGGACTTATACTGTGGGGTAATTTGGTCGATGTAGGTAGAGCTGCGTACCACTTTTCAAAAAACTACACATACTACCAATACCTTCCTTATACATAAAAGAAGAATGCATTTTTGTCAACACCCACCAGCAATATTTCAAGACGCGTGGTGAATTGGTGCACGGACCGACCAGACAAAAAATATGGATCGATTGTATAAACCGCGGATTAGTAAGACGATATACGGTAGAAATGTGTACATAACATGTGCATCGAATTATTTAATAATCTACCTGATGACATTAAAGTGCTCCAAGGAAACCAGTTCAAGCACAAATTGGACACCTGGCTCCTGGACAGGTGCTTCTATAGTCTCAATTTTATTATCCTATTTTACGATATTCTGATTCCTATTTAATTTAATTCTGTTATTTTGTATTGTCTTTATGTAATGTTACTAATGTTATTATTATGGATTAAATAAATAATATTTAATATATCGCGCTCAAACATTTGCACGCTTGCTTGCAGGCTGAGAACATTGGTAATAAACATATAATTATAAGACCTAATTATGACTTTGACAGTACGGTACAAACAAAAGTCCACTAACCTAAGACACAAGGGTGGTCCCGCAAGAAGTCATTCTTGTATGTCTCCAGCTGCTGCGCCCTCTGCTCGTCTACCGGACCCTCCAGGGCTTGGAACATCTTTGCACCTGAAATGGAATTGTACAGGTTATGTGTGCAAGTAAGTATAAGTAAACAAAAAAAAAGATTTTATCGATTAAATTTTTTTGATGTGGAAAAAACCTTTATTTTTATTTTTTATTAATATTAACGTAACGATCTAATAGCTCAGTTGGGAGAGCAATGCCGGAAACGTGGGGTCGCAGGTTCGAGTCCTGCTTACATTGTAGTAGATCACATTACATTTTTCTTTCATAATTTACCTCTGTGTCAATATGGCTATCATCATCATATACTTTAATACCAAACATATAGGGGTAAAGGTGGACTATTTTAAGGTCTGAAAAACTTCAGTATGATTTAAACCTAAATTCAAACAGTTTTTAATCTTCCGATTTTTAACAGACGTCGTGAATAGGTACAATTAAATATGTCTTAACACGCCGCGTGACAAACACCTATACTTGTTACAGGTATAATTAAAATAACAGAGGCAACAAGGAGGCGCGTACTTAGCAAGTTCGTAGGCTCCTCGGTTCACTTCGTTTAACTAGCACACAGATTTATAACAGTAGGAGTTAGATTGATTAATTTTCATGCTTTCTAAATTATGTATATTTTTACAAAGAACACTAGGAGCAACTTTGGAGTAAGGGTAAATATCGATGCCTAAGTTGACACTCGTACTAATTAGAATTATTTTGCCAATGAAATTTAAACCACATAGTTGTGCACTAACATCCTAATTTCAACTACTTTTCCTGAAAAGTTAGTACGATTGTGCTCTAAGGTATCGATATATTCTTGCGTTTTTGTCATCTGTTCATTTCGATGCGGTATTCATTGTGCAGTCTAGATGTACGGTCATTTGTAACAGTAGTAGCTGGCAACTTTACTACTGGTTTATGTCCAATTATATACTAAAATTGTCAGCTATTTTTGATGCTGACTCTACTTGGGTGTACAGCGTGTACTTTATTCTTTCAAAACGGTCTTGTGGATTTATTCTTTATTCTATGCTTTCGGCCGATCGGGTGGATTACACAGGAACCGGAAGACGTAGCCATCATAAAGAATACTGGCGACTTTTTAAATAGAATTTAAAAAAACATTTATGACTACTTATCGTCATAACGATAAACATAACAAAAATTAAAATTTTAAAAAACCCCCGACATGGCAGCCTATAAAAAGAAAATAAATTGTCCAAGTGCGAGTCTGACTCGCGCACCGAGGTTTCCGAACAAACTTTCACTTATCCCATCTTAATTGGCCTGGTTGAGTTAACTTTGTACCTGAAATGTATGGCGTCGCATACAAACGAGGTGAAAACTTAACGCAACTGAGTTCTCCAAATATGATTTTTGAAAAAGACTATCTATATTTTATGATGACGTTACAAATGCATAGTTTCCAGAGTTTTATAAGCATTTGTAGAGTGTGACGATATTACTTGCCATACTTCATAGTTCTAGCTCAAGTACCCTATCATTTTGATTCCCTTGAGAGTGTCGAAATGTAAGTTTTTGCGACAAAAATGGCCGTATCTTTTTTTCACGTTAACATAGAAGTTTGATTTTTTCACACCTTCAAGGGACTGTAGACCTGAGTACTTATATGGTGTTAATTTCAACTCGATTACCTCCACGCGCTCTCGAGATAAAGGGTCTTGACAGACAGACAGACAGACAGGCGGACGGACGGACAACAAAGTGATCCTATAAGGGTTCCGTTTTTTACGATTGAGGTACGGAACCCTAAAAAACCTAAAAAGCTGTAATTCACTTTGGAAAGAGTACCTATTTTTGTTAAAGGACAAGCTTACGTGGTCTTAAATCGCGTTAAAACCTTGCAAGGTGTTGCCTATTTGTGACCTCAATCAAAGAAAACTGTTCAATAGTGACAATTTGGCTTTAGCAGAAATGCGAAGACATAGAATCGGCTTTAGCAGTAATGCAGTGACTCAGTACTGTGACAGAATTCATAATATGAGTTTTATTGTAAAAAAAGTTATATACTGGTAACTCAGTTTTTTACCGACTGTACTTTCTTACGTTACACACATTACACAATCGTTAATTGCTCATTAAGACCAATCAGACGAGCGTAAACACCATGGGTTTATCTTGTGCTGTTTAAGAGTTCTAACGGTCATCTTCAGCTCCAAGATACCAAATTATTGTAATGTCCAAATTTTATTAAATTGTTGGTTACAAACTAAGTAGCTGGGTATCATGATCATGAGACAAGGGCTTCCAATCCCAGGATTTTTAGTATGGGGTACCAAAATTTTGAATTCTTGGCTTCAATATTGGCTGAGATCCATTCACAACTAACTAGCCATCATGAGACCTTCATTTAGTAAGTGATATAGAAAATGCTAATAATACTTAACATTTAACCAAAATTTGGAATCCTTAGCTTCAATATTGGCTGAGTTCCATTAACATTAACCTGGTCATCATGAGCCCCTAAATTTATTCGTCATATAGAAAATACTAATAAAAATTAACATTTAGCCAATATTTCGAATTATTAAGTTCAATACTGACTGAGATTTTACCACTTGTTCCAATTAAAGCTGAATATCTTGGAAACTTTTGGTCCTATTTCCACCAAACATAGCTAAGAACCATCTCGACGGAAAGGACTTTCCATTAAAAAAAACCGCACTTAAATTGGTCCATCCGCTTGGGCGCTACGATGCCACAGACAGACACACAGATACACAGATACACATGTTAAACTTATAACACCCCTCTTTTTTCGTCGGGGGTTAAAAACAGTGCTTTCGTACTATTGTTTGCTTTTCAACTGTTCTCAAACTTTACGGAGCAGGTGTTCCAGGTATTGGGTAACTTTTGGGTTTCTTTATCCTTACCCTATTCATAAATTAACTCGCATTTGCTGACCTTTTTTAACGCCTGAAAACTACGACAGAAACATTGCGTGCGTGCGAAAGAGCTTAAAACATTTAGAGAGGTAAGTTCGAACTTATTTGACTTTACGGACAAGAGTTGCAAATCTGGGATTAATCTCTTAAAGGGACAAGATCGTATTCATGCGTTAGTAGTTTGTTCCTATTGTTAGAGGACACATACTTAATTATATTTGATGTGTGACTAAGGATTTTAAAATATCGGATTTGTTCTGAACTCGTGCTGAAACATGTTTCATTCAAATTATGAAGATTTCCTATAAGATTACCAGATAACCATTGATTAAAATGCAATAAGTTACATAAAGAGTCTTAATACTGCATTCGCACAGTACTTTGTCATTTATCTATTACTAGCGGCCCGTCCCGGCTTTGCACGGGTGTGATGCTGATAAATTATGCATGTATTATGCATATGTAACAGTATTATATATCAAGCTAACAATATAAGTAACAGGACTTACACTAACTTGTGCACTTACCTTAACGAAAATAGGTTAATGATTAGACAAATATAATATAAACTTGTATGTGAAACCTAGCTAAGTCAACTCTTGATATTGAATTACACCCTAAGTATGCATTGAGTAAATAATCGTTTGTTATAATTTTATTTAAGAATTTATATAATAAATTATTGAGTAGCAAACATTGTAGTGGTATTGAGAAACAAGAAATTGTTGCATACATTTATTTTAGTCTTGCATGTTCTTGTATCTAAAAAAATTTAGGGCAAAGAACTTGGCACCTGTATAAATTTAAATTCTTTTATCGGCGAAGTCGACAACGTTGCACGCGATATTGAACTTGGCCCTTATTTAACATTTATGTTTTTGATGGGATACTTTTTATTTTAAAATACTTAATATGATTTGTAATAAAATAACGAAAAATAATTAAATAGGTAGTGGCGATTGACTTTTGATAACAATATTAAGTAACATTAAAAGGTGCCTACTTAAACAAAGCACAGCACATAGTAAAAGAAGATATATTTCGTATTCTTTCGTAGATACTCGTATTTGTTTACCTATTAACGTCCAAAAATCACTTGACGTGTCATGTTTTTTCCCACATGAAAAAAAAATTAAATTGTCGTCTGAATGAAGAGTTGAGTTAACGGTACTTCCAAAACTTTTGAATCAAAAGTCCAGCACGTTATAATCCCCAAATAATGGGAGACAAAGACAGAATGAGATTATTAGATTTGGGGAATGCGCGCAAAACGCTCAAGCTATTATAGATATTTTCCTCTCCCAAACTAAGCGTAAAAGTTAATAGTTTAGTCTTAAATTAATTAAATTAGTAGGTAGTTGTAAACTTGAAACTTAACGAACATTGTTCAAAGACAGGCTGGGCTGCCTGTAGGCGAGATCGATAGGATTTCGATGAGATATTTAATGTATACCTACTACTATATAATATATACAAGGGTAAATATTATTGGTGCGATGAATACCTATTTAAACTATTGATACAAGATAAAGAGAAATTGAAAATGAGTTACCGGTGGAAGAGACCGGGAATCGAACTCGGTACCTCCGGATTGCCGGTCCAGCGCGTTAACCACTTCGCTACCTTAACTCCCAAGCAAGCCAACGAATGTTTCCTTATGCTTCGTGTGTCGATCTTTGCATTGTTTATTTGAAAGGCTTTTACACCTTATACGATTTCTAGGCTATAAGTTGATCACAAAATTGATTAATTGTCCTCGGTAGATTTAACTTCTTCATATTGATTTTTATAGTCTAAGAGCCAGCGACAGTTATTTTTATAAAGGCTGTGTAGGTATGAATGATCCCAATACAATAGAATACAATATACAATAGAATACAATACAAATCCACTTTATTGCACACCTCGAATACACAGGGATAAAAAACATGAGAGATATACAGTAAAAAATAAACAGAGGGTAACAACAGGCGGTCTTATCGCTAAATAGCGATCTCTTCCAGACAACCATTAGGTATCTGGGTTTCGGTGGTTTTGTCCGGGAGCCCAGTTTAGGTGGAAGGTGGGTAAAATTGTAGGTACTTACCTAAAATTTGTTACTGACCCAGCGAGCGAAGCGTCTCAAAATTGGCCCAAAATTCTTTCGTATGACCTGATCAAAATAAAAAAATCTAATTAAATCAAATGGATGTTTGGATGTTCGGACTTCCGGCTGACACCCTAGTCAACGTAGTCCTTGTTTAGTCAACGCAGAACTCAACGCCTGTCAAAAATCAATAGCAAATTGCATTATCGTAATACATTATCATAATTATTTTTCAGATAGTTATCACTAATGACTACGGAACCCTAAAAAATTGGGCAAGTGCGAGTCCGACTCGCGCATGAAGGGTTCCGTACCTATACATATATATAATCTATAACAAGTTTGTTGTATGGGAGCCCCCCTTAAATATTTATTTTATTTTATTTTTAGTATTTGTTGTTATAGCGGCAATAGAAATACATCATCTGTGAAAATTTCAATAACTATCACCGTTCTTGAGATACAGCCTGGTGACAGACGGACGGACGGACGGACGGGCGGACGGACGGACGGACGGACGGACGGACAGCGAAATCTCAGTAATAGGGTCCCGTTTTTACCCTTTGGGTACGGAACCCTAAAAAGGTAAAACATTTAAAATTCCATCTAGTTTTTAGACTAGTAAAAACTAAAACTACTAAATAGAAAGTGTTTTTTATGCATGGCGATATTCTGGCATCAACTGTGGCTAACTTTAAAAACTATTCGGGAATTTCTACTAAGTATAAGAATAGGCGATAATAGGTAGGTTTTTGGTTATAAAATGTATCGAGATGGTGACAGCATAGCATTGACTTTTTTCCAACGGTGTATTATACAGCGTGTAAATTTGATATAACCGCAAACTTTACGGAATTTAAAAAATAAGTAATCGAAATTCTTTTTTCTATATAAAATAATTTAGCACGCAATGTATTTGATTGTTGTTGTTTGTTGACACTTAACATCGTGATGTGACAACTGTCACTATAGTAATAACTACGCCATACATTGCTGCTCAGAAAAATTTCAAAAATTAATTACGCTATGGCAGTTAACGCTTAATTAATAATTGTTATAAATATCAGATTATAGCACTAAAATCTCCGTCTGGCTACAATTTGCGGTTATATCAAATATACCTACACGCTATATGTATTTTAAATTTGGAACAGCTTAGTGTTCCTACCACCACCATCGCTATGTAAGGAACTAATTTTTTATTTTCGTGTTGATTAGGGACACAAGTTAATTGATTGATAAGTTGTCATTTAATGGAAAAAAGAGTACCTATATCACTATCTCGGGCAATATAATTAAAGTAAGGTATATGTACATAATTATGTACCAGCCTAGCAATTGTTAAGTCGAATTCCTTCAAATAACGATCTCAGTTGAAAATTGGTGCTGCTTCTGTAACATAAAAGGTCGTAACTCATATCATTTTCCTTATACGATATGCTGTTTCTGATATTCAAAGCAAAGTACTTGGAAGTTAGAAGTAAATGTTCGAAAGAAGACAAGCCAACTGTGTAGGATGACATTGACATTAAGGAACTTTGGAAGATGTAAGAATAACCAAGTAACTTCGGAGTTTTGGGTTTTGTTATAATATGATATATTTTTTTTAATAAAGTCTTTCTTTTATTTTACAACCATCGTGGTCGGTATTTAAATATGGAGTTCAATTGAAAAATAGCCCAAGAATTTGAAGCGGAATAAAATAACTTAGGTATTGTAGCTATGTTATGAACTTTTTCCTGAAATTCTTAGTCATCACAAGAATATAAAGTAAGTACATTTTAAAAGATTTCGGACAAAATGTTTTCGTTGAAATGATAATAAGTCGATGAAACGAAAGATTCGATGAAATGGTCATGGTACTTACCTACTTACACTTACCAAATAACTTGATTTAAACGTACCCTTTTTATATAAAGTATTTCAAAAATAAACTGCATTTCATTTGCACAAAGGGATTAGGATAGTATGAAAGTCGTTAATTTATAATTAAGCACCCGTTTCTATTTTGCACTTCATTGTATGCATAAGGTTTCATTTAAAGGGGTTCCCGCAGCTTCGTTCGCGTATTTTTTTCTTTACTGTAGACGGTTAAAAAGTATCCTTATAGGCTATAACTATCATTGGATGTTCAATTATGTCTAACAGATGGCGCCAGACTAGCGCGCTCCTGTATCGCTGTTATATCATTGCGCGGGCTATTAAGATGCCTAATTCCTTTTAAAATGCTGATTGTTTAGACATTTTTCTCTATGATCAAACATGTTTCTTAACATACTATTGATGTTACTTTCTAGAACAGGGCTATTGGGATTTATTGGTATATATTTGAAACCTACAGTTTGAATTTTTCATTGATAATTTTTGTTTAAAAAACTACTCGAAATTGACAAAATTCACGCGGAAAATTAGTTTTTTCAAGTTATTTTCGACTGTAAGCAAAGAAGCGTGAAATAGCTATGTTACTACCTAGAACTCGGGGAAAAGTATTATTCACTTCAAAAAGTTGGTTGATATTATCAATACATTTGTCATAATATGAAAAAAATAAATTTTAAAAGGAATAAGGCTTCTTGAGTATTTTCCTGAAATCACGACCCTTCTCCATAGAAAACTGGTTACTCCAGTAACCAATGGATGTTTAGTCAATATTCAGATTTTGATGTGTAATAGAAGTACCTAAATATAACAAATTGTGAGGTCGGATGAGGCAACGGGCCGGGACTCTTTGCGCGGGGATTTGACTGGTTTTCTACAAACAATTTTCTCGACTGCAACGAAACCAATAAAAGTTAATCCATTGTTCCCCGTAGTCGATTTAAAAAATAAAATGTAACTTTAGAGTTATAGTGTTATTCGTACCAAATGGAATCTTCAGTCCAATCACGTCCCTAAAATGTGCAAAAACCTGTGAAAAGTTTCAGTGCTCGGGACGATTTATAACACTTCCAAGTTGAAATTAATGCTGGAAAAATCCTGGAACTTTAGGTCACATAAATAAGAAAAATCCAGCGGAGCAATTTGTTTTAGTGGAGTTACAATTACAACAGCACAATAAATCGATTTTATTCTGTAATTAAGATTACTGCATTAAAGGAACTATGTATATGTGGTACCTGCCTGCAGTACTTTCTGGGTCTCTTTTGTTCTTAAAAACGATGTCCAGTTCTTTTTAGAATATCAGTTATTCATCCTAGTATTATAAATGCGAAAGTTTGTCAAAATTGTAGACTTGTAGATTGTGTACTTATCAGATAAATATTGACACTTTTTGCAAATGTGACCACATAAAAATAAACATTAAATTTAAGTGGCATATATTCTGGATTAACAAAATCTGTAATAATATAAACTACAATTAAAATATTATGACCATCGCGTCATATTTGGACGTTATTCGCAGCCGCTTGTAAGTTTTTGTTACCGTTCGGACGTTTTTGCTCTACCTAACCCACTGTATTGACATTTCCTGAGCCTTAACAAATTAAATTAATTACGTTTCGCTATTCCGGCTCCGGCGACAAGAACTTTCCAGAAAAACATCCCTAATATTCGAGAGAAAGAAAACCTCTAAATTGGACGGTAAATCCCCCTAATTTTAGCGGGCATTTTCGTTCAACCTTGAAATGATTTCAGTCCTTTGAAACTAAATTCCCTTTGTTAGGATTTTCAGCATTCCTGAATTTCAGGTTAGGAAAATAAAGTCTAGTAATAACTTTTTATGTTTACAGCAATTTTTTCGTCAACTCATATCGAGATGATCTGTCAGAGCTGATATAATATTGCTTAATTGCAACTTAAATGAGCTCAAGCTTAGTCACCGAGCAAAATTCCAAATAACAAACTCAATTTTTGCGGCATAGTTGACCTGGGTAAGAAAATCATCTTTTTCTACTCCAGTACTTTTTTCTGTCATTTATATAGTTACTAACTCTAATATAAAGACATAAATTATGAAAGTCTGTAAAAGTCTATACTCTACTGCCCAAAAAAACACTGCTAAACGATATTATAATGTCGCCAAAAAAGCATTACTTAATACCACAGATTACAAAATAAACAGCTGCACTCACACAATTTGCAATTTAAAAAAAAAAACTTATTGTACTAAGGCATTGCTGCCAACTAAAAAATAAGTTTTATCTTCTGTGCATCGATGTATAGTAAAGTGAACGTATACCTTAAGGTACAAGTTCATATTTTTTTGACAGATGGACGTCAGTAAAAGAAAGTTTATCAGAGACTATTTTTTATTCTGTTGTTTCCGAGCGGGAACATGTAATTATTTTCTTTGTTGTTTATTTGCATTTTATTAGAAAAAATATTGTATGCAACGTTGTATAAGCAGGTCAAAAAACGCTCGTGGCATCTTTCTAATTTCGTTCGCTACGCTCACATCGTAACCCATCAAACCCATGCCTCGCGTTTTTTGCCCCCTCTTATACAACTGTTGCATAAAATACTATTAAAGGCAGTTGCTGCAATAGATTTCGGCTGGTCATCTATGCCCTGTGAATCCACGAAACTAGTCAAATTTAGCTACTCGGTTGTCGTCAAACGATGGTTACAAGCAGCGAAGACGGCCCAGGCAGAGATGCGTCCAACTGGCTGGCAACTGAATAAACTGGTCGGAAACTGGGGGGTAATTCGAACAATTTTAGAGAGATGAAGAAGATCTCTCCATTTCATTGCCATCCGTCACTTTTGACGCATGGCGATGAAATGGAGAGATCCTCGCAACTTCGTCAATCCGGTCGCGCTCAATTTGCGTTTCCTTTGTATGTGACAGCATAAATAACAGACGCATACTTTAACTTGACCGTGTAGTGCTTGAAATTAGTCAGTTACGTTTCGTTCAAAACAGAAATTCATATGCATGAATAGCATTTTTGACAATCATTATCGCTTTCGTATTTCCAAAAATGAGATGAGATATGTCACTTGAAGCTCATCGCATTTTAATGACAGTTCAAAGGCGATATCACTGTTATCTAATAGAGTTTTAACGTTTGGCGATCTCGCAAATGGCAGTCTCTAATTAGGTCCCTGGTTCATTAGCTTTTTCTAACCAATCATTCACAGACGCATCGCATCAAAAGATGAGTAGAAATCCAAGGACCTTAACCCAGCAGTGAGGTATAACTATACTAATAAAATGAATTGTAGACACTTACCGAACGTCAAATAAACAGCCATCATGATCACAAGTCCCAGAGCACGGAACCACGGCACCCCACGCGCGTCTGTTATACACCCCGGCATGACTAACCGCATGATTTGGTCCTGGAACAAAATAAAAAATATTAGCACTGTCGCTATCACAAGTATATCACCTTAAATAACATCTTGACAGCCAGTTAAATGGTTTTTCAAATAATTGTATTTTTTTCCAGTATAAACTTGCAGGTCAAAAACTATTTTAATGAACGAAAAATAAATCAGTACAAGTATCACTATCACCAAATTCATGAACACCTAGAGTTATTTTACGTCGTTAATTTATTTTAATTATAACTTCATAATGTCAAATAGCATTCAGGGGCCCAATTCGAGAATGCCGTTGGAGATATCTCCAAACGTCAAATCTCCATTAGATAACAGTTATATCGCCATTGAACTGTCATTTAAATGCGATGAGCTTAAAAGTGACATATCTCATCTCAATTTTGGAAATACGAAGGCGATAATGATTGTCAAAAATGTTATTCACGTATATAAATTTCTGTTTTGAACGAAACGTAACGGACTAATTTCACGTACTACGCGGTCAATTTAAAGTATGCGCCTGTTATTTATGCCGTCACATACAAAGGAAACGAAAATTTTGCGCGTCCGAATTGACGAAGTTGCGATATCGCCACTTGTCAAGTAGGCACACGTCAAAAGTGACGGATGGCGATGAAAATGAGAGATCTCCATTATATCTCTAAAATTGGTCGAATACCCCCCTTCAGTTAATATTAAGTGGTAAGTGATTGCGAACTGCGATGTGTATAACGATATAGTGAGTTCGTTTAGCCTTCAGTGAATGAGTGAGTTACTGACATGAATTAAAAGATATAATTCATTTTGAATCACTCACTCGCGAACGACACTCCTCTATCAACACCTGTCTCTTACAATATCAATAAGATATTCTAGATCATATTATAATAAATAAAACAAACATTGTACCATTTATTCTTCGCTTAGAATGTTAATCCAAACCTGTCGCTTGCACTATCATTCACACAAAAATATATAAGAGATTTGAAAATCTATTTCACCAAATCCCTCTCCGTCTGTCACATTCATTCAACGTCATTAACATACTTAAACAATAAATAGACCGCCGCATTAAAATAAAACAATTGAATACCACTTCTACGAACACAGTTCATTTCCATTCATTCATACGCGTTACTTGTATACATAAATTGATCTAAAAAAAAACTTAAAACACCACGATTGCTTTTCGGCTGTCACAAACGTGCTTACCACGTGCTTACACTATCATGTCCAATCAATAGGTATCATAGGAGCATATTGACATGACAACTGAATCGTTCTATAACCGATTCCCAACCCCATTTTCAGGGTAAAGAGTCTGAATTCGCGGAAACTTTAACATCCAATTTTAATGGATTCCAATCCGTTGGAGGGCCTTAAAATTTGCGAATTCATCGGCCAAGTGGATTTATTTCGTTGTTTCACTGAGTCTGACTTGTTTTGTAAACGTTTTTATTTACGTTTGGAAATAAATTGCAGTCTGGGTTTGTTAGGATTGTGTAAACGTACTGATATAACTGGAGCTTGTTTTGCAACTTTAATGTTAAGAATTTGCGGAATGGCCAAACGCTGTTTGAATTCGTTTCGAAGAAAAGGAAGTAGGTACGTGATAGTTATACGGTTTGAGGGTGTAAGTAGTTACCCGTATTTCTTTTTTATTCTTTTCTTCTCGAATGATTATTCGTGTGTGAATGTGAAAATGCTTTAGGCGTTCTGTAACTAAAAGCACAGATTATATACAAGTTACTACGTAAAAAGGAACCATAGGAGTAGTGATGCTAAGTGATTTCAATCATAATTTAAAGAGACAATACAAAGGTCAAAGCACAAAGAAAAATCGAACCCGGTACCTCTGGATTACTGGTCTAACGTTTTAACCTTTCCACTACCCTGACGCCAGATAACCTTTCGATTTTTTCCTTATGCTTTGTGTCGATCTTTGCATTGTTTATTTGAAAGGCTTTACACCTTTTTGTGTTATGATCTTTTGTCTACCATTTTTAAATTAAGCTTTCAATTGTAACATTTTTCTTGTTAGTGTGCAATAAAAAATTGTTGTAGGTATTGTATTGTATCAAAGGTTAAAAAAAAATGTGGTGTGTACCCACATTCAAATAATGAGATATTACAGGTTTCATAATTCATAAATTCTCAAAGAGTCAATTTAAGGTTTTCGCATCAAGAATCGAGATTAACATCTATTTTAATCAGCGACAAAGGTTGTATTTTTGGGCATTTTTTGATTTCCGAAATTAACAACCGGCCATAAACAACCGGGCATTCGCTTAGCAACACAAGTTCATTTATCTCCATCCATAACTAATCAGTAATCACTATCCTAACAGGTCTCAAGTGGCGTGCGGTCACCCATCCAGAAATCGCCCAAAGTCAACATTGCTTAACCCCGCCGAGCTTATATAGTCCGTGACTGCCTCTTCACTCGCTCCACTGAACTTGCTGTTACTAGGCTAAAACATTTTTTTTAATTCAAATTAATGATTTACAAGGTGGACCGACGACCTGGTTAAGATCGCGGGTAGAAATTGGATGAGGGCAGCGCAAGATCGATCGTTGTGGAGAACTTTGGGGGAGGCCTTTGTCCAGCAGTGGACGTCTATAGGCTGATATGATGATGATGAATGATTTACCTTTTATAATTTTAAAATGTTTACTTTCTTTGATTAGATGAGACTAAACTAGTGGCGCCTAGAGCTGTAGGTAGACCTCGCGATTTTGTATCCAAATTCCATATCGCCACCATTTTGAAAAATTTCGAAAAACAGAATCGACAACTTCTCTAAAATTTCATTTCAATGACAACCGTTTTGAGAAATGTGGCCTACGAGAACAGCCGGAAATCCGAATTCAAACGGTTACCTATCATAATCCCGAATTTTATTTGCCCGAAATTTCGAAATCCCGCATTTTCATTTGCCCGAAAGCTATTTATTCCAAAACTATTTATTAATATTTCAAAATAATTAAAAAACAAACCAAACCTAACCTTACGGGTTCTTTACAACGACGTTTATAAAATCCTGAAAATGTTAATAGTTTTGGAATAAATAGCTTTCGGGCAAATGAAAATTCGGGATTATGATAGCTTACCCATTCAAACATCCTGACATACGAAATAAACTTTGGCAAAGCTGTAACATAGACGCTACGCTCGCTCCGTCTAAAAGTGGTAAACATTTTGGTCTTCATCTTTCTACTATTCGTTCCTGTATCCCTATTACAATCCAGCATTATTAATGTCTTTTTTATTTAAATTTTAAAGTTATTGTAACAATGAGAACCATTACGAGTATGTTCAACCTTTGTTGATCTCATTGTTTCAAAGAGACACGTGTTGTTATCACCTTATCTTCTGTTCCATTGTTACCGCCTAAGGATGTTTTCAAGTGAAATCGAGCCTTTTTATATGAATTTAACTAGATACTACCTACCGAAATTCAAGTTACAATCACTTAGAGCCACGTCATTGGTTACATAAATAACTTGTGCTCCAAACCATAATGTAAATGTAATCCCTGTGCAAAATTGTGTACCTACCCTTTTTAATTAACTACTTTTCTAGTTAGACTACGGTTCGCTGCGTAAATATTTACGCTAGTTAAAAGCAGTGTAATATCCCCTTAATAATTCCTAGTGTTGCCACTTCAACCCTTTAAATAATTTATCATTTTTCCAACGTAGCCTTTTACATTATGACAGTAACAAAGTGCTGCGAACTCGACTGTACTTGGCAAATCGGCTTACGGCCGTCAACGCTTGACTTATTGGACATACAGTCATTCGGGAAAATGGGAAGGTTTATTTTTAGCTTTTAATGCAGAATAGGTACCTGGCTGTTCCATGTTATTTTAAGTTAGTTTTTGAAAACTTGTAAGGTAACCTATCTGAAATACTAATTTTTGTTTCACTATTCTTTTGTCCGAACGTGATTTTTTCCTGATACCCGTCATATTTTCAGGATTTTATAAACATTAAGTTAGGTTACCCATTAGGTTAGGTTAGGTTTGTGTTATAATTATTCTGAAAAAATAACAGTTTTTGAAAAAATGCCTTTCGGACAAATGCGAGTTACTTTACAGAATTTTAACCAGGTTCAATTCCCAGTTATGTTTATGTATGAGATCTATAAAAAAAAGTTTAATGCAGTTTCTATTAAATATAAAATCGACGCCATGGTTCCTAAGAACAGATTTCCCTATTTCTAATATTTTTCGTTTTCTCCCTAGGACCCAATTGGTTTGATCACCCTGTATAGGAAGTACTAAAGATGAACGCTGAACAAGAAGCTTTATTCCCTAGAGGGAGTAAAGGGGGCGACTTTGTCCATGTAAACCTCCTTTTTTCTTGAATAAGTGAATAAATGCATCATTAATTGTGTGACAGGTTTAGGTTAACAATTGGGTACAATATTTTGCAAGTTAGTGATACAAGCTTTAGTTGGAGCAGCCAAATCTTACCTTTTAGGAATACACATTTTACTCTTTCCTCTTCGTTCTTCACCGTTATTTAAACCGTTACGTCACCGTCACGTCGTCACCGTTAGTAAACTAGTACATTACACACCTAGGCCGGTGAATTTGTGAATGTCCCAGATCGCAGGTGTTAGCCTCACCTTCGGTTCGGGCCATAAATATACGATCTGGGCCTTTTCTAATTACCGGCCGTAGTTTGTTTAAAGTTGTTGGTACGTCTTGCCTTGGCCAGGAGAGCAGTAAAGAGCGGACAGTAAATCCGTAAGTGGCCTAGGGTGACCTAAACTAATTTAAAACTATTATGAATATCCAGTAATCCCTTTAGTAAGCTTCAACTGGCCGTTTTGGCTCGAATTCCAGCAAAGAATTTCGTTAAAAAAATGCTAAAGGAATTGGCCTTGTAATTACTATACGAAACGAACGAAAAATACGTAAGGTAAGTATATCGCGTGTGGCCTAGTGATCTAACGATAAATCACTATGAAAAATTGGCGAAGCTCCTCACAGTAAGTATCTTTTCTCAAACATGCAATGAAATGGCGTCATAACATGCGTTATGACAGGCTTCGAAGTATCATATTTCGGGAGGAACAACTCAAGAGAACTGTAAAGGAATTTCATAAAAAATTAAGGGCCTAGCCCAGGAAGTAAATATTTTTAGGGTTCCGTACCTCAAAAGGAAAAAACGGAACCCTTATAGGATCACTTTGTTGTCCGTCTGTCCGTCTGTCAAGACCCTTTTTCTCAGGAACGCGTGGACGTATGAAGCTGAAATTTATATCAATTACTCAGGTCTACTGTCCCTTGAAGCTGTGAAAAAATCAAACTTCTAAGCCAACGCAATCAAAAGATACAGCCGTTTATGCCGCAAATTTTCGACACTTGCAAGGGAATCAAAACCTACAGGGTGCTTCCCGTGAACTCAGAATCTTGAAATTTGGTACGAAGCAACGTCTTATAGCATAGATAAAGGAATAATTACGAAAACCATAAATTTTTTTTTTAATACCTAACTTTGCACCTAATTTGCAAATTTTCGACACTTGCAAGGGAATCAAAACCTACAGGGTGCTTCCCGTGAACTCAGAATCTTGAAATTTGGTACGAAGCAACGTCTTATAGCATAGATAAAGGAATAATTACGAAAACCATAATTTTTTTTTTTAATACCTAACTTTGCACCTAATTTATATGGGGCGCTATACATACCAGGTGCAAACTTAACTTAACCACTTAGGGATGGAAAGTGTTTGTACGGAACCCTCGGTGCGCGAGTCCGACTCGCACTTGGCCGGTTTTTTAAGCATGGCGTCCGTGTTCATGAATAGGCTAAACAGCTGTTTTTTTTTGAGTGGTGTATTTTTTATTTCATTGCATATGTTTGAGAGTAGCCCTATACATGCCTTAGCCGTGAAAAGAGCATCCCGGCTTCGTATTACTATCCTACTATACCTACTCATCCGGCAAGCCTTTCTTTCCCGAAGTTTGCAGTAATGTACTATTCATAAACTGGCTGGTATCAGTTCTTATTTCCCGGAGAAAAGTTCACTTACCGTTTAAATAAGGCCATTGATAATTATTTATATTTCCCAATGCCATAAACACTTATTACGAGTAAATGTCTTCCTCAGACCCCAACATTCTTCCGTTTTCATTTTCCAGCCACAAGTACAAATATCTTCCACAAGATCCCATTTCACTTAAGAAACTTACAGAAAATCGACTCTGTTGCGTTTTAACGAAATTCTAAATTCCTCATAAATGTATTTTTGTGATTTGTGATTGTGTAAGCATTGTGGTTATCTTCGTCGAACACGTAATTCAACGAAGCGAGCGAAGCAAAACTGATATCGTTGCTTATCAGTTGAGTACACTTCGATTAAGGTGCTGTGAAATTGTCATTTTGAATGTAGGGTGGGACACTGGTTTTTACAAACCTTATTTTTAGGCGACAACATATTTTTTTGAGTGTAACCCATTAAAAACCTACTAATTAATCATATTATTATTTCGTGAGATATATTTAATAAATGTATTAGACGGTTTACACTCATGTGAAATTGTTTCAACATCTCTTAATGCGGCTATTACACTTTCCTATATTAGTCACTGACGAGAGGGATGCAGCAATATGTGAGACACGTATTGAGATAACTCCATCTCAGCCCTTCGTATTGCTGCATCCCTTTTGTCAGTGACTAATTTAGAAAAGTGCGATAGCTACATATACTAACTCGTTAAGGGAGTCTATACATAAGTAGGAAGAAGTAAACTGAGAGTTACTTGTGTTTTTTTTTACCATAACTTTTACAAACGCTTCGCGATTTTATACAGAATTAAGACGCCACACCAAGAAACGCCGTATCTTCGTAATTTATATCAAGAGCGTATCAAACTCGGGCGACCTGCAAAATGAATATAAATCCATCTCGATGCCAGATAATCTCGTTACGTGCGACAATTGAGTTGCAAATTCGAGAGCAAAGGCCCTTTGATACCATCATCAAGCGTAGAGGTGGATTCAAATAGGTCATGATCATGACATTGAAAAAATCACAGTGATCGGCAGTCTAAAAGTATCACTATGACCAGAAGGTACGATGCGTAAGGTGCAAAGTTATCATCATTTAGCGCTCGTACAGCAGGATAGTTTTAAATAACATTAAGTACGAATACAGGAGAAATTTTAATTTTAAACTCACCAAAACAGTAACCCTACTTAAAAATGCAAATACTCATAAATGCGAAGAACACAGAACATTAAGTGTGATATCACAAGCACCATAAATACTTTTAAAGAGAATACAAAACAGAATTAAAACTAAAATAGAAAGCAGTTTAAGTAAAGATCAAAACCGATTCAGGAAATACATTGTGTATAGGGATAGATGGAGACAGCTACACATAGCATAGTACATCAGCTACACCGACAAGTTTGACTCAAATTTATGATGATCATCCATCCTCATCCTCCTAGGAGGACAAAGGCTAGCCTTTGTCCCATATCTTTGTAAAGAATGAATTCTCAATCGGGGTCGGCTACCTAAATCCCAAGATGTGGTGTAGGCACTAGTTTTTACGCAAGCGACTGCCATCTGACCTTCCAACCCAGAGGGGAAACTAGGCCTTATTGGGCTTAGGTGGTTTCCTCACGATGTTTTCCTTCACCGAAAAGCGAGTGGTAAATATCAAACGACATTCCGTACATAAGTTCCGATAAACTCATTGGTACGGGCCGGGTCGAACCCGCGACCTCCGGATTGAAAGTTGCATGCCCTAACCACTAGGCTACCACCGCTTTTTTTCTTAAATTTATGATGATGATGACCAAAAAAATCACAGTCATCAATCAATCGATCCACGATCGGTGGTCTGAAAATTTAATTGTGACGAGAAGAAATTACATTACAAATCACAGGTTTTTTTTTTCGATATTTGTGATTTCTGCTCTATGAGTCACACACGCCATTCCAATTTATTTTGTGTATTTCTAGGAACGACAATTGAACAAATACTCTTTTGTACCATCATCATCATTTGTGTACAATGTGGTGGCTAAGGTCTGTGATCTTAAATATAGTACCTCATACAAAGCCAAAAGCGCTGTCAAGAAATGGTTTGCTACTCTCTCTTATAATGATACTGAAGACATTCTACGGCCATGAAATCAGTTAGATCACGTTAGTAGTAATCATTTACCTGGTTCACACACACACACACTCACACACGCACACAAACGCACACACACAAGCGCGCGCGCGCGCACACACCCACTCGTAACTTTTTACATTACTTTTCTATTTTTCTTTCTTAAATTTTAAATTTAATGTGCAAATTGTTTCCCTCTTTTTATATCAATAGTTTTACTATAATATTAAGTTGAAGACGTTGAAGTCCTTAGTGTAACCAGTTATCAACCTGTGTGTTGTCTGTAAACCGACTCGTGAGTGCCAAGATACAGGCTTAGCCTAGTTTGGTGCTTACCGGATATTGATACTGTTTGTAATCATTTTCTGTTATTAAATAAACTATTCTATTCTATTCTATCACGTGTTGATTATATTGAATAATATGAAAATGAAAAAATTAAAGGGATGTGCAATCCAAAAATATCACTGTAACAAGAAGGAATGACGTTAGATAACAATTTACAGTCTATGAGCTCACACATTGGGATTCCATTACCTGAAGTCTGGTAATGGAAGAAGTAATGGTATTTCACAGTGATCTAGTACAGCAGTAACAGTGATTGAAATGAAAACGTTATCCCCGTGTCTGGCACGTATTTACTTATGAAGAAGGGCAGTGAGATAAGCCGCATCTACATTGGTGTACCAGCTTTATTATTTTCTCTGTATTTACGAGTAAGTATTTAACAGTTCCCCGATAGCTGCAAGCCCGTAAAGTCGTAGTTTCTGTAGTCTGCCTAATGCAAAGTCGTAAGCCCTCAAATACCAACATCAGAGAGTGTATTTACTTATGAATAAGGGCAGTAAGATTAAGCCGCATTTACATTGGTGTAGTTACCAGCTTTAATATTGTTCCGAGCTAAGCGTTTCCATTTCAGCTTCGCTAAAAATGCATTTGTATTTTTATTTTATTTATTATGTACATAATATATGTCCGGATGTTTGGATGTCCAGTTATCCAGATTACTGGCTATTCTCGTCTACAGATCGAATTTCTCAACCGATTCTTATAAAATATTGTGAGCAGGTTTGTTAAGTATATACAGGGTGAGTTCGCCCTGCATAGATTTTTGTCAATTTTGTTTTTAGAAATTTTCCAAAATGACGGAGATATGGGGGTTTAAATTTAAAAAAATAAAAATTTCAGCCATTTCGAAATAAATTGGCGAACTAAATAATGAACCAGAACGTATTATTTACCTACTACAAGCGGCTTTTGTCTTTACAAACACATATCGTCAAAGACTATAATTTTAGACATATTGTGTACACAGGTGTGTTCTTTAGAAGTTTGAACCAAACTCGAGTCTACAACGCCCCAGGCACAATTCTGAGCTACAAGGCTGCAGCGATATTAAAGGCGTATAACACACATAATATAATATATATACTGTAGCTACCGGCATAGGTACATATTGTATATATTGAAGTTGAAGAGAATTCTCTGTTTATATCCACCAAATTGATATCTACTAGTTTTTAATGAAACGATAGAAACAATCCGGATCCGGGCTTTAACTAGTCGAAAATATTGCATTAGACAGGGAATTTATTTATTCATTTTTCGGGTCTGGATCCACACTTATGGAGCTTAAAGCCATGTCTACTGTGTCTTCAAGTCAACTTCTTCTATGTCGGTTCTTCATTGCAGAGGATCGTGACTTCGCCGATTAATATTTTTGACGTCAGCAGAAGTGAAGACTTCTTCCTGTCGGTTGCTTTGTGGAGTACGCTGCTTAATGTCGGTCAGATATAAACTATTCACGTCTACAAACAACAAAGATTTACTCCTCCTATTACTTTAGAAATCTACTCACTGCACAGGTGAGCTCTTCAGAAGTTAAACCAAACTTGAGAGTAGGTACAACGCCCTATGCTCAGCTCAGAGCTATAAGGCTGCAGCGAAGTTTGAGGTATGGGTTTCATATTGAACTTTAAGAGAATTATTATCATTATATTCTTCAGAGTTCTGATAAATCGATATCTACTAGTTTTTCTTTTACTTTAACGGCATTGCTTTTGATTACATTTTTCCCTGATCGCAATACACTGAATAAATCTACGATGAAGTCAGCACATCCAAAATAAAGGTGATGAATTTTTAGGCTTAGAACGTAAGTACTTGTAGAGCTAAACACGATATCGCTGAAAAAGACGCTGTAGTGTTCATCTCTACAAACAACAAAGATCTTCTTCCTATAACTTTTGAAATTTGCTCACTGCACAGGTGTGCTCTTCAGAAGTTGGACCAAACTTGAGTGTACGACACCCACCTCGGCTCGGCTGGGCTCAACTCGAAACTACGAGACTGCAGCGATGTTCAAGGTACGGGTACATATTGAAATTGAGGAGACTTATCTGTGTACGTCTGTGTGAGTTCTTCTAAATCGATATATACTTCCGAAACTTTTTCTTTTTTAATAGGGACCGAAATTGAGATTGATGGTAAACACCACTATGATGGAAAGAGCTCGCACAGAATGCCAATGCGCTCTGATTCTAAAGATTCAGTGTTATAATTTGGCTGGGATACTAACGCAAGTAGAGAAAGCCACGTCGTATTGTAGGCCCAAAATCAACGTGCCGATAGTGTCGTGAATCCTTCAGCCTGAGATTACCTGACAGCTTGCTACTTAGAGTCTAAGAAAAGTCGTACTTATAGTACAGGCTAGCTACAAGCTATTTGAAACTTGTTCAACTTGCATCAAATGCAAGTTCTAAAATTTGTACTTATACTTATTCTAACTGCAGATGTTTTAAAGTCTGGACGGAAGTAAAGGTGCTTTGTCTATTTATATAGCTATTTATTGGCCAAGAATAGGAAAATGACAAATTGTGCTCGACAAGATCTTTACGTATCTGACACTGACATGTGTCAGAATTTGAATAGTTTGACACTGACATGTACCATCCATATTTATAATTGGGTTTCGAAGGCAAAGGATCCCTTCAGCCTATTTTATTGCAAACTGTCAATTTGTCAATAAAAAAAACCATGGTAAATAAAATGAATGTTTGTAGATTCTTACAGCAACGACTATAGAAAAAGAAAAAAATTAATGGTCTTACAAAAATTGTAAAATTGTATATCTCTCTTGGTTTAACTGTCCTCCCGCCCACCTGAATTTCTAAAATTAGCCGTCAATTTAGTATTCGCTGTTTTATTTATTATGAAAGTCTGCGGGTGGCACCATTAGCCTCATTAAGCGTTTCATTTAACTTCCCATTTGCATAATTTTCCTGGAGGCATGGGCGGAGGAGTGAGATTAGCTAGAATTAGATGAAGTTATCCCCTAATTTAATTGTTTTAAGGGCAGCTGATTTAATTTCTTTAAAAGTTTCTTAATAGATAATAATGTAAATAATTGAAGGCCGAGAAGGATACACTTAGTAACCTATGTAGCCTCACGAGTTAACTGCCATATTGGATGTTGTGTGGTCATTGTTGGTTGTGGGATTTTGATTCGACGATCGTTGTCCTGATCATCGTTGCGGCGTCAAAACTGACACTCAGAAGGCATCTCCTGGACAAGACGCGCCTGATCAGGAGGTTCCTCTCACCGCAGCTCTAAATACTGGTTTGAGTCCTGTCCCGTATATAAATAAGAAGCTTGTCCATATTTTCATCTCCGATACCCAAGGGCAGTTATCTATTCGTCGGAATATTGCGATATGCCATACCCCTGGGCTTTCGGTGCACGGGTCATTTGATGCCTACTGTCGGCCTAGTCTTAACCCTTACGCCACGCCAAGAGCCACTAAAGTGGTCGTGTGCTGTCGTTCCCACGCCAACGACCACTAAAGCGGTAATGGCGGACGTGTCAAAACAATTTTCCTGCTGACAGAGGTATATTTTCGCTCTTTCTTTTTTCAACTATTGGCGTATAAGCTACATTTTGACATGGGAGGAAAGGCGTTCAAAAGGTTTAAACCATTCGTGCGCCGAAAATCCTGGTGTATGAATGACTATTCGAATTATATTAAGAGTCATTAGCAAGTTGATAATTAAAAGAAGATTTTGCTAGATATATCAATATTTCCCTTCAGTGAGTGTAATATGAGATCAATATCGAGGTAAATATAGGTTACATTTGTATGCCAGCTAGTCGTCTTGTAATGAGGTAGAGCGGTGTCAGCATTTCCTAATAGCGTGGGTTTACCAGCACTTGTTTATTTATTTTACGTCACCTCGGCTACAAAATAAACGGAAAATTTTATTTCCTGGCTTGCGCGACTTGTGTAAACATCGACGGGTGATGATAGTAAATAAATAAATACTAAGGGACATTCGGCATTCTTAAACAAAACGACCTAGACTCAAACTAAGCAAAGCTTGTACAGTCGCCATCAGATATATCGCAACATATAGGGCGTACATAAATATCGGAACACGACTCTTATTGACTGGGCGTTACAGTACATGTTCAGATATTTATGAACGCCTTATATGCTGCGATACATCTGATGGCGACTGTACCATGGGTACTAGACGACGATAATAAACATAATATATAGATACATACGTAATGACGACGCGTTTGGCGCAGTTTGTAAACACCTGCCTACTGAGCCGGCGGTCCCGGGTTCGAATCCCGGCCAGGGCAAATATTTGTGTGATGAACTCGAATATGTGTACTGGGGGTCATGGTTGTTCTATGTATTTAAGTATAATATTTATCTATATAAGTACGTATATCGTCTACTACCCATAACACAAGCTTTCTTGAGCTTAAGAGCCCACCCATGCAAAATTCGTCAGGGGAATGATCTTAGATCTCAACATCTATACTGATTAAAAAGCTGTCCCTTGGAAATAAGAAACTTAAACAGTTTTTCTTCAATCTTGTCAACGTGAAAACACGATTGGTAATCATTTTCTCGATACTTTTATCTGTTAAACATAACCCTTTTTTTAGATATTTTCGGTTGGATCTTCAAAACGCTTCCGTTTTTAACAACGTTTTTTAGCTTAATAGATGCACAATTATAAGTTCTCAAAAACTGTAAAACTATTTTCACTATAAAATGCACACGTTCATGACACAACTCAAAAAACATGATTTCCGCGCTTCCGAGCACGCACTGCCATCTCGCTCACGCTTACGCTCAGTGAGAGAGAGAGCTAGCCAACGCGTTGGCGCCCTCTTAATTTGGGACTAGATCGCTTTGTGTGCGGTTATCCGATATTTATATATTATTTATTTGTAATGTGGGGAGATAACATCCATTACCCAGGAACAAATATTCGAGTTCATCACACAAATATTTGCCCTGGCTGGGATTCGAAGGACCGTCGGCTCTGTGGGCAGGTGCACTGCAAACTGCGCCGCCCACGTCGTCAATTGATAAATCGCCTGCACGTCATAACAGACACGCGACTCTGACGCACGACAAATACTACCTATCACTTTTCTTTCAATACTGTGCGGGCAAGATAGTAGACGATGAGTCGCGTGACAAGTGAAGTTGAGGCAAGATATGCTAGTCCTGCTGCTTTTGTTGACTACGTTATTATCACGTTCACTGCGGGTTGAGTCAAATCGGCCTCAATCGCGACTTTACCTTGGTGCGGGGCTAAAAGTTCGTGTTATCTCTCTTGTGCGGGAGCTGCTGCCGTTTACTTATAAGGCGTACGACAGAGTCAAATATACATTTATTTATGTTTTCCAAAGCCGGACTCGTTGGTACAAGAAAACGTTTGAGGTCTTAATAAGCCTCAAACGCACTGGGTATACTTTGTTTTCACTCAGTGCGGATTGAGGTTTATTAATATCTCAAAAAAGCGACCTCAAAGCCGCACTGAGCGGGACGCGGGCGGCGCGGGAGTCGATCGCTTCACGTTAGTGCGGCCACAGTTATCGATGCAGAACCACGTGTGTTTCACGATAATCACTTTGCTCAACATAGCCTGATTAATTATATTTTTATAAATCATTGTTTCTACAGATGTTTTTAATGTATGATAATGTTTTGTTTAAGTCTTATTCTACTACTCAATAATAAATTAATAAATCTATAAGCATTCTTTTAACTTTCCTTAAATATACTGATACTTATAAAAATTGCTTATCGTGAAATTAACTTATATAAAGAACCATATATTCTTTACCCAAGTAACTATGAAGACAAGTGTTTTTTATCGTACATGTGACTATATTGTTTACAGAATGTCATAAATCAACGGGTTTTTTCTAAATAATCGAAAGATTTATTTCTTCCTTTAAGAGTATTAAAACAAACCTTTAACCAAGTAAAGCATGTAGGTAGGTACTCTAGTTACAAGGAAACAAATAATAAACTTATCGATAATTTAGCGATATTTGCCATTCTCTGCCTGAAAGGCCTCAAAGATTCTGAAGGTTTTTTTTCTTTAACCAAAAGTCAGAACCAGGGGCGACGCTAAGGGTATATTAAGCATTTACTGACGAATGTAGAGCACATGAAAAAAAATGCCTAGTCCGAGTATAGGCAAAGTTATGGAGGATTTAAACACCTACTGAAATTCGAGGTCGATTAGGCCTGACCCGCACTGAAAAAGAGCTTAGGTTTGGGCTGATTCGACCTCAACCGCACCAGTTGAAAGTTCCTCAAGATTTGTCCCGCAGTGAACGTGTTATACAGCGGTAGCTAGCTGAATGATTACTATGGGAAATAAGGCGATGATTACGGTAAATCAAAAAAGTGGATACAGAATAGTTCTACCTCCGGGGAAGTTGCAGGCGACATACAACTGACAGTGTAATTCGAATGAAAGTGCCCACCGGCCAGTAATAAATGCAACATACTTAATAGTTATTAATCTAAACCTAAAGCCAATCTGCACGGCGTCCTGGCAAGCTCATCGTTAACTATAATATGATCTCTAGATCACTACACGCGTATAACATTTTCGTTATCACTATCGTAGATTTTGTCGTTGGCTTCGTCATCTTACCTCAAATTGTCTATTCGCTTAACGGACCAGTATATTTCAACCTATGACCTAGAACACCGAGGCGATGTAGATGTGATGTACTGAATTCCACACCTGTTGATATCCCTAAAGATCACTAAGTTAAGGCCAGGTAACACCTCGCCTTAAGTAATATAATCCTTATACCCCTACACTTAGCATCAAAATAGAAATTGTCTATTCATTTGACGGACCAGTATATTTCAACCTATGACCTAGAACACCGAGAAGATATATGTAATGTGAATTCTACACCAGTAGATATCCCTAAAGATCACTAAGCTATCACGCGCCAACTAATTGTTTTAGCAGCTAGGGGATGGTCTTCTTAACGGCGACCGCGGTCTGGGTGGCCCCTAATAGTCCTTAAGTGCCGAACTAGGCAATAACCTTCGCAAGCTCACATATCATGTTGATCCAGTTATAAATCGATCTCGTTGCATGAAATTATGTTCTAGAGGTGCCCGAAAATTCGTTCGCGTCACTATCTTATTTTCTATTCCGTAATCAAATTTAAATTATCTTTAAGCTCATTACCATCTTTGGATGTCCAACTACACTTGTACGAAAATTGGTTCAAATCTGATTGATGGCTTTAAATAATATAAAATTGGGCAAGTGCGAGCCCGACTCGCGCATGTAGTTTTCCGTACCTATACATATATATAATCTATAACAAGTTTGTTGTATGGAAGCCCCCCTTAAATATTTATTTTATTTTATTTTTAGTATTTGTTGTTATAGCGGCAATAGAAATACATCATCTGTGAAAATTTCAACTATCTAGCTATCACCGTTGTTGAGATACAGCCTGGTGACAGACGGACGGACGGACGGACGGCGAAGTCTCAGTAATAGGGTCCCGTTTTTGCCCTTTGGGTACGGAACCCTAAAAAACCAATACGAAACCTTACAACAAGAACGAGTCTTCATACAACAGATTTGCGAAGGATGAAGCTGCTTTTAAAAGTGTGTGTCGATGAACTAATCATAGAGACGTTTTCGATGTGACAGATGCTTAATGGACGAAACTTAGCCCGTGGCTAACCAAAACTGGCTTTACTTTCAAGCGCTAATTAGGTTTCTAGGCGTAATTATTCTAAGTACGAAACAAACGGAAAGGTGGCGCGCTGTTAAGTTTTTTCCCTCAATCATTAATCTTTCCTCATAAAAAATTGCCTTATCATTGACATAGCTGATACGCTAATTAATATCAAATATTTCGCAATACATTACAATTCATTGTTATTTAAATATTATTATTATTATTTTACAATATATTATATTACTTTATATAGGTTATTTTTTAAGTTGCCAAACATTTTAATGCTGCTTGATTTCAAGAGTAGAATCTATGTTTCAATTTATTGCTGCAGTTTTTTCAGGCCGCACTCGTTATAAATATCGGAGACAATCTTACACAAATTAAGTAGGTTTGTAAATGTATTAAGCTATTTACAGTCATGTAAAATTGTCAGGTACGGCCCGACATGTTTCGAGCTCCCAGTGCTAAAAGTTACCGCGAGGCCGTACGGATAGCATTAGCAACTATTAACATTTATCCTGATGAAGATCTCATACTAGTTCGAAACAGTGTTATAGGCAAGGTACGTAATTAATTCACGTCAGTAATTATTTACGCATAAGCTACAACTTTATGACGCGACGGAGGTGTATGTCCTTGAGATAAAAATCTCCTTACATATAGACAGCAGTCGACATTGAGAGATCGAATAAACCGCCAAGCTGTCACAGACTAACCTGACAAGGATCCCATCCGAAGAGAGACAATCCGTAGATTGACATGAACATCTCAGATATTAAAGTTCAACAGATGCTCAAGATAGGATTGCGAAAGACCCTTTTCTCAGAAATATTGGCACACAAAAAGGTTTGGGTTAGTTTCAGTTGCCTAATTTATTCCTGAAATTGATAACCGGCTGCCCCTACACGCCCTTCTAGCTTAGCTTGGTATAATTTCTAGGAAGAAATAATCAATATCTGATTTTCCGAGAGAGCTCTGAGAGTCCGTTATTTTATTTTATCAAACAAAAACCTTTTCGCTCTTTTATAGATACAACAATTTCAGGTGTACATATGTGCAAAATATGTCTACGTATGCATCTGTGAAAAGTACGAAAATAAAATGCCCAACGTTTATCGACACCCGCCCCTTTTTTTGGGCTTTAAAAAGTATCAGTAATATCTTGTAGACTACAGAATCCCAAAAACACCTTCAGTATACTTTATTAGATAAAAAATGCCCAAAGGACGTCTGAATACACTCGCTCGGACCCTCGTGTAATATCGGACCATTCTATTCATCACCTATCGGAGAAAACTCAATTTCGCAATATGACTAGTATATTAAAAGCTTCCAAAGAACCGTATGGAGTTTTCTTACGATTGGAAAGTTTTTTGTCGAACATTTATAGTCCTTCGGTTGTTGTTATGTACGATCTCATTAAAGAAAACAGTACTATTATGTGGTTTTGTACCTCATTATCGTCCGTCATAAAAGAGAAGCGTGTTTCATACATAAGGCGATATTTTGGAGGATTATCAACTCTAAGCTAGCCTTCGTCAAGAGTTAAAATTGATCAAGTCAGGTAAACGCGATTATTATTTAAAGCATAACGTTGTGGTAGCTCAGTGGATAAAGCACTACTCCCAATAAGTAGAGGCCGTGGGTTTGAGCTCCATCTACAGTGTAGTGGATCACAAAAAATAAAGTACAGATTTATATTTAACCTTTGCTTCAATACATAAAAGGTAATACAGGTAAATTATATTTATATTAATTATTTAGTCTACCCACGGGCCACGGCCCACATCGGGATGCTACATTTGTGTCCATTCGAAATCGACACGCGTTCGTAGCCAGTCGTAGCGGCCCCTGAACAAATTACGTCGCATCTTACACAAACAACCAAATCTCATGCGTGCATGCATCAACCAAATCTCTTTTGAGAAAATCAAAAGAGAACCTTCTGTAGTTGATCGAGTGAGCGAAGCGAGCGAAGTATCTCCGTTCAACCTTTGCCAAAACATTTCGAATGGTCGGATGTCCAGCTGTTCTATCCGATAAAAATAAAAAATGTCGTCGTAGACCCGTTATAATAAGTTTTAATTACAATCAGTAATTTCAATAAATATTTACGAGGCTCACTGAGCCACTAGTATTATACGGTTCTCGGTCTTGTCGTCGAATTGTTTTTCGTGGAATGTTCCATTTCGTTGAAGTGTCATTCCGAATAAAGAATACCTAAGAAGATTTTCTCTGAAACCGTTAACTATTTTGGATTGTTATAATACAAACTTAGCCTAACCTAACCTAAACATTAGGATGATATTTGTAACAATTATGAAAAATGTATGACAAGTGAAAATCAGCGAAATGAAACATTCCAAGAAAAAGCATCCTATTATCGGACAACCTCACACAAATCGATCTAGTCCCAAATTAAGCTCAAGAAGGCTTGTGTTATGGGTACCAGACGACGATATACGTACTTATATAGATAAATATAATTACTTAAATACATAGGCACAACCATGACCCAAGCACAAATATTCGAGTTCACACAAATATTTGCCCTGGCCGGGTTTCGAACCCGGGACCGCCGGCTCAGTAAGCAGGTGTCTACAAACTGCGCCAAACGCGTCGTCGAATTCGTCCTATTATACATATATCCAGACTTAGGTCGGTATATTTCTGAACTAGGTTGGCCTGGTTTCTGAGCTGGTCAATTTCAAGCGGCCCCGACACGGCTTTTCCCCGACATATTTCAACTTGATTGTTAAATAAATTCGCAGGGTAGTTGGGCTATTTACGACTGAGGCGTAGTTTGGCGTATGTAATTTATTTGGTGTTAAATTGACCAATACGTTTGGTAATGTACGTTAAATAAACTTCTAGACTAGGCTAAAGTTAGTAGGCTATTGATTCGGGGCCAGCAACATACGAGTATAAGGGAGCTTCGAATAGAATGATGTCAAATGAGATATTTAATAGAAAGTGAAGTATTTGGAGTGCAAATAAATCAATTCCTAATAACCTAAGATTAAAAACAAAATTACTATCCTTACTAGGTGGATTCCGATTCTCCTTTTTGATTTTGATATACCTAGTATCTCATATGAAAAGTATTCGATTTATTTGTAAGACTAAGTACCTACCTACATTTCTGCGAGCCTCGAATAAATGTAACGAAACTCTAAAACGCCGTCGGCCCAAAGTTGGAAGCGAACGAAACGATGGAGACAGTGATACAAGGGGCTATAGCAAAAAAACGGTTTTTTTAAACAGTTTTTGGAATCGGTTACGTTGCGTTTTACTGAAAACTCGAAACGACCCAGCTCTAGAGCTTCAAAGATAGATAGGTACAAAGATTTAAACAAATGAAAATCTATTTGCGTAGATGTAACAAAACGCTAGCCCATGTTAAACCTCATTGTATACGTAGGCAATTAATATCCAGTGTCTATTAGATAATCGCGGGTTAAGCCAACATGGGCTCTCACTAATTCACTTTATTGATAAATGGCGGACTAATTGTCAGCGATAATTGAGCGATACGCGCTGTGCGTCGATTCGTCATGATTATGTAAAACGGGGTTCCGGTTCGTGACTTAAGATGGCCGCATGCGTTTAAGTTTCGCTCTTTATTATTTATTCATTTTTGTTGTTCAATGTGTAGTATTGATAGCGTATTGTGCAGTGATCTAACGTATGAGTGAATAGCTAATGAAGAATTCAACTTGAAGCGTTCATAGCCCTTCCTGGGTCAAGGCCCGATAGTCCGTGTGGTTTTTTGTAAATCGCTATCACTTTACAAAAAGCTCAAGTCACCGTACAACGTTCTTACAACCTTGACATTGGCAAAATTGTTCCAATGGACAGACGCCATTTTTTTTTTTTATATAAAAATAGAATATGTAAAACGGGTGCGAATATGCGTAGCCCAGCAAAAATTACTGAAACTTTTAATATGGTGGGGTAGAAGTACCAGTTTGAACCATCTTAGTACTATTTTTAAGGCCGGCAACGCACTTTATGAGCCCTCTGGTATTGCAGGTGTCTATGGGCAACGTTTGCTCGTTTGCCGCCAGTGACATAAAAAAAAACTGTTTATTAGCAGATAACTTTTATTGGTGTGCAATAAAGTATTGTATTATTATTATTATAACAAATAAAATATTTTTTTTCCAAAGAGATCTTAGACTTTCCCTATTACATGAAGTTTAAGTTTTATAGGTAATTAGCTATAGAATTATTTACACCAAATCAAAACTCAAACGACTGCATTGAAAGTAATGTATATATGGGTAAGGCCGCGGAAAGTTACCAATTTGGACGTTTTAAATTTACCCAGCTGATTAAAAAAAAATGGTAATCCCTACAGTTTCAAAAATATTTTTATTATATGTAGGGATGGGAAATCTCGTGGTCGCAAGATAGATAATTGATATAAACCCCTTCAAAAAAAAAACAAAAAATGTATTTCCGTCCAAAACGTAACGAAAGTTGGTTAATTTTTTCGACCACGCATCATAAGTGCTCTGTTATTTTCATGATATTTTAACTTTCATGGTCATACTTTTGTTTTAAACTAAAATTTATGACATAGCGATAGTAATACCGATTACAGAATAAGTATGGTAATACAAATCCCATCAAAAACATAAATGTAAAATGAGAGCCAAGTTCAATATCGCGTGCACTTCGCCGACAAAAGAATTGAGATCTGCAAGGGTGCCAAGTTCTTTGCTCTAAAATTTTTAGATACAAGGACATGCGACATACTCAATGCATTTATTTTACTTGGGGAGTAATTCAATATCAAGATTTGACTTGGCTAGTTTTCATAAACTAACTAAATTTTATAAAAGTAACATATTCATAGTCATAGTTCATTATCAAGCTAACAGTATAAGTAACAAGACGTACACTAACTTGCGTACTTACCTTTACGAAAATAGGTTAATGATTTGATTGATTTTGATTTATAATATAAATTTATATTTTAAAACTAGCCAAGTCACGTCTTGATATTGAATTACACCCCAAGTAAAATAAATGCATTGAGTATGTCGCATGTCCTTGTATCTAAAAATTTTAGAGCAAAGAACTTGGCACCCTTGCAGATCTCAATTCTTTTGTCGGCGAAGTGCACGCGATATTGAACTTGGCTCTCATTTTACATTTATGTTTTTGATGGGATATCATTACTTTTTGTACAGAATTTATTATGATGTGTAAATTACTTAATTATTATTTGTTAATTAGTTCTGTGTGCTATTCTAGTACATCTTTTGAAAGTTTTGAACAAACAAAGAATTTTCCAAAACGGTTAGTACGTATTGGATTTTTATGTGCATGTATGTGTAAGTGTGTGCGTGTGAGTGTAAGTATATGCTATTCTAGTATATCTTTCAAACAAAAAAAGAATTTTCGAAATCGGTTTATAAATGACAGAGTTCTGAGGCAACAACCATCAATAATAATAATAATAATAAAAAACATAAAAAAATCACTGTTTTAGATTTTTATATGTATACACACACAATTACTAAGCTGGATGCCAAATTTCACCTTTCTAGGTCACCTGGAAGTGGGTTAGGTTTTTGATTACTAGTCAGTCAGTCAGTCAGTCAGTCAGTCAGTCAGTCAGTGATAAAAATACCGTTTTTTGGACTTTAATATCTCAATAACTATTTAACCTATATTAATGAAATTTGGGGTTCTACTTGTTCTAAAGGATCTTAATACATAAGCCAAATTTCATTTTTTTATGTTAAATAGATTTGGAGTTATTGGGGGGTCAAAAGTGGCTCCAAACGGTTCGTGTAATATAACACACGGCTGCTGCTCGCCAGTTCCTGCGGTGAACTTGGCTGGACACGCTGCCGCGTGTCTAGATTTATTTTTTTATCTTACTTTACTTTAATGGTTCATGATTCCACACTTGTGTTACGAATACTTTCGTGACGCTTTATGTAGCTTGTTTTTAAATATTTTTTGGCGAAAATACGTTTACGTGCACTGGCAACTCATATTCTAGTAGGGCAACACCGATGAGCAAGTCCAAATCCGTCAGTTTGTCAACAAACGCAATTCAAAGTAGACACAGTCATAGTTTCGTGAAAGTACCCCCAAAGTGTCGTGTGTGATTTTAAAGGTAAGGAGTGATTGTATTTAATCAGTTTTTTTTGGACAATAGCGTAACGGTTTTCAAGCAAGTGACACGTATTATTGTATAAAAAATGTCTTTATTTCACCATGAAAATCCACTTTTTTTCAAAAATACGTTACACTTTCGTTGCGAATATGTTACATTTTTGAAAAATGTTACGTATTTTCTACGTAACATAACGAATAAATGTTGTAAAGGGAAGTGCACACAGAATATACTAACTTAAATAAGTTTTATTAGATTTTTAATGACCCGAAAATATACAAAGTCGAACAAAACTCCTGTACAATAATAAAATAAATAAAAACAACATCTAAATAAAAAAAACTGTTTTAAGAAGAAAAAAAAATATTTTCGACCTCAAGTCACAGTAGAATCATTGATTCTAAAGCTGTTTTATTGTTATACGGTCGTCTTGTTACTAGTATTCGGTCCCAGCAGTGAACAAATAGTAATTACTGCCACCTGGTAAAAAATGAGAGGCTTTAAAACACTAGAGCGGTTTGGGTTTCATTAGTTCCATCACACGCGTGTTTCATTATATTGATTTTAATGTGCCATGAAAATTTTGTTTACAGGCAGTAAAAACTAATAATTTTATAACTTGATTTTTTTTCTTAGCTACGTTATTTAATGGGAATATTTTCCAGTATGATCTATATCCCATATGGGTAAGGCCGCGGAAAGTTACCAATGTGACATAGAAGTAACATAAAAAGATTTACGTTATGTTATCATAAAACGTAACATAAGTCGTTCTAAAGCTTAGATCATACTGGAAAATATTCCCACTAAATAACGTAGCTAAGAAAAAAATCAAGTTATAAAATTATTAGCTTTATATTGCCTGTAAACAAAATTTTCATGGCACATTAAAATCAATATAATCAAACACGCGTGTGATGGAACTAATGAAACCCAAACCGCTCTAGTGCTTTAAAGCCTCTCATTTTGTACCAGGGGGCAGTAATTACTATTTGTTCACTGCAGGTACCCAATACTAGTAACAAGACGACCGTATTAACAATAAAACAGCTTTACAATCAATGATTCTACTGTGCCTTAAGGTCGAAAATAAATTACTTTCTTCTTAAAACAGTTTTTTTTATTAAGATGTTGTTTTTATTTATTTTATTATTGTACAGGAGTTTTGTTCGACTTTGTATATTTTCGTGTCATTAAAAATCTAATAAAACTCATTTAAGTTAGGATATTCTGTGCGCACTTCCCTTTACAACATTTATTCGTTATGTTACGTAGAAAATATGTAACATTTTGCAAAAATGTAACATATTCGTAACGAAAGTGTAACGTATTTTTGAAAAAAAAGTGGATTTTCATGGTGAAATAAAGACATTTTTAATACAATAATACGTGTCACTTGCTTGAAAACCGTTACGCTATTGTATAAAAAAAAACCGATTAAAAACAATCACTCCTTACCTTTAAAATCACACACGACACTTTGGGGGACTTTCACGAAACTATGACTGTGTCTACTTTGAATTGCGTTTGTTGACAAACTGACGGATTTGGACTTGCTCATCGGTGTTGCCCTACTAGAATATGAGTTGCCAGTGCACGTAAACGTATTTTCGCCAAAAAATATTTAAAACAAGCTACATAAAGCGTCACGAAAGTATTGTAACATAAGTGTGGAATGCTGATCCATCAAAATAATGTAAGATAAAAAATTAAAATGATTATATTATCATTATTCCGTAATCAGTAGAACTATCCTTATATCATAAATTTTAGTTTAAAACAAAAGTATGCCCATGAAAGTTGAAATATCATAAAAATAACAGAGCTTTTAGTCACACCTCGGACAATGGCGATCAAATGTATGAAAGAAACGCGTTGCTACGCACACAGTCTAAGCTCGTGTAGGTGAACGCGTACCATGCTTGTGTGAGTGAGATAAGACATGCTAGGGTTGCCGCCATTTTGAACGCACGAGTCGGGAACACAATGTGCAGCAATATGAGATGACGTTGTAATAGCGGCGTCGAATTAATTTTGTGTGCTTATAATTAAATTAAACTAATGTTAAACTACGATTTCTTATTCCGCCCGCATTCAAATTCGATAACCTCAATGACTAAAAACTCATTGCGCGAATTAGGAAGAACACAGGAAGAATTAAGAATCATATTACGCAGTAAGGTGGGTATCTAAGCTCGATTTATACAAATAGTTTCCTATTTTGAATCAGTATAAACGAAGTATAATAAATAACTAAATTTTTGTAAGGAAATTCAGCCCACCAAAATATTACGTAGGTAAGTTGAAAACATGATTTTTTGTTCATATATATATTGTGTTGTTTTCAGTGTGATCTGATAGGTTTAGGTCGAAAACGGATAGGGCAAAAAAAATACTAAACATAAGTACCTATTGTAAGTTGGTTTTCTACTAAAACATAAAACACTTTGAAAATAACTGGGTAAGTATGTACTTGCCTTGATTCATCCAATGGGAATCTGTAGAACTTTCTTTTATTTTTGTTGTTTATAGAGCTTAAACAACCGTACACAGCACAACTCACGCCCATTACAAAAGTATTTGTTTAATATTTGAATATTATACGTGGCCTCCGCTCTGCGCACCGCGTCGTCGTAGCGTCCCTGCCAGCCGGTAACTGCGAGGTAACCGAGCGCGGGTGGGCGGCACTTTCGGGGGGAGGCAGGGAGTGTCCATACTGTACGTTAGTACTCTTTATTATACTGTGTTTTAGTACTCGTGGTCGAAAAATGTAATCAACTTTCGTTACGTTTTGGACGGAAATATATTTTTAGTATTTTTATAAAGGGGTTTATATTAATTATCTTACTTGCGACCACGAGAATTCCTATATCTACATATGATAAAAATATTTTTGTAACAGTAGGGGTTACCAATTTTTTTTAATCAGCTGGGTAAATTTGAAACGTCCAAATTGGTAACTTTCCGCGGCCTTACCCATCTATACTTACTCCTGCCCGTCTAGCACAACTATGGTTCGCGACTTATGTCGCGCGACATAGCATCACCCGTCACTCTCTTACAGTACTGTACAGAAAGAGATAGGTACTATATATCGCGCGAGATATCGTCGCGTGTCACAGTTTTGCTAAAAGTGCTGGAGCAAATGCCGATTAAGGAATTCCATCTATTATACTCACAGATCCACACAAGATAGTGACCATTCGGGGAAATGTTCTCTTCAGAATTGTGATTTGATGGGATCTGTGCAGAATAGACGGCACTCCTCTTTAGGCCTGGGTCTCCTATTAATAGGCAGCGTACAGCGTCTTTCCATACTAAGCATTGTGCTATTAGTATGGAAAAATGCTGCACGCTGCTGTGACGCTGCGTACAGCGTCTAATAGGAGACCAAAGCCTTATTTGTAAGCATATGTACCTAGCCACTAAAAGACGGTGCTTCGCAGACTGAACATCTCAAATCGTCTGTAATAGACATGACCGATCATGATGTTGATGACGATGTACCTATTTAAATTTAAAATTGTTGTCGTTTTCATTTGTACCTACACGTACTTTTGTTCCTTGTTACAAGATTTCAGACAAAAAAATCGTAATTTAATAATCGGCTTAAAGCCTGAACTTCTGGGTAAAGTTGAGAAGTACTTCAAATTAGTATATAGTATTTGATTTTGTAACAAAAAACAAGTAAGTACACATAAGTGCCTATAAAAATATCGTCTCAGGATATATGCAGAAATGTTGTAATATTAAACTGAAATATCCGACGATGTTGTTCAAAATAGAAAAATCGAAAGCCTAAAATTAAAGTGAATGTAAGCTTTAAGCGAAAATAAGTATTTCCTAGATGGCCTAAAGCAATACTCCAAAGTTTACCTCTTTAATAACAAGTGTACCTGTACTCGTTTAAAACAATTACAAATTTACAAAATTTACGAACACCGGCTTCGGGAAATAAGAAAAGTTTCTACGAGATCTTAATATGATGTTGCTATGAAATATGATTTTAACCCTGAAACTGAGCTCTAATTCACTGAAACATTGCGATATTTCCAATTTAGCGATAAAGTTATCAGTTTTGTTTTTATTTTCATCTTTTTACGCTACCGTACCTACCTTTAGTATTTAGTACATTTAATAGAAATAAAATAAAGTAAAAATAGTTCCGGCTAGGTCGTGGGTAATTTACTTTGAAATTCCGAGCTGAGTACACTTTAGAGGAGACAAATCCTTGTTAGGAGCCACTTCCCTGCACACGTCGTCTTCGTCGCAGCAGGCTAGGTTCGGGCTAGGTTAGGTCTAGCCGTCCTGGAGTCTGGGTAGGGCAGACTAGCTCCAGACTGATGATCTCGATGTAGTCCTGGGCCAGTCCCAGGCTTAGTCTAACCCCTAAGAAACGGGAGCCTATTAATAATACTCCGCTGTCCGTCTGTCTGTTTGTCTGTCTGCCTGTCTGTCCGTCTGTCACCAGGCTGTATCTCATGAACCGCGAAAGTTGTAGTAATAGTAATTTTTACAGACGACGTATTTCTGTTGCCGCTAAAACAACAAATACTAAATAACACGATACGTTAGACGAAGCGGTTGGCGCAGTGGTAAAGCAGCTGGGTCCTGAGCTGAGGGTTCGAATCCCGGTAGAATATTTGTGCCTGTGTAATGGATGTTATTTGTATTTAAGTATTTATGTATATAAGCCTACTAGAGCTTACTTATTTAATCATATGGCAGGGTTGTACGTTGAATGCAGCTTATATTATTAAGTTTGAAACTCATTACCCATTTGATGGCATCGTCGTTGAGGTTGATCAGGTCTTCGGATTAAAGCCTACTGCGACGTTGTCCGGTGCTTATTTATTTATATATTTATTTAATTCCTGCTATGTGACGAATTTTTGTTATTAAATTACCTGGCGCCTGTCACTTGCGCTTTAACGATGAACGATATTGGTGCTCAACATCTTGAATTTTAGGCATATCAAAATTGAGTTTATTCAACTCAATAACAAAAAACCGGCCAAGTGCGAGTCGGACTCGCGCACCGAGGGTTCCGTACAAACACTTTCCATCCCTAAGTGTTTAAGTTAAGTTTGCACCTGGTATGTATAGCGCCCCATATAAATTAGGTGCAAACTTGCAAAGTTAGGTATTAAAAAAAAACTACTTACTAGATCTCGTTCAAAACAATTTTCGTTGGTAGTTTTTATAGTAATGTACATCATATGTTTTTTTTAGATTTTTCATTTTCTTATTTTAGAAGTTAGAGGGGGGGGGACCAACTTTTTTCCACTTTGGAAGCGTCTGTCACGCAAACTATTCGGTTTAGAAAAAAAATGTTTTAGAAACCTCGATATCATTTTTGAAGAACTATCCATAGATACCCCACACGTATGTGTTTGATGAAAAAAAAAAATTTGAGTTTCAGTTCTAAGTATGGGGAGCCCCCAATATTTATTATTATTTTTTTATTTTTGCATCAAAATCTTAATGCGGTTCACAGAATACATCTACCTACCAAGTTTCAACAGTATAGCTCTTATAGTTTCGGAAAAAAATGGCTGTGACATACGGACGGACAGACGGACAGACGGACAGACAGACAGACAGACAGACAGACAGACATGACGAATCTATAAGGGTTCCGTTTTTTGCCATTTGGCTACGGAACCCTAAAAATGGGCACGTATTTGAATATCGCAAATTTAAATACCGACAATCAAAACATCTAAAATCAGAAAATTTAATGATCATAAATAACGTCTAAATTCAAAATATTATAAGTAAATATCTACTATTAACGTTCTTATAAAGGCATTCTTGTAGAGTCTTCTACTTATAATAGCATTTAACAAGCTGTAACATACTCAAGAGCATTCATTTTTATATGTCAGTCTTATAGTATGCTTTAAGACAAGCACCCAGGACGGTAATAGGATACTTATACTAATAGTAACATTTCACAAGCGTGAATACTCTCAAGATCATTCGTTCTTATTGCACTGTCTTCTAGTTGGCTACAAGATTATATTGAATGACACTTATAAGTATAAGTATCCTATAATTGTATGCAGAGAGATTAAATTGTCTTGAATAATATTTGATCCTACAGTAGTATTTTATAAGAGTACAAGATTTTATAATACACTAAGCTGAGGTTATTATAAGTTTGCATTCTTAGTAGTCTTCTTCAAGATTCATATAAGTGTAATTGTCCTGGATAAGAGCATTATTAGATTAAGCAACCTTATAAGCTACTCGAGTAATCACTTTACTAGTAAATACTTGGCATCTGTCTTGAATTCAGCGTTGCCAGATGGTTACATTTGTTACATTTTTCGTAACTTTTGACCCTCTCATAACATGTAACTTTTGATTTCTGAGGACATAGGTATCGTAACTTTACAATGGTTGGTTATTGTTAAAAATTCTGAAGTTGAACAGAAATATCAGTTTGTACATTTTAATGTTCTCACATTAAAGTGTACAAACTGATATTTCTGTTATATTTTATCCTGAGAGCATATATATGCTATTTGGACTCAAAATCTGCGTGTAGTTTATTTTTATGTCATCTACTTTTCAAGATATAATTATTTTTGAACCTCAGTGTGTAGTCCGAAGGCATACAACATTATTATGGTCTATATGGAGTTAGTAAGGCAAATTTTTAACCCTACGCACAGCTTCACGACACGCCGCTTGCCGGAACACATAGCATGGAAAGCCAACCTGGCGGATCGATCTGGTTAGGTTTGCGGGAGCAATTGGATGAGGGCGGCGCATGACTTATCGTTGTGGAGAAATTTGGGGAGGCCTTTGTCCAGCAGTGGACGGCTGATATGATGATGATGATGATGACACAGTTTTGTGTGCTAAATATGACTATATTCGTCTATGGCCATATTTTTATTTTATTTATTTATTTAAACTTTAATGCACAATACAAAAAAGTACAAATGGCGGACTTAATGCCTTTAGGCATTCTCTACCAGTCAACCACTGGGTTAAACAGAAATATGTAGTCGGTGCAGGATCAAAGTTACAGAGAAACAAAATAATTAACACGCAAATCAATAATATAGGAATGTATATATAATTCCATAAACGTAAGTATATTTTTAAGAAGTGACGGCTTTTTTCTTGGTGTTACAAACTTATTCTACAACACATTTTACTCGTAAAAGATGTTATTACATGCAGGTGTACTGAAGGAAAAAGGCCTATATAGTTCCTGCGGGAGTTATGGATTGTTATAACTCCCCATTTGATTCATTACATTATTTCAGACTAACAAGGTTTCAATCCAGCCAAGGTTTTTGTATTCAGTATTTTATGCTTTCATAGTTGGTATCGTTGGAACCCTCGGTACGCGAACGGACTCGCGCCGGTTTTTTTTATTAAAATTAAAATGAAACGTAACTTATGACACAATGGCTCTGGCAACACTGTCTTTTATTTTTCATTAATATGGCGGCGAGTTGTCTCGATTGAGTCTGCTTTAAATGCAAATTTTCTTATAACTGTCGTATAACAACTCAATGAAGAGTAATTTAAAAACATGGCGAATGTTCGTAATAATTGTTGAAATATTAACTATGTCAACAATATTTATGATATGTGATGCTTTTCAAGGGGCATTGTGAAATTAAACTATTTTTGGTAGACATTTACAATAAAAATGACTTCCCCGGCGAGTTCACACACAATATTTTATAATAAAACCAATATACGATTTTCGTTTACGAAATAGAGTTTCATTAAAAGGAAATAGTAGGAATACTTAAGTGTAGATATTTTTTTATCACAATAAAACAAAACACACCAACCGGCCGATACAACGAAGAGATATTGTTTATAAAAAGTACTTATAACTAATAACTAAGAACATTAGTAGTGCATTATAAACAATATTACCTACTCTAGTAATGTACTTATGTCAGATACTAATAAGATTATTATTGTTTAAAAATGTGTAGTCTCAGAACATTATAGAAGTAATTGCGCTTCTGCAAGTGTATTATAGGGCTTTCTGACATTCTGTGAGTTGATTATAAAAGCATTATAAGTAAAGAATGCTCCTATAACTGCGCCCAAATCCCAGGCTTGTAGCAAACTACAAGTTTCTTATAAAGTAGTCTTGAAGAATACAATAAGTACTGATTTTGCTAGTTGGGTTGCCACACTGAACTTCAAATATAGTACAAAAATAACAATTCGAAGTAAAACAAATATTGACTTTCAATTTTAGTTTGAAATTGTATCTTAAAAAGGCACATGAGCAACAGACACGATACGAATTTGAATTTCAAACTTCGGAGTAACCCCCTCAGCTCCCCGAATAATGGAAACCGCAGCTTGGATTGTGATGCAATTTTGTCAGCATCCCGGAACAAAGAGTGTATTATGTTGCCAGTTCAATTTCCAGGAAAAGGGCCGTCTGTGATGCAGTATAATGGCCTCGAGAAATTGCTTCACTTTTCACGAATAGATCAGGGCAAAAAGTGTATAAAGAGTATCCATCTGGATACTAGTCGAGTTCAAAGTCTAGATTTGTATTGAAAGTCAGTTTTCTATGGGGATGGGTCATGATTTCAGGAAAAATCTGAATAGCGCGCGATCGCCTTTTGTTTGGTATGGTTTGGATCTGGACATCCAACATCCACAGATGATTATAGGATATTAGCAACTCGCTTGAAATTGGCCTGGGGCCTCAAGTCAGGTATAACTACGGTGAAGAAAAAAATACGCGGACAAAGTTGCGGGCATCTCATTGTTAATAATACGTTTCCTCACGGTTACAAATTTTACAATATCTATATACTAAAGCAAAATTCCACCGCTCACCGGTTTACGTCGGTCGTCTTGGAGACTCTTGAGGTACTTAAGAAAGGTACTTAGCTTCTACTCGGCCAAGTTCAAGCGAGCTGCTAATTAGACGTTATGCATAATGATGTCTTATATTTTCACCGCAGCCTGTATGTAATGTGTCGCAAATACGTTTTTTGAACAAAAAATTTACGACGGGAGATGTGAAAGTGGTTTACATCTTCTCTGACGGAATTGCTGAGTATTAAAGTACACATACTTACCGTGCTTATAAATAAAATAGGCAAGCACATCCCAAGTAGCAAAACACTCCTGTAAGACCCGCTATATAAGATTTAACATCTTATAGCCGTTCTATAGCCGTCTTGTCTATGACCATTATCTCGAATTGTCTTGTAGGAGTCTTATAAAGGTTATAAATTTGACCAACTATCTTATAACAACATTGTACATGACTATTTGAGGTGCAAGAGCCATCAATCCTATAACTTAGTCTCTCTAACTTCTATAGGATAACTTTATAAGTGTCTTATAAGCCATACAGGCTTATAAGCACACTTTATAAAACTGTTACCAATGTGTCTAGAATAGTCTTATAAACGCATTTAGTAAAATGTTTACTCCTTTTACCGTTTTACTTCTTTCTTTCATAGGATGTATAATCCTATAAGTGCCATAGAAAATGTTGGTATACGGTATAGGCAGGCTTATAAGCGCGTTTTATAAAACTGTTACCAGTGTGTATAGTTTGGTCCTATAAACACATTTAGTAAAATGTTCACTTCTATTACCGTCTTACTTCTTTCTTTTATAGGATGTATAATCCTATAACTGTTATAGAAAAAGTCACTATAGGATAACAATTTATAGGACTGATTTAACCCGGTCGCTGCTTTTAAAAGATTATTGGCACTAAACTAGCATATTATATGATTGCTATAAGTAAGTTTTACTTATAAGCGTCTTGAACTTGCTGTTAATAGTCGAATGTCAGCCATCCACGAAGACGAAGAGTGGTACGGGTGAAATCCGTGATGGTTCCGTACCATAAAAATGCCTGTGAAGATGATAGTTTTAATAATGAAGATAATTTAGAAATGTATGGTGCTAGTCTTACCTTTTGACCTAAATTCAATAAAGTCACTATATGTATAATTTAATTTCCGTGCAAATCTCCATTTACAATTAGCTGGAAAGAATATACTTGTTGGTGGTACGGTTGACATTTTGTTTACGTATATTTATTTGTACGTTATACAACGCACATCTTTAGTACCAGTTATAAAAATAAATACAACCAAATAGAGAACCTCCTCTATTTTGAAGTCGCTTGAAATATTACCCTGAATATTCAATAGTGTATAATTCAAATTGATATCCTATCAATTTCATCACGGTTCACTTTAGTCAAAAAGAACCCTAAAGATAAAAATGGCGATGTTAATTATTTTCTATAATAGCATGACATAGAACAAATGGTTTTATAAAGGTCCTGGCGCGTGCAATTAAAGTGCATCCGATCCGCCATAAGCGCAATGGCTACTTTGTTCATATAATTATCGAAAAAATAAACAATTGTATAATATTTAATATTAAACTGTTCACGAGGGGCATGAAAACAAGCTTTCTAGCGTAATGTAAATTATCAATAAAATTAATTTCGCCAGCAAAGTATCTGGGCATACTTCTCTAAATAACATTTTAAGTTTAACACTTAATCACATTTTGGAAACATGATATGGTCAATACTTACACTTTTCCATGTTTTACTTCATTTTTATTATGACACATCACTTGGCACGAAGTAAAAACAAACGAATTCATCATGCCCTATAGCGCTATTCCCGCTGGCCACAAAAGGATCAATTACTCCAGTAATGGCATGCGCCAGATCGTTATAGGACTAATTGTGCTTATTAAGTGCGTTTTCCGGAGACTTATAGGAGCATTTTATCTTGTAAGTGCACGTAACAAGATGTTTTAAAAATTGAATTGCACTCTACTGGACTATTATAAAACTACTATAAGACGGAATTGCACTATAAAATGGGCCTAAACACGGTTTTGTAGTAGTTTATTGGAGCTCTATAGGACTAATAAAAACATGGTCCTAGAACGTTTACACGACGAAATTTTGCTACTTGGGATGCCCTTGACGTCAGAAGGGGCTGAATTCGATGTTTATAGAGATATCCGTCCGTTATAATGTATTATAGCGGTTATTGTATTAAGCGGTTTACTCTCACGTGAAATTGTCAGGAACGGCCCGACATATTTCATGGACAATTGCCGCGCCGGTGTACGGGTATAGTACAAATTTTCTAAACTAAGCTCATCCACTTAAGAACTCAATACCATTGAGTGGTTAACCACAAATTAAGATAACGAGCTCGCAGTAAAAGCAGATTGTAACCACCTTAGAAAGGTTAATATAGATTATCGACTCTATTTCCTTGGACATTAGACTACAAAATACACTAACAGAATAATGGTGATCGTAACTTTTTTGGAATTTTACAACCGCCCGACTCTCAACAAGAACGTACTCTCTAGAAAAAGGACTATGAACTCTCATCATCAACCATTTTAAACCTATTCAACAAGGCATAAGGTTGAAAATTCAATATTCACGCAATGTAGTTCCCACCTTTTTTTCTAAGTAACTGGTTGGCGGTTACGAGAACAAAAGCAGATAGGATTGTATTAGACACAATGCCATTATGAATGCAGGATGAGCTTAGTTTAGATAATTTCTGTATAGCAGTCCTTGATGAAGAGCTCCATACGAGTTCGAAACATGTCGGGCTGTACCTGACAATTTCACGTAAATGTAAATCGCTTAATAGAATAATTAAATATGTCTCACGAAAGTTTTAATAAGATTATTATAGCGGTGATATTACGGACATATGTCATTAGAATTGTCGAATTTGCTTCTGGTGAGAGTGTTTATTTAGCGAAAAGCTATTAACTTTGCCAATGTCAATGTAGTTCGAATAGGTAGAAAACATTGATAGTTATAATTATATAGGTACCCGTGATAATCGATTATGATATGATTACGCAGACAATTTAATGGAAAAGTTAAGTAGTAGCTGTTGTTCTCAAAAAAAAAGTAATAGAAAACTTAGTGTCTGATTTTTAAAAGCGGCCTACTTACAGAATAAAGTTTATTTTGTTTTGTCATTGCTCTATTTTTGGTATTGCGAAGTCGTCGGTTTAGGACCCTGAGTCTATTTAGGTACCTACTCCATCATATTACGCAAGACCTTAGTAATTCCAGTTTTCCTTTAAACTACTAGCAACAATGGCCGCTATAAATAGCCGCCATGATTAATTCCCGCGCGTTCGAAATTTCGAATTAATTCTACGCTTCATGAAATTCCTATAGACGTCATTCTCTACGTGCGCCGACCACGCGCGCCTCGAAATAGCATCCGTATTTGTGAAGCTCCATGGTTCATTTATTTCCTAGGGGGTTTTTGTGTTTTCCGCTCTAGAGCGGAAAAACAGCGTGATAAATACTAAGTTACTAGGAACGATTTCCAATGCAAGACAATTGTACATTTTGTTCGTTACTTTTTGGGAAAAAAAATATTGTGAGATTTTCATTCCTTTCAATAACTTTTTTGAGCAACGGTATGAGTTGTATGATATGAAAGTAATTCCTCACTGAATTGTATATCGAAACAAATTGTAGACTAAACCTTATTTAATAATTTAATTTATTAATATTCAAAAGAGGATGATTTGAACACACTACGTTCGTCCTAATCTGAATCTTAGACTCGGCCAGCGAGGAGTCGGTACTGGGGTAGTTATAATTATGTAGAGACCGCCAATATTCTTCAGATTCGAAGTAGTCGAAAATATTCTGTGCGGTTAGGAATTAATCGATATGTCTTGCAATATTTATTTCAAAACTGGAAGGGTAACCGATTCCACCTGGTAGGATGGGTACTTGCTTCAGTTCGTCGATTTTTTCGATAATTAATTTCAACGCCATCTGGGCCCCATTAATCATAACGAGAACAATCCCAGGTCCCAATTTCTTTGTATTGCGAAGCAATAAAATTTTCGTTTATGGATTCATTAACAATAAGAACAAATGGAGGATGGCGTCATTCCATGCTCTTCAATATTTGTTCGCACCAGACGAACAAAAACGAGCGCAGCAGGGAAACCTTGTAATTAACATGACAATTGGATTTTAATAAATTACGCAGCTCTGAAATCAATTTCTTTTCGAATAAAAGGCGAAGAAAACTCGCAGAACTCCATTCACTCGAAGACATCCAAGCAACCATGTGGAATAAAATTACTCGTTTCTTCTGTCTCCTCATAATCACGGCGGCGATGGCTAGTAAGTATAGAAAATCTATTTTCTTTCAAACTATGTGACACTTGCCATTTTTTCCTCTGTATTACATCGCGACGGCTTTAGTACACGGAAATCATTACGCGTGATTGAAGTAAAACTTCTTTGACGTTTCAGCTTAAAATAAATATCATATTATATTTTAATTATATTTATTATTAACCCTTTGTGTGTACACTAATTTAATTTAATTTTCATCTCTCCTGTTCGGAAAGTGTCATTTACATGAGTAGATAGCCGGGTGGAAAATAGCTTTTCCATCCCTAGGGTGGAAAGTTTTTTTTTTTAATTACCACGGAGTCAAAGATAATTAATTGCCTTCTAGATGCACGTCGTAACCAACTAAATTAGGTACAATCCAGTCGGCCGTGGTAAGTGGCCATTGAAAAAAGGTCTCCAAAGATTAGATATAGGCAAGCTTAATTTATTTATAAGTATCTAATTATTAAATATAAATTTGCCTAATATTCATAATACATACATACCTATAATTCCGTCCCACATTTATTGAAGGATCGGACATTTATTTAAAAAATAAAATTTAAACCAATGGATTGTTTTTTTTTTTACTTTTTTTATGTTGGCGGTACGTATATCTTAACTATTTTTTATCTATTAAAAATTAAAGAATGAAAGTTTGCAGTAGAAAAAGCGGGAACACGAGATTAAATATAAATACCGTGTCTTTAATTATTTATTTGTTAAAAATGACATGGTCATTAATATAACTCACTCATGAGATGACATATGTGCGTGTACTATTTTATTTTCCTCGCAGTCGAAATGAAAAGTAGTGTTTAACTCGGGTGAAATTACCCATTTCACCCTCGAACTATTGGCGCTCTCAATTCGTTCGAGTGCCAGAAATATCTCGGGTGCAATGGGTCGCTTTCTACCCTTGGTTAACAATCTACTATTTTATTACACTGGGTCTTTTAAGAAACGGCCCCGATTACACAGTTTTCAAGAGTTCCAAAATGTCTTAAAAAATTCTGAGTTACTTTTTTAAGTATTTACTACACAGCCTAAGTTACCAAAGTCAAAAGTTCAAAACCGTTGTTAATAAAAATTTAAACAATAGCCCCTAAAAATGTAAAATCTGATTTTCGACTGTTCCTTCAAAGACCCGGAGAAAGAAAGGTTAGTATAAAAGTTTTCAATGTCACTTTCACATTTAAAAGAAATTCACTGATTCAGAGTAAGAAATTGAATTGAAGGTAGATCAGCATTATGTCAATACAACCTTGTTATTGAATATTGACGAATGTCGCAAACGTTAGAAAATGTATAAATTATTTATTCATTACAAAAGTAATAATTAAACAAATTCACTTGGAACTTTTCAAAATATCGACCGTTATGGTAATAAAGTCCTTATTCAAGCACCTTAAGCCATGATGGACCATATTATGTAAATACCCCGGTCAACCTGATTAGCGTCAGACGTGAACGGTTCACGGGTTGAATATGTTCTCTCGAACGATAGTGTCATAAGCGCTACTAGAATCTGGCTAGCCAAATATTGTTGACAGATAGTTCCTTGTGATATATCACCAATATGTCTATGATTTAAAGGATTTAGTAGGTGGGTCCTCTATAAATAATTTGGATAGGTACTTTATGGACTAGTTCTAGAATTCCGGTTGATTTGAAATTTGGCATAGTATTTAGGTTTTTTTTGGTGATAGTTTAATATTATGTTACGGTAATATCGAGCTAGGTCTTATTTTCAATAAATTTAATTTTTCGCCTTGTATATGGTTAGAAAATGTAAACATATGTTTTTGTTGTTGACTGTACTAAACATAGTGGTAGAAATTATGTGAGATGACTATGAGTGTACGTCAACATATATTTAACTTATTTCCTTAGGTACCTTACGTGTGCATAGAAAATCAAAAATATTTTTATATATTTCTAGTATCAAAACTATAATTCCTACTACACAAAGTGTTTCATTAGCCACACTATAATTAGTGTGGCTAATGAAATAACACTCAAAGTTTTGGCGGAAAATATCATAAATCTGCGGCTGGTCACACTTTGTGTAGTAGGAATAGTGATTACACTATAGGCATCTTGCAATGGACAATTCGTCTGGCAGACTTTATTATCTTTGAATCTGATTTTGTCATTGTGCCAAATTACCTAATCGGTTAGAAGTTAAGCGTCTTTTGACACAAAAATACTTTAATTGGCATTAGAATTGATAATATTACTTGGAAGTTACAAGCTACTCGCCCTTTGCTTGAAAAGTTGATGAGTCCACTGAATAAAAGCGAAGGCATTCTGACTTCATTACTAGAACATTGACATTCACCATCACTTAACTTGATACTTTATAGAACTGCCGTAAAAAAGCATACTTTTTTTTTCAAGGGGGCCAGAATCGGGACTTTGAACTGTTCGAAGCGACAGACTATACGCCGCCGCCGAACGCCTCTTTGAAGGAGCTGTTTGCTTTGCCAGAACATTTTGGTCCGTATACTCCGAATAGTCCTTAATAGAGTTCAAGAGAGAAATGTAGCAGTAAATTCTTCCTTTTGTTTCGGACAATTGTAAGTTGGTAGATGGAATAAAGAATGTCATGCAAAACAACTGTTTGTAATTTCTCGCAAAATATCATACCTACCCACAGACCATAATCCTTCTTCTTCTTAACTATACTACGATTTCTAATTCAATACTAAAAAAACTACCACAAGGTTGCCACTACAATAAAATATTTCTACAGTACTAAATTCTTTTTCTTTTTTAAACACGCTAACATAATTTATTTATTGGTAACTTTACCTCTATGTTTTAACAAAATAACTAGATATATTTATTATTACATAATTACGAGAGGAGATAATAAAAACTTCAATATCAGAGATTTTTGGTACAAAATCTGGTATTGTACTTGTAACACTTGAGCATTTGGTGCAAGCCAAGAAACAAACTCAAATGATTTAGATTTAGATTTATTTACTTCATAATATAAAATGTCAATATAAATTACACTAAGTCAATTTACATGCACTTATACTAGGATCGTCATTATATATTATTACTAACAGATAAAATGTGATGACATTTATAATAAAAACAGCGGAATTAATAATAAAACAGATAAAATAATAACATATCAAAAATTTTAAACAAACAGATAAAAATATCAAAGAAGCTCATAAATGGATTGTCAAAATACAAGAATTAACACGGTAAAAATAACACTGAAAATTACGAAGTCAAAATAAGGCAATAATTAGAAATAAGGTCAAAAGTAACTTAGTCAATATCATTCGTAATGTCATTTAAATGTTGTCAATTTTGACAGCGACGTATCTGTCGTAGTTTTTTTGGTCTTGAATTAGAAATCCGAGTATAACGTGAAATAAAGTATATTAAATATAACAAACCAACACCAAATTAACAAAACTTACTCGACACCTGTTTTGCCTCTCTACGAGGCATCATCAGATGTCGGCGGCACGGAGTCCGACGACCAAATGAGCTGCCCAGGCTGGTCGGCCAAATATACAGCGCGTCCCAAGACTATGGGACATCAAAGGAAAGTACCTTAAATATCGTAGATAGGATATTTTTCTGAAAGAAGACTTTATGTTATTTTTAAAAGTTAGAAATTCTGCATTTAAGGATTTTCTAAGAATTACTTGCTTCGTCTAGAAATCGAACCGACTTCAATGTGAAAGAAAATCACCCATATTTTTATGATGCCAATCGAAAGAATGGACAAAAAATAATAATTCTTCCTAAGTAACATAGTATATAAAAGAAATATACCTTTCTTTTAAGATACTATGTTACTTAGGAAGATTTTTTTTTGTCCATTCTTTCGATTGGCATCATAAAAATAGAAGTGATTTTTTTTTCAAATTTAATTTAAGATTTATTAAGAATCTAATTTTCAAAAATTTATCTGGTTAAATTTTGGCTAAGACAGGGCAGCAGAAGTGAAGACTTCTTCCTGTCGGTTGCTTTGTGGAGCGCGCTGCTTAATGTCGGCCGGATATAAACTATTCACGTCTACAAACAAGAAAGATTTACTCCTTCTATTACTTTAGAAATCTGCTCACTGCACATGTGAGCTCTTCAGAAGATAAACCAAACTTGAGAGTAGGTACAACGCCCTATGCTCAGCTCAGAGCTATAAGGCTGCAGCGAAGTTTGAGGTATGGGTTTCATATTGAACTTTAAGAGAATTATTATCATTATATTCATCAGAGTTCTGATAAATCGATATCTCCTAGGTTTTCTTTTACTTTAACGCCATTGCTTTTGATTGCATTTTTCCCTGATCGCAATACACTGAATAAATCTAAGATGAAGTCAGCACATCCAAAATAAAGATGCCCGTGCGTTTTACTCGTTCTGTTCAAATAAGGTGATGAATTTTTAGGCTTAGAATACATATTATAGAACATAACAAAACAACACGATGACGCTGAAAAAGAGGCTGTAGTCTTCACCTCTACAAACAACAAAGATCTTCTTCCTATAACTTATGAAATTTGCTCACTGCACAGGTGTGCTCTTCAGAAGTTGGACCAAACTTGAGTGTACGACACCCACCTCGGCTGGGCTCAACTCAAAACTACACGACTGCAGCGATGTTCGAGGTACGGGTACATATTGAAGTTGAGGAGAGTTATCTGTGTACGTCTGTGTGAGCTCTTCTAAATAGATATATACCTCCGAAACTTTTTATTTTTTAATAGAGACCGAAATTGAGATTGATGGTAAGTACTACACCACTATGATGGAAAGAGCCCGCACAGAATGCCAATGCGCTCTGATTCTAAAGATTCAGTGTTATACTTTGGCTGGGATACTAACGTAAGTAAAGAAAGGCACGTCCTATTGTAGGCCCAAAATCAACGTGCCGATAGTGTCGTAAATCCTTCAGCCTGAGATTAGCTGAGAGCTTGCAACTTAGAGTCTAAGAAAAGTCGTACTTAGTACAGGCTAGCTACAAGCTATTTGAAACTTGTTCAACTTGCATCAAATGCAAGTTCTAAAATTTGTACTTATACTCATTCTAACTGCAGATGTTTTAAAGTCTAGACGGAAGTAATAGTTATTTGTGCAACAAGAGAGCAAAGTTGTTTTTTGTTACGAGTGCTGATTTTGAGTCCCGAGCAAGCGAAGGATTCTACGTTTGAATCACGAGCGTAGCGAGTGATTCTATGTTAGAATCCTGAGAGTAGCGAGGGACTCAACAGCACGAGATGCAAAAAACTTTGCTCTCGTGTAGCACACACAACTTTTCACCTCATCAGCGAGAACATATTCGACATTTTGTGCTTTTTCTTCCAACGTATGTTTATAGTCTTTGTTGCTGATTTCAATAATATTATTAATCAGAAAATAGATGAGTGCTGCTTAAAAAGGAATAACAATATAATTTAATTGAAATTATAATCAACCAACCAACACGGTTATTGTCATTATTTTATCAAATTGGAAGATTTAGCAGATACATGACGTGTTTATTTATAAATACATATTATATTAGGTACGAGATTTTGTTTATAAATTGATTAATATTTTTACTCCTAAAACACCAAACAAAATAAATGCAAAAGAAGATAACAAATTACAATATGAACTCGATATTTTTTAAGGTACGTTTCGAATATGCATCTATGATAAATGGTGAAATTATAAATTATTATTATATATACAATAAGTTGAAAAATCTTATTTTATTCGAGCAATGATCTATTGTTTTTTACAAAAGGCACAATAGTTTTAATATTCGGTCGTTAAATAAAAATATAATAAAGAAAAAAAAAATACGTTGCAATTAAAACTTTTTCGGGTGTTTTTAATGATTTTTTTCGTATAACGCGTATCCGAACTGTTCTCAATCGAGGTCAGATTCGAAAATCGAATTTCAAATTGATAATTAAGTTTCTATCCCTCTCTTTTATATACATATGAAACAAACAGAGTGCATCGAGATTCAAATGATTAGGATTTTATAATTAACCTTTGGCTGAATAATGGCAATTCGTGGTCAGATATTGAAAAAAATAAAAAGCTACTTTCTACTCACGCTCGAAACAAAATCGCATTTTGTTCACTGTTATCTGACAGCAAAATCGCCATGTTTGAGCTGGTGAGGTGAAATAGTTATTTGTTATGCAAGGCTGCAAAGTTGTTATTTGGCGCGAGTGTTAAAATTGAAAGCTGAGCGAGCGAAGGAATCTAAGATTGAACCATGAGCGAAGCGAATGGTTCAAAGATAGATTCCTGAGCGTAGCGAGGCTTTCAAGACACGAGAAGCTAAATAATTTTGCAGCCATGCGGAACACACAATTTTTCACCTCACTACAGCGAGGAAAATGCAAGATTCAAGAAAAACAATTAAAACATAAAAATAATCATATTGAATTTTGCCTATTTAACACATCCAATTTAAAACATAACACACTAAAATCCAAACCAAATAAATACGAGAGAAGGACACATATAAAAAATTAATAGTAATATGGCCGTAATTTGTATTATCGTCGTGTATATTTTATCGTTGAGTTTTTCTTAAGCACTGTTATATTACATTTGTATTTGAAACTACTTGACATATTCCTTGCGAATGTGGGAGAATGGCATTCTGGGAAGGATTAAATAGTTGGCCACTCCGAAGTATTTTCCATAACACTTGCTTTGGAAGTTATTGGACGATGGGATCCGAACAAAATTATTTCGGCTTTATCTTCTTTAAAAACGCCAATAGTTTCGGTAAATTACTTATCGTCTCCAAATATTTATAAAAAATCCTTTTTCGTTTTAATGCAGGCTTTTGGGCTTAACTTTCTTGTTTTCGATATTAGTTATTTCGAGCAAATTTACGTTGTTTACGTGAATTGTGAAAACTTCCAACTTTTTAATTTTTTTTTTTCGGGTGCATTCAGAAATTACACTCTTATGTTCCAACTTTTATAACAAATAAATATTAAAATTTAATATATTTACTAGTGAAAATATGTAAATTAAATTGAAATACTATTAATATATACATAAACATATTCAACATAAAAGAAAGTGTAGATGAAATAAAAACTTAAAAATCTGTAACCACAAACCAGGTTTCTGGACGTGTATTTTTTTTTTTAAAGAAGTATTCAAACGTACATATGATTTTAGCCGGCCTGACCAGATCGCCCTTTATTAGCGTGCGTTGATTGGTTATTCGATGATTTATCGACTTATGAAATCAGTTACGCGTTGAAGGAGTCTTAATTATAAAAAAAGTTACATGCACCACAGAGAATCAAAATCGTCGTGTTCGAAATTCAAATGACTTTTGCACGCTAGCGGATAAAATAGACTTTTGCACGCAGATTTCGCCCTATAAACGGAGGTTTTCCGAGCGAGTGAGGTGAAAAGGTGCTTTTTCTATTTATATAGCTATTTAAGTATATAGTTATTTATTGACCCAGAACGGGAAATTGTGCTCGACAAGATCTTTACGTATAATTTATGTTATTAAGAAAAGGCTACTGGAGTCCAGCTGTAAATAATAAGCGATACTAAGAAGACATACCTACTAGTGATTTCGTTCTTAATGTACCTATTCTTTTACTAACAGTATACATCGATATGTGGGGTAAATCGGATTAGTGTTTGAAAGACGCTGTGAAAATACGATGCCGAAAGTTAAATTACTTATACTGTTTTTGATCTTCATCCAGTAAATAAAATATAAGCCAGTTTTTAAATTTGTAATAAAAACAAATGCCTATTCACTTTCTTTTTTTATAGGAAATTAAAAATAAGCTTAGCAAATTAAAAAAAAATGAAGGTACTTGCCTACCTGAATTTATTGTTATACCTATAGACAACTACCAATCAGACATTATTTAGATTAAAAATATGTACTTGGGTTGGACATTTATTTATTTATCGTATGGCGTAAAATTTACACTGCGTGCTTACTTATAATTAGTTATAATTTAAATTTACAATTTGCGAGGAAATTAACAGCTTCGCTTGTTAGGTCTTTAAGATCTTCCATGGACATGATGGTTTGTAACTAGAATACAATATGGCGGAGAATTACATAAAAATCAAGTCAACATCAATTAGAGGCAAATACTCCGTCGGTTTTTTTTATGTGCTTGTAGCATTATCATCCATTAGGAAGATAATTCTAGAATTTTAAGAGTATTAACTCTTAAAATTCTAGAATCTATAAAACCCAATATAAAAAAAGCTACCTAGTCGGTGGTTGACACTACTCAATGTCAACATTTCAACGATCTGACACTGACATGTGTCAGAATTTGAATAGTTTGACACTGACATGTGCCATCCAGACATTTTTTTATTGGGTTTCAAAGGCAAAGGATCCCTTCAGCCAATCATATTGCAAACTGTCAAATTGTCAATAAAAAAAAATCCATGGTAAATAAACCTGCAGTTTGTAGATTCTTACAGCAACGACTATAGAAAAAGAAATTTAATGGTCTTACAAAAATTGAAAAATAGCTAACCTAGAAAATGACGTCCTGTGAAATAGACCCACTAAGAAGGTGATTATCCCAGAAAAAGACGCCCTTCGAAATAGACGTAAAACTAACATGACGTTTCACTATATTGACTTTCCACGAAAACGACCTGCCTCGCCTAAAGGGAATATCTCTCTTGGTTTAAATGTCCTCCCGCCCACCTGAATTTCTAAAATTAGCCGTCAATTTGGTATTCGCTGTTTTATTTATTATGAAAGTCTGCGGGTGGCACCATTAGCCTCATTAAGCGTTACATTTAACTTCCCATTTGCATAATTTTCCTGGAGGCTTGGGCGGAGGAGTGAGATTAGCTAGAATTAGAAGAAGTTATCCCCTAATTTAATTGTTTTAAGGGAAGCTGATTTAATTTCTTTAAAAGTTTCTTAATAGATAATAATGTACATAATTGAAGGCCGAGGATACACTCAGCAACCTATGTAGCCTCACATGTTAACTGCTATATTGGATGTTGTGTGGTCATTGTTGGTTGTGGGATTTTGATTCGACGATCGTTGTCCTGATAATCGTTTCGACGTCAAAACTGACACTCAGAAGGCATCTCCTGGACAAGACGCGCCTCATCAGGAGGTTCCTCTCTCACCGCAGCTCTAAATACTGGTTTCTGTCCCGTATATAAATAAGAAGCTTGTTCATATTTTCATCTCCGATACCCAAGGGCAGTTTATTCGTCGGTTTTAACCCTTTGAACGCCAAGAGCCACTAAAGTGGTCGTGTGCTGTCGTTCCCACGCCAACGACCACTAAAGCGGTAATGGCGGACGTGTCAAAACAATTTGCCTGCTGACAGAGGTATATTTTCGCTCCTTCTTTTTTCAACTATTGGCGTGTAGGCCGCATTTTGACATGGGAGGAAAGGCGTTCAACCATTCGTGCACCGAAAACCCCGGTGTTTGAAAGCAAGTTGATAATTAAAAGAAGATTTTGCTAGATATATCAATATTTCCCTTCGGTGAGTGTAATATGAGATCAATATCGAGGTAAATATAGGTTACATGTGCATGCCAGGCTAGCCGTCTTATAATAAGATAGAGCGGTGTCAGCATTTCCTAATAGCGTGGGTTTACCAGCACTTGTTTATTTATTTTACGTCACCTCGGCTGCAAAATAAACGGAAAATTATATTTCCTGGCTTGTGCGACTTGTGTAAACATGGACGGGTGATGATAGTAAATAAATAAATACTAAGGGACATTCGACGTTCTTAAACAAAGCGACCTAGACTCAAACTAAGCAAAGCCGACGACGATAATAAACATAACATAATATATAGATACATAATGACGACGCGTTTGGCGCAGTTTGTAAACACCTGCCTACTGAGCCGGCGGTCCCGGGTTCAAATCCCGGCCAGGGCAAATATTTGTGAGATGAACTCAAATATTTGTGCTTGGGTCATGGTTGTTCTATGTATTTAAGTATATATTTATCTATATAAGTACGTATATCTTCGTCTCCTACCCATAACACAAGCCTTCTTGAGCTTAATTTGGGACTAGATCGCTTTGTGTGAGGTTGTCCGTTATTTATATATTATTTATTTATAATATGGGGAGATAACATCCATTACCCAGGAACAAATATTCGAGTTCATCACACAAATATTTGCCCTGGCCGGGATTCGAAGGACCGTCGGCTCAGTGGGCAGGCGAACTACAAACTGCGCCGCCCGCGTCGTCAAATGATAAATCGCCTGCACGTCATAACAGTGACTGACACACGACTCTGACGCACGACAAATACTACCTATCACTTTTCTTTCAATACTGTGCGGGCAAGATAGTAGACGATGAGTTGCGCGACAAGTGAAGTTGAGGCAAGATATGCTAGCCCTGCTGGTTTTGTTCACTACGTTATTATACAGCGGTAGCTAGCTGAATGATTAGCAAAAAAGTGGATAAAGAATAGTTCTATTTCCGGGGAAGTTGCAGGCGACTTACAACTGACAGTCCGAATGAAAGTGCCCACTGGCCAGTAATAAATGCAACATACTTAATAGTTATTAACCTAAACCTAAAGCCAATCTGCACGGCGTCCTGGCAAGCTCATCGTTAACTATAATATGATCTCTAGACCACTACACGCGTATAACATTTTCGTTATCGCTATCGTAAATTTTGTCTTTGGCTTCGTCATCTTACCTCAAATTGTCTATTCGCTTAACGGACCAGTATATTTCAACCTATGACCTAGAACACCGAGGCGATGTAGATGTGATGTACTGAATTCCACACCTGTTGATATCCCTAAAGATCACTAAGTTAAGGCCAGGTAACACCTCGCCTTAAGTAATATAATCCTTATACCCCTACACTTATCATCAAAATAGAAATTGTCTATTCGTTTGACGGACCAGTATATTTCAACCTATGACCTAGAACACCGAGAAGATATATGTAATGTGAATTCTACACCAGTAGATATCCCTAAAGATCACTAAGCTATCACGCGCCAACTAATTGTTTTAGCAGCTAGGGGATGGTCTTCTTAACGGCGACCGCGGTCTGGGTGGCCCCTAATAGTCCTTAAGTGCCGGGCAATAACCTTCGCAAGCTCACATATCATGTTGATCCAGTTATAAATCGATCTCGTTGCATGAAATTATGTTCTAGAGGTGCCCGAAAATTCGGCACCTCTAGAACATAATTTCATGCAACGTCACCATCTTATTTTTTATTCCGTAATCAAATTTAAATTATCTTTAAGCTCATTACCATCTTTAGATGTCAAACTAAACTTGTACGAAAATTGGTTTAAATCTGATTGTTGGCTTTATAATAAAAACCGGCCAAGTGCGTGTCGGACTCACGCACAAAGGGTTCCGTACCATTGATTTTAATTTAAGTTATTTGTATGAAAGATTACGCGGTAATAAGCGGTTTAAGATTTACGAGGTATTAAAAAAAAACTACTTACTAGATCTCGTTCAAAACAATTTTCGTTGGTAGTTTTTATAGTAATGTACATCATATGTTTTTTTTAGATTTTTCATTGTCTTATTTTAGAAGTTAGAGGGGGGGGGACCAACTTTTTTCCATTTTGGAAGCGTCTGTCACGCAAACTATTCGGTTTAGAAAAAAAATATTTTAGGAACCTCGATATCATTTTTGAAGACCTATCCATAGATACCCCACACGTATGTGTTTGATGAAAAAAAAAATTTCGAGTTTCAGTTCTAAGTATGGGGAGCCCCCAATATTTATTATTATTTTTTTATTTTTGCATCAAAATCTTAATGCGGTTTACAGAATACATCTACCTACCAAGTTTCAACAGTATAGCTCTTATAGTTTCGGAAAAAAATGGCTGTGACATACGGACGGACAGACGGACAGACAGACAGACAGACATGACGAATCTATAAGGGTTCCGTTTTTTGCCATTTGGCTACGGAACCCTAAAAACCAATACGAAACCTGCTTCATACAACAGATTTGCGAAGGATGAAGCTGCTTTTAAAAGTGTGTGTCGATGAACTAATCATAGAGACGTTTTCGATGTGACAGATGCTTAATGGACGAAACTTAGCCCGTGGCTAACCAAAACTGGCTTTACTTTCAAGCGCTAATTAGGTTTCTAGGCGTAATTATTCTAAGTACGAAACAAACGGAAAGGTGGCGCGCTGTTAAGTTTTTTCCCTCAATCATTAATCTTTCCTCATAAAAAATTGCCTTATCATTGACATAGCTGATACGCTAATTAATATCAAATATTTCGCAATACATTACAATTCATTGTTATTTAAATATTATTATTATTATTTTACAATATATTATATTACTTTATATAGGTTATTTTTTAAGTTGCCAAACATTTTAATGCTGCTTGATTTCAAGAGTAGAATCTATGTTTCAATTTATTGCTGCAGTTTTTTCAGGCCGCACTCGTTATAAATATCGGAGACAATCTTACACAAATTAAGTAGGTTTGTAAATGTATTAAGCTATTTACAGTCATGTAAAATTGTCAGGTACGGCCCGACATGTTTCGAGCTCCCAGTGCTAAAAGTTACCGCGAGGCCGTACGGATAGCATTAGCAACTATTAACATTTATCCTGATGAAGATCTCATACTAGTTCGAAACAGTGTTATAGGCAAGGTACGTAATTAATTCACGTCAGTAATTATTTACGCATAAGCTACAACTTTATGACGCGACGGAGGTGTATGTCCTTGAGATAAAAATCTCCTTACATATAGACAGCAGTCGACATTGAGAGATCGAATAAACCGCCAAGCTGTCACAGACTAACCTGACAAGGATCCCATCCGAAGAGAGACAATCCGTAGATTGACATGAACATCTCAGATATTAAAGTTCAACAGATGCTCAAGATAGGATTGCGAAAGACCCTTTTCTCAGAAATATTGGCACACAAAAAGGTTTGGGTTAGTTTATTCCTGAAATTGATAACCGGCTGCCCCTACACGCCCTTCTAGCTTAGCTTGGTATAATTTCTAGGAAGAAATAATCAATATCTGATTTTCCGAGAGAGCTGAGAGTCCGTTATTTTATTTTATCAAACAAAAACCTTTTCGCTCTTTTATAGATACAACAATTTCAGGTGTACATATGTGTAAAATATGTCTACGTATGCATCTGTGAAAAGTACGAAAATAAAATGCCCAACGTTTATCGACACTCGCCCCTTTTTTTGGGCTTTAAAAACTATCAGTAATACCTTGTAGACTACAGAATCCCAAAAACACCTTCACTAACTATACATTATTAGATAAAAAATGCCCGAAGGACGTCTGAATACATTCGCTCGGACCCTCGTGTAATATCGGACCATTCTATTCATCACCTATCGGAGAAAACTCAATTTCGCAATATGACTAGTATATTAAAAGCTTCCAAAGAACCGTATGGAGTTTTCTAACGATTGGAAAGTTTTTTCTCGAACAGTTATAGTCCTTCGGTTGTTGTTATGTATGATCTCATTAAAGAAAACAGTACTATTATGTGGTTTTGTACCTCATTACAGTGCAACATAAAAGAGTAGAAAATAAATGAGGGCGCCACTTCCTTCGCAACTGCCACATTTTTGACGTAAAGTGCTTGAATATGGTAACAATCTTGTATGAAAAATTGTAGTTCCTTTATCATCCGTTTTCTACTCTTTTGTGTCGAACTGTATCGTCCGTCATAAAAGAGAAGCGTGTTTCATACATAAGGCGATATTTTGGAGGATTATCAACTCTAAGCTAGCCTTCGTCAAGAGTTAAAATTGATCAAGTCAGGTAAACGCGATTATTATTTAAAGCATAACGTTGTGGTAGCTCAGTGGATAAAGCACTACTCCCAATAAGTAGAGGCCGTGGGTTTGAGCTCCATCTACAGTGTAGTGGATCACAAAAAATAAAGTACAGATTTATATTTAACCTTTGCTTCAATACATAAAAGGTAATACAGGTAAATTATATTTATATTAATTATTTAGTCTACCCACGGCCCACATCGGGATGCTACATTTTTGTCCATTCGAAATCGACACGCGTTCGTAGGCAGTCGTAGCGGCCCCTGAACAAATTACGTCGCATCTTACACAAACAACCAAATCTCATGCGCTTTTTGAGAAAATCAAAAGAGAACCTTCTGTAGTTGATCGAGTGAGCGAAGCGAACGAAGTATCTCCGTTTCACCTTTGCCAAAACATTTTGAATGGTCGGATGTCTGGCTGTTCTATCCGATAAAAATAAAAAATTTCGTCGTAGACCCGTTATAATAAGTTTTAATTACAATCAGTAATTTCAATAAATATTCACGAGGCTCACTGAGCCACTAGTATTATTCGGTTCTCGGTCTTGTCGTCGAATTGTTTTTCGTGGAATGTTCCATTTCGTTGAAGTGTCATTCCGAATAAAGAATACCTAAGAAGATTTTCTATGAAACCGTTAACTATTTTGGATTGTTATAATACAAACTTAGCCTAACCTAACCTAAACAATAGGATGATATTTGTAACAATTATGAAAAGGGTCGTTCTCAAAAAATTTGCACCGCTGCGTTAAATTTGCATTTTTTTTTAAAGTTGCGATTTCTTCTTTTATTTTTCATAGGATCGCTAGAAATATATTCAGACAATTGATATTACGTCGAGGGAAGTAGTTAAATTGAATATCTTAGAAGATATAGGTGTTTGAAATTTTAGGTCGACAGGTGAAAGACATCGATGTCAGGTAAACGACATTTGTTACCAAGTTATCGACAATGGGTGCAGGTTTGCGACAAATATGTTCCAACTTCACTGAATTTGTTAGCAGGTTAACGACGACGGTTGCAGGTAAGTGACATTTTAAATAAAATCTACGTTGAACTATCAACTAGGGCTTTTTTGATTGTTTTTGTTTTTCTTTTTTCCTTATGTTAGTATGTTAGTACTGCATAAAAAAACAAGCATTTAATTCTCATATCACAGGACATTTCTCAGGAGGTTTTTTGAAGCCTGTACTACCCAGAAAGGTCATAACCGGCAAAAAGATGCAAAACTCAAGCATACCCACGTGATTTTATAAATTTCTTATGAAGGTTCAACAGCGAATCATTTAAATAACGTTTCTGCATCCTGATGCATATTCTTTCCAACCCGCTGAGTAACTTACTGCTGTTTTCGTCATCTTCGAGGAATTCCTTCACATCTGATAACCAGAAAGCCTTCGGCTGCGTTAGGTGGGATAAGTTATGGGAGGTATTGTCTGAAGCTGCCAGCACATCTGGTAACACTTTATAAAGCCTTTACGAGTCTGAACACAGAATGGTGTCAGTAGCAGATGTCACATACAAGAACTTTAAGTTCCGGACAGGGATGCATAATATCCCCAATACTATTTAACAGATATGGAGCCCTTGAAGGTACATGGTAGACATCGCCTATTTTGCATCACCCGAAGCAGAAGTGGCCCAACTTTTGGAATGACTCAGAACAACCAGCCACAAAATGGGTCTCGATATTAATAAATATAAGACCGAGCTGATGATAGTCGACCATTACTAGTCGACAAAGTACTAACTTGCTTCAAGAGTTTGAGACTGTTGATCAGTTCCAGTACCTTGGCTCCGTTGTCACAAATAGAGGCACATGGAAACCAGAGATTCGCAAGCGAACCGGAATGGCCAAAACAGCGATGACCCAACGCGGCAAAATATGGAAAGATAGACACATCCCTAACCGAACTAACATGCACCTCGTCTCTGCCCTTGTCTTCTCCATATCTCTTTATGGGGCAGAGATCTGGACGCTCAATGCCGCTGACAGGCAGAGGATTGATGCTTCAAAATCTGGTGCGGGCGCCGCCTGCTAAGGATTCCTAAGACAGCTTGAAAGTAAAATGGAATACTCAAACTAAGCTACTTCGGTAATATATATGTTTTTATAACAACGAAACATGAGTTGAGACACGGCGAGTGACCGATAAAACCTGGTTTTCAAATAATTTTGTATAGGTGTTTAAATAATTGTCGTTCACCTGCCGTATGTGTCGTTCACCTGTTTTTATATAGACAAGTGAAAGACATACAGGTGATGGACAAAATGACAGTTATGTCATCAAAACAAATAAAGTATTTCGTTGATGAACTGCATATTTATACACATAAAAGTAGACCATACTTTACGCGTTATAAATTAAAATGAATGCAATAGTACACACGTCAACCAAAATATGGAAGGCAGAATATAGACTACATACCCATTACAAACTCCCGCTCGCGTAAGAGTATGGATCATATTTTTTTAGTGCAGCACACTGACGACGTGTCACTCGGAACAGTGTTAGGTGGCAACTGAAGGTCTCGATTTATGCGGGGTTATGCAGGGGAAACGAAATAGTAGTCACACAATTGTAATGTTTGTCTCATGACAAGTGAACGACAAAAAATGGCGTGGACAAACTTAAATTGCAAATAATTCGCAAAATAAGCATAGTATTATCATTCGATATGGTAGTATTCAATCTTCATCATATATGAAAATAAAATGGAGTACTGAACTTAAGCTAAGTCGGTAATGTATATGTTTTTATTACAACGAAACATGAGTACCTCGTGTTGGGACACGGCAAGTGACCGACAAAACCTAGTTTTAAATCGTTTTTTTGTCTATTAATATACTTTACTTTTAATTGAAAGCATTTGGCCTCTATGTAAAAAGTGTCTTTAGATATGTGATGATAATTGAATATTTGAAATAATGCGGTGTAAAAAACTTCTTCTAAGACAAACCTGTTGACAGGTGGCGGTGCAAATATTTTGAGAACGACCCAAAAATGTATGACAAGTGAAAATCAGCGAAATGAAACATTCCACGAAAAAGCATCCTATTATCGGACAACCTCACACAAATCGATCTAGTCCCAAATTAAGCTCAAGAAGGCTTGTGTTATGGGTACCAGACGACGATATACGTACTTATATAGATAAATATAATTACTTAAATACATAGGTACAACCATGACCCAAGCACAAATATTCGAGTTCACACAAATATTTGCCCTGGCCGGGTTTCGAACCCGGGACCGCCGGCTCAGTAAGCAGGTGTCTACAAACTGCGCCAAACGCGTCGTCGAATTCGTCCTATTATACATATATCCAGACTTAGGTCGGTATATTTCTGAACTAGGTTGGCCTGGTTTCTGAGCTGGTCAATTTCAAGCGGCCTAATGGCTTTTCCCCGACATATTTCAACTTGATTGTTAAATAAATTCGCAGGGTAGTTGGGCTATTTACGACTAAGGCGTAGTTTGGCGTATGTAATTTGTTTGGTGTTAAATTGACCAATACGTTTGATAATGTACGTTAAATAAACTTCTAGACTAGGCTAAAGTTAGTAGGTTGTTGATTCGGCGCCAGCAACATACGAGTATACGGGAGCTTCGAATCGAATGAGGTCAAATGAGATATTTAATAGAAAGTGAAGGGTTATTCCCGCCTGTTACCACCAATTTGTTACCACTGGTAACTGTTGGGAATTTTTTTCCCACCTTTTACCAGGGGGTAACTACTGGGAATAAAATTCCCACATGTTACCACCAATTTGTTACCACTGGTAACAGCTGGGATTTTTTTTTCCCACCTTTTACCAGTGGGAACTACTGGGAATACAAATTCTCAGCTTTTACCACTAAAATTTATTGGTGGTAACTACTGGGATTTTTTTTCCCAGTTGTTACCCCCTAGTAAAAGATGGGAAAAGAATCCCATTAGTTACCACCAAATTATTTATAATTTTAATTTTGGGAATAAAATGTTTTCAAAATAGTGAAATTAGCAAAAATACGTATCTAATATTACTGCAATACGACACGATACTGTGGGAAAAAATAGACTTTCATAAACATAAACGTCTAAGTAATCTGTTTTTTTTTTTGTTTTTATTTGGTATTCGATTCGGTCTGGTGGGAGAAGTAACTTACACATTGTATTTCACGTGGTGTTTTAGCTGAATCGCAATCCCTTTTTAGTTATTCTAACTTAAATTTATTTGAGAATTATTACAAATGTGCCTATCATAGTGTTAATCTTCAATTACACGTATATTAAACTTTATAAATACGATAAATATGAAATAAAGATGAGTTTAGTAACCTAATCCGTAAACCATATTGAAAAGTACGCACTGTCGAAATCGGATCGAAAATCGGTTTTTGTAGATATAACTTCAAGATTTCTGTTTTTGCTTGAAATGGATTTGACTTTCTGGAAAGATTCTGTTAAGAAACTACTAAGTTATAACTTTTTACGTGAAATATTTATGAAGCTGAAGTAAATAATCGGGATACATATTTATAATACCACAAGGTTAACCGCTTAGGAGTCAAAGATGGTTGTAGTACTAATTATTAATAGTTCTTTACAACACATTTCTGCGGTTTTATATCGTTAAATGGTTACGCTAAGTTTTTAACTCGTGTCTATTATAAATAATAGGTAAAATATCAGACAACCTTTTTAGTAAACGCCTGTAATACTTACGTAATAAATCAAAAAACTACAAATAATTGGGACTTTAAACTTAGTGTTGTAAAATCAATAAAAGGTACTGCGAGTATTTAAAGGCTAACTTTGCGGAGATATTCTGAAAAAAAAAACATATCAGCTAAGACCAGAACTGCTTGCGGCGGGTAGGTCGAGTGATATCATTGATAGATGTATCGCCACCAATGGCACTACTGAATGGACTGCTTTACTAACTTTTGCATATACGGCACTCAGGGCCAGGGCACCAGAAACGACAGCGGAGGGTAACCTTACTGCCAAGGTAAAGCGAAATGTCGATTCAGCGGGGGTCGACGGTCTCTTGAGTTTTGGTGGGTCAGGAAAGGTGGCCCCAAGGGCACCCTCGGTAGTTAGGACAATAGAGTCTAAAGTGTTTGAGGGGGACCTGAGAGGGGCAGTCCGGGTGCTTATGTCGGAAGATGGAGTGGCGCCACAAAGTCCGGAGACAGTTGCTAATCTACAATCAAAGCATCCGGCCCCATCTCGGCCTTTGCAGCTTCCGCTGGAGCCGGACCGATCCATCACTTCATATAGTGCGGAGGCTGAACATGTTGCGGGGGCTATTGCGTCCTTTAGCAGTAGTTCTGCGGCTGGGTTAGATGGCATTCGGCCTGTACATTTAAAAGAGCTGACGTCTGGGTCGGCTGGTGATAGCGGATCTCGCTTACTTGGTTCCCTGACTAAACTCTGCAATTTCTTACTTAGTGGTCAGGTAAATCCTGAAGTATGCCCATATATTTACGGAGCCTCGTTGTGTGCGTTAGCTAAAAAAGATGGGGGTTTAAGACCTATAGCAGTTGGCAACGTGTTTCGTCGGTTGACCGCTAAATTAGGGTGTAAGGCTGTGAGGGAGGAGATGGCTGCCTACTTGCGACCGTGTCAGTTGGGGTTTGGGACGAAGCTGGGATGTGAGGCTGCCATTCACGCCACACGGGCCTTTTCTTTAAATTCTGACAACGCAGATGGTGTCATTATTAAATTGGACATTAAAAATGCGTTTAACTCCATCGAACGCGATGTCTTGCTTTGTGAAGTCAGAGAGAGGGTGGCTTCCCTTTATCCATTCCTCTTCCAGGTATACTCGTCAACTTCTAATCTTTTCTACAACGAGTCACTAATACTCTCCCAGGTTGGAGCGCAGCAGGGGGACCCACTTGGTCCACTGGCCTTTAGCCTGGCCATCCAGAAGATCATATCGGAGCTGCAGGCTCCTTTGAATGTCTGGTACCTGGATGACGGCACCCTTTGTGGAAAGCCAGAGGTGGTATTGCGAGATCTTAATACCATCCTTCCTCGATTCAAGGAGCTGGGTCTGGAGGTTAACAGTGCCAAGTGCGAATTCTTCCCTTGCAGTGCCGCATCCTTTGGGTCCTTCGCTTCTTTTAACTCTCAGTTTCCCGGCCTCAGGATGTTATCGACGCAAACGTTTAACCTCCTGGGGTCGTCTATTTTCCCTGAAGCTATTTCTGACGCTTTCTCGTTGAGGAGGCGGACTCTTCTGGCGGCGGGGACAAGGCTTAAAGATCTCTCGGCTCACGTTGCTCTCACTTTGTTACGATCTTGTTTCGCAGTTCCCAAGCTCATGTACTTTCTGCGCACTGTGCCGGCTTGGTTGCATCACGGGGATGTTGACTCCTTTGACTCTGTGTTGAGGGAGACATTAGAGTCAATCTTGAATGTTTCCTTCAATTCAGATCAATGGGATCTTGCATCTCTCCCTATTCGGTGTGGTGGCTTGGGGATCCGGCGTGCGCGGGACATCAGTTCCGGCTTTCTTGGCATCGGCGTGTGGTGTTGTGGACCTTGTGACTGATATATTGGCCGTGGAAGGTGACAAGGCAACCATACCGTATGCGTCTGATGCCCGGGATGCTTGGATGGCTCTCAACCCGAATAGTAGTGCGCCTGAAAGGCCGGACCGCCAGCGCTTGTGGGACGACGCAGGGGTGGCGCGGATACTGTGCTCTCTTGTCGATGGCGCGGAGGGGGTGGATAGGGCAAGGTGAGAGCCGTGTCGAAGCCGGAGTCTGGGGCGTGGTTACATGCGCTTCCCTCCCCCCACCTAGGCACTCTGCTCGACGACGACTCGATGCGGGTGGCTGTGGCTCTCCGCCTGGGCTGCGATGTTTGTGAACCACATTTATGCATCTGCGGTACCAGGGTGGAGAGCAACGGGCACCATGCGTTGAGTTGCTGTCGTTGCGCGGGGAGATTCTCGCGCCATCACGCTCTGAACGACATCGTGCGGAGGGCGCTAGTGTCAGCCAACATACCATGTGTTCTGGAGCCTTCAGGGTTGAGTAGGTCGGATGGGAAAAAGCCGGATGGTTTGACCTTGGTGCCGTGGCAGAAGGGCAAGTGCCTGCTGTGGGACGCAACATGCGTCAGCACTTTCGCTGCCTCGCACCTGGGTCGTACCATCTGTGCAGCCGGAGCGGCGGCCGAGACGGCTGCCCTTAGAAAGCGGGGCAAGTACTCCGCCCTAACAAATTACTTATTTGTCCCTCTCGCGGTGGAGACAACTGGCTGATGGTGCTCAGAAGCCAGAACGTTCTTGGCGGAAGTCGGGCGCCGTCTGCGGGAGAGAGGTCATGACCCCCGTGCCGGTTCATTCCTGTTGCAAAGGCTGTCGATTGCGATTCAACGCGGTAATGCAGCGAGCGCGATGGGCACCTTTGCTCCCGGAATGACCCGGGGCGGGTTATTTGATTAATACCTACTTATTTGGGTTGTGTTAGGTTAAGTGACTATACCTATTGACATTTTGTGTTATTTTTGAATAAAGAATTTAAGTTTGGTGATGGTGGTCACTACTGGGATTATTATCCCACCTTTTTCCAGCGGGAACTACTGGGAATACGAATTCTCAGCTGTTACCACTAAAATTAATTGGTGGTAACTACTGGGATTTTTTTTCCCACCTGTTCCCAGTGGTAACAATTGGGAAAAAAAATCCCAGTAGTTACCACCAATTAATTTTAGTGGTAACAGCTGAGAATTCGTATTACCAGCAGTTCCCAGTGGTAAAAGGTGGGAAAAATAATCCCAGCTGTTACCAGTGGTAACAAATTGGTGGTAATAGGTGGGAATAACCCAAAGTGAAGTATTTGGAGAGCCAATAAAACGACTTGCTTGTACAACAACTAATATATTACTCACGCAATACCTAATAACCTAAAATTAAAAACAAAATTACTATCCTTACTAAGTGGATTCCGATTCTCCCTTTTGATTTTGATATTTGTATATCACATGAAAAGTATTCGATTTATTTGTAAGACTAAGTACCTACATTTCTGCGAGCCTCGAAGAAATGTAACGAAACTCTACAATACCGTCGGCCCAAAGTTGGAAGCGAACGAAACGATGGAGACAGTGATACAAGGGGCTATAGCCACCACATCAGTCGGGTCTTCGTGCGGCTGCTCCCCGTGTTGTCAGCCTGCATGTATTTAATCTCAGCGAGGACACCACCGTCGACGATGTAATTCAGCATGTCCAGACTGAGATGAATATTCACGCGCCGGTATGTGAACAACTTGTTGTCACGCGGGGCCGTTACACATCTTTTCGTTTGGAAGTGCCTGCAGACAAGCTGAAGATTGCCAGGAACACTCAGAATTGGCCAGCTGGTGCGGAAGTACGAATGTTCAACGTTGTGCGTTCAAAAAACTCCACGGTACGCGGCGGCAAGCAAATACCGACATAAAAAACAGTCAGTTAGTTGTTGTTCACCAAAATGTTCGCTCAATTTGTGGCAAAACATCACTAATATTAAATGTACTGTGTAACAATGAGAAACCTCATGTGCTAGGATTGAGCGAAATATGGTGTAAAAATAGGGAAATACAACGAGTAAGGTTAAGTGGGTACGCGTTAGCGAGCTGCTACTGTCGAGTGCGCATACCTCACGGGGGCACCGCGCTATACATACTTGAAGGTATGCAGTATAAACAGCGCGCAGACCTGCTTATCTATGCTATTCAATATCATTTTGAATTTGCAGCCATTGAGATTATTTCTTTTAAATTAATTATTATTGTCTTATATAGAACCGGAAATGGTAATTTTGACATATACTTAGAGAATTTAGAATTATTATTAAGTAAGTTAACTGACGAAAATAAAAAGTTTCTCATTGTTGGTGATCAAAATGTTGATTACCTTTGCGATAATAGTATGAGACGTAGGGTTGATGACGTACTTAATAGCTATGGCTGCGCAAACACGGTGACCTTTCCCACTCGCGTAACTGAGGATTCTAAATCATGCATCGACTGCGGGATAGCGAATCACGTTCGAGACTGTCTTACTGTAACAGCGGTGAATACTGCTATTAGCGATCACAACGCTCAGCGCTATGTACTCACAATAGAGGGCACCCTCCCTGCGACATCACATGATAATTTAATTGAACGCAGGTTATTCAATAGCGAATCCATTTATTTATTTTATTCTGACTTTTCCAATTATAATTTTAATTTTATTTATGATGATACATTAGACATTGATTTTAAATTTAGCAAGTTATTTAACATATTTAAATATTATATGGACTTACATTTTCCTTTAAAACAGGTAAAGGTACAAAAGAAATCATCCGTCCCGTGGCTCACGGATGAGCTGTGTGGATATATGCAAAAACATAATGACCTACAAGAAATAAGGCGTCAATATCCGAACAATCCTCTCATATCCGAATGTATTGACCATTACTACCAGCTCATTAAGTCAGAAACGCTTCGTGCTCGGCAGGCCTACATTGAGACGAAGCTAGTAGAAAGTAAGAATCCATCCAAGGATATGTGGAGGGTTGTTAATGATGAGATAGGTAAAAAATCAAATGTTCATAATATTTGTCTACAAAATGATGAGTCAAATTCCTACTTATCTCACGATGAAGTCCCCAACGCCTTTAATACTCACTTTATAAACATAGCATCAAACCTCACGATACAAAGCGACGAATCATTGTCCACACAGTACGTTCGTAGTCACCTCGGTAGCTGCGATATGCCCATGTTCAGCCTTCCTACTGTAACACGCGAGCTCTTAGACAGGACCATACAGTCATTGTTAAAAACACGTACAACTATAGACGTATACGAAATATCATTAAATATAATATTAAGTGTCTGGCCGGTTGTGTCTGATATCCTGGTGGTCCTCATTAACGATATGTTTAAAACTGGCATATACCCGAATGTGTTGAAGAATACCAGGGTATGCCCTGTCTATAAGGGGAAAGGGGACAGGACTGATGTTAATAATTACAGACCTATCACAATTGTACCCACTATTTCAAAATTAATCGAGTGTATCATCTCCTCCTGCCTAATGACACACTTAGAATCGAATGACCTCATTACAGAAAACCAGTATGCCTATAGACAGAATAGGTCCACCACTGCGGCTGCCCATAAAATTACCGACTGCATAACGACTGGGCTGGATGACAGACACAAAATGGCAGCAATTTTGTGTGATCTTTCCAAGGCGTTCGATGTTATTAGTCACAGGTATAAGTTAAGTCTGTATGGTTTTGACACTTCCGCTCACCAATTGTTGACGTCTTTTTTATCCACCCGGAAGCAGGTAGTAAAAGTGTCTACCAATGGCAAAACGGTGACATCGGATGCTGGTTGCGTACGTCTAGGCATCCCTCAAGGATCAGCCCTCGGGAATGTTTTGTTCACTATATTTGTCAATGACCTGCCATCGGCAATCACGACTGGTCTGTCGGTGCTCTTCGCGGATGACACTACAGTCATAGTTAGCGCAAAAACGTACGAACAGCTAGCCAATAAAATCCATGATGCTTGCGGGCAACTCCAAAAGTGGTTCTCGTCGAACGGTTTACTCTTAAACATAACGAAGTCCAATGTCATGGTTTTCTCGGGCCGCCACACCGCAGTGCCCCCATGTATTACCAGCGTCCCGATGCCATTATGCACTGAATGTAGGTTTCTCGGCTTCATGATAGACTCAAACTTAAACTGGAAGTGTCATGTCGACCAACTGTGTGATAGGTTGGGTAGTGCCGTCTTTGCGTTAAGAAAATTGAAACCATTAATATCGAATAATGCATTAAAAACTGTATATTTTGCGCATTTCCACTCAATAATGTCCTATGGTTCAATTATCTGGGGTAATTCCACCGATGCCAAACGCGTTCTTATAATCCAAAAACGAGCACTTCGGATACTGGCTGGTGTGGAACCCAGACATTCTTGCAGAGATCTCTTTATAAAGTATCGCATCATGACGCACTACTCACTTTACATGTTTGAGGTTCTAATGTACGTGAGAAATAATATGCCAATGTTTGCGCGTGTTGAGGTATCGGGCAAACAAATTAGATCCACAGGAAGACTCAGGACAGTTCCGCGTCGCCTGGCGCTTGCCTGTAAAAACCCGCGCGTCATCGGTCCCACGTTCTATGAACGTCTACCCGCGGAATTACGAACCGAGCCATCTGACGACAGTTTTAAACGACAATTGAGAAACTTTTTATTGGATAATCCATTATACTCAGTAAATGAGTATATGGAAACGTAATTTATATTTGTATAATTGACATTGTTTTTATTTATAAGTACTCCAGTTTTGTTAATTATGACATTATATACTGACAATACCTAAGTTCCTGTTGACCTTATTCCTAATTATTGCCTTATTTGACTTTGTTATTTTCAGTGTTATTTTTATCGTGTTAATTCTTGTATTTTGACAATCCATTTATGAGCTACTTTGACATTTCTATCTGTTTGTTTAAAATTGTGACATGTAATTATTTAATCTGTTTTATTATTAATTCCGCTGTTTTTACTATCAATTTCATCACATTTTATCTGTTAATATTAATATATGACGATCATAGTATAAGTGCATGTAAATTGACTTCGTGTAATTTATATTGACATTTTATATTATGAAATAAATAAATCTAATCTAATCTAATCTAGCAAAAAAAACGGTTTTTGAAACGGTTTTTGAAACAGTTTTCGTAATCGGTTACGTTTCGTTTTACTGAAAACTCGAAACGACCCAGCTCTAGAGCTTCAGATAGGTACAAAGATTTAAAGAAATGAAAATCTATTTGCGTAGATGTAACAAAACGCTAGCCCATGTTAAACCTACGTATGCGTATACGTAGGCAATTAATATCCAGTGTCTATTAGATAATCGCGGGTTAAGCCAACATGGGCTCTCACTAATTCATTTTATTGATAAATGGCGGACTAATTGTCAGCGATAATTGAGCGATACGCGCTGTGCGTCGATCCGTCATGATTATGTAAAACGGGTGCAAATGTGCGTGGCCCAGCAAAAAATAATGAAACTTTAAATATGGTCGGGTAGAAGTACCAGTTTGAACCATCTTAGTACTATTTTTAAGGACGGCAACGCACTTTGTTAGTCCTCTGGTATTGCAGGTGTCTATGGGCAACGTTTGCTCGTTTGCCGCCTGTGTCATAAAACTTTTTAGGGTTCCGTAGCCAAATGGCAAAAAACGGAACCCTTATAGATTCGTCATGTCTGTCTGTCTGTCCGTCTGTCCGTCTGTCCGTCCGTATGTCACAGCCATTTTATTCCGAAACTATAAGAGCTATACTGTTGAAACTTGGTAGGTAGATGTATTCTGTGAACCGCAATAAGATTTTGATGCAAAAATAAAAAAATAATAATAAATATTGGGGGCTCCCCATACTTAGAACTGAAACTCAAAATTTTTTTTTTCATCAAACACATACGTGTGGGGTATCTATGGATAGGTCTTCAAAAATGATATCGAGGATTCTAAAATATTTTTTTTCTAAACCGAATAGTTTGCGTGACAGACGCTTCCAAAGTGGAAAAAAGTTGGTCCCCCCCCCTCTAACTTCTAAAATAAGAAAATAAAAATCTAAAAAAAACATATGATGTACAATACTATAAAAACTACCAACGAAAATTGTTTTGAACGAGATCTAGTTAGTAGTTTTTTTTTTATAATTGAATACCTAACTTTGCACCTAATTTATATGGGGCGCTATACATACCAGGTGCAAACTTAACTTAACCACTTAGGGATGGAAAGTGTTTGTACGGAACCCTCGGTGCGCGAGTCCGACTCGCACTTGGCCGGTTTTTTTAGCAGATAACAAATAAAACATATTTTTCAAAGAGAACTTAGAGTTTCCCTATTATATGAAGTTTAAGTTTTATAGGTTATTAGCTATAGATTTATTTACACCAAATCAAAACTCAAACGACTGCATTTAAAGTAATATATATCTATACTCCTGGAGCAAATGCCGATTGATGAGTTCCCTCTATTACTCACAGATCCATACAAGATAGTGACCATTCGGGGGAATGGTCTCTCCAGAATTATGATTTGATGGGATCTCTGTCTGTGCAGAATAGACGGCACTCCTCAATATTTGTAACCATAATTATGTACCTACTTAGCCACTGAAGACGGTGCTTCGTAGACTGAACATCTCAAATCGTCTGTAATAGACTGATACAGTACGATGTACCATTTAAAATTGTTGTCGTTTTAATTATGTAGCTATTATACACGTACTTTTGTTCCTTGTTACAAGATTTCAGGCAAAAAAATAAGTAGTTTAATAATCGGCTTAAAGCCTGAACTTCTGGGTAAAGTTGAGAAGTTGTTCAAATTAGTATTAGTATTTGATTTTGTAACAAAAACAAGTATACATAAGTGCCTTTAAAAATATCGTCTCAGGATATATGCAGAAATGTTGTAATATTAAACTGAAATGTCCGACAATGTTGTTCAAAATAGAAAAATCTAAAGCCTAAAATTGAAGTGAAAGTAAGCTTCAAGCGAAAATAAGTAAGTGGCCTAAAACAATACTCCAAAGTTTACCTCTTTAATAACAAGTGTACCTGTACTCGTTTAAAACAATTACAAGATTTACAAACTTTACGAACGCCGGCTTCCGGAAATAAGAAAAGTTTCTACGAGATCTTAATATGATGTTGCTATGAAATATGATTTTAACCCTGAAACTGAGCCCTAATTCACTGAAACATTTCGATATTTCAAATTTAGCAATAAAGCTATCAGATCTATTATTTTAGACAACGTGGTGGCGCAGTGGATATTAATCTGTGGCAGTGGTAAAACAGCTGCCTCCTGAGCTGAGGAATAGAATAGAATAGAATAGAAAAAGCTTTATTCAAGATAACACATCATTACAATTACAATATTACGCACCTAAGTATTAAAGACAGAGTACAAGAGATGTGCATCCGAAATGGTCTCCACTCAGCAATGCTGTTGGCTTTGCTAGGTAGCAATGCCCACGGCGCTGGTTTTCTGTGGAGCCAGAGGGACGGTTTCGCGGGACAGCATACTGAGCGACTTGTATCAAACACGAAAACGAAGCAAGTAACTTTTATTATTCTTAATTTATTATTATTATGTATATATATATATATGAATAGGTATATGTTAGAATAAAAATAAAAAATATTACGATACATTATTTCGGAGTTAATATATATTTTTTATAATGTAGGTAGGCGGTTGATTTTTTGACGGTGGATTTATACATATCAACAATCTATTTCGAGGCAGCAGTACTTTGAGAGTCTAGAACGTGTTTTTTAAGTTTAATTTTGAAGAGACTAATTAATTTACAATCCTTAATAGGTGGTGGAAGATTGTTCCAACATTTCGTAGCGGCATACCGAAAGCTGCCACGAAATGCTGCAGTACTGTGCCTCGGACATATTAATCTGGAGCTGTGTCTAATCTGCCGTTGTGAAAATGTTAGCTTATCAAATAGGTACTTGGGCTTCTTGCTGCGGTAAATACCAAAAAGAAGAGTGGCGAAGTGGAGGTTACGTCGTGCGCTCATATTCAATAACTTATTATTGATAAGATGCGGAGTTACGTGTGATCGAGGAGGAATGGGACAACAAAACCGTGCGCAAGCGTTTTGGACACGTTGTATAACTTTTTTAGTGCGAGCCAGTAAGCAGTTCCCGTACACCGTGTCGGCGTAGTTGAGTTTGGACAGTATTAAAGAGTCGCATAGCTTCACGCGCATATCTACACTAAGGTAATCACGTGCTCTGTAAAGGACCTTCAATCTGTAGAAACAGTTCCGTGCCATTTCCAACACGTGATTTTCGAAATGCAAGGAGCCATCCATCAATAGTCCAAGATTGCGAGCTTCTGAGACTTGCTCCAGATTGCTCCCTGCAATGTTAACGCAAGGGTTTGAGGCGATTATCTGCTTTACTTGTTTTTTGGAACCCAATACAAGGAATTTCGACTTTGTGGGATTGAGGACTAAGCAATTATTTTCTGACCAATCGGCAATGCGACACAGATCTTCGTTCAATTTGGCTACAGCTTCACGTGTGTCACCTGGCTTACAAGATATAAAGAGTTGAAGATCATCCGCGTATATATGGTATTTGCAGCGTCTGATGTTATCAACTATATTTGCGCTGTATATATTGTAAAGCACTGGCCCCAGGATAGAACCTTGGGGCACACCTCTAAAGACTTCAAGTGATCCCGAAACTGAGGTTACACCTTCTGTATTGCGAACTTCAACAAGTTGAGACCTGAAAGCTGAACTACTAAAACCATAATATGCTAATTTTGATAACAAAATAGAAGTATTAATTGAATCAAAGGCGCGAGAGAAGTCCAGGAGCGCTAATATACTCGTAGTCCCTCTACCTTCATCTTGTGATGTCAGAATCTCGTCCACCACATCCAGTAATGCTGTGGAAGTGCTATGCCCTTTTCTAAAGCCTGATTGTCTATCCGGTAATATACTGCAGCTTTCTAGATATTCTGTCAATTGTATGCAAACCGCTTTCTCGAGAATTTTAGATAGAAAAGGTAATATACTTATTGGTCTCAGGTCTTTGTAATTTGATGGATGAGGTATTTTAGGAATAGGCCGGACTTTTGCCATTTTCCACATATCTGGAAATACACTAGTGTCTATGGATTTATTTACAATATCCGTGATTACACCCAATGTACTGGGAAGCGTTAGTAGTACCATATCTAGAGAAATGCCATCTATGCCTATAGCATTTGTTGAAATTGACTTTATGATGTTTGCTACCATAGTCGTGCTGACAGGCTTTAGGTTGAAAACAGCAGAGCTAAATCGATTAGACTCAAGATATGCTACATACGTTTGATCTACATTATTGTTGCCAGGTATGTCAAGAAAGTGTGAATTTATATCGTCAGGATCAGAGAGATGGGCGGGTAATTCTAAGTCTTTTGACTTAAAGTCAATCAGATTATTTTTTAAATTTTTCCAGAGTTTTCTCGGATTGTTTATATTATTATTAATGTGACTCTGATAAAACGCACGTTGTTCGTGATAGAGAGAGACATTCACTAAGCTTTTCAAATCTTTGTAATATTTTTTATGGCTATCTTTTTTTGTAAGGCGATATTTGGCGTGGGCATTGTCTCTCAACCTCATCATTTCCTTAATATTAGGTGTAATCCAAGGATTTTCATGTTCTTTAATATGAATTGTTTTTAGAGGTGCATAGGTGTCAAAAATGTCTATAATGCAGTCGTTAAACTTCATCACTGTGTCATTGATAGAGATAGAACCTGAGTCCAACTCCTCCCAGTTAATACTTTCAGTTGTGTTATTGAAATCATTTAAGTCTATATCTTTAATTGGCCTGTACGATACAATTTTAGGGGCTGGTTTGACTTTTTTAATATTTAACTGACATGTGATGAAAGCATGACTGCTGAGATCAGGAATATAATTGACAGACAAGTTAGAAACAGTTGTATTGCAACAGATGACATCGATTAAAGTCTCACTATGTTCAGTGAAATGCGTCGGTTCATTTACATGCTGTGATAAATGCATATATTCCAGAAAATTCAATAACTTCTTTGAGTTAGACTCTTGTTTATTTAAAATATTAATGTTGAAATCCCCTAGCAACATAGTGTAATCGAACATCGCAAAAGAAGTCAAGGAATCACTAAGAGCGTCCAGAAATTTGTCAACGTCAAACCATGGGGGCCGATAGGCGGTTCCAATGGCTATCCTGAGACCATTGATACTTAAACTGAGCCACATTTGTTCGACTAGCGGTGCAATCGGGTGTTGGAGCCGCCGCGCGTTGATGCCGCACCTGAGATACGCGCCAACACCGCCGCCGCGCGCGCGCGCGCCCGCGGTGTCGCGCGGCACGTGCCTCAGCCGGTACCCCGGCGGCGCCGGCGCACGGGCCTCCTCACCGCTCCTGATCCACGTTTCATTGATCATCATTATGTCTACGTCAAAACGCGACATCGCCACTAGAAACTCCGTGTGTCGCGTGCCGAGCGAGCCGGGGTTTAAAAGTCCACAAGTCAGATATTTGCTTTTAATAAATTGTATAACGAAAGAAAATACGAGTTCAGAATGTTTACAGTTCAGCAGATAAAATCTTAAGTGTGTCACGTGGCGCCAGTCAGAGGTGACGGAGAAATAGGAACTTAATTGTGAGAACAGATGTAACCTCCTTTTTTTTATCAGATTAAATGTTGAAATTGTTATTTTATGTCTTAATGAAAAAGTGTAATTGCCACAATATCTAAAGTTGGCCGCCAACCATATATACATACGTGGATAAATAAAACAACATAGTAAATAGCATGCTATTATTATTTCTAAATACATATTATATATCTCGATATAGATTATATTATTATTATTGTAGTTATTATCAATCGGTGAATGGATCTTACTGTCACACATATTTTTATAAGTGCATTGACAAGTTGCACAGTACACCCTCCACAACATTAAACAATCGGCTATTACAGCACTATTTCTTAAAATATAACAAATACATTTATTATTACTTAAAGAATACACATAATAACATATACAGTTGTACACAGAATACACTAAGTACATCCAGCAGGCGCCGTACAAAAAACCTGTTCGAATTCAGCCTCTGTGCGAATACGTTTGGGCGTCTCGTTTTCGCTGCGTCGCACAAAGATAACGCCGTCGCGGGTCCACGGGCGAAGCAATTGCCGATTCTTTGTCTCCTGCCGCACCAGGAACAGTAGCTGTCGGTTTGTTTTAGTCAACCGTTCGTTAATAAAAAACCGACAGACTACGCCGTCGTCCGCCCCAGGCAGCTGGAACCCTCTAGTGTTGGCGCCGCGACCGGCGCGGGCGGCGCTCAGCAGCCGCTCGCGCAGGTCGCGCCGCACCAACCGTAGCACCAGCACGCGAGGCCGCTCGTAGTCGCCGCCTTCACGCCATGGGCCCACGCGCATTGCGCTCACGATATCCTGCTGTTTGACAGTCACGCCCAGCTTGGTACCCACAAGTGATACGATGTTGACCGGGTCTTCATCGCTTGTTTCCGGCAGCCCTGATATTTCGAGGTCGTTGAGCAATAACGTTTGGTCTCGGGACTGAGGGTTCGAATCCCGACGGAATATATGTGTCTGCGTCATGGATGTTATTTGTATTTGTGGATGTTATATATATAAATGCAGGGTGGCCCATTTAGATCGGTCTGTATGGGAAAGTCTGAAACAATAAGACATACGAAGATCTGTTCTTAAGAAATAAAAAAATACACCGCTCAAATAACATAATTCAGCTGTTTAACCCGTTCATGAACACAGACGCCATGTTTAAAAAAAATATATACTTTCCGGCCTAGGCCTTAAATTTTGTATGAAATTCCTTTACAGTTCTCTCGAATTGTTCCGCCCGAAACGTGACACTTCGAAGCCTGTTTAACGCACGTTATGACGATATTTCATTGCATGTTTGAGAAAACCATTTTTAATCGATACTTATTCTTAAGTACTTGAGCCATTCCAAATTTTTTTTAAAGATAAAAATTAAGATAAAGATATAAACGGACTGATAAAAAACGTTGGAAGAACTTTAATGGCTAAATTACGGAAAGGGACCCTTCGAGACCATTAATATAATGAGACATATTCTTACGATACGGTGTGAAAATCGTATCAATTAAAACCGATAATTTACAGGCTCTCAGAGCAAAAGTCCAACTCGCTCTTCACCGGTTTTCTAACCAGATTTCTTATCAGTGCTCTATTTTCCTGGATCCCGATACGTTCATCCCGGATATCCGGTTGGGTCGCTTCCGCTACACCGCGTGGTTAACCATAAACAACATAATTACATATACGTATGTATATATGTATGAATAGAAAATCGACCGCGCACTGCGTAGAAGTGTACACAGAAAAACTTTTACTTATGGCATTGCACAAAACTTTTGGAAAAATTCAGTTGGCCACGACTCACGAGAGTCACGAGTTATGATGAATGAATAAGTAATTCCGAGAAGTTTTTTTGGTTGCTTTTCTGCGCATTTTTCAAAGTATTATTTTCCAACTTCGTTCAAGCGTAGAAGAAAAAAAGACTTGACCCTTTGTGCTCTACCGAAGTCGGATAAAATACATTTTATACTCATACTTTGAACGTTCAGCTATTTTTCTACTAAAAATAACGAAATCCAGTCAATATTCTTGAATTAATATGATCACCTTTCTGTGACAAGTTGCCTCTTTCAGTTCAGTTATGTTCATCAAAATATGTAAAATTAACAGACATTACAAATGTACAACTGTATAATAGAGTCATAATTATTTGTATCATCTCTTCTGCCACTACTCTATTGCAACTAAAACGTCGAATTTCTTGTTAGCAAAGCTTGTACTCTGAACTCTCCTTTCTATGTTCGTATCGTGTCCTTTCACCCAGTCAAATATTGTATAAGATAAGAGCTAAAAAAATAGCACGATATTTCGTATTTTGAGCTTGGAAGTAGATGCCCAGATCCGACATTTGTGACCTCTGTTCGTTGCCAGTTGTACAAATATTTTGAATTTGGAGACGCGCAAAGATTTCAAACAAACGAAGCAATTAATTGAGAAGCCGTTGAGAAAATTCGTCGTCCTTCGTATATTTGTCTTTTATAGCTATATATAGATGTGTTTGTGAACGTCAGATTCGTCTGAATAGTCATTTCTAGTTATTCTCGCTGAAGTCTAAGGTTAAACTAACTAGATTTTGTGTATGAATAAATGGAGTTATTTATGTTACCAATAGTTAGATGTGCGGAGATTCTGGGAATTTGGTTATTGAGATGTCATTTAAATTTGCTTAAGTGAATTGCATTGAAATTCGTAAAAGTGTTTTAAAGATACTTATTTATAATATCCCGCTTTACCTCTACCTTATTAATTAGAAGATTAAAGAGGATCGCAGTTTAAATTACCATCCTATCCTACGCTCCATCGTTGCATTTCTTTTTCTTTGCAACGTCAGAGTACATGGGTCATTGTCATTATTGAAATATGAATAAACGTGTTCAGAGAAGTTTCCTGCCGTTGAAGTGGTGAAGTGGTTGGCATGTTGGACATGGTAATCCAGGGGTACTCGAAACCTCTTCCGCAAACAACAACTCATTTAAATGTGTTGTTTACACATTAAAAAAATGTTTCACAAATGAATATGAATAAAGGCTATATAAGGCTATTAATACTCAGTTTTGCAGTGATAAAGATGCACGACGTGTTTCATAAAGATGTGATACGCGAGCGACATTTATATTCAAGTTAGTTATTTCATTAAAGGTTTACGACTGCCTCATTAGAATGTAAAGGTGTACATTTTTGATGTTCATTCTGGTATTTTATATCAAGAGAAGAGCCTCAAATGTAAGTTTCTAACGCATTATCTCAGTTTTATTGGCGTTTTGCATTCAAAACTTACACCAGAGTGACATACGATGAAGAATATCACTAGGTCCCTTAAATCGCTTGAAACTTTATGACCCCATAGACTATGTGCTTGGAAATACACTTGTTTTTGTTTCATTTAAATCAAGCGAGTAGTTTTGAGGTTACGATATTGTAAATTACGTATGGCGCGGTATGCCAGAGTGACATCATCAGACTGATACCTACTCATAATCTTCATGCATCGAGCAAAATCGTTAAGTGACGTCACAGCCCCTCGCCCAACTAAATATATCGGTAACTATACTTAAGACATATCCAAAAATTTGTATGGAGCATGCATAATGTAAGACAAAAATCAAAATTAAATCTTTATAATGTGTGTACATAGCACGCAGAGCAGATGGCCGATGGGGCCGAAAAGTGCTCGAGTGGAGACCTCGGACAAGCAAGCGCAGCGTAGGACGTCCACCTACAAGATGGACAGATGACCTTATAAAGGTCGCCGGAAAGCGCTGGATGCAGGTCGCTTCCAACCGGTATATATGGAAGTCCAAAGGGGAGGCCTATGTTCAGCAGTGGACGTCCTATGGCTGAGATGATGATGATGATGATGATGAATGTGTGTACACCTGTCACTTTAACGTAACGTATTTCCACGTGTGATGTTTTTCGCAATTTCCAATTGTATTCGTATGTTACGATCTCTTACCCCACCACTTAATGATTTTCAAACGTTTATTTAATTCAAACGACTGAGTACATAACGTGTTCAGGCTAAATTAAATGTTCTTAATGAGCTGCTAGTGTAGGGTATCCTTAATTGTAGTAATTACTCGCACGCAATTAGATCGTTTGCGAACAAGGAATACGTTAATTATATCGGCAACCAACTCACGTGGCTTTCACTTCAGCACCTCTAGCACAGCTTTGACACGCGACTGTCTCGCGCGAGTTTTGTTACCTATCCCTTTCTGTACAGTATCTTAAGAGAGTGACGGGTGATGATATGTCGCGCGACATGAGTTGCGAACCATAGTTGTGCTAGACGGGCAGAGGGGCTACCCTGAAGACAAAAAATCGAAATTCAATAACTTCATGGTATAAGAAATTAAGGTATGGCACTCCGGCTAGGGAGACTTTCACGTCACTGATTAGTGATTAGTTGCCGCTTTATGGTAGGTAACAAAATAATTACCTATAATGAAACCGTTTACCGCCAGTCATACAAAAAATTATAATTAAGTATGCATTTATGCATTACAATTGTCATGTTCTTTGACTTAGTTTTATTTAAAACACTCACGATTTTATGAGATTCATACAGGTGACTAGGGGATCGGGGAGTATTATGATACACCACTGGCAACACCAAAACGGATTGTCAGAACCAACCAACCAATCACAGCGTGATGACGTCAAAAGTCTCGCCTGTTATTCCGGAGTGCAGTACTTTTTTTTCTTATACCATGAGTACCTGCATATTGTGATGTCTCTCGTGCTCTCAGCTGACTATAAACCTATACCTAAGTAGATGACTGAAGTAAGTAGTCTAGTAGTAGTAAGTATTTTGCACCAAAAGTGGAAGATACGAGTACATCTTATTTTGATTATGTTTCACTTTTCCACGCTCCACTCTCATTGGCTCCAAACCTCAACCGAACTCCATAAAAATGCCCAATTACCACACTGAACTGCAAATATAGGTAGTACAATACAAAAATAACACTTCGAAGTAAAGCAAATATTTACTTTCAAGATAAATTATTTTAGTTTGAAATTGTATTTAAAAAGGTACATGTATTCTCATACAATCAGAGCAGAGACGATACGAATTTGAATTTCAAACTTCGGAGTAACCCTCTCAGCTCCCCAAATAATGGAAACCGCAGCTTGGATTGTGATGCAATTTTGTCAGCATCCCGGGGAACAAAGAGTGTATTATGTTGCCTGTTCAATTTCCAGGAAAATGGCTGTCTGTGATGCAGTATAATGGACTCGAAAAATTGCTTCACTCTTCATGAATATCAGGGCAAAAGTGCATAAAGAATTGCCGGGTCTATATCTCTTTGTCTAAAATTTTTTGGCCGATATTTTTTTCGGCACATATTTTTTGGCCTAATAATCTTTGGTCGATTGTTTTTTAAGTCAAAAATTGTTTGGCCGAAATTGTTTTGCATACATTTTTTTGGCCGAAAATTGTTTAGTCTAACATATGTATGGAATAACATTGTTTGGTCGAATGTATTTTAGGCATAAAATTGGTGTCACTAATAATCGCATCCAAACTGCCGCATTTATTAAATTAATATTACTTAGATTTTGTTGGGGACGTAGTTCTAACCTAATGTTTTGGGAGCGCCTTATTTTTGTTAGGGACGCAGTTCTAACCTAACCTAACCTACTGTTCTGGGAGCGCCTTATTTTTGTTAGGGACGCAGTTCTAACCTAACCTAACCTAACCTACTGTTCTGGGAGCGACTTATGTTTGTCGGGAACGCAGTTCTGACCTAACCTAACCTACTGTTCTGGGAGCGGCTAAAGTTTTTTCGGGAACGCAGTTCTAACCTAACCTAACCTACTGTTCTGGGAGCGCCTTATTTTTGTCGGGAACGCAGTTCTAACCTAACCTAACCTACTGTTCTCGGAGCGCCTTATTTTTGTCGGGAACGCAGTTCTAACCTAACCTAACCTACTGTTCTGGGAGCGCCTTATTTTTGTTGGGAACGCAGTTCTAACCTAACCTAACCTACTGTTCTGGGAGCGCCTTATTTTTGTCGGGAACGCAGTTCTAACCTAACCTAACCTACTGTTCTGGGAGCGCCTTATTTTTGTTGGGGATGAAGTTCTAACCTAACCTAACCTAGTGTTCCGGGAGCGACTTATGTTTGTCGGAAATGCAGTTCTAACCTAACCTAACCTACTGTTCTGGGAGCGCCTTATTTTTGTCAGGAACGCAGTTCTAACCTAACCTAACCTACTGTTCTGGGAGCGCCTTATTTTTGTCAGGTACGCAGTTCTAACCTAACCTACTGTTCTGGGAGCGCCTTATTTTTGTTAGGGACGCAGTTCTAACCTAACCTAACCTACCTGTTCTGGGAGCGCCTTATTTTTGTTAAGGACGCAGTTCTAACCTAACCTAAACTATTGTTCTGGGAGCGACTTATGCTTATACTTTCGCTTGCTCGCTTCAGCATATGGGTTTTTAGGAGGTTTTAACGGCTAAAGAATAATTATACCTAATAATATTATACATTTAGCCTTTTAGTCATAAAAAAAATATATTAAACAATTTTAGGTCAAACATGTTTAAGGACAAAAAATATGTATGCAAAAAAATCTTTATGCTAAAGAATAAGTATACCATTAAATATTATACCAAACATTTTCGGCCAAACAATTTTAGAACATACAATTTTAGACCAAGCGAAGGGCACCCAGAATTGCCATCTAGATACTGGTCAAGTTATGAGTGCTTCCAATACCAATACTCCGGGGTTTTAATAATCTATAATAAAATTATAAAATTGTAAAAATGAAATCTTTGTCCTTTCACCATGCCTAAACAGCCGGACCGATTTCAAATTCTTTCAGTTACGGGTAGCTGCAAATCCCCAGGTGGTTAAAGGATACATTTTACTCGACTCCGGAGAAGTAAAAAACCGGCCAAGAGCATGTCGGGCCACGCTCAGTGTAGGATTCCGTAGTTGCCCATCCTTCACAATAGACGGGCTTAAAACAGCGGTGTTAAGCCCGAGGTTTAAATTACGAGAAAGATTTCAAGCTCTATAAAAAGGTCGTAAACGGCAAAGTAACTGTGTGTTGACGACGCGGTTGGCGCAGTGGTTAAGCAACCGCCTACTGAGCCGACGGTCCCGGGTTCGAATCCCAGCAAGGGCAAATATTTGTGTGATGAACACGAATATTTCTGCCTGGGTCATGGATGTTCTATGTATTTAAGTATTTATTTTATCTATATAAGTATGTATATCGTCGCCTAGTACCCATAACACAAGCCTTCTTGAGCTTAATTTGGGATTAGGTTGATTTGTGTGAAGGTTGTCTGGTATTTATTTATTTATTTATTAATTACTTGTTACCTTCTGGAAGCTATCGATTGTACGCGCCAGATTGTGCGAAATGTTTTAACATAGTATGGCACTTTACTAATATGTGTAACGTTCGAAGTATAAGGACACCGCGCGGCACTTACGTCATTTTAAAGAAAATTATGATTTTTTGCTATAACGCAAAAACGGCTCAACCGATTTTATTCAATATAGTTTTCATTGAAAGTACTTATAAGGCCTTATTTTCATGAATTATTGCATAATTTTTTGAATCGTGGTTGAAAAGTTATAAGGGGGGGACGCTATTTTTTTTATTTTCGGATCGAATATTTACAAAACTGCTATCGAAAAATAATGTTCGGAGACCCCTATTATTTTTAAAAGACCTATACAACGACACCCCACACACTAGTGTTGGAAAGAAAAAAAAAACACCCCTACTTTAGGTGTACGGGAGGTAACCGAAAAAATAAAAAATAAATTAGTTCTTATTTTACCGTTTTGTCGGCGTGATACATATTACACATACTCATACCAAATTTCAGCTTTCTAGTACTAATGATCGCGGAGCTAAACCGTGAACGGACAGACATACAGACAGACAGACAGACGGACATGGCGACACTATAAGGGTTCCTAGTTGCCTACGGAACCCTAAAAACAGGGTTATATCTTTTTTATTCCACGCAGACAAAGTTCGCAAGCACCATCTAGTTCAATATAAAAATCATACATTTATTCATAAATTCAATCTTTAAAATACCATAACATAGCTACAAAGCAGTCCAAAAAGATCTCAGGGACCTAGGTATCCTTAACTAGCGAGAGCTGGTCAGGATCGTGGAGCGTGGCGTGATCTGGTGTCGGAAGCCAAGATCCACTAGGTTAGAATATGGGTCAGACATTGACATAGAATAGAGTATTACTAACTCCGGAAAAATATCCATAACTCTAAACCTATACAGGCGACGCGGTTAGCTCCGCGGCAATGCAGCTGCTGCAAGCGATTGTCCGCTAAAAAAATATAGATTTGTATCGAAAATCAGTAATCTTTGGGAAAGGGTCATGAATCATGATTTCAGGAATAATCTGAATAGCGCGATGCGCGGTCGGTCGGATCGGGGAACAAAAGGTTGTTTGGTATGGTTTGGATCTGGACTTCCAACATCCAAAGGTGGTTATAGGATATGGGTACTATTTAAACAGGCTTCTTTTTAATAGCATTATTCGCCTCAGAAAATATAAGTTACCTTCTAAATTACTAAGTCAGCCACAACCAACGCGCGTCTGAATAATAATATCTCAGCAACTAGTTATCTTTTTTGTAAGCCACAGTAATTGTAACTTAGCATGGTGATTATTTTTTAGCATCTAAATTTGAGGCATGCATTCAAATAGCAAACTTCTAAAATATTATTATATGACACCAAAATAATAACTCTATCAGCTTCTAATTTTATAACTTAGTATGTTTTTAGGGGGGGCGCTATTTTTTTATTTTCGGATCGAATATTTTTTCAAAACTGCTATCGAAAAATAATGTTCGGAGACCCCTATTATTTTTAAAAGACCTATACAACGACACCCCACACACTAGTGTTGGAAAGAAAAAAAAAACACCCCTACTTTAGGTGTACGGGAGGTAACCGAAAAAATAAAAAATAAATTAGTTCTTATTTTACCGTTTTGTCGGCGTGATACATATTACACATACTCATACCAAATTTCAGCTTTCTAGTACTAATGATCGCGGAGCTAAACCGTGAACGGACAGACATACAGACAGACAGACAGACGGACATGGCGACACTATAAGGGTTCCTAGTTGCCTACGGAACCCTAAAAACAGGGTTATATCTTTTTTATTCCACGCAGACAAAGTTCGCAATATCGTAATATAATCGACAAATATGATTATATGACACCAAAATAATAACTCTATCAGCTTCTAATTTTATACCTTAGTATGTTTAAAATGTAAGGCATCCTACATTAATCGATCGTAAAATTTACCTAAAATTGTCATCAAATAGTATATTAAAGCCACTATTATTACATATGAACTATTGAGGAGAGAACAAAACAAAATACTTAAATCTCATTTTAGGTTAGGGTCGCAGTTCATCCTAACACTCCTCCTCGCTTCGCTCGTCGTCGTACCTAACCTAAGCCAAGTCGGACCTGCCTTAGAACTAGATTAATGGGTTACGTACCGTTATGACATGTTGTTTTTTTTTTTTTTTTTTTCAAGGGTCGCAGTTGAACCTAACACTCCTCCTCGCTTCGCTCGTCGTCGTACCTAACCTAAGCCAAGTCGGACCTGCCTTAGAACTAGATTAGAGAGAACGCAGATGAACCTATTGCAATATGAACGAACGAATGACAATAAACAAACACGGGTGGGTCGATCGGTACAAGAATCGAAATGGCGCTCTCTCATTGGTGCAAATGGCCGTGGCTGTCATGGCGCGTACTCGCGCCAAATCGTTCCTACAGTGGCTATTTTCATGATAAAAGAATCCCATCAAAAACATAAATGTAAAATGAGAGCCAAGTTCAATATCGCGTGCACTTCGCCGACAAAAGAATTGAGATCTGCAAGGGCGCCAAGTTCTTTGCCCTAAAATTTTTAGATACAAGGACATGCGACATACTCAATGCATTTATTTTACTTGGGGAGTAATTCAATATCAAGATTTGACTTGGCTAGTTTTCACAAACTAACTAAATTTTATAAAAGTAACATAGTCATAGTCATAGTTCATTATCAAGCTAACAGTATAAGTAACAAGACGTACACTAACTTGCGTACTTACCTTTACGAAAATAGGTTAATGATTTGATTGATTTTGATTTAAAATATAAATTTATATTTTAAAACTAGCCAAGTCACGTCTTGATATTTAATTTACACCCCAAGTAAAATAAATGCATTGAGTATGTCGCATGTCCTTGTATCTAAAAATTTTAGGGCAAAGAACTTGGCGCCCTTGCAGATCTCAATTCTTTTGTCGGCGAAGTGCACGCGATATTGAACTTGGCTCTCATTTTACATTAATGTTTTTGATGGGATATCATTACTTTTTGTACATAAATTATTATGATGTGTAAATTACCTAATTATTATTTGTTAATTAGTTCTGTGTGCTATTCTAGTACATCTTTTGAAAGTTTTGAACAAACAAAGAATTTTCCAAAACGGTTAGTACGTATTGGATTTTTATGTGCATGTATGTGTAAGTGTGTGCGTGTGAGTGTATATGCTATTCTAGTATATCTTTCAAACAAAAAAAGAATTTTCCAAATCGGTTTATAAATGACAGAGTTCTGAGGCAACAACCATCAATAATAATAATAATAATAAAAAACATAAAAAAATCACTGTTTTAGATTTTTATATGTATACACACACAATTACTAAGCTGGATGCCAAATTTCACCTTTCTAGGTCACCTGGAAGTGGGTTAGGTTTTTGATTACTAGTCAGTCAGTCAGTCAGTCAGTCAGTCAGTCAGTGATAAAAATACCGTTTTTTGGACTTTAATATCTCAATAACTATTTAACCTATGTTAATGAAATTTGGGGTTCTACTTGTTCTAAAGGATCTTAATACATAAGCCAAATTTCATTTTTTTATGTTAAATAGATCCCATCAAAAACATAAATGTAAAATGAGAGCCAAGTTCAATATCGCGTGCACTTCGCCGACAAAAGAATTGAGATCTGCAAGGGTGCCAAGTTCTTTGCTCTAAAATTTTTAGATACAAGGACATGCGACATACTCAATGCATTTATTTTACTTGGGGAGTAATTCAATATCAAGATTTGACTTGGCTAGTTTTCATAAACTAACTAAATTTTATAAAAGTAACATATTCATAGTCATAGTTCATTATCAAGCTAACAGTATAAGTAACAAGACGTACACTAACTTGCGTACTTACCTTTACGAAAATAGGTTAATGATTTGATTGATTTTGATTTATAATATAAATTTATATTTTAAAACTAGCCAAGTCACGTCTTGATATTGAATTACACCCCAAGTAAAATAAATGCATTGAGTATGTCGCATGTCCTTGTATCTAAAAATTTTAGAGCAAAGAACTTGGCACCCTTGCAGATCTCAATTCTTTTGTCGGCGAAGTGCACGCGATATTGAACTTGGCTCTCATTTTACATTTATGTTTTTGATGGGATATCATTACTTTTTGTACAGAATTTATTATGATGTGTAAATTACTTAATTATTATTTGTTAATTAGTTCTGTGTGCTATTCTAGTACATCTTTTGAAAGTTTTGAACAAACAAAGAATTTTCCAAAACGGTTAGTACGTATTGGATTTTTATGTGCATGTATGTGTAAGTGTGTGCGTGTGAGTGTAAGTATATGCTATTCTAGTATATCTTTCAAACAAAAAAAGAATTTTCGAAATCGGTTTATAAATGACAGAGTTCTGAGGCAACAACCATCAATAATAATAATAATAATAAAAAACATAAAAAAATCACTGTTTTAGATTTTTATATGTATACACACACAATTACTAAGCTGGATGCCAAATTTCACCTTTCTAGGTCACCTGGAAGTGGGTTAGGTTTTTGATTACTAGTCAGTCAGTCAGTCAGTCAGTCAGTGATAAAAATACCGTTTTTTGGACTTTAATATCTCAATAACTATTTAACCTATATTAATGAAATTTGGGGATCTACTTGTTCTAAAGGATCTTAATACATAAGCCAAATTTCATTTTTTTATGTTAAATAGATTTGGAGTTATTGGGGGGTCAAAAGTGGCTCCAAACGGTTCGTGTAATATAACACACGGCTGCTGCTCGCCAGTTCCTGCGGTGAACTTGGCTGGACACGCTGCCGCGTGTCTAGATTTGGAGTTATTGGGGGGTCAAAAGTGGCTCCAAACGGTTCGTGTAATATAACACACGGCTGCTGCTCGCCAGTTCCTGCGGTGAACTTGGCTGGACACGCTGCCGCGTGTCTAGATATGAAGTATTATTTTAGATGTTAAGTTATAATATACATATGATGTTGTCTATGGAAGCTCGAATATATAATTTTTGAGGAGCTTGTATTGAAGCTGTAAAACGAAAAATGATGATGAGTTGCAAATTCCGTGGCTGAGTTAGTAAATTAGATGGCAATGTATAAATCAGAAGGACAAGTAATAATAATTGTTGATTATGACTTGATGCTTTCTTTAACATTTTTAGATGGCGTTGTAAAGAAGATGAATTAGTTTATTAGAGGCTATCTCATATTCCCGATGCTTAGTTATTAAATGAGAAGTTCGACCAAGTGGCCAAAAAATAAAATTGCGGCCGGATTTATTATTTCTCATAGGATATTAGCAACTCGCTCGAAATTGGCCTCGGGCTTGAAGTCAGGTATAACTACGGTGAAGAAAAAAAACGCGGACAAAGTTGCGGGTATCTCCTTGTTAATAATACGTTTCCTCACGGTCACGTGAGTATCTATATAAAGCAAATTTCCACCTCTCACCGGTTTACGTCGGTCGACTTGGAGACTCGTAAGGTACTTAAGAAAGGTACTTAGCTTCTACTCGGCCAAGTTCAAGCGAGTTGCTAATTAGACGACTTATGCATAATGATGTCTTATATTTTCACCGCAGCCTGTATGTAATATGTCGCAAATAATCCAGCGAATAAAGGATTTTGACCTTACAGACGGTCCGGTAGTTTTGAATTTTTGATATGTTGTCTAGGATGATTAGTCAGTGTTTAAAATGCACAATTCTCCCCCCTCCGCGCCCGCCGCTATATTTAAAAAACCGGCCAAGTGCGAGTCGGACTCGCGCACCGAGGGTTCCGTACAAACACTTTCCATCCCTAAGTGTTTAAGTTAAGTTTGCACCTGGTATGTATAGCGCCCCATATAAATTAGGTGCAAACTTGCAAAGTTAGGTATTAAAAAAAAACTACTTACTAGATCTCGTTCAAAACAATTTTCGTTGGTAGTTTTTATAGTAATGTACATCATATGTTTTTTTTAGATTTTTCATTTTCTTATTTTAGAAGTTAGAGGGGGGGGGACCAACTTTTTTCCACTTTGGAAGCGTCTGTCACGCAAACTATTCGGTTTAGAAAAAAAATGTTTTAGAAACCTCGATATCATTTTTGAAGACCTATCCATAGATACCCCACACGTATGTGTTTGATGAAAAAAAAAATTTTGAGTTTCAGTTCTAAGTATGGGGAGCCCCCAATATTTATTATTATTTTTTTATTTTTGCATCAAAATCTTAATGCGGTTCACAGAATACATCTACCTACCAAGTTTCAACAGTATAGCTCTTATAGTTTCGGAAAAAAATGGCTGTGACATACGGACGGACAGACGGACAGACAGACAGACAGACAGACAGACAGACAGACATGACGAATCTATAAGGGTTCCGTTTTTTGCCATTTGGCTACGGAACCCTAAAAACCGGCACTTTATATGTTTGCTCATATCTTCCTTTAGGAGCATTTTAGCTAGAAGAAAGCTTTGAAAATGTTATAAAAAGTTAAATTTACTACATTCTCCATTTTATGTTTTGTTTCTAGGAAAGATAGTTACCTACGGAGATATGCACATTTAAAAAACTTAAGAAATTGCAATTTCAAACTCAAAAACAAACTTCTGGATTATATCTTCGTTTAGGAGCATTTTAGCTAGAACAGAGCTTGGAAAATGTTGTAGAGAATTAAATTTACTATAATTTACATTTTAAATTTTGTTTCTAGGACAGATAATTACGGAGATATGTAAAAAATAAAGTCACTTTTTCCGAAAATGTATGTAAAAATGGACATGAGTTTTATAAGCAATTATATTTCCTACATGTTTTAATTTGTCTTAGACTAGTCCGTTACTGAATGACAGCGTTCTAAACCAAGAATTTTGTGAAATTTCCGGAAAATTCGAATTTTCCAGTTTTTTAAATGTGCATATCTCCGTAACTAACCGTCTCGCAACAAAATTTGAAATGTAAATTATAGTAAATTTAATTCTCTACAACCTTGCCCAAGCTCTTTTCTAGCTAAAATGCTTCTAAACGAAGATATAATCCAGAAGGTTGTTTTTGAGTAGGAAATTGCGATTTTTTACGTTTTTTTAAATGGGGATAGCTCCGTAACTATCTGTCCTAGAACCAAAATATAAAATGGAGAATGTATTAAATTTAACTCTCTATAACATTGTCTAAGCTTTCTTCTAGCTAAAATGCTCCTAAAGAAAGATATGAGCAAAAATATAAAGAAAGTGCCGGTTTTTTCAATATGGCGGCGGGCGCGGATGGGGGGGAATTGTGCATTTTGCATTTTAAACACTGACTAATCATCTTAGACAACATATCAAAAATTCAAAACTACCGGACCGTTTGTAAGGTCACCCATAGTACATACTTTATTCTCTATTCACCGAACTAAAATACGTTTTTGAACAAAAATGTACGACGGGAGATGTGAAAGTGGTTTACATCTTCTCTGACGGAATTACTGAGTATTAAAGTACACATACTTACCGTGCTTATAAATAAAATAGGCAAGCACATGACCTTGACGTCAGATGGGGCTGAATTCGATGTTTATAGAGATATCCGTCCGTTATAATTATAATGTATTATAGCGGTTATTGTATTAAGCGGTTTACTCTCACGTGAAATTGTCAGGAACGGCCCGACATATTTCATGGAGAATTGCCGCAACGGTGTACGGGTATAGTACAAATTTTCTAAACTAAGCTCATCCACTTAAGAACTCAATACCATAGAGTGGTTAACCACAAATTAAGATAACGTGCACGCAGTAAAAGCTGATGAGTATGTATAGCGCCCCATATAAATAGGTGCAGTTAGTATTAAAAAAAAAACTACTTACTATATAGATCTCGTTCAAAACAATTTTCGTTGGTAGTTTTTATAGTAATCAACATCATATGTTTTTTTTAGATTTTTCATTTTCTTATTTTAGAAGTTAGAGGGGGGGGGGACCAACTTTTTTCCACTTTGGAAGCGTCTGTCACGCAAACTATTCGGTTTAGAAAAAAAAATATTTTAGAAACCTCGATATCATTTTTGAAGAACTATCCATAGATACCCCACACGTATGTGTTTGATGAAAAAAAAATTTTTGAGTTTCAGTTCTAAGTATGGGGAGCCCCCAATATTTATTATTATTTTTTTATTTTTGCATCAAAATCTTAATGCGGTTCACAGAATACATCTACCTACCAAGTTTCAACAGTATAGCTCTTATAGTTTCGGAAAAAAATGGCTGTGACATACGGACGGACAGACGGACAGACAGACAGACAGACAGACATGACGAATCTATAAGGGTTCCGTTTTTTGCCATTTGGCTACGGAACCCTAAAAAGGACTATGAACTCTCATCATCAACCATTTTAAACCTATTCAACAAGGCATAAGGTTGAAAATTCAATATCCACGCAATGTAGTTCCCACCTTTTTTTGTAAGTAACTGGTTGGCGGTTACGAGAACAAAAGCAGATAGGATTGTATTAGACACCATGCCATTGTGAATGCAGGTAAGTGGATGAGTGAGCTTAGTTTAGATAATTTCTGTATAGCAGTCCTTGATGAAGAGCTCCATACGAGTTCGAAACATGTCGGGCTGTACCTGACAATTTCACGTAAGTGTAAATCGTTTAGTACAATAATTAAATATGTCTCACGACAATTTTTCATTAGATTATTATAGCTGATATGCTGATGATTATTATAGGTGATATTACGGACATATCGCACCCTTGGTAAAACAAAGCCACATCTGCAAAATGTGTACTTTACAGGAGAGCAGTTTAAAAATTCTGCAAGTGATTTTTGCTGATAACATTTTTGCGTTTCGTCGAATTGTCATATACTTTTGCATATAGGTTTATATTGTAAGGATGGGCGTTGAAGCAAACAAGTGTTTGGTTCTAGGTATGATTTATTACTAACTGTAACATACGATACATTGGATAATATAGGAAAGGAGAGATGAGTGTGTGCGTGATGCGCTACACACTACACCTCCCCTGTAAGTAAAAAAAAACTTAAATCTAAACATAACAAGTTTTTTTTTATAGACAAAATCGCAAAAATTATCAACATATTATAATCAAATTTTGAGTTAATGCAAATAGTTCTACAACATAAAAATATTAATATTATTATTTTGCACTTTCACAGAACAATTTTTTTTTTATAATATTGACAAAAAATACAATTGACAATTAAAGTTTTTTTTTTGTTTAGGTACGCAATATCCTGGTAAATAACATCACAATATTTTAAACAAATAGAAAAAAAAACATGGTGTAAACAATAAGACGAAAGCTATAAAAAACTAAAAGAAAAACTACATGTTTCTCAAAATTAACACTAACTGATAGAGATGCAATATAATTAGGTACATTTCAATGCAAGTATAATTTTAAACAAAAACAGTACACATTCCTATACATTTTTAACTAATACTTAATTGCTTATATAAACATTTCTGTGACAATCCTAATTTTACTTAATAAACAAATTAAAAAGTTATGATAAAATTATCTATACCTACCTACTAAATGTATTGAACGCGATAAAATTATGTGCGATACGATAAACTAAGGAATAATAATTCTTACTGAGAAAAAAAAAACTTAAAATACATGGTTAAAGATTTTTTTTTTTATCACAAAACAAACAAAAACACAGTAAATAGTATGCTGAGCTAATTAAAAGAAAATACAGAATGAAAAGTTATATAGAAATTTAAAGAAAATACACAATGGAAAGTTATATAGAAATTTATCAACACAAAAAAATAAGTGTAAATTGAAAAGATATAGCAATAAAAATGTAATGGATTACATGTGGAAAACTATAAAAATCGGAAATATGTAGTATATGTATACAAGGGTAAAAAAAACAACAAAAAACACGTAGCGTTTCAAAAATCTACTTAAAATGTCTAAATAACAGTTATATATGTATATATACATATATATATTAAGACAGGTATGTATGCATTCAAATGTTAACTTAAATTCTTAAAAAACAAAACTAATTTAATAATAAGAAAATAGAAAATTACAGATCTATAAAAAACTCTAAGTAAGTATTCCTATAAACAACATTTATAATCTATTCTGTATAGTATGTAGTATATAGTATGGGCATGCGTCGTAGTACCTAAATCCTTGACAAATTACAAATTATATTTTATTAAAAGAGTGTATACTTATTTAAAACTAAGCTACCTTAAAACCTTTAACTATAGAAAAATACTTAATATTTAATAGGTTGTCCTGAATAACTAATATCTAATATCAGAACATATAATATTTTAATACGCTAACATTTAAAACAAATAATACACTATTAGTCACAATCTTGTTTTGCTAGGTACCTAGAGTCTATTTCCATTTCACTCTCATTAGTGTTTTAAATTACATTTACTAGTATATTATATGTTCGTGTCCTCGAACAACATTCGGAAAGTCGTATCCATGACGTCATATTATTATATTTATTATTTGTCAAAAGCGCATAATTATTTATTTATTTCTTTCTCATTTATATTATTTTTTATTTAATTCATTATTTCTCCTTTACAACATTTTATTCACTAAGTGTGCGACTATGGCATAACTTTACTCGCATTGCAAGGTACACAACACTTTATTTTGTGGTCGGCCGACCTTGTACATATTATATTTATTAACAGTTCAGGGTACAAGAAATTTATTTATTACGTGCGCGCACAAACATTCAACTTTTATTCAACATACATTCAGGTAGTTCTTTTAACACGTCCTTCACTCAAACTTACCATGTGTCCAAGGATCTTCACGATTGATGCTCGACCGAATCATGATCAGATCACAAGGATATCCCTACCTGTCTTGTACCCTGGGTGTACCTTGCTAAATACACTTACCTATTCGTTCAACGGTGCCTCTCGGGTCACCGCTGATCACGAAAGGTGTGTCGTCATTATTATAAAAGTAACCTTGTCTTATTAAGCCCATTCATAATAAGTATCTTTCAAATTCTCGTACACCATGAAAACTTCAGTAAATAAGAGTTTCAACAACAATTAGGTGATCAGGCTAACTGCTCGTCAAAAAACTTATTTACGTCAGCTTTCCCAAACATGTTTATATCGCCATCCCAAACAAACTATTTCCTACTCCAAGTTACCTCATACCATCCTAATGTCAACGTTTCTTTATATCCACTATCATTTGTAAATTCCGAGTATCCTATTAAAAACGTAAAATCCTTGAAAAAATGTCAATTCCCGTATACATTACTAAAGATTTACTTAACCATAACAACTATTAAATTATGTTTAACTATATGGATACAAAATAAGATACGATAAGAACCCTTACATTGATTTTACTACGTTAATTATTAAAGACGAAAAAATTAGTACACAGAGCTGACAATCTGGCCTGTAACATGACGCGTAATTTCAGACGCCTGCATACCATTCCATATAGGATACATTTGTGGACTAGACCACCCGCAATCTACAGCGTTCCTAATGATTTGTATAAATGTAAATTTGCTACATTTATGCTATAAAATATGTTATTTATGTTGTTACACTAACAAATATGTATAATGAGAATGTTATTTTTTTTTAAACAACATTTAAAACAAAAAAAAACCCGTCTTCGATCTCTACTTCAATTAATTAAAAATATTAAGTACTAATACAATAAAATGTTTTTTATATGTATAGATTTAGTGGGACCCATTAAAACTAATAAAGTAATATAATTATAGTATAATGACGATGTTATTCTTTTTAAACAACATTTAAAACCAAAACGCCGTCTTAAAACCCTACTTCAATTAATTAAAAATATTAAGTCATGCTGTAAATAAGATATTTTTAGATTAAGTTGGACCCATTAAACTAATAATACAATAATCAACCCGAATTATCGTTTTCTTAATACTATAAACTTACTCGTATTAAATCACTTTGTAATAGATTTAGAAAAAAAAATGTTAAAACACTCCTAACCGCACTGTTTTCTGTTTTCACTGACACTGACACCTTGTGCTTATTGTCTTCGTCGCATCGCTAAGCCTGGAACCATCACTGCATCAAGGCTGTTCAGTCTCTTGGGGTTGGCTTGTTGTCAGCGCGGTGATATAGGAAATATCCTATAAAATTTCCCGATTCTTGATAGTACATCTCCTACTTATTGGTGAGTACTCGCGACTCGCAAATCACGACCTAAGTCGCTAATTTCCATCGTAGTCCGTTAAAAACGCTAGCTTCTCTTTGAAGTTCTTTAAAACGCCACATCACAGTAGTCCATAATATAAAATGATTATTTTTCATAAAATATCCCGGCTCAAGATTACACTGGTGGGCAATTCGATGCCCGCCAGTGCCCCCATATAAGGAGCACTGGCAGGATCGCCATGTAAGGATGGGCGTTGAAGCAAACAAGTGTTTGGTTCTAGGTATGATTTATTACTAACTGTAACATACGATACATTGGATAATATAGGAAAGGAGAGATGAGTGTGTGCGTGATGCGCTACACACTACAATATTAATATAATCAATTAAATGTGTTATGTCCCATTTAATTTTACGCATTATTTTTCAAAATAATGTAACGGATGTGCACATACGGCTATTTATTACCAAGCATCAGCCGACGTATCAGCAGAGCCGTCATTATTTTACAAAAATCTACGTGACGCATGTGCACATACGTCTTTGTTTTATGAATAACCCTTGAAATTATGAGGTCGTATATGTGTAAAATGTTATATTTCTATAGAATATGAAAGATTTAGGTATCTGTAAATGAATATTATTTCAAGTGAACTTATTTTACCGAATTACTTGCATATATAACTAGGCAGCAATGAGTAAAAATACTGTGGTTTGCTACTAGAACACAGTAAGTGCAAGAAGATAGAACAATGTTATAAATTTTAATACATATTAACTTTTTATCGGCATGATAAGGTATCATCACTTACATAATATTTTCCATAAAATATGTACTCCACAAAAAAAATAAACGTTAAAAACTGAAGCTAGTAAGTAACAACTTGTTCATACTAAGCACTAGTATACATTTTGTTTAAGAAATACCCGTACTTGTATTACAAAACTTAATAAATGAATAGATAAGAATATTAAAGATTTTGATAGTAGTATATGCAACTGTTATTTAATGATAAGCCTTAAAACATGAGCATTGAGCTGAGCTTGGTTTTACGAAACAAACGAGTATTTTGAGACCTAATAATTATATAAGTCATAAACTGTTTTCATCATAGGCCTTAAAATTTGTATTAGATGATTATTTTACTATGCAGCGTTTTTGTGGCAGTGTTAAGATTAAGACTGACTATAAAGTCCGATGCGGGAGTGACAGTGATGAAGATTGACATTTCAATAAAGGGTCGTTAGATGATGGAGCTGGTGAAGCAACCCTTCTCTCATTATGGTGTCTCCTCTCGCGTTTTGCGGCTAAAACCTGAAACCAGCTTTGATCGTCAGTCTTACAGTCTTCGGCTAAAGACTTTCTCCACTTTCTATGCTCGTCGGCTAGAGTTTCCCAGTCTGCTGGTACCAAATAATGGCATTTCTCGCTTAGTACAGTCCTTGAAACGCAACATGGGCCTCCCCACATTTCAGGGTACATATATGGATGCATATACACAATAAGCGAGTGGCCTCAATACGGTGCACATGCTCCCCCAGCCACCACAATCTAAGCTGCTTAAGCATTGCAGTAACGCTGGGAAACTGCGCGACTTACAACACTCATTCGTGACCCTGTCTCGGCAAGTGATGTTTAGACTGCTACGAAGGCACCGCAAGTGGAAAATATGCAGCCTTATTTCTTGCTTGGCATACGACGTACTGGTTTCAGTTCCACACAAAACTATACTCAGAACACAAGTTTGATACACAAGCTAGCTAAGTCTAGACTCCTGCACTGAGCTTCCCAATCCCAAACATTGTAACCGCTTTACCAAGCCGGCTCCCGATATCCACATTCAGCGACAGATTGCTTGACAAGTCCTAGATAAGGGAACTGATCAACAACATCAAGGGAAACGACACTATCCAACAAAATAGTTGGTTTCTGGTAAAAACCTTGCGCCAGAACAACTGTCTTCTTAGCATTAATGGACATGGAAAAGAGAGAACAAGGGTGTGCGAACTTATCTAAAAGAATCTGTAACTCTTGGGATTTTTTTGGCAACGAATGCGACATCATCGGCAAATAACAGGGAATCTATGTATATGTTTACGACGAGACCTCAACAGGGAAAAATCAAAAAGTTTCCCTTCTGCTCTTGTGTGTAAAGTATATCCCGTAAACTAAAGTTCCCAAATGAAACCTTCAGAAGCTGGGAAAAAGATGTCGAAAAGTATCGGTGGCAATACTCGGCCGCAGTCTCCTCCGCATGTCGATCAAAGCAGAAGTCCGGCTGTCATGAACCAAAAGCACCGTGCGTGGAAAGATTTAACTAGGTTTAAAAGTTTTGGTGGACATCTGTCGAGAGCAGGCCCTTCCTACTTATCTTTTTCTGCTTTTACTGTTACAAGCATATTATATAACGGCATCATAGAAATTAATACAATATGATAAATATGTTCACATCTACTAAATAAGTAGATTTTATTAGTAGGTAAAGTTCGTACAGTTCATATAGGTAATAAAAATAAAAATACGATAAATTTAATGGTTTAAAATGGTTGTAAATACAGGTAAGGCATTTAGTTATTACATATTAATAAAACGTTAGATTTTTTTGACAATAACATGCTTTTTCTTACCTTCAAACTTTTTGATAACGACGCATCTTAAACTACGACCTAAAATAACGCAACATGTTACGATGCGACTATAAATAGTTTGTATAACAACGACGCAAATGAATATACGACCATAATTAAAAAAAACAATTAAATTACCTTAAACTCTTCTTATAACATTATGGCAATATAGCCTATCATGTTTGTTAAAAAAAATATTAATTAGTTAAAAATCGATAAATAACGTCCAATGTGATCATGCGACTGGCTATTTAATCTCAATAATTAGAACTCAAACAGTCGTATGTGCACATATGATTGTTTATTACAAGATAATTTTCTTGACCTGTAAAAAGTACTTATCATTACCGGTTTCGTTTTCCGCATCCATTCTCGCCGATTTACATCCAAAACGCAACGCATGATCACAGTCCGGTAACACCGACGCACCTGACTTTACGACAACGCGCACGCCGATATGCGCTCACAGGAACGACGTCAAAAAAGGACGCATGTGCATTTGTAGCATTATTTTACGTCGCCTCTTCACTTGCGTCGTTTTCCGCTTAAAATATCTCAGAAAGGAAAAAAGTTAAAATTATAAAAAAATTCTACCGTGTAGAACGCATAATTCTAAGGATATTTACGTAATAAAACCACTTTTGACGCAAAGTCACATGTTGCATTATTTTACCAAGGGTGCGATATGTCATTAGAATTGTCGAATTTGCTTCTGGTGAGAGTGTTTATTTAGCGAAAAGCTATTAAGTTTGCCAATGTCAATGTAGTTCGAATAGGTAGAAAACATTGATAGTTATAATTATTATACCCGTAATCGATTATTATTAAGAAGCCAATTTAATGGAACAGTTAAGTAGTATTTACAAAAATATGGCTGACTGTTGAGTTTATTTCGGCTATTGTTCTCAAAAAAAAAAAATAGAAATTGAAAAATGACTGTCTGATTTTTAGAAGCGGTTTACTTAAAGAATAAAGTTTATTTTGTTTTGTCATTGCTCTATTGGGGGTATTGAGAAGTCGTCGTATTAGGGGTCATCCACATATTACGTCACGCAAAATGTCGACTTTTTGAACCCCTCCCCCCCCTATGTCACGCTTTTTTGCTATACCTTTAACATGTACTGTCACGTTTGGTATGACCCCCCCCCCCTTAACGTGTTACGTAATTTATGGATGACCCCTTAGGGCCCTGAGTCTTTTTACCTACTTCATCATATTACGCAAGATCTTAAGTAATTCCAGTTTTCCTTTAAACTACTATTAGCAACAATGGCCTCTATAAATATCAGCCATAATTAATTCGCGCGCGTTCGAAATTTCGAATTAATTCTACGCTTCATTAAATTCCTATAGACGTCATTCTCTACGTGCGCCGACCACGCGCGCCTCGAAATAGCACCCGTGTTTGTGAAGCTCCATGGTTCATTTATTACCTAGGGGGTTTTTCGCTCTAGAGCGAAAAAACAACTTGATAAATACGAACTTACTAGGAACGATTTCCAATGCAAACTTTTGGGTTCTTGGACGATTATTCTGAATATTCTGAGCGAGATTTGACTCGTAATTAATGGTTTTTTTTATTGTCTAGATTTTGTGAAGCGGCGCGATTGGCAACCGGTCGGTTTATTAGGAAGACAATTGTACATTTTGTTCGTTACTTTTTGCGGAATAAATATTCAATAACTTTTTTGAGCAACAGTATGAGTTGTACGAGTATGAAAGTAATTTCTCACTGAATTATATATCGAAACAAATTGTAGACTAAAAACATTCTACATAAACATTTAAGCTGCGCAGAGATTCAGTTATGAGCTTCTATGTGACTCTCCATCTCCATAGCACCTCGAACTAATTCAGAAGGCAAGGACGGAAGATTTCATCGTGGAACTCAATCCAGATGGTAGCAGCCAGAGGATCTTTTGATATCGCCCCCTTAGAGAAATTCAGAGCTAGGAATTAGGTTTAAGTTACGTTCCGTAGACAAATTAAGATAAAGCCTATTGACTATTAACAATTTAATGGCGTGATATTGGGTCGTTGTGAGTGCATCGAAAAATACACCGGACAGTTCTAAACGTAATTAGGATACGCAGAGCTTAGGGTTTTCTTCGTAGAGAAGGTAGATTTAGATGTTTTGTGCACGACTGAGTTATCTAAATAGACAAAGCGATCAATTATATCTTTGTTCCTTCTGGTTAGCACACACGTGCCATTTTACCTAATTACCAACCTACTTGTTCTATTTCAAAACAGTGTCGATAGGGATAGGAGATATCAGAAAATAATAACATTTATAAATTAATTGATCTTTATTTCAAGGCAGGTAATAATTATGATCTCAATAGCCTAATTGAGATCATCAAAATGAGATTATTATACATCTTAAGAGATATTACATTTGTTTAACATCATGTTTCTCATCGTACAAGTTCTACACTACTTCGACCCCTATATTTTAAGAAATAATAAAATAAATAGTTATTACAACTAGGGGTCGAAGTAGTGTAGAACTTGTACGATGAGAAACATGATGTTAAACAAATGTAATATCTTTTTAGGTCTATCAACTTTAGGTACAATAAGAGCGAAACTCTTACAAGATAACAAATTAATTGACCAAGTAAAAAGAAAACATTAAGGCCAGGAAAATTAACAATCATTGTGCGTAAGCCTGCGGTTACAACATGTAATGTTACTATCCTGTTTAAAAAAAAATAACAATTGGTCATTCATTAATTTTAGTGAAGGGAAACCTTATTTAATAATTAAAATTATTTATATTCAAAAGAGGATGATTTTAACGTGACATACGTCACACTATCTTCGTCCTAATCTGAATCTTAGACTCAGCCAGCGAGGAGTCGGTACTGGGGTAGTTTAATGTAGAGACCGCCAATATTCTTCAGATTTCTCTCGTTAATAATTTGCAAATATTTCCAAACTGGAAGGGCAGCCGATTCCACTTGGTAGGATGGGTCCTTGCTTCAGTTCGTAGATTTTTTCGATTGTTAATTTCGAAAATCTTTGAAAATTTAAACAATTTAAGTGAAGAGTGGTTCTATAGTTTTTTTAATTGGTTTGAATTCAAATAACAGCAATAAACCTAGCTTACAAAAGGACGCGACTTGGGCAAGTGAGTAACGCTGGAAACAATCAACCATGAGGTCCTGGATTCAATCCACCCTGTGCCAGCCGCTTTTCGTTCGACAAAATTACGAAATCTTCTTTTCAGAGTTAATTTTAATTATCAATTAGTTAGCAGCGCTTAATTATTATTTTAAATTTTTTTTAATATATTTTTTTTCACCTTATAATTTTGGGTACCTATCCTTGTAGAATTCTACTCTGGATTTTCATAGGAAATAGTGTAGGACCCCACCCTGAATTCCTATCGGAAACCATATGGGAATGCACCCGAAAACGCCATATGGTTTTTTTTTTATACAAATTCAACGCCATCTGGGCCCCATTAATCATAACAAGAACAATAGGTCCCAATTTCTTTGTATTGCGAAGCAATAAAATTTTCGTTTATGGATTCATTAACAATACGAACAAATGGAGGATGGCGTCATTCCATGTTCTTCAATATTTGTTCGCACCAGACGAACAAAAACGAGCGCAGCAGTGAAACCTTGTAATTAACACGACAATTGGATTTTAATAAATTACGCAGCTCTAAAATCAATTTTCGTTCGAATAAAAGGCGAAGAAAACTCGCAGAACTCCATTCACTCGAAGACATCCAAGCAACCATGTGGAGTCAAATTACTCATTTCTTCTGTCTCCTCATAATCGCGGCGGCGCTTTGTAAGTATAGAAAATCTATTTTCTTTCAAAATATTTGACACTTGCCAATTTTTCCTCTGTTACCTACCGCGACGGCTTTAAACACGGAAATCTTTACGCGTGATTTAAGTAAAACTTCTTTGACGTTTCAGCTTAAAATAAATATCATATTTCATTTTTTCGTCCGACATACCTTTTCGTCCGACATACCTCAGTGCCTCAAGAAGAAAGTCTTCAACCAATGTGTGTTACCAGTGATGACTTACGGCACCGAAACGTGGTCTTTCACTATCGGCCTCATCTCAAAGCTCAAAGTCGCTCAACGAGCAATGGAGAGGGCTATGCTCGGGGTGTCTCTGCGTGATCGAATCAGAAATGAGGAAATCCGTAGACGAACTAAAGTGACCGACATAGCTCACCGGATTAGCACGTTGAAGTGGCAATGGGCAGGCCACATAGCACGCAGAGCAGATGGCCGATGGGGCCGAAAAGTGCTCGAATCAAGCGCAGCGTAGGACGTCCACCTACAAGATGGACAGATGACCTTATAAAGGTCGCCGGAAAGCGCTGGATGCAGGTCGCTTCCAACCGGTATATATGGAAGTCCAAAGGGGAGGCCTATGTTCAGCAGTGGACGTCCTATGGCTGAGATGATGATGATGATGATGATGATTACATTTTAATTATATTATGAACCCTTTGTGTGTACACTAATTGTTTTAGTACACTGGGTCTTTTAAGGATCGGCCTTGTTTTCACAGTTTTTTAGAGTTTTAAAAGTCTTAAAAAAATCTGAGTTTCTTTTTGAAGTATTTACTACATGGCCTAGTAGCTACCAAAGGAAAAATTTTTAAATCATTGTTAATAAAAATAAGCCCCTAAATATTGAAAATCTGATTTTCGACTGTTCCTTCAAAGACCCAGTGCCTATACACACGCCGGGTTAATATAAAAGTTTTCAATGCCACTATCACATTTAAAAGAAATTCACTGATTCAATAAAATGATACTGAGAGTAAGAAATTGAATGTTAGATCAGCATATTATGTCGGTACAACCTTGTTATTGAATATTGAAGAATGTCGCAAACGTTACAAAATTTATAAATTATTTATTAATTACAAAAGTAATAATTAAACAAATTCACTTGGAACTTTTCAAAATATCGACCGTTATGGTAATAAAGTCCTTATTCAAGCACCTTAAGCCATAATGGACCATATATGTCAATACCCCGGTCAACCGGATTAGCGTCAGACGGGTTGAAAATGTTCTCTCGAACGATAGTGTCATAAGCGCTACTAGAATCTGGCTAGCCAAATATTGTTGACAGATATTTCCTTGTGATATATCACCAATATGTCTATGATTTAAACGATTTAGTAGGTGGGTCCTCTATAAATAATTTGGATACTTTATGTACTAGTTCTAGAATTCCGGTTGAGTTGAAATTTGGCATAGTATTTAGGTTTTTTTTGATGATAGTTTAATATTATGTTACGGTAATATCGAGCTAGGTGTTATTTTCAATAAATTTAATTTTTCGCCTTGTTTATGGTTAGAAAATGTAAACATATGTTTTTGTCGTTGACTGTACTAAACATAGTGGTAGAAATTATGTGAGATGACTATGAGTGTACGTCAACATATATTTAACTTATTTCCTTAGGTACCTTACGTGTGCATAGAAAATCAAAAATATTTTTATATATTTCTAGTATCAAAACTCTAATTCCTACTAAGTACACAAAGTGTGACCAGCCGCAGATTTATGAAATTTTCCGCCAAAACTTTGAGTGTTATTTCATTAGGCACACTATAATCACTATCGGCATCTTGCAATGGACAATTCGTCTGGCAGACTTTATTATCTTTGAATCTGATTTTGTCATTGTGCCAAATTACCTAATCGATTAGAAGTTAAGCGTCTTTTGACACAAAAATACTTTAATTGGCATTAGAATTGATAATATTAGTTGGTTAGAAGTTACAAGCTACTCGCCCTTTGCTTGAAAAGTTGATGAGTCCACTGAATAAAAGCGAAGGCATTCTGACTTCATTACTAGAACATTCACCATCACTTTACTTGTACTTTATAGAACTGCCGTAAAAAAGCATACTTTTTTTTTTCAAGGGAGCCAGAGTCCGAACTTGTCAAACGATTCGTCGCCGGAGAGTCTGCTGAAGTCTTTGGGGAGTATGTGCGGTCCGCAGGGTCCGTAATAGAGTTCAAGAGAGAAATGCAGCATTAAATTCTTCCTTTTGTTTCGGACAATTGTAAGTAGATGGAATAAAGAATGTCATGCAAAACAACCGTTTGTAATTTCTCGCAAAATATCATACCTATATATATATACCCACAGACCATAATCCCTCTTCTTCTTCTTCTTAACTATACTACGATTTCTAATTCAATACTAAAAAAAACTACCACAAGGTTGCCACTACAATAAAATATTTTTACAATACTAAATTTATACTATAATACTTTTTCTTTTTTAAACACGTTAACATAATTTATTTATTGGTAACTTCACCTCTATGTTTTAACAAAATAACTAGATATATTTATCTTTTATCTATACATATAAACGGACAAGTCCTGACTGACTGACTGACTCACTCATCAACGTAGAGCCGAAACTACTGAACCTAGGAACTTCAAATTTCTGGAGTAGATCAAGTATACGATGCAAGCAAGCACTAAGAAGGGATTTTTGAAAATTCATCCCTTTAGGGTGTCAAATCGGGGTTGAAAGTTTGTATGGAACTTACGTAATTTTTGAGTTAGAGTAATAAAACTTTGTGTATAGATTGTCGGTCTATAAACAAGAAAACTAATATTAGGATTTTTGAAAACTCATCCTTTAAAGGGGTTAAATAGGAGGTGAAAGTTTGTATGAGGAACTTGGAATTCTTTGAGTAAGAGTGATAATATTTCGTGTACAGCTCTTTCTATACAAAATAAGAAAAATAATTTCACCATTTTTCGAAATTCATCCCCGAAAGGGGTTAAATGCACAGTGAAACTTTGTAAGAAAAACGTGGTCTGTTTGAGTAAGGAGTGCATTCTTTTGTGTGTAGACTGATCATTAAAAACTGAAAACATGTATTTCAGCGTTTTTGAAAATTCAACCCCAAATGGGGTAAAGAGAGAGGTGAAATTTTCTATGAAGTGCTTTGGAATTTTTAAGTAGGAGTGGGAATTTTTCGTGCACAGGTTCTAATTTGCAACGTAAAAAAACAAGTTTCAGCATTTTTGGAAATTCATCTCCGAAAGAGGTTAAATGGACATTAAAACTTTCTTGAGAAACGTGGCTTTTTTGAGTACCTAAGGGGTGCATTCTTTTGCGTGTAGACTCTTCACCAAAAACGTTGAATATTGATTTCAGCGTTTTTGAAAGTTCAACCCCCAATGGGGTAAAGTGGGAGGTGGAAATTGTATAAAGCTTGGGATTCTTTGAGTAGGAGTGGTAATATTTCGTGTTTAGGTTCTTCTATGCAAAGTAAGAAGACAAGGTTCAGCATTTTTGGAAATTCATCCCCCAACGGGGTTGAATGGACAGTGAAACTTTATTTGATAAAACGAGCCTTTTTGAGGAAGAGGTTATCTTGTGTGTACACTGATCATCAAAAACTAAGTTACATGTATTTCAGCGTTTTTGAAAATTCAACCCCTAATGGGGTAAAGAGGGAGGTGAGTTTCAACAAAGACTTGAGGTTATTTGAGTAAAAATGGTAACATTACGTATATAGATTCTTCTATACAAAGTAAGAAATCAAGTTTCAGCATTTTTGGAAATTCATCCCTGAAAGGGGTTAAATGAAAATGGAACTTTGTATGAGGAACGGGCCGTTTTTGAGTAAGAGGTGCACTATTTTGCATGTAGACTCTTCATCAAAGACTGAGAATATTGATTTCAGCGTTTTTGAAAATTCAACCCCTAATGGGATACGCTGAGAGGTGACAGTTTGTATAAAGAGCTTGGAATTTTTTGTGTAAGAGTGATAATTGAGAAAATAAACGTAAGTTTTTGGGAAATTCATCTCCAAAATGGGTCTAATGGGAGGCGAAAGTTTGAATGAGAAAAGATGAGATTCTTTTCGTAAGTCTGGTCATATTCCGTGTGTTAAAATACTACTTTCAGAAATTTTCGAAATGTACCTGTATTGTCTGAGAAAAGGGGGAAGATGCAATTTCATGTAAGGAATATTTTCGTGTATAAACTCTGCATTCATTTTTGGAAGAGATAACTCTCCTGGAGTGGTTAGAAACTTTATATGCAAAACGTAGGATTGAGTGACAAAACTTCGTGTAAAAAAATGCATTGTTAGGGTTCCATACCTCAAAAGGAAGAAACGCAACCCTCAAAGGATCACTTGGTTGTTTGTCCGTCTATCGAATAAAATGGAAATGAAAACCATATAAGTACCACAAAACAGATAGGTACAGCAAACGCGCATCAATGTCTATGTGTGCGTTTGCTCGAGCGCGCTTGTATGTAGATTGATTTCTGTGCCTATCTGTTTTATGTAAGTACTCAGGACTATAGTCCATTGAAGTTGTTAAAAAAACAAACTTCTAAGTTATAACGTAAAAAAAGATCCGGTTGTTTACCTTATGCCACAACAAACGTCGATACTATCAAGGGAATCAAAAATTATAAGGTACTTAGATATTTTCAGTTGAACTAAAACTATGAATTTGGGAAGTAATACCGTGTCTTACTAGAATTAGTTATAGGGAACTATAGTTCGTAAGGAACCGTCTGTGCGCGAGTCCAACTCGCACTTGACCGGCTATTTGTATTAACTGAGAATACTGATTTAAACGTTAGAGGAAATTTCTATCCTTAAGGAGATTAAACTTTAGAGTATGATTTTGTTCGGTTTATCGGAAAATGAATTGTCACATGTGTATACCACGAAGTGATCTAGAAATATATAAATCTGCTACCCAAAAAATTATATATGCGCGCAGATTTCTATTAGTTGTATTATTTTAAGAAACAATAAAACGGGTACTAAGTTACACAGATAAAGTTTCTAGACCCTGTGCGAGCGAAGCCGCGGGCAATAGCTAGTTATTACATAATTACGAGAGGAGATAATATAAACTTCAACATCAGAGATTTTTGGTACAAAATCTGATATTGTACTTATAACACTTGAGCATTTGGTGCAAGCCAAGAAACAAACTCAAATGATTTAGATTTAGATTTATTTACTTCATAATATAAAATGTCAATATAAATTACACTAAGTCAATTTACATGCACTTATACTACGATCGTCATATATATTAATACTAATAGATAAAATGTGATGACATTTATAATAAAAACAGCGGAATTAATAATAAAACAGATAAAATAATAACATATCAAAATTTTTAAACAAACAGATAAAAATGTCAAAGAAGCTCATAAATAGATTGTCAAAATACAAGAATTAACACGGTAAAAATAACACTGAAAATTACAAAGTCAAATAAGGCAATAATTAGGAATAAGGTCAAAAGTAACTTGGTCAATATCATTCCTATATATAATGTCATTTAAATGTTGTCAATTTTGACAGTGACGTATCTGTCGTAGTTTTTTTGGTATTGAATTAGAAATCCGAGTATAAGTACATATAACAAACCAACACCAAATGAACAAAACTTACTCGACACGTGTTTTTCCTCTCTACGAGGCATCATCAGATGTCGACGGCACGGAGTCCGACGACCAAATGAGCTGCCCAGGCTGGTCGGCCAAATATGCAGGGCGTCCCAAGACTATGGGCTTCAAGGGAAAGTACCTTAAATATATCGTAGATAGGATATTTTACTGAAAGGACACTTTATGTTATTTTTAAAAGAACTAGTAATTCTGCATTTGAGGATTTTCTAAGAATTACTTGCTTCGTCTGGGAATCGAACCGACTTCAATGTGAAAGAAATATACCTTTAGGAAGAAATATTATTTTTTGTCCATTCTTTCGATTGGCATCATAAAAACAGAGGTGTTTATTTTTCAAATTTAAGTCGGTTCGATTCCCAGACAAAGCAAGTAATTTCTAGAAAATCTTTAAATGCAAAATACAAACTTTTAAAAATAACATAAAGTCTTCTTTCAGCAAAATAATTATCCTATCTATGTTATTCATCAAGTTTTCTGCTGACTGTATGGTTGTGCATAGTAATTATTTTTGTTTATGTATGTATATATATATACACGATGATTTTTAATCGGTGATCAGGAGTAGAAAAATATTAATATCTAGCTAAAATTAAACCTAATAGGCGAGGTCTCATGCAATTACCTCACTGTTTATTTAATTAAAAGTTGAAACATAATCTAGACACGCGGCAGCGTGTCCAGCCAAGTTCACCGCAGGAACTGGCGAGCAGCAGCCGTGTGTTATATTACACGAACCGTTTGGAGCCACTTTTGACCCCTCAATAACTCCAAATCTATTCAACAGAAAAAAATGAAATTTGGCTTATGTATTTAGGTCCCTGAGAACAACTAGAACCACAAATTTCATAAATGTAGATGAAATAGTTATTGAGATATTGACGTCCAAAAAACGGCATTTTTATCACTGACTGACTGACTCACTAGTAATCAAAAACCTAACCCACTTCCAGGTGACCTAGAAAGATGAAATTTGGCATTCAGCTTGGTAATTGTGTGTGTACACATATAAAAATCAAAAACAGTGATATTTTTTAGTTTTATTATTATTATTATTTATGCTTGTTGCCTCAGAACTCCGTCATTTACTAACCGATTTGGAAAATTCTTTCTTTGTTTGTAAGATGGCACTCTCTCTCTCACACACACACCACACACACACACACACACACACACACACACACACACACACACACAACACAGACAGAGAAGGTTAATAAATTGCCGTGGCGCGGGGACGGATAGCGAAGCGCGGGAGCGCGGCGTGGCGAGGAGCGGTCCGGCCCCTCCCTCTACCCCGCGTCACTCTAGTCAAGACAGGTGGGGCGTCAATTCAAATTTCTGTACAAAAAGTAATGATATCCCATCAAAAACATAAATGTTAAATTAGAGCCAAGTTCTCGCATGCAACGTTGTCTGTCGACTTCGCCGACAAAAGAATTGAGATCTATATGGGCGCCAAGTTCTTTGCCCTAAATTTTTTAGATACAAGGACATGCGACATACTCAATGCATTTATTTTACTTGGGGTGTAATTCAATATCAAGATTTGACTTGGCTAGTTTTCACAAACTGACTTAATTTTATCAAAGTAACATAGTATTATTATCAAGCTAACAGTATAAGTAACAGGACGTACACTAACTTGCGTACATACCTTTACGAAAATAGGTTAATGATTAGACAAATGTAATATACATTTATATGTAAAAACTAGCCAAGTCCAGTCTTGATATTGAATTACACCCCAAGTAAAATAAATGCATTGAGTATGTCGCATGTCCTTGTATCTAAAAAATTTAGGGCAAAGAACTTGGCGCCCATATAGATCTCAATTCTTTTGTCGGCGAAGTCGACAGACAACGTTGCATGCGAGAACTTGGCTCTAATTTAACATTTATGTTTTTGATGGGTTAAACCTAACAACCACTAGATACACGGTCATCCTACATACATTTATTAAAAGTACGATACCTACGTCAAGTGTCATCGCTTTGGCGGGAAATGTTACGAAATTTCCTACGACTTTGTATAGGTAATGACAATGACAATGACAAGTTATTACTCATAAATTGTCATTGCCATTAAATTATTAAAAAGGTTGTAAGCTTACAGATACAGATTAGTATGGTGACAAGGAATTAAAGACAAAATTGATATTTTAAATAAAAATTATCAAAGAAAAATAAAAGTTTGTTTTCATGTAATTTCGACTTCAACGTGACCGCCATCATTTACTGAGTTAGAAAAGTTGGAACCTGATCACCGATTAAAAATCATCGTGTATATATATATATATATTTATATATATTTATTTATTTAATTTTTGTGAAAACAGCAGACACAAAAGCAAACGTAGGTAAATAACAAGCAAAACCGTTAATTCGTTTGACAATGACATGACAACCAAAAGTTGTTATTTTTTCTAATTTTTTTTTTTAATATTGTTTGACTTGAACGGTAATGTTTACTTTCGGTATTTTACCAACTGTCATTTAGGGGATTTAAAAAATGATATCTAAAAAACTATACGACTGAAACATAAATTATTCGTACATTCAGGGTCCCAACAACGTATACTATCGGAAAAATATAAAATATGACTACTTTTGGAAAACTTAATGATCCCTATTAAATGAATAAGGCGTTACTTTGCGAAAATACATATTAACTACAATAGTAACACTGCTTTGCTAATCCGCGATATAATAACGCGCCTGTTACTTAATATGTGCTAACCCGTTATACTTATTTGCGTATTTTTTCATGCATACATGCATTTAATAGTAAGATGCATTTAATGGAAGGAAAATAACCACCGTTACTATTCCATTTAATATAAATTACGATACTTAGTTCAATTGTAAAAATTGTAAGAGTTTTCTTTCCGTGTAGTATCATACGGAGAAATATAACTTACCTACTCACGAGAAACAGAGTTTTGCCATGAAACTTAAACTCTTTTAAGTAACGAAACGTATTTTGATATTCGCAATACCAGTCCATTAAAAAAGTGAATACCAATAGGACTTGTACATGTACTATTTTTTCAGTGCAATGACACATATGGCGTAGTAAACCGCAAATATGCGAACAATTAATTTACATTTTGCTTGAGCCACAGTTTCCTGTTTCAGTGACGTAAAGGAAATCCATCAGGCAAAATTTGACCAAAACTATGTAAATATTTATTGTTATTTCTTATGCTTCGATTGAGAAAAGTAGATTAGGAAAACTATTTTTACTATCGGATTATCAACCGATTTTTCAGGTTCGAATCAACCAGTCACTCATCTGAGGTTGGAGTTTTAATTTCTATGGAACTTTAAGTAAAATTGTTATGATTGCACTTTTATGCAAGGGAACTGGGCGTATTTTTTGGTTTTCTATGATTTTTTTTCAAGGCACTCAAGCGGTAATGTTGAAATCTTCTTGCCTTATAGGCTCTCCATGCCCAAGCAGTTTTAAGAATCTACTTTTCAAAAATTTATCTGGTTATATTTTGGCTGAGGCTTTTTTTATTTATTTGCCTTTCGATGGTAAAAGTTTAATGGATTTTTAATCGATTCAAAGGACCTCTCATCTTTCCGTCTCTATTGATGAATTCTTGAGCAACAATCACTGGAATTAAGAGCAGATAGTTTGGCTTATGAAGCTCTGAACATCCGCTGGAAACTGTATTTGATTTTTCTAGTGGCTTGCAAAATATTTTTTTAAAGTACAATTGATTGTAACTTTCGACTTGGAAATCGTTCTTGCTTAGAATATTTTCCTTGTTCTGAATTCAAAACCAGTACTCACAGCAAAGATTTATTTGATCTCTTATTGCAAAAGTTATATTATTTATCTTACAACATACATTTTAAAATAAACTGTAATACCCTTCATAAAATTCTCGTAGAGCAAACGCCAAGCACTAAAGTCTACACTGTCTATACTGTGTAGACTATACCGCTTACGTGATGTGACCCAAAATAGCTCTTGTTAAGCCCTAGCATTTTTCTCTTTGCTGAAGAGGAAAACTTTTTACTACAATCCTTTAAGTAAGTATAACTTTTAAAGAAGAACAACTAAACGTACCTACGTACTTCTTTATGCCTAATGCATATCAAACAAGTTAAACATGGAAATGTATAGGTAGGTACCTAAGTAATGTAAGTCTTTTGAGTAAATTTACGAGGAAAAGGCTGCTTTCGAGGTTTATGTTTTGTAGGGTTTCCGATTAAGGTAAAAATGACATTGCCTAATATTTTAATCAGCTCCACTGAAAAAAAAAATTAGTTGACAGTAGCCCAAATGTTAGCTGCTAGTTAATAAATCAAAGGACTGACAAACTGAGGGCTACTAGTAACCAAAATGCTTCCGGTGCTTTAGGGTGGCATCGTAGCGCCACCCTAAGGCATGTTGAAGCAATTGGTTGAAAGATTCAATGGCTCTGACATCTGGTTCGGTGGTCCGGTTGGTAGGACTTTTGTTAATTAAAAGCAGCAGAGCGCAGTAAATACATGAATATATTTAATATTACGATTTTATAAAAACATGACACTAGGAAAACACACCATTGACACACCGAGTAAAAAGCCAACTAGACAGCAGTTCAAAATATAAAAAGAACTTACAACTAAATGGCCAGCGTTATATTCCAACACCCCCCCATAACGTGGACATCATCAGCTATGTCACACCAAGCTGCCTGGTAAACTCCTGGTGCTTTACACAACCCAGCGGCTTAGTGAACACATCTGCTACCATTACATCAGTAGGGATGTACACTATCTTTACATTGAAACGATCTACCATATCTCTAACGTAGTGGTACCTTATTTCAATGTGCTTGCTCCTTTTGTGATGAACTCTATTAACAGCTAGTTGCATAGCAGACTGGTTGTCACAATAGAACAAAATGTTGCAAGCAGATATCATCAATAAATCTTTCAACAACGCTTGGAGGAACACCGCCTCCCTACTAGCTTCACTTAAGCTAATATACTCCGCCTCGGTGGACGACAACGCAATACACGTCTGTTTATAACTGCCCCATGATATCGAATTACCATCGTACTTAAACAAATACCCTGTGTACGACTTTCGATCGGAATCAGAGGCCCAGTCAGCATCGGAATAACCCTCTAAGATGGGTTTCTCATTGGATTTCTTAAACACCAAAGCTTTTTGTTTAGTACCTTTCAGATACCTCAAAACACACTTAGCTTGATTCCAATGGAATTCCGTATAACAACTGTTATATCTACTTAAATATGACACGGCAAACGAAATATCAGGTCGCGTAGTTACACATAAGTACATTAGACTACCAATTAACTCTTGGTACGGAAACTTACTGACATTGTTATTCGTAGCATCAAAGCTCTCACTGACAGAACTAATGTTAGTTATCATGGGAGACTTTACAGACTTGCAGTCTGTCATGCAAAAACGTTCTAACAACTTGTCGATCCGATTTTCCTGACTAAGTCTAATAGAAGTAGCATCACGCTCTACTTTAATAATAATAATGACTATCAGCCCCGATGATGTAAGGTGTGCAGCCCGTACGACCCAGAACTGGAAAAGTCCTGGGCCGGACGGGTTGCACAACTTTTGGATCAAGTGGTTTCGATCCTCACACGAACGTCTGGCAACACAATTTCAAGACGCCCTCGAGCTTGGTTCCCTGCCATCTTTCATGACTACTGGTGTTACCTTCCTGCTCCATAAGTCCGGTAGTACCACGGAAGCGAAAAACTATAGACCCATCACGTGCTTGCCCACTTTATACAAGCTCCTTACATCCATTCTGAGAACAAAAATTAACATGCACATTGTTGCGAACAACGTTTTGGCCTTTTCTCAGAATGGGTGTAGGGTTGGGTCCCGTGGTACTAAGGAGCTCCTCCTCATAGACACGACCATTTGCGAACAAGTCCGGCGGAACAGGGGGTCTCTCTCGGCCGCCTGGATTGACTATAAGAAGGCCTATGATTCGGTGCCTCATTCATGGCTAGAGAGGATCTTAGAGCTGTATAAAATCGATACAGCTCTAAGATCTTTCTTAGGCGCGTGTATGAGGCAGTGGACCACAGTCCTTCGTCAACCAGGTGGCGGGGATGGCCCCCTGGCCCGCAGGACTTGATAAGGATTGAGAGAGGTATTTTCCAGGGTGACAGTTTGAGTCCTCTGTGGTTCTGCCTAGCCCTGAATCCGCTCAGCACCCTGCTGAAGGATTCAGCAAGGTTGCCGGCTTCGAAGAGGAGGTGAGGTCATTTCTCATCTGCTGTACATGGATGATCTTAAGCTGTATGCACCAAAACGCCAGGATCTGGTGGAACTACTGGAAGTAACAGAAACCTTCAGTAGCGCCATCAAAATGGAGTTTGGTGTAGACAAGTGTGCGATCATGCATGTACAGCGGGGGAAAGTCGTAAATTCCGTGAATTTACAACTTTCTGAGACAATGTCCCTCAGGTCTATCTCCGAAGCTGAAACATACAAGTACCTTGGTATGTCACAGTCATTGGGTATTGCGGACGGAGACATTAGACAGGCGCTGAAGGAGCGTTTCTTTTGTCGTTTGACAAAAGTACTTAACAGTCTTTTGTCCGGTGGCAATAAGGCGCGCGCCTTCAACGCTTGGGTGATGCCTCTGCTCACTTACTCCTTTGGCATACTAAGGTGGACTCAGACTGAGCTGGACGCCCTGGATACGAGGGTTCGTCAGCTGCTCACTACACACCGCATGAGGCACCCACGCTCGTCAGTTATGAGACTGTACATCCCGCGTAAGTGTGGAGGCCGTGGCTTTTTAAATGCCAAGGACCTTCATAACCGCGAGGTGTGCAGTCTTAGGGAGTATTTCCTAAACAACGAGTGTGGGATTCATCGCGATGTAGTAGCAGTTGACAAAGGCCTCACCTCTCTCTCCTTGGCAAACGAGAACTGGCGCAGACCAAAGGTGCTTAGCACCGATGACCGCAGGGCTGTATGGAAGAGCAAGGAGCTACACGGGCGGTTCTACAAGGCCCTTACGGGGCCCGATGTAGATCTGCTCGCGTCGGTGAACTGGCTACGCTTCGGGGATCTCTTCGGGGAAACCGAAGGTTTTGTCTGTGCAATTGCGGACGAAGTAATGATGACGAACAATTACCGGAGATATATCCTGAAGGACGGTACGGTCGACATTTGTCGGGCATGCCGCCGTCCCGGTGAGTCACTCAGGCATATAATCTCCGGTTGTTCTCATCTTGCTAACGGCGAGTACTTACACAGACATAACCAAGTAGCCAGGATTATTCACCAGCAACTTGCTCTTCGATACGGTCTTGTGGGGTCTGAGGTGCCGTACTATAAGTACGCACCGATGCCAGTTCTTAAGAATGGTCGTGCCACGCTCTATTGGGATCGATCTATCATCACGGACAGGACTATTGTAGCCAATAAGCCTGATATCGTGTTGGTAGATCGATCCAAGCGCCAGGCAGTGCTCGTCGACATCACCATCCCCCATGACGAGAACCTTGTGAAGGCCGAGAAGGACAAACTCAGCAAGTACCTTGACTTGGCTCACGAGGTAACCGCCATGTGGGATGTTGATTCGACGATCATTGTCCCGATAGTCGTTTCAGCGAACGGTCTTATAGCGAAGAGTCTCGACAAACATCTTAAGAGACTCTCGCTAGATGGCTGGATCAAGGGTCAGATTCAGAAGGCGGTACTCCTGGACACGGCGCGCATCGTCAGGAGGTTCCTCTCTCTGTAGCCCTAACCACCGGTAGCCTGGGCCCTGCCCCGCTGCTGGCGGCACCCTAGATTAGGTTTTTTATTATATTATGTATTTATATTTTGTAATTACTTTATTGTATTTTACTTTTTATATAAATTTATTGTAAAAACCCTAGCCTAAGATACAAGACAAATAAAGGAATAATAATAATATAATAATAATAAGTTTATTTCATTTAAAACATGTTTACAGTATAGTGTGGTTGAGTCCTCCTAGTAGGTGAGTATACACCTGTGTCAGGAGAACTCACTCTTCCACTTTAAAAATGTTCGTGGTTACGTAGTTATTGCTAACAGTGGTAAACTAAGTACTTATTATTTTAAGTATTTGTATACACTAATTTTATTTTATTACTTAAAAATTAATTAATCTAGGTGCTTTCGTGTCTGTGTATGTATAGTGTGTGCGCTTGTATGGTGTGTGTATGTGTGTGTTAGGTAGTTAGGTGTATATTTAATCTTATTACACAGATTTATTTTACTATAAATAATATCTATCTATACGTCTTATCTTAATACTTTATACTATGATTATCATTTAGAACCGTATGTAAGTAGATTTTCAGTCTCATCATAATTTAATCTTGTAAGCCATTCTAGAACTAACTGTTTACATTCATAAAAATTTAAGGGATACATGTGAATTTCCCTTAATACCTAACATATTTCGTACCGGCCCTAAGTCTTTTATTTTAAAGAACTTCAGCAAAGAGGATTTCAACGTCTCTGCTATACGCATGTCATTGTAGAACACGAAAAAATCGTCGACATACAAAGCAATAAGAACAATCTACTCACCAGATCTCCTTGTGAAGATGCAGTCTTCTTGCTTACATTGTTTGTATCCCATAGAAAGTAAAACATCTTTTACCTTTTCATACCAGCATCGCGAAGCTTGTTTCAACCCGTAAACCGCCTTTCGTAGTCTATAGACTTTGTTTTCACTCCCAGGGCATATGAAACCTTCCGGTTGTTGCATAAAAATCTCCTCATGCAAATCACCATTAAGGAATGCAGTCTGTACATCCAAATGATCAATCTTAAGGTTCATTTTGACAGCCAGAGACAATAACAATCTAATAGAACAGTATCGAACAGTTGGTGAAAAAGTTTCATGGAAGTCCTCTCCATACTTTTGGGTAAAGCCTTTCGCGACCAACCTCGCTTTGTAACGCGTTATATTTCCGTCAGAGTCCCGCTTTAGTGTAAAAATCCATTTATTTTTAACTATATTTTTGTCAACTGTTTTCTCAGTAAGCTCCCAAGCTCCATGTAAGATGAAAGAATCGATCTCTTCCTGCATGGCTTTCTGCCAGAATTCTTTATCTTCACAGCTTAAAGCTTCTTTGACAGTTCGCGGCTCTATGGGTTCCGATACGTTACACACGTTCGTTACATTACACGTCGGTCTTGGTATACGTGGACAAAGGTTATATCGTTGACTAGTAGACTCACATGCCGGTCCAGGCTCTGTTACCGAGTCTTCACTAGGCTCATGCTCACACTCCATCTCAACAGGACGATTCGGCAACTCGACGGGAACACATTCCGGCTCCGCCTCAACAGGATAATCTGAAGATTCAACCAACACAGGTTCTCGCTCCGCCTCAACCGGTGTAGTTTTCAGATATTCCTCATCACCACCTCCTGTAAGATAAATAGGTTCAAACACACGTTTTTGACCAATTTTAGAGTGCCTACCCGGAAACACAGATTCGTTGAAAATCACATCACGTGATACAACAATCTTATTGTCATCAGGATTGAACAACCGATATCCTTTCACGTTTTCTTGGTAACCTAAAAAGATTAGTTTCTTACTTTTGGGGTCTAACTTTTTTCGTTTGCAGTCATCAACATGTACAAATGCCTCACAACCAAAGACACGCAGATTCTTAAGACTAACACGCTTACCGCTCCATACCTCTTCCGGTAATTTACCAGAAAGTCGTGAGCTCGGTGACCGGTTGATAAGAAATGCCGCCGTATTTGCAGCCTCTGCCCACATCTTCTAGATTAGCATTATAATCAGCAGTTTTAATCGCTGCCCGCATTGTCACTATGGCCTCCTCGCGAGAGTCGCAGGTCATAGTTAACGAACTATTAGCATTTATACAAAATGCCATCAGCACCATGGACGCGGACAGCATCGCGCAGATCTGCAAGTCAAGCTTCCAGGAGGAGGACATTTGCAGTGGCAAGGCGCTGCTCTACGAGACGCTCGGCAAGACTGCCGAGATGCCACCCCGCCGAAGGGATGGAGGCGTGAAGAGTCTCAAGGACATCATCTCGCTATTCCAGGCGACCCGTTCGAGCGAAGTGCCTTCGTTCGTGGCGAAGCAGCTGCACCGGCTGCCCCCCGTTACGTTCGACCACGTCGATGTCACCAGGCTGCTGAAGGATATTATGTTCCTGAAGAAGAGCCTGACCGAAGTTCAGACTAAGTTAGAGGTATCCAATAATACCATAACTGATCTGCGTTCTGAGGTAGTATTACTACGTAACGCTATTTCAGAATGTAGGTCAAACGATGCCTCGAACATAGTCGCACGTCACGGCGCGCGGAATGCATCCGTCAGCGACATCGCTGTTGCTGATGTAGCGGATTTCGTCGCGTCGCCGGCTGACCCGGCGCCGCTCACCCCGCGCCCCGCCGATCACCCGCCTGCTATAGAAGTGAAAGCGAGTACGTCACGTGTAAGCACTGTGACCCCTCAACGTGCTTATGCTGAGATCGCCGCAAAAAGTCCCGCTGTTTCAAGATCTAAGCAGCGGGCATCAAAAGGGGTGCAGAACCGGTGTGAACCCGTTCACAAGGATCTGCCGAAACCGGCTCCTCGGGAGTCAAAATGTGACAAGGATGGCTTCATCAAGGTGGAAAGGAGGAAGAAGCCGGCTTGCCGAAATCAGTGCGGTACCGCACCGACTGGGCCCAAACACCTGCTGCGTCCCGCCCTGCCGACGACGCAATTGTATGTGTCCCGTCTACATTACTCTACGAAGGCCGAGGAGATCGTAGAGTATGTACGTGTGAAGACCGGAATTATCCTGAGGGTCGTGAAGTTGGAGTCTCGCCACAAAGTGAATTTTAATTCTTATGTGTTGGGGGTTCCAGCTGACCAACTAACGACCTTCATGAAGGAAGAATTTTGGCCGAAAGGTGTTTTATTCCGGCGTTTCCGCGGTCGGCTATCCAACACCATGGACAACAACACATCGTGACCTAGTTATTTTAATATTTAATATGTATGTTAGATTGTAAGGTATTTATCTATGGGCCTTTGATGCCTGAAATGTGCCTGAAATAAACGAATTATTATTATTATTATTATTATTATTATTATACAACAGACACCTGACTTTGTCAAGCAAACTGCGATTAAACCGCTCTGCGGAACCATTTTGTTGGGGACTATAGGGTACCGTCAGCTGATGGATAATACCCTTTTTCTTGAGAAATTTTGTCAATTCAGTGTTTACATACTCCGAGCCATTATCGGATCTCAGTACCTTGACTTTAGTGTCACACTGATTCTCAACAAGGTTAATAAAATCCATAGTGTACTTACACACAACACTTTTCTTGGCGATGGGGTAAACGAACACCTTCCTGGAGTAGTCGTCTAGGAACGTCAGGATGTAGCGTTTCCCTCCGAGAGATGTAGTCGGCATCGGGCCGAGGACGTCCGTGTGAATGAGCGCCAGCCTTGCCGTGGCTACCTGTTTGTCATGGTTAGTCACAAAGGGAGCGCGAGATTGCTTACCCTTAAGACATACCTCACAAACTTGCTTCTGAGTAGTTATCTGAAAATCAACGTCATTAGCAACCTTCCTAAGTGACGCCAAGCTATCAAAATTTAAATGTCCTAATCTGTGATGCCATAACATCATGTCCTTAGAGGAAGACGATTTTGTCAGATTGGCTCTACCGACAGATACAAGTCTGTAAACTCTCCCAGATTTCCTAGCCTTTAAAACTACCTTACCAGACTTTAATACATTACAATCTGTATTTGTAAAATGAAATATAAAACCCTTCGCGGTTAAAGTCGACACAGATATCAGGTTCACAGTAAGATCCGGTACAAACATTACATCCTTTAAAGTTATGTCTATCATAAGACCATTAAAGTTCACCGTAAAATGTACGTCACCTTTTCCTTTCACTATCAACTTCTTTCCATCAGCGACACAGACTTCCTTCGTCATTGATTCATTGAGGGATCCAAACCATTCTCGACATCCTGACATATTATACGTTGCGCCCGAGTCAATGATCCACGAACTGTCATTTCTAGTCGTGTTAAGTGCAGTCAAAACCATAGAAGTCGATACATCCAGCTGCGGACAGTCCTTCTTGATGTGACCTTTAGATCGACACTTCCAACACCACAGTTTCTTCGTGTTTGACGAGGAATTAGCCTGTTTCGATGTACTAGGCGCATATTTCTTGCCGCCTCGGGAGCTGGTCTTGCAATCACCACGATTCCGTGTAAACAAGCAGTCATCGGGACCACCAGTGCTTCCCTTCCATCGCTTATCCTGAAGAAGTTTAGTTTTTACCATGTCCGTCGTTATATTAACACCTGAGTGTTCCAGAGCCATAATCATGGGCTCATAGTCCTGAGTTAACCCTTGAAGCATAATAGCCGCAAGAAACTCATCATCCAGAGGCTTCTGCATGTTATTCAGCTGTTCAGCTAGCGACAAGATCTCATTAACATAAATCTCCATGCTATCAAACTGCTCCAGCTTAATCGAACATAAGCTTCGAAGACATGACAACCTTCTGTGCAAACCGGTGTCGTCATACGCCTTTTTTAAGGCATTCCAAACATCCTTCGCCGTCTCAGCGTTCACAATGTGAGGATAACATGACTTCGCCCGAGCTTTTTCCTCTACGCGAGCTCTCAGTTCAGCGTTCTCACCTTCTGCGGTTACAGCTTTTCCGGTGATACTGTGCCACAAATCTTCGAAAATGAGAATATTTTGCATTTGAAATGCCCAGTCACGGAAATTAATGGTGCCTTTCAGCTTTTCCATCGCAATTGCCGACTTGGAATACTCACCCATATTTCGACGTAATAAATATAATCCACAAAATATTTACGTATACTGGGCCAATAACCTTCTGTGAATTAAAAGCAGCAGAGCGCAGTAAATACATGAATATATTTAATATTACGATTTTATAAAAACATGACACTAGGAAAACACACCATTGACACACCGAGTAAAAAGCCAACTAGACAGCAGTTCAAAATATAAAAAGAACTTACAACTAAATGGCCAGCGTTATATTCCAACAAGGACGCCCGTGTTGGCCCGGGAAGCCGTTGGAAACGCAGGTTCAAATCCTGTCTGAACCATTAAATTTTTCAATTTTTCGCTTGTAAACGTTTGGTTTACGTAAGCAGACGTTACTGCTTTAATAAAATACTTCTTTACATATTTAAGGCATTTGTGTATCAATGAATTGTACTTTTAGCCGGCCCACCGATTGAGAAAGACGCAATGCAAGCGTCTAAATATATTATTCCTCCTGTGAATTTTCAGAAAAAATATGATATAAGATGTCCACAATATATGACTTAAAGTAGATATGTTTAAATCTATTGTTAAATCTCTTGAAATCACGACCTGAAAAAGATATAATCAGCTTTTCCATTTACGATATAAAAATAAAAAATACCCGTATACTTTTATATTGTAAACCAAATTCGGAACTCATCCCGGAATTGAAACACCATTCCGATATTGGAAGCCTACATACATACGTCATAGATTTGAAGAGACCAAAATCATAATTATCAGCGAAAAGGTTCCTTCCGGAGTTCTGAAAGGCTTACTCCTTAAAATATCCTATTGCTTTGATACTTGACCTTGCAACTTAATCGCCTCGTCCTCTAGATTAGCAACTGTTTGGGAAACCGAGTCCCGCGGGAAATGGGGGGGTTAGGTCAGAGGGGGATTTTTATGACGCAATTGTCACTTTTATTATACTGCCTGAAAGTGCAAGTGCAAATGATCACGCAACTGTCATAATTAAATGAACAGGCAGAGGCAAATACTCGTAATCCCCGATTATACTTAACAAAAAACTAATTATAATATACTTTTAGTAACTTTCACGGACAGTATGTCGAGAGGCGTAAATATGGATCCTTGTGATACGGCACAACGTCTGTGGACGGTGACTCTTCTCTAAACTTCTTCACCTTCTACAGACGATCATTTCTCATAGTTTTTATATTAGATGTTGTACCGTTTTTTGTCTGTGTCGCACCATGTAATTTTCAGAATGGTCTTGTGTCCGCGAACGTGCTATCTTAGGCGGTCTATGCGAAAATAAAAATAGAGAATTATACCTATATCAATATTTAATTCTGATATGCTGATATCCATGATTTAACGGAAACCAATGGAAGTTTATCAAATCCATCCAATTTAATTGACCCGAATTTAAGCAGTCGTCAGCACTCCTCTTAATCAAAGTGGTTTGAAAGGCAAGTGTGTTCTGGATGACGCGGCGAAATAACACATTTACTTAGCTTAGGTACTCGGGAATGAGAAAAGTGAATGATTTGAAAGGCAAGTAAGACGACAGCTGAGTGACGTCAGACAGCTACGTACGAGGTGCTACGAGATAATAGGACGTGAGATGTACATAGGTGTGTTTACAAATCTTTTCTTATTTTCTTGGATCTAGGTTACCTGGGTATTTTGATGGAGCTTTGCGATTCAGCAATATCTCGCTTTTATCACGAAGTTATATCTTCTTCTGGCATTTGCATTCGAGCTGCATTGAGTGACCTTAACAAGTTGACATCTTAAAGGAGGTATGGTAAAATTGGACATGTTTCTCGCTCTTGTGATTTGTACTTGAAGGTCCCAACTGATAAGATTTCGTTCATGTAAGAAGAATTCTAGCCCTGTTAAAATTTTCGTAGTCTGTTTTAGACCAGTATTTCGCACTCATAAGTCACTTCATGCTCATTTAATGTGCTCGTATATATTATATTTAACACGTTCAATCATTTTGAAATTTGCACGCTGTTGAACCGACCAAACTTATTTCCAGCCAAAAACGACACAGGGCATTTGACTTCATATAAACACTATGAGAAATTCCCGTCGGTGATAGAGTATGCCCAGTTTCGGGTAGATAAAAGTAGCCGTCTACAGACGTGGTGCCGTATCACGAGGGTTCTAATTTACGTCTCTCGACGTGGCGTCAAAATGTTATCTGTGTATTGTGTTGTTTGATATTTAACGTAGCTAAAAGGTATGGACCACTGTTACCAGCCTAAGGTGGTCAACTGGTCATGTTTACCTATCATGCGATTGTTGAACAATATAAAGCATTTGTCACTTTCCGGTACGTATGTGAGTGCAAGAATGACGGATACTTCATCACCAATTTATCGGTCACGCAATAATCGTGACCATATTTAAACGCTTCAAAATATACGTAGGTAATCACATGACCTGCAATTGTCATATCACAGAGAATTGAGTGCCAGTACCCCCATGTGGGTAGCCGTATTATCATACTACATGCGTCGGCACGCCGAAGGGGTCAAATGGCTTGTACACCGCTTTAATTGAATTGCTCCCGTCGTGTTTTGGATGAGCCAATTTAATTTGTGCCACTGAGTGGATATGCCGTTGACATTCATTAAAGCCTGGACATGTATAATGCTATTAGATTACGACACTTTTGATTTCGCTTTGTAGAACAGAATTAATTTTATTGAAAAAATCTCGTTGGAACTTATTTCATAATAACATAATTAATATGATAAACATTTGACACTGCTAATTAATATAAGTTTTATGTAACCACACAATACATCATGATAAGATTTTCATAAAACGCGGGCCCAAAATTGAACGTATTTATGCAAAAGGGAACCAACACACATCTAAAACTGTTTAATTTTTAACAGTATAACGCTTAATGTAGGCTGGTTTCCTTTTGCATAAATACTTCCAATTATTCAACGTAATCGTTTATTATTCCATTGAAATGGTACCTACTTTATTGAAAACCACCTAAAGAAAAGAAACAAAGAGCGATTACTTTAAAATAGAAACGGGTCCGAAATGTTCAGTGTAAATTAAGGATTTCACGATCGTCAGCGTCACACGGTAAAACTCAAAGCCTCTAAAATTAGGTACGCCTCTGGCAATTTTAGATATTTTACCTTGAGATTCTGTGATTTAATTTATTGTTTAATCTGTCGTGTAAATGGGCTTAACGCGCTGTCAGCTAAAGATTTACGATGTTAACATTTAGTAAATATCTACCGAAAATTAAATTGTAAGTGCTTACAGAAATAAGTTGTACCAAGGTAGCTTTTTTCATTGACGCATAATTGGACGGAGAGAGCGGAACGGGTAGTGGGCGACCATCTTTATCGAACACAAAAACATGTATAAAAGACGTGCGTGAGATACAATACACCGGTAAACTAAATAAACGAAAAAACGCGGCGCGTTTATTTTTAAATTAGTTTATTTCTACTTATCAAACATTCGATGCAGAATCGTGTTATTTGGCAGTCATACCTACTCACTAATCAAGTCACGTAGGGTGTGTGCACAGTTTATCCCTATTAAGGCTCGATGCGTGGGGTGTTTTATTAAATTGTCTACACATTTATTGATTCAAATTTAAACGATTTTCGAACATTATTTAAAATGTTTTATCATCCTAATATTTATTTTATTGAGAACACAGCTTATTGCTCTTCACCGGGACTCAAACCCGCACCTCTCGGTTTGTAGGTTTGTATTTTCTTTCGTTTCCGTGACTGTCACACATTTAAATAAAACGAATTAAATGGATTATATCGCGTATATTAATTATTTGAGACTGCAGCACTTAACACTTAATCAGGTATATGCTCCTTAACTCGCGTAGCTATACAACCCTTCGTTTGGCCAATGTATGACAGACCACACTTAAAATCCAGCTTGTAAACACCAGCACTTTCTAGAGGGATACTGCTCTTCACGGGCCTCAGGTACTCAGGTTAAACGTTGTTTTAACTGGTTTTACGTTTGTGTTTTGTCTAAGCTAAAACTGCCATAGACAAACGACCATACGGATCGCCTGATAAGCGCGTTGCCCATAGACAGATAGACACCTGTAACACTAGTCGAGTCGCGGACAAAACTAGTTGAACTAATCTTATCGAAAGTAGGTGCTGTATTGCAGCTATTCGTCAAAACTCAACAATCACAAACTTAAGCCATTGATACAAAGATCAAAGCTTAAAGATTTTTTTTTAATGACTTATCTGATAGAATATACCGGAAATCGAAACCGGTACCTCTGGATTTCCGGTCCAGCGCGTTAACTTTTCCGCCACCCTAACTCCCAAGCAACCCTTCGAATTTTTTCTTATGCTTTGTAAGTCGATCTTTACATTGTTTATTTGAAAGGCTTTACACTTTACGTTATTCTCACAGCTTCATACGATTCTTTGCTTATAATCACATCTTATTCTCAATAACGTTGTAATTTCACAAAGGCACGACGTTCAAAGCGAAATATAAATTGTTTTATAAAACCAATCGATTCTTTTCAATCAGTTATCCCAGATTGCAACGCTGAACGGCTTCGGCACAAAGGAACATTTTAAGTTATTCAGTAATATTTCAATAAATAAAAAGACTAAAAATGTACTAGTAACAGCGGGCCTATGATGGTTGCTTGTATCGCAACCAATTAGATTATAGAAGAAGAATTACAAAAATGCGTTCATCCATTTTAATTATCATTATACGTTCAACAGCGCCTTTCCCAGTCCGTTAAACATAGTACCTATATACCTACTGTACTCTTTTATTGTTTATTTTTGCTCAATCCTCTAACCAAAGGTTGTCTGGAAGAGTTCGCTCTTTAGCGATAAGACCGCCTATTCTGCCATTTATAAATTAAGTTTTCAATTGTAACATTTTTCTTGTTGGTGTGCAATAAAGAATTGTTCTATTATTGTATTGTACTGTGTAATACAAGAACCAAAGCGGTATTAAATGGACTGCAGCTCAAAGAGTCCGGTCGAGCGTGGCCCCACTCGATTGTCTTGGGTTTTCCTTTTTTTATTGGAAAACTGCCTTTGACTTTTCTAATCAGTGTTAAGGGCTTATTGGTCTTTTATTGGTTTCGAATCCGATTGAAATATTCTCCTCAATCTTTTCTTTAGAGCAATATTCAGTATTTTCATAATTTGCACGAATCCCCCGGTGCGCGATTCGGACTCGCGTTCGACCGGCTTTTTTAAGTCTGTATAAATATACACATACTCATATATATACATACAAATAGTACATTGTCCAAAGATAGTCTGACCTGTAGCGAACTCTGTGCCGATCAATGCAACTGACGTCACGGGCGACCGGGTGCATTATACTGCCTTGAACTAACGCGTACTTTATACAATAGCAGAAGGTGCCCGGAACTTCTTCCGCATAATTTTATTATCTTTACCGTAGTTGCGTAAATAGTTTTCTATAAGGACCATCTTTGGATATCCAGTTAACAGTGTAAAATTAGTTAAGATCTATCCAGCCGTTTCGGCGTGGCGAGTGGACAAAGAGATTTTTACCAAGATATGGCGCTGTATTGACTGATGCCGAAAGATGCATCGCGCTGTTAAGATTTTTCCAGAAACAATGACTCCTCTCCATATAAAACTGATTTTCAATACAGTCTGAGAATTTAATTTTTTTTTTTTCGTGGAGCGCAGCGTGTGCATAGCCTATAGGACTGACAACGAACGCGCGCCCATTTGTCCGAAGAGAAGTGGAAGTTGGAGCTGGGGCATTAGTCCATGGAAGTGTAAAGGCTCATAGCATGGATCGCGGCGCACAGTCAGCTTGCCTATCTTGCTATTTCATACGTTCAAATAAACGTAAACTTTCCGTACGTGTCGGATGAATTGTCTATTAGTATACTTACTCGTATATAGATCTACTTATTACAATATGGGTGTATATGAGATGAGATTGAGAGAGCACTATTTGCATCCGCCGCTAATATGCTGTGACGTCAGGCATATCGACCCGAGCCCGAGTCTGCGAGTCTGGAATAGGGAAGCTAAGTGCTAAGTATAATTTTAAAATGGAATTTTTATTAACCACCACATATTAATCTACAATCACTTTTAATTTTCGTATTTAATCCACATAAGAAGTGTATTTTATTGGCCGTGGCAACACCGAGCCGAACAACCGAGGCGTATCTGTGTCCCTACCATGGTATAAGAAAACATTCAAGGATTGCCACTCCGGAACGATAGGCGACACTTTTGACGTCATCACGCTATGATTGGTTGGTTGGTTCTGTCAATCCGTTTCTGTGTTGCCAGTGGTGTATCATAAATTCAAAATACTCCCCGATTCCTTTGTTACCTATATGAATCTCATAAAATTGCGAGTGTTTTAAATCAATTAATAAAATGTTGTCAAAGAACATGACAACTGTACCTAATGTATAAATCCACTTTTTCTTGTAAGGCTGGCAAAAAAAAAACTTATATTTATGTTGTTACCATAAACCGGCAACTAATCAGAAAAAGGCTACTCCGAAGATCGAAATTGGAAGTGTGTACCGTGCTATCCCTCTCGATCTCGTGTCAAATAATATTCGAAAGTGCCATCCCGATGGCACGATACGAAGTTTCAATTTCGAACTTCAGGGTAACCCTCCTGTGACGTAATAAGTTTCTGTCAAAAATGACATTTTAGTGACAAGCTTTTATAGCCGACTGTACTTTTCTTTAGATATCCATGAAATGCTCACTGAGACGATTCTAAAGAGCCCAAGCTCGGTAGGATTGCTTTTTCTATTATAGAGTTCCTATGGCCACCTTCCGGCTCCATCATCAGATCAGCCCCATGGTACCATATTATTGTATTGTCATCAAAGTTAAGTAAGTATGCAAAATTTCAGCTCAATCGGTTGACGATATCTGCTTCAAAATTGAGTTGCAAGATTTCACCCGAACATACATACTTTAAAGTTTAAACATACCATGCAAGCTAAATAAAAGCTTGTAAAAAGTGTCACGATTCGGAGTGCCATACCTTGGTACACATACTGTCTACATTACTATGAACTTGTCCTAATTAGATAGATAATATTTTAACCCCTCAAAAGGCTCTGAGGTACAGATTTTCCAGAGATTAATCATTTTTCATTTGACCCGGCAAAAAAGGTCACAGTGCTTTAAGCGATTTACCGTGTCATGGCTTCGGCAGGGTTCACGAGTGGCGTTATCTTGAAACGTGATTTTATGGATTTCCTGTGAAATGCCTAGCTTAACGGGATACTTAACAACGAATGTGCTTTCAGCTATATTTATATAATATTGTTATGAAACTGATATATCTCTTTACTCCGCGTTCCAACGTGTCCGTTCGTGAACATGCGTCATGCGCCCACCTGACAAATGACAGGGTAATCGTTTTGTTGTATAATGAATGTGTGAAAATCGTGTAAGTTTTATTATACCGGGTGTTGCCTGTAATAGGAGCAATAAATTAAAACATAGACTCTACCCCTCAAACTGAACAACATTTGTTAAGCAACTTCTGAAAATAACGTGGTATTAATTGATAACAAAAAAGCAATGTATTGCAAAATGTGCGATATTAGTAGAGTGAAAGCTATTTCAATGCTCAGGGATGGTCAATGTTGGACGGTGTACATTGAAAATACTATTTAAATATAAATAAATAAATATCGGACAACCTCACACAAATCGATCTGGTCCCAAATTAAGCTCAAGAAGGCTTGTGTTATGGGTACTAGACGACGATATACGTATTTATATAGATAAATATATACATAAATACATAGAACAACCATGACCAAAGCACAAATATTCGAGTTCATCGCACAAATATATGCCATGGCCATGACCGCCTGCTTAGTAGGCCTAGGCAGGTATCTACAAATTGTGCCAAACGCGTCGTCTATAACTATTAACTATTTAATTCGTTTGAAATAGTGAAATTCTGAAAACTGTATTTTTTTTATTGCTGAACAAATGTTGTTCAGTTTGAAGAGTCGAATCTATGTTTTAATTTATTGCTCCTATTACAGGCCACAACCTGTATACAATAATTTCATTACATTACATACGTAATACAAACGATAGAAAGTAACATTGTTTGTTCCAGCAAGAGAACTCGCAGGCTAGCAACTAAATATGAATAATATATCAAAGCGAAGCAATCATAGGTCAAGGGATCGATCCGGGGTCGCTTCGTATACTTTTCTACGGCATGGTGTCTTAGAGCACTGAAACTCCGATACTATGTCGTCAAGTCTCAGTTCGATGTTTACGATATTACTAATTTGGTAATGGTGATGCCAATGCCAATGTCGAATAATCTTGCCCGGTTATTAATATCGATTATTTATTATTATTAGCTTACTATGCCCCATAGTTTTTTTCCTTATAGTAAACCAATTTTGCTCTGTAATAAGTCGAAGTATATTATACATGAATATGTAAGAATGTAAGATTGTAACCGCTGTTGGCAGACCTAATAAATAAATAAATTGCTGGGCAAAGGTTTCCTTAATTAGTCCAAATTATCCTACCTATTGCTCTGGATTTATGGCGATATTATGGACGAAAATCTTAAGGTCGATTAATTCCAGTACCCATAGCACCATTTTGATACATATCATATATCATATATTATCACAAAATTTGTCGCGGTCCGTATATTTTGCCTTTGGTTGGATGATAAGAATTTACCTTTTAGCCTTGGTTGGGCCACAGGTTTGGCATTAGACGCGTGCGTATCATTTTTAACCGACTTCCAAAAAAGGAGGTGGTTCTATGGAGGTTCGACTTCATAAAGTGATTCAAATGTAATCTGTTCATGAACGGGTTATTTTTGGCTTTTCAATTTTTGAAAAAACTCACCAAATTTAATATCACTACTCTTGAAAACCTCGTATCTAGTTTATAGATTCATACTGAGATACGAACTTTGTTTTAAATAGGTATTTGTTACTTAGTGAGTTTTGGTTGTCAACACTTCAACAGACCATTTGAAAACTGAATTACACCTTACACATTGTTTTATTTGTTCTCCTAACCTAACCTTATCTCTATCATGAGGTGCTATCGACTGTCCTTACGTTTACACTACAGTCGATAGCGAGCATTCGCGATTCGAATAGTTACTACTACACTCGTAAAGTGCGGTAGTATGAGTATACGACACACTCGCCATCGTTTGTTCTATTCTAACTTCACACCGAATGAATCTGCAATACTCGTATAAGCAGGAGGTCAATTCGACCAATTTTTGAGTTATCTCCGTGAAATCACCTTCTGTCACTTTGACGTCACAGATGGCGAGATATGGCGATATCTCTAGAAGATAGCAACTTTGCCAACCCGGTCGCATTAAGTGTGCGTCTCGTTATATGTGACGGCATAGATATCAAGAGTATACTTAACTTGACCGGGTAGTACGTGAAATTAGACAGCAGTTTAATTTTAAATCAGTTATACGCATTGTACGATATTCCTTCAGTTAATTTACGATCGTAAAAATAAAGCGACACCATTGAATGAACCAAGTCGCAAAGTTGTAAATTATGGGCAATTTAAGTTTGGCAGAACTGAATGAGTTAGGAGAAAATATTTTCCATTTGAAGAAAGAGATTTTAGGCTTGCGATTCATTATATACTTAAATATTTACGAATGTTTAAAACTCTTTTATGACCGGCCATTAATTTTAATGGTCCGAAAAGGTGTGAGATGGACAAAATAATTAAAAAAATCATCCCTACGAACGGAGACCCTGCTGCAAGGCTGGGAAGGTAGAATAGAATATTCTTTATTGCACACCTCAACGGGAAATAATTACCAACAAATACAGATTACACGTAATAGAGGTTAATAACAGGCGGTCTTATCGCTAAAGAACGATGTCATCCAGACAACCTTTGAGTAGCGAAATTAATTAAAAACGTCTGAAATGAGTAGGCGATGCAAAAGTAATCATGGAATCTATAGAAGGTATAATTTGAAAAAAAAAAATGTATGTATCTATTATTTTCCGTAAAATAATGTTATAAAGGAAACACAAAACGTCAAATCGTGACCCTTTGTAAGAATAATTGCTTACACTTGTGGAACAAAAGATGAAAAACTGTTGCCCTTTGCCGATGAAGTTTTGAATTATGGCCGATTTAAGTTCAGGCGAGAACTGAATGAGTAAAAGGAGAATATTTTTCAAAGTAATGAGGTCATTTTCTCTTAATTTTTTCCATTTCTTGATGGCCGTTTGATCTGGTGGATTTACAGGTTCTATTCATATTATTTAATTGTTATGTTTTCATTCTGCGGATGGCGCAGTGGTCCTTAGTGCAGCTGCCTTCGGCCTGCCTACTCAATATCTGACGGTCCTGTATGTATTTATAATTATAACTTAAATTATAAGTATGTATATCGTCGTCTAGTGCCTAAAACACAAGCCTACCAGAGCTTAGGTACTGTGGAACGGGTGTTGTCCGGTATTTATTTATTTATTCTTACTCATGGTAACAAGAGCACACTATGCACCGTGAGCCACGCTAATGACACACGAAATGGTACGCACTATGGAAATAGGCTCCATCTTCCGCCTTTATTCGTTAAAAAGCGGCGCGCGTTTGTATCATATCATTATAGCAACACACGTGCATGGGTCGGTCGTGTAGTGTTGATCAAAATAGAACCTTCTGTACTGTTTTATTCGGTGATACTAATTGACAACATTTCATATTTATAACAGGTGGAAATTAATATAGAGATCGACAGGGTTTTATGTTTAAAGAAAAAATTTTTAATTTATTCTTCTGTATTTAAAGAAATATAAGAAAATACATCAAATGACTGCAATCTAAGACAATACGGGCTGAATAGGGTTGTTGTCTAAACCAAAGAGCGAAAACATATATATATTTTTTATTTGACGTTGAGAGATGACACATGCATACCGAGTTTTATTAAGTTTTTTTTTAATAAGAAAACCGACTAAAGTAACTATTCCATTAAGTTCTGGTTTTGGTGTTGCCACATTTTAAAATGAGTATGTTTTTATAAATTAGTAATAAAATAAATAATCATCTCAGAAAATAAATAAAAACAGAGATTACTTCATCTTTTTAAGCAGAATTCAGAAAAGTAATAAAATGATAGTCTTAAAAATATGAAATGTTGTCAATTATGTTAAAATAACCACCACACATCCACAATTGTTGTTCTACAAAGTAACTTCTAGAGGTGCTGTACTATTCTCCATACAACTCGTTTACGCCGTCGCTACCGAGTACGGTCACGTTAACTCATGGTAAGGGTACAGGAAAAGTGAGGTTATTACTATTTATAGAATGAACCAGATAATGATAAGAGTATCTTAATAAGATCCCCATTATCCTTTAAGTACACATATATATCATTGTACCAATTTCAAAGTTCACAAGTAGGGTTTCGGGTCACGAGATACATGAGATCCTTTACTAAGCATTGAGGCAGAAGAAGATATTTTTAGACATTACTCAAAGCTCTCAGTCTGGACTAAATGTGAAATAATTATATCACAAAATCGCTGAGAAAGCGTAGATATATTGTTTAAGATTACTTGTGGTGTGATGTCTATAGAACTCGTTACGGTATTGTGAAAGCAGATATCTAATTCGACGTGGCACTATGATAACTCCAATTGAGCCAGGAGAGTTAGGTTAATATCATATTGTATTTCGCTGCACAGTCTCTTTAATGATAATAACTCATGTAGTATACGTAGTTATACAGCCTTTAACCACAATATTCAGAGCACAGGAGTTTCGTAATGAAAAAACGCAGCCGACGCCCGCGCTCTGTAACACAGCTGTCATGTCATTAACGTGCCAAAGACCATGTTACGATTGCATTGTTTGAGGGAAATCTTTTCTAGATCTACATCTAGTCTTTCTATCTAATATTTTCTAGATCTATTAGATAGAGTTCTACCCTTCAGCTGAGTTATATTTTATAACCTCGGGGTTTTCGGTGCACGGATGATTCACTAGGGCTACGGTAGGCGTTTGCTTATATAACCATGCAAAGTACAGTGCGTAAGCTGACAGAATGTGATTCAAGTTTTATACCTGTCTCGCTCGCTCTTACGCGATCCAGATAAGAACCTCTCATTTTTCACCTAAATCCGAATCCCAATCTCACGGACCGCAGAAACTAAGCGATTTGTGATAGTCAATCGTATAACGCCATAATGCCTCTCGTGACGAATATATTAGGCCAATCCTTTATAAATTATCAGGATTCTGGAGTCACGTGCAAGCAGATAATGAATATGGAAATGCTTTTTACGCGAACCGGTTTTATCATAAGTTTCTTTATTAATATAAAATTGCACATAGCCTGTATATGCCAAAGGAAGCTAATAGAATCGAATCGGATCTAGACCCAAATTAAGCTCAAGAAGGCTTGTGTTATGGGTACTAGTCGACGACATACATACTTATATAGATAAATGTGAATACATAGAACAACCATGACCCAAGACCCAAGCACAAATATTAGAGTTCATCACACAAATATTTGCCCTGGCCGGGATGCGAACCCGGGACCGCAGGCTCAGTAGGCAGGTGCATTACAAACTACGCCAACCGCGTCGTCGTTATATGGTGAAGAAAACAAGATAAGACGCTACAGAAGTTTTGTATTGGAAAATTAATGCCTTGGGCGGGGTTCGAACTCGCGTCTTCAACGGCTACCGGGCGAACACCGGCGCCTTACCTTTTAGGCTACCGAAGCTTTACCCGAACCATTAAAATTTTCAACGAGGTGTTTTCTTTTTTACGCAAACAATCGTGGGTTTGAATTTGAACTCCGCCCGAAGCATTGATTTTTTTTTTGTTTTAGTATTAACATTTGGTTTAGGGAAGTCCTTGTCGATGTTATAATGCCATAATGCCAACGTGTCGAATATAGGACAAGTTCTGTATAAATGATCAGGAGCCACGTGCAAGAGATAGATGAAAGATGATGAATATGCGATTGCTTTTACTCGAATACCTATCGGTTTTCTGAGTGAGTTCGCTTTATCGATATTAAATTGCACACCAGATGAAGGCATAATAAAGCAAAAGAAGGCACTTAATAGAATTGAAAACATTTCATTTCATAAAATCATTTCATTCCAGAGAATGGTTAGGGCACTACCTAAAGCATCAAAATAAAAGCTTACAAAAAACATATGACGCTGATTTTATGTGGTTGACGTAACGACGTGGTAACTCAGATGGTAAAGCACGCCGAAAACGTGAGTCGCAGGTTCGAGTCCCGCTTACGTTGTAGTTGATCACGATACATTTTTTCTTTCATAATTTTAATCTCGGTGTTAATATTTAATCATATATGAAGTTCATACTAAAAAAAAATGCAAAAGTAACGTTAACTGTCGGTTTGTTACTTTTTCTCTGTTAACCGATTGCGATTTGGCATGTAACTGACTAAATTTTTTGGAATTTACTATCTGGAGGGGAGGGGTATTGTGCCTACAAAAATAATGCGAGTAACGCTTTTAATTAAAATAAATATTTCAAAATGGTACTTAAGTAGGTATACTTGAATATTTCAAGTTAATTTAGAAAAGCAAAGGACAAGATTTTTCAATAAAGTAACGGTAAGCTGGATTTATAATGCTATTAAATACTTAACTCATTTAGAATTTCACTCAAATGCCCAAGCAAGAGTGTTTCTAAAATGGGAATGACGTACCTAAGTAATCATTTATGAACCTCAAAAGACTTCAGTATACTTAGCAAAATGTGTCTTTTTAGGGTTCCGTACCCAAAGGGTAAAAACGGGACCCTATTACTGAGACTTCGCTGTCCGTCCGTCCGTCCATCCGTCCGTCCGTCTGCCACCAGGCTGTATCTCAAGAACGGTGATAGCTACTTAGTTGAAATTTTCACAGATGATGTATTTCTATTGCCACTATAACAACAAATACTAAATATAAAATAAAATAAATATTTAAGGGGGGCTCCCATACGATAAACTTATAGATAATGGTACGGAACCCTTCGTGCGCGAGCCCCACTCGCAATTGGCCGATATTTTTTCTACTATGTTAATTTTCAACAGACATCAAAAAAAGGAGCAGGTTCTCAGTTTTTCGGAGTGTTTGTTATTTTTATGTATGTTCCCTGATTTCTCGAAAACGGCTAACCCGAATTTGAAAATTCTTCTTTTGTTCTATAGATCACACTTTCTAGTTGATTCGACTATCATATATATATAACATAACTGTTTCGTTGGTTTTGGTTATTTATTTATTTTAAAGTGATTATGGATAAAATGTTTTACTAAGGTAGAAACGTGTGCGATTGCATTGGCAGAGTAAGTAGATAAACCTATCGAGCACGGAAGCTGTACGCGATAAGAGCTCAAATGTTTATATTTAATCTCGTTCAATTAAATTATTGCTATTAGGGCTGCCATCTCTAAATTCGCCGAACCCGGACAAAGACTTGAAAAACCCGGACATTTGGCGTAAATCGCATGTTTTCCCCGGACGCGTCCGAAAATAATATTATTAAAAAACAATCGCTTTATTTGTCATTGAAATAAAAAGTGTCCGGGTTTTCTGAAAACCCACCCGGACGGCCCCCGGACGGCCTCCAAACTAGGACAAATCCGGGGAAACCCATATATAGGTAGGGCTGCCATGCGTTCGGCAGCCCTACCTATATAGATACTTATAAAAAAATTGTGTTTCGAAATTATTGTGACTTCGGGGGGGTTTTTGACCGGCAGTGTCGGCTGATATGATGAAATTATTGTATTTATATCATCCATAATATTTGTACCCGAATATAATATCACTAATAATGCCTAGACACTTTTCAGCAAAACACAATTGTATTAACCACGCAGACCCATGAACTTAAATTCATCAAGGTTACTTACACTAAAATAGGCATAAAACATGTGCAGACAAACAAGACTCGACGTGTCTGAGGTCACGCACATCCTAAGGGACACACGTTACAAACACTCTCGATCTGAGGAAAAATATAACACTCGTAACTATGTATGAGGTTAGAGTGCGTTTGCACTTGCCACGATTTGTCGATCAGTGTTCGATATTCCCTACGCGTTATTGGAAGCCATGTTATTAGTTTAACGTACTGTTTGCTTCGGTCCGCCCACCTCCGCATTAGTGGACAATGTGGAGATGCACCAACAATACCAACATGGCCATCCATTATGGGCTATGGCCAGGCTTTCGCGATTATAAAGTTGTTCATGAACAACTTTATAATCTTGATCAACCTAATCTTGATCAACTTTTTAATTTGCGTCTGATAGTCATCATCTTCCTATGCTGAGCTGATGATGGAAGGTATAACTCCTTAACTGTTAGGTGTTAGGGGATAATTCAAACGAGTTGCAATCAAACAAGACCTCCCCGATCACCCTGCTATATGTGTTTTATTTGAATCACTAAAAAGAAACAAAGCATTTTTTTTTATAAAAAAATAACCGATTTAATAAAAACTGATTAGCCAAAAATAACCCGTTCATCTTACAGATTACATTATAATCACCTTTTGAAGTCGGTGCTGAACGAGGGTTATTTTGGCTTTTCAGCTTTTTTGAAATCGATTTTATTGTGTATGCCGTCATTTGGCAGTGCATTTATTTTCTGAATAGTTAATTTAGTACATAACAACTACTTTGGTACTGTACGATATTTCCTTCTTAGAAAATACTCTTACTGAATAAGTAATGTAGCATATTTTGTCCTGGCAATAAATTCTGGTACCCATTAAACACGACATCGCTTTCACACACTCTCTAGCCACAGGGGTGCCAACTAAAGGGAAGAATGGAGATTTTTAGGAGCTAAATATTTTTAGTGGTATATTTAGGGATTTTTCAATACCATGTTTGTGTGATATTAGGAAAACGTGTTTACGATGTAAGAAACTAAATTATTAACCATTGATACAAAGATCAGAGCTCAAAGAAAAATTTAAATGCGTAACCCGGTGGAAGATACCGGGAATCGAACTCGGTACCTCTGGATTGCCGGTCCAGCGCGTTAACCACTTCGCTACCCTTACGCCAAGAAACCTTTCGAATTTTTCCTTATGCTTCGTGTGTCGATCTTTGCATTGTTTTATTTAAAGGCTTTGCACCTTAACTAAATTATTACTCGAAATCGAACGTTCTCGATACCGCAGTGTATCACACTCTCTGTTTACTCGAGCTCGTAAGCGCGACTGAAGGGAAATACACCACAGATCGTTCAGATTTACGCTACTGTGATTTATAACGTGGTTGCACAATCAGAAATTGCACAAATTAAGACATGTAATTTGTTTTATTTTATATTTCCAAAAAAAACCGTTTTGTTTTAGGGGGTTTCAACTTAAGCTCTAGGGGTAAATAAGCATTGGAGTTGGCAACCCTATCACAGTAAGTTGACTTTAACTTGTGTTTGCTCAATAGATTCGATCTTCTTAGGTTTTCTGCATACATTATTGAAAACATGATACTGGTATGTTCTTACTGTGTTAAACAAGGTGTTTGGCACATGGTGTGATAAACAAAAATGGCTAAGATCGAAGAAGGGGGGTCACAATTATGTTATTCACGTAGTCCTATTTTTGCCTTGGACCCACAAGGTGCAAGATTTTAATTTATTTTAAAAGAAACAAAATTCATCACTTTAATTGAATCAACTTAGGTGTATCGTAATGCATCAAAATGTTTTTGTCTTAAGTGTTTTTATGTTGTGTTGAAATTGCAATTTTGCGTAGATGAATCCTAAAAAATTACAATTTAACATTTGTGAAAGAGTTAAAAAATACTTTAAGTCTAACATGAAATTGCATCAAAAATTGGCCACGGTCAGATCGATAGAGCTATATAAGGGAGTAGCATATAATGGCCCCACCTCTTCGCCATTTTCGTTTGTCCCATGTGTCAAAAACCCTGAATATTCAGTTGTATATCGCCTATCGTATCTCAAGTCGTACAATGTACATCAATACCATGTTTTCAATAATGTTTGTAGATCCATTTATCCATGAGCCAAACACCCTGTATATTCTGGGTTCCGTTGTTTAACGCCTGTTTACTCTTTCCACTTATATAAATGTTCTACATCTTTGAGTGCTCGTGCATCCGACGCTATTCGGGAAACACTTTGAGCACTTGCGCCACCCCAGTTTTGCTGAAGTACAGAACGTGGCATAACAGAGCGGTTTGCAATTTCTTAACCCACATTTGAGATAAAGTTATTCGTACTTCCGAAATAGGTCTACAGTTTAAGGTATCGAATAGCGCATACCGGTAAGCTAGAATATATTGGAGATCTCGAATAGATGTCAGTATCAAACGTCGAAATGCCATATATTAGATGCCAACTTATCTATATATATAAAAGAAGAAGTCTTGACTGACTCATCAACGCACAGCCGAAACTACCAATGTTAGAGAGTTGATTTTTGCACAGTAGGTTACTTTTATAACGTGGGCTAGAGATAAGAAGCGATTTTTAAAAATTCAATCCCTAAGGGTGTTGAAAAGGGGTGCAAAGTTTGTATGGGATACAAGTTTTTTTTAAAGATAGGAACTTGAAACTTTTTTAGAAGATATTAAAATAAAATAAAAGAAAACTAATTTCAGCGTTTTTGAAAATTCATCCCCTAAGGTGGTAAAAAAGGGGTTGAAAGTTTGTATGGAGATCAAGTATTTTTTTGAGCGCGGGACTTGAATCTTTGTGTAAAAGCATACTATTAGAATGCAAGAAAAGTCATTTCAGCGTTTTGAAAAATTCGACCCCTAAAAGTGTAAAAAAGGGGTTTAAAGTTTGTATGGAGATCAAGTATTTTTTTGAGCGCGGGACTTGAATCTTTGTGTAAAGGCATATTATTAGAATACAAGAAAAATTGTTTCAGCGTTTTCAAAAATTCGTCCGCTAAAAGGGTTAAAAAGGGGTTGAAAGTGTGAATCCATTACAAATTCCTTGAAACTTCTTATTAAGGCATATACAATAATAACAAAATAACATTAATTTAACGTCATCAAAGATTCAACCTCTAAGGGGGTTAAAAGGGGGATGAAAGTTCGTCTTGGGGTTCAAATTTAATTTTAAGCTAGGAACTTTAAACTTCGTAAAAAATTATGCAAATAAAATGGAACAAAAGTGATTTCAGCGTTTTTGAAAATTCATCCTCTTAGGTGGTAAAAAGGGGGTTGAAAGTTTGTATGGAGATCAAACCTTTTCTTGAGCGTGGGACTTTAAACTTTGTATAAAGGCATATAAGTAAAATACAAGGAAAGTAATTTCAGCGTTTTCAATCATTCGTCCCCTACAATGGTTAAAAAGGGTTGAAAGTTTGATTCCATTACAAATCTTTGACTAAGGCATATATAATAATAACAAAATAACATTAATTTAACGTCATTATAAATTCAACCTCTAAGAGGGTGAAAAGGGGGATGAAAGTTTGTCTCGGGGTCAATTTTAATTTTAAGCTAGGAACTTGAAACTTTGTAAATAGGTATTAAAATAAAATAAAAGAAAACTGATTTAAATGTTTTTGAAAATTCATCCCTGAAACTGGTAAATAAGGGGTTGAAACTTTGAATGGAGATCAAACCTTTTTCTGAGCGCGGGACTTAAAACTTTGTATTAGTGCATATAATTAGAATACAAGAAAAGGAATTTCAGCGTTTTTGAAAATTCAGCCCTGAAGGTGGTGAAAAGGGGTTGAAAGTTTGTATGAAGATTAAAAATTTTTTTGAGTGTGGGACTTGAAACTTTAAATAGAGGCGTATTATTAGAATACAAAAATGTGATTCAGCGTTTTTGAAAATATATGTGGCCCTGAAGATGGTGAAAAATTGGGCAAGTGCGAGTCCGACTCGCGCATGAAGGGTTCCGTACCTATATATATATATCTATAACAAGTTTGTTGTATGGGAGCCCCCCTTAAATATTTATTTTATTTTATTTTTAGTATTTGTTGTTATAGCGGCAATAGAAATACATCATCTGTGAAAAATTCAACTGTCTAGCTATCACCGTTCTTGAGATACAGCCTGGTGACAGACGGACAGACGGACGGACGGACGGACGGACGGACAGCGAAGTCTCAGTAATAGGGTCCCGTTTTTACCCTTTGGGTACGGAACCCTAAAAAGGGGTTGAATGTTTGGAATGGAATGGAGATCAAACCTTTTTTTGAGCGCCGGACTTGAAACTTTGTATAAATGCATATATGTAATTAGAAATCAAAAAAAGTAATTTCAGCGTTTTTGAAAATTCAACCCCTGAGGCGGTAAAAAGGAGGTTGATAGTTTGTATTGAGATCAAACATTTTTTTGAGCGCAGGACTTGAAACTTTGTATAAGGGCATATTATCAGAATACAAGAAAAGTGAATTCGTTTTTGAAAATTCAGCCCAGAAGGTGGTGAAAAAGGGGTTGAAAATTTGTTTGAAGATCAAATATTTATTTTGAGTGCGGGACTTGAAACCTGAGTTCATAATGATTCCGCGTAATTAGAGCAATTTAGCCGAAAAAAGAACTAAAAAGAGGCCAAGAGCGAGTCAAACTCGCGTACGAAGTTCGGTACCATTACGTATAAAATGGCAAAAAAAAAACAATTTATTGTAGGTATGGGAGCAGCACTTAAATATTTATTATTATTTATTTTTTGTTGAATTACAGTAACCAACATCAAAATCATCAACTTGCAAAAAAAGAAAAGTAATTTTAACATTGTTTAGATCTGAAAATAATATAATAAAGATGTAAACTGTTCAAGATAAGATTCCACGCGGACGAAGTCGCGGGCAACAGCTAGTCTATATATATAAAAGAAGAAGTCCTGACTGACTCATCAACGCACAGCCGAAACTCCTAATGTTAGAGAGTTGATTTTTGCACAGTAGGTTACTTTTATAACGTGAGCTAGAGATAAGAAGCGATTTTGAAAAATTAAATCCCTAAGGGTGTTAAAAAGGGGTGCAAAGTTTGTATGGGATACAAGTTTTTTTTAAAGATAGGAACTTGAAACTTTGTTAGAAGATATTAAAATAAAATAAAAGAAAACTAATTTCAGCGTTTTTGAAAATTCATCCCCTAAGGTGGTAAAAAAGGGGTTGAAAGTTTGTATGGAGATCAAGTATTTTTTTGAGCGCGGGACTTGAATCTTTGTGTTAAAGCATACTATTAGAATACAAGCAGTCATTTCAGCGTTTTCAAAAATTCGACCCCTATAAGGGTAAAAAAGGGGTTTAAAGTTTGTATGGAGATCAAGTATTTTTTTGAGCGCGGGACTTGAATCTTTGTGTAAAGGTATACTATTAGAATACAAGAAAAGTTATTTCAGCGTTTTCAAAAATTCGTCCGCTAAAAGGGTTAAAAAGGGGTTGAAAGTGTGAATCCATTACAAATTCCTTGAAACTTCTTATTAAGGCATATACAATAATAACAAAATAACATTAATTTAGCGTCATCAACGATTCAACCTCTAAGGGGGTTAAAAGGGGGATGAAAGTTCGTCTTGGGGTTCAAATTTAATTTTAAGCTAGGAACTTTAAACTTCGTAAAAAGTTATGCAAATAAAATGGAACAAAAGTGATTTCAGCGTTTTTGAAAATTCATCCTCTTAGGTGGTAAAAAGGGGGTTGAAAGTTTGTATGGAGATCAAACCTTTTCTTGAGCGTGAGGCTTTGAACTTTGTATAAAGGCATATAATTAAAATACAAGTAAAGTAATTTCAGCGTTTTCAATAATTCGTCCCCTAAAATGGTTAAAAAGGGTTGAAAGTTTGATTCCATTACAAATTCTTTGACTAAGGCATATATAATAATAACAAAATAACATTAATTTGACGTCATTATAAATTCAACCTCTAAGACGGTTAAAAGGGGGATGAAAGTTTGTCTCGGGGTTCAATTTTAATTTTAAGCTAGGAACTTGAAACTTTGTAAATAGGTATTAAAATAAAATAAAAGAAAACTGATTTAAGTGTTTTTGAAAATTCATCCCTGAAACTGGTAAATAAGGGGTTGAAACTTTGAATGGAGATCAAACCTTTTTCTGAGCGCGGGACTTTAAACTTTGTATTAGTGCATATAATTAGAATACAAGAAAAGAAATTTCAGCGTTTTTGAAAATTCAGCCCTGAAGGTGGTGAAAAGGGGGTGAAAGTTTGTATGAAGATTAAAAAAAATTTTGAGTGTGGGACTTGAAACTTTAAAAAGAGGCGTATTATTAGAATACAAAAAGTGATTCAGCGTTTTTGAAAATATATGTAGCCCTGAAGATGGTGAAAAATTGGGCAAGTGCGAGTCCGACTCGCGCATGAAGGGTTCCGTACCTATATATATATCTATAACAAGTTTGTTGTATGGGAGCCCCCTTAAATATTTATTTTATTTTATTTTTAGTATTTGTTGTTATAGCGGCAATAGAAATACATCATCTGTGAAAATTTCAACTGTCTAGCTATCACCGTTCTTGAGATACAGCCTCGTGACAGACGGACGGACGGACGGACGGACAGCGAAGTCTCAGTAATAGGGTCCCGTTTTTACCCTTTGGGTACGGAACCCTAAAAAGGGGTTGAATGTTTGGAATGGAATGGAGATCAAACCTTTTTTTGAGCGCCGGACTTGAAACTTTGTATAAAGGCATATAATTAGAAATCAAAAAAAGTAATTTCAGCGTTTTTGAAAATTCAACCCCTGAGGCGGTGAAAAGGAGGTTGATAGTTTGTATTGAGATCAAACATTTTTTTGAGCGCAGGACTTGAAACTTTGTATAAGGGCATATTATCAGAATACAAGAAAAGTGAATTCGTTTTTGAAAATTCAGCCCAGAAGGTGATGAAAAAGGGGTTGAAAATTTGTTTGAAGATCAAATATTTATTTTGATTGCGGGACTTGAAACCTGAGTTCATAATGATTCCGCGTAATTAGAGCAATTTAGCCGAAAAAAAAACTAAATAGAGGCCAAGAGCGAGTCGAACTCGCGTACGAAGCTCGGTACCATTACGTATAAAATGGCAAAAAAAACACGTTTATTGTATGGGAGCAGCACTTCAATATTTATTATTATTTATTTTTTGTTGAATTACAGTAACCAACATCAAAATCATCAACTTGCAAAAAAAGAAAAGTAATTTCAACATTGTTTAGATCTGAAAATAATATAATAAAGATGTAAACTGTTCAAGATAAGATTCCACGCGGACGAAGTCGCGGGCAACAGCTAGTCTATAAATATATAAAAGAAGAAACTGACTGACTGACTGACTGACTGACTGACATATCAACGCACAGCCCAAACCGCTGGTTCTAGAGCGTTCAAATTTGGCACGTAGGTTCATTATAAGGGGTAGGGGTGCACTAAGAAAGGATTTTTCAAAACTCACCCCCTAAAGGGGTGAAATGGGGTTCCAAAGTTTGTATGGGGAAACAAGATTAGTTAGACTATTTTATTCGAAACTTCACAGGAGTATTTCTAACAATAAATGAGTAAACACGTGTTTCCGGATTTTTGAAAATTCAACCCCTATAAGGGAGAAATGTGGTGACAAAGTCTGAAAAATCAGCACGGGTATTGTTTTTATGGTTAATCGGGTCGCTGATTACAAAAACCGCAACGATTTTAAAATCCAACGTGGCGGACGTGAGTTACCATCTCCCCTGTTGGGGTGAAATGGGTTGAAATGTCTAAATACTAAACCGCTGGTTCTAGAGAGTTCAAATTTGGCACGTGGGTTCCTTATAAGGTGTAGGGGTGCACTGAGAAAGGATTTTTCAAAACTCACCCCCTAAAGGGGTGAAATGGGGTTCCAAAGTTTGTATGGGAAAACAAGATTAGTTAGACTATTTTCTTCAAAACTTCACAGGAGTATTTCTAACAATAAATGAGAAAACACGTGTTTCAGATTTTTTTTAAATTTTACCCCTATAAGGGAGAAATGTGGTAACAAAGTCTGAAAATCAGCATGGGTATTGTTTTTATGGTTTATCGGAACGCTGATTACGAAAACCGCAATCCAACGTGGCGGACGTGAGTTATCATCTCCCCTGTTGGGGTGAAATGGGGTTGAAATGTGTAAATACTAAACCGCTGGTTCTAGAGAGTTCAAATTTGGCACGTGGGTTCCTTATAAGGTGTAGGGGTGCACTAAGAAAAGATTTTTCAAAACTCACCCCCTAAAGGGGTGATATGGGGTTCCGAAGTTTGTATGGGGAAACAAAATTAGTTAGACTATTTTATTCGAAACTTCACAAAAGTATTTCTTACAATAAATGAGTAAACACGTGTTATAGGTTTTTTGAAAATTCAACCCCTATACGGGAGAAATGTGGTGACAAAGTCTGAAAATCAGCATGGGTATTGTTTTTATGGTCTATCGGGTCGCTGATTACGAAAACCGCAATGATTTTAAAATCCAACGTGGCGGACGTGAGTTACCATCTCCCCTGTTGGGGTGAAATGGGGTTGAAATGTCTAAATACTAAACCGCTGGTTCTAGAGAGTTCAAATTTGGCACGTGGGTTCCTTATAAGGTGTAGGGGTGCACTAAGAAAGGATTTTTCAAAACTCACCTCCTAAAGGGGTGATATGGGGTTCCGAAGTTTGTATGGGGAAACAAAATTAGTTAGACTATTTTATTCGAAACTTCACAGAAGTATTTCTTACAATAAATGAGTAAACACGTGTTATAGGTTTTTTGAAAATTCAACCCCTATACGGGAGAAATGTGGTGACAAAGTCTGAAAATTAACAAGGGTAATGGTTCTATGATTTATCGGGTCGCTGATTACCAAAACAACAACGATTTTAAAAACAAACGTGGTGGACGTGAAATACCGTCTCGCCTGTTGGGGTGCGATGGAGTTGAAATGGCTAAATATGAGTATGCGTGTAATTTGTATGGTTTCTTGGGACGTTAATTATAAAATGCCACCGATTTTGAAATTTTATATTGTGGACATGAAAATTCTTGAAAGCATTTGCGCCAAATTGCAATTTAATCTGTCCAGTAGTTTTGCAGCAAATCGGTTGTAACAGACGGACTGACAGACAGCTACACGTGATCCTATAAGGGGGTTCTATTTTTGCTTTTGAGGTATGGATAGAGACCCGCGTTATCCTAATAGATAAAAAAATAGTATTTGGTGGCATCTCGATCGTCGTCAATCGGTACCTAGGCGGGCGGCGCGTTGGGACGGGAGGAGTTATGATCGGGAAACTTCCTGCATCCGTAATAAATACATTCAAGCTTTTCAATAGTTATGTTAAGTTATTTCAGAATTCTGAATTACGTTTATCTGGCTCGGAGTAATACATTTTTCATTCATCAACGAAGAGAACCTCAATATCTTACAATAGAGCATGACGTAACTTAGAACATGGCTTAGAATCATTAGACCAATCTCGAATATCCCAAGTAGATAAGCGGAGGCTCGGGACATTATAAAATCTTTATACAAATAAAATGCACACATACTCGTATCCCGGTGTCTTAGCTTCACTTCGAGTTATGAATTTTGAAGTGAACTTTATTTGAATACAGTAAAAGCTGAGATCGCTTGATTTGAGTGCTTGAGTTTTCGGGTTGATTTGTTAAAGTGGAGTTGTGATAAAATAAAAAGTATTTCCCAGTAATATTAGAAAATCAAAAGTCTGTGTATGTTTGTTACTTCTTCACGCTAAAACGGGCGGACGGATATGCATGAGGGAAATGCAGATTGCAGATTATACCCTAACTTAACAAATAGCCTACTTTTAGTCCTGAAAAAAACCGGCCAAGTGCGAGTCGGACTCGCGCACCGAGGGTTCCGTACAAACACTTTCCATCCCTAAGTGGTTAAGTTAAGTTTGCACCTGGTATGTATAGCGCCCCATATAAATTAGGTGCAAAGTTAGGTATTAAAAAAAAAATTTATGGTTTTCGTAATTATTCCTTTATCTATGCTATAAGACGTTTGCTTCGTACCAAATTTCAAGATTCTGAGTTCACGGGAAGCACCCTGTAGGTTTTGATACCCTTGCAAGTGTCGAAAATTTGCGGCATAAACGGCTGTATCCTTTGATTGCGTTGGCTTAGAAGTTTGATTTTTTCACAGCTTCAAGGGACAGTAGACCTGAGTCATTGATATAAATTTCAGCTTCATACCTGAGAAAAAGGGTCTTGACAGACGGACGGACGGACAACGAAGTGATCCTATAAGGGTTCCGTTTTTTCCTTTTGAGGTACGGAACCCTAAAAAAGAGCATTTGTTCCCGTAGGATGATGTATATTATAAAAGCACGCGGGCGAAGCCGCGGGTTAATGCTAGTAACCAACATAAAGTTCTTATTTTCATTCTAAACATGTCAGACATAACTAGCTTTGCCTCTAAAAACAGTTCGCGGCGGCATATTTCATGACCGGAGGTAAGATCGGAATACATCATATTAATGTATTCGGATCGATAAGCGTTCGCGTTGTCGGATTCAGCTAAACATATCACACGATTGGATTATTTTCGATAAACGTTATGATATTTTAAGTTAATATTCTCATTTAAAGTATTAAACGGAAGCTGTAGGTTTGCTTTTAATGCAAAAAATACATGTCAAACGCGTTTGTGACAATGTTATTTAAGAGAAAGATAAACGTCATCGAGACGTGTCGTTGCTTTGGAGACTTAAAATTCGAGTGAATTAGGTAAACTTGAGGCTTGATTCCGGAATTGAACTAATATATTGACTCGTAGTTATGGTTATGGATAGACTAGTTATAAGTGCCTAGCAGGAATCACCATTTGGAAAATTCAGGGACGGGATCTCATATGTAATCTTTATTCGCAATAATGCAACACTAAAAGAGAGCACATATTTCATAAGACGGAATATTGCACTGCAGCTTCTGTTTGAAATTTACTGAATATGTACCAATATCCGAGTATTTCCTTGCAGAGTCGTAGATACGAGTAGTTTTACAGTTTTCATATGTATAATATAATGATAGACTTAACTGATCGAGTAAGCGAAGCGAAGAGTGCTAGGCGTCTCCACTTCTGCTTTGGCAAAAAATCTTTCGTATATCCATTTGTCGTTCTCGCCTACAGGTCGCATTTCTAAACCGATTATCGTGAAATTTTGTGAGTAGGCTCAATAAGTATATAGATTTTATGTCGATTCAGTATTTTGAAATTTTTCTAAATGGCTGAGTACGAAATGTAAAAAAGTCATATTTCAACCATTTGGAAAAATTATCACGAGGTCTTCAATTCACAAAGCCACTAGTAATTTTACACAGCCAATTCATACCTTTTTTTTAACATGACTTCAACTCACTACCAGTGAGTCGGACTTTGTGTGGAAGTTTAACCCGCTAATGGGATTATCTCCGGGCCATAGGAGTGCTAGCCAATTCATCGAAATACCGACGTTTTGAGCGTTCACCCCACCTGAGCACAGTCAAAGTCAGAAGTGGAATCAGATCTCTTTATTGATCAATTTGCTTAATTTACAAATTATTTGTGAAAGTCGAAAGTCACCGTTGCCCGAATTCATTATTTTACTTTTTTAATACCTTATTTTTAACGGCGTTAACATACCTACTTTTGAAGCTCCTAAAAGTCCCTAAACAAGACCGCCTAACAACCCTTCTCAAGGACTCGGCATTGGCACGTGGAATGTAAAAGTTAACAGATTTGCAATTAAAACTTGAAGCTTGACGTTAATGAAAATGAAACCCCAGCCGGGATTACCTGGACTGTGTTGCCACTCTAGTTTTAGTTGTCGCGTTCGGATTGAGAATTACAATTAGTAGTCTAGTAGTTAGTCTTAGTTAGGAATAGGAATGCACTGCGTTTCCTGCGCAGTGCTCTCCCAACTGAGATATCACATTGTTATTCACACCAAATCTTTGGTTCCATAATTCTAACCGACTATAGCGCCTCAGTGGACGTAAGTGGCTGATAGATAGATTAGCTATAGGATGTGCGTTTACATGCACAATCCCCAGTCCCCATTACATTACATAAAGTGTAAGGACCGCGAGAGAGAGGAAGTATTGAATATTTTGATTTTCTCAAAACTTTAAAAGCCGTCTGAATTCGTTCCTAGCCAGTCGTAGCGGTGTGCGCGTGTCGCACGCCTAGCGACCAATTGCGTCGGTGTTATACAAACAACCAATAAAATACATTTCTCTGGATCTGGCGGCTTTTGTGAATATAAGAAGAAAAGTTCCTACAGTGTAAATAGTGTGCTGTGATGAAAATTTACATCTAAGGCATTTACATTATTTACATTAGACAATAAACTATGTTTGTCTTATCCCACCTTACCCTATTGTACAAAGAAAGGCATAATACTTATACCGTAAAGTGTGTCTCCTACTTGCCTGAATCCGAGAGTTGTATCTGTACAAATAATAAGGTAGGTAAGATTTCCTATAAATAAACCCCTCATAAGACGGGTTCTTCCCACTACGGCGGTAAATACCTCTTAAGAGGGCATTTAGTAAAGTTCAGGAGTCAGAGGGCAGTCAATGGTGCAAAGCTCATGCGAACGAATAGTCTCCCTTCTCCGTACGCAAGTAAGTATAATAGAATTTTATATAAATATTACTAAAAGGTGCCTGCGACTATGTATACTTTTTTACTTTATCTAGTCTGATTTTCAATACAATTTTAGAATGTTTTTATAGTATAGATGAAATTGTGTCGTGTAAGTAGGTACTTATATCAAGACGGGCTCACTTATACGCACCAGCGCGCCACTAACCGCGCTAATACCCGGTGCGTGCCGGTGCGCACCAAGGTGCGTGACGCCCGACTTCCGCTTTTGCTCGGACAAAACTACGCGCTTTCGAAGCGAGTCGAATTGGTGTGGTACATCAGTCGGTCGCGATGTCCCATGACTAATTGTGTCGTATTTTACACCAACAACCAATAAAATACAGTTCTCAGGTGGCTTTGCGAAGATTAAAATTAATAACGTTCTCTAGTGCGTCATTCTGATTTAACAAATTTAATGTCTCTGTCAACACTTGTGTTCTTATACTCTTTTATTAAATATTTTTTCTAAATATGTAGTGAAATATTAACATTGCGTTTTTTTAAAAGGCTTGGAAGTGTCATGTTTCGGGTGCAGCGGAAGAGGCGAGAGGATTAGGGGTGCATGTAATAATATATCAACCAACATTGCAGGCTCCTCGCCGGGAAAGCGACCTCTTTTGTTTTAATACACTGCAAACAAACCCAATTTCCCGCCCTCTGTAGTAGTGTACTATTTTATCAAGACCACGGCGTATTAGATATTATTTATCATTATAACCCACTTATGTTACTTTGACTTAATATTTTATGAAACAAGCCCCAGGGAATCTGAATGACGCAACAGCGATTTGAATAAATAAAAGGGTCATCACTGTGAACAAAAGGTTATTTTTATCGACATAAAAACGATCTATCAAAGGGTTATTATGTCTAGCTATAGGGTTGTCACAGCCATGGTCAAGGTTGAGCTTAAGCGCCAACACACCGAGCAAACAAACCTCCTCAAGACCGAGCGTCATCCCTACTGACTACTGACGTAAGCTGTGGCAAACAATTTGTACGCATTTGAAGGGTAACATTTTTTATACTTAACCCTTGTTGTTCATTTGTAATAGACGACGCTGTTCTACATAAGTTTTTAACAATGTCATGTTTTGTGATAAATATTTCTCTTTGTTAACTGTACTTTTTTGCACAAGCGTATCGCTCCGACGGATCGAGCTTAAATTCGATGGGGGTTTGCATTATTTTGCACCGTAAGATTGTGAACCCCGTCAGTGTATATTAATTTGGGAACAATTTAAACGCTCACCAAAATGGCTTTTATACCCCAAAACTAAATTACAAATAAAATGAATTGCCTCCATATAAATTAAACCCACTCTATACAGTGCTCCCCAAATTAAATCATTTTGTATTCCAAAATCGATATACATTACACCAGAATAATTTTATGTTGAGTCAATATCTCTTTGCTTCCCGAAATGGATTTTTTGCTCACCAAATATTGTTTTCATAAAACATCAAAATTATTACCAAAAATATCTTTTTGCTTCCCAAAATGGATTTTTTGCTCACCAAATATTGTTTTCATAAATTAGTGTTTCAGCTAGGTAACCATCTAATCCTGATCACCTTTCAGAGCAGATCCGACTCGGCCGGGTTAGGTAAGGTTAGTTTTTTTTTTATATCCCTAAAAAACGCTCCATAATGTGCGGTCGTCATTATTAGATATGCTATATATCAATTTGAAATTTTCTCCATACAAATCGTTTTTTTTTTCGATATTTTCCGAATTTGACCGAATTTTCGGACAAGATTTCAGATTCATATTTTTGAGCCCCGAGAGCCCCCCGATACCGAGTTTTAGCCGCCTAGCACCAATTTGAAATTTTGGTGAAAAAAGCTATTTTGGTGAGCATTTAGTTTTTTGCCTCAGCAAAAATGACTAAAATGGAAGTAATAATATAAAATATTGGTGACATCCATTTAACAATAATATAGATTATTTGGTCTGAAATTAACTTTAACGGTGTTCATATATTTTTATAGCATGTAAGAAAAATAATTATTTGCTTTATTTATAGAATAGTTTGGGATACACTATTTGGTGATCCGTTTTGGCAAGCATTAAGAATTTATTGGAAGTAATTTATCAAAATATTTGGTAGGCGTTTAATCATATTTGGTAGGCGTTTAAACACAAGCCTATTAATTTTATCTAGCGGAATTATAAACCAAACTAACCTAACCTATCAGTTTACAATATCACTGGTTAGTTTTTAAATTTAAATTATACGGTGGCATATAGATCTGCTACGTCACATACCACCAACATCTGAAATGATGACCACGACCACTCCGCCAAGAGTGAAACCGACGAAGAAGCGGTCACCATAATATAGCATTATTAGCTAATTGTCATTTTCATCGTGTTTAAATTTTGAGTTCGATCGGAAACAGAAAAGTGGAACAAATTTAACGTAACTATATGATTTGATAACAGACAAATAGATAGACAAATAGACATGTGAAACTACTACTAAACCACGTGTAAAATCAAACCTTTCGATTATTAAAGTTAAATCCACAAACACATTTTTTTTATTTATTTATTTAATTCAGACAACTATAACGGTCCATTTTGTGTTAGTAAACTTAGGAAAACTATGTTAGTACTTAATAATTAACAAGGATTTACTCCTCTGGCTGAGATTCCACATTATAGGACAGTTAATCTTAGTCACTATCATATTTAGGATGCTGTTACTACTTCTCCGTACCCTTTCTAGTAGCGAGGGAGTTTTGTTGCGCCAGACAGCATCGAAACTGTCTGTGCGCGCCTCCACGAACATCTTCGATGCACTAGAAAACCTCGGTCTCCGCAACAGCACCCTAAATGCGTTATTATATTGGACCCGGAGAGCATTTTAAGCCCGTTGCGTAAAACTGGTCCACAGACTTGATGAGTACAACGATGTGCAGTAAGCCTTAAACAATGTAACCTGAACTGCTTCAGTACATCGACCAAATCTGCGGGCCAGCATGTTAGCACGAACTGACAACGCCCTCCGCTCCCTCTCCATGTCTACATCATCCTTCAAGTCATCAGTCAACAAATGTCCTAATTATTTAAATTGGTTCACTCTCCTAAGGGGAACACCATTCAACTTAATAGGGGGAAAATAGAAAAGACACTGGTTTCCCGCCTTAAAGATCATGTACTCAGTCTTTTTTACATTATAAGTCAAGCCATGCGATGCCAGATAGCGATCAGCTGACGCAACGCACTGACCGAGGGGGCCAACAACACCATGTCGTCCGCGTAGCTGACATTATTGATGCAGATCCCGTCCACAGAGCACCCGACATGCATGCTACTGAGCTCCGCGATCAGTGCATTCACATACAAACTAAATAGCAAGGGCGAGTTCAACCCTCCTTGCCTAACGCCGCAGTCCGGCCTGCATGGATCTGACAGCACACCCGCCCATTTCACCCGATTCTCCTGATTTAAATACCAATATTTAAAAAGCGAGATCAACCTACCCGACCCATCCCCTGTCTTGCTCTTCACAATAGGTATCACCAGAGTCTTGAGCATGTCCTGCGGAAGGTACGAATCGTTCATGCACAGGTTATAGAACAGAGCAAGTACTCTTGGCATATGAGTACCCGCGTATCTTAGGTGCTCGATACTGAGGCCATCGTCTCCTGGGGATTTGCCCTTTGACATCTTCTTGATGGCTAATTTGACATCCTTCGTAAGGATCAGGACAGTTGTCTTGCCTATGTCCTCAGTATCGAGCAGCCTACTTGGCGGTCCCAATGGTGACGTAACTTTAAAGTGATTCAGAAATATGTTCGCTATCTCGCTCGGGTTAGAGACACCAGCAACATTCACGGGAGTGCCAGGCTTACCATGAAACCTACTGGTGCGCTTCCAAAACTTCTTAAAATCTGATTTAGAGTGATGAGTCGCCAAAACGTCGATTTTTATTTGTTCTTGGTGGTTTTGACGCCACTTTAACTTTCCCTTAAAAAAATCCGTGACTCAATCATGCGATTATAATCTGGACCACTACACGGCTTACCCAGCCATATCCACGTCTTAAAATGCGACCTGGCACTCGCGTGAGCCTCACTCACGTGTCTGTTCCAGCCAATTAAATGCTTTTTACGGTCTCTTAATTTTGAGGACCCGTGAGTGCGACTCGCAGCTTGACACAAAATAGTTTGTATATGCATGTACCTACATTTTATCAATAATATCCTTATGACTAACATCATTGCACTAAGACCACAACAATGAACAAGCTTTAAAGGAAAATCTATACATTTTAATTCACTTTCACATAATTGCTGATACTCACTAATTTGTTCATCATCTCTTTCTCCCCAGCGAACCTTATTTAGAGTGAAATTATTAAGGACGATTTTATGCGTAATTACATTAACATTACAATTCATAACGAGAGGAAAATCATCCGACAATATATATGGTATTCGACCAATTTTAGAGATATAATGGAGATCTCTCATTTTCATCGCCATCCGTCACTTTTGACATGTGCGTACTTGACAAGTGGCGATATCGCAACTTCGTCAATTCGGACGCGCAAAATTTTCGTTTCCTTTGTATGTGACGGCATAAATAACAGGCGCATACTTTAAATTGACCGCGTAGTACGTGAAATTAGTCCGTTACGTTTCGTTCAAAACAGAAATTTATATACATGAATAACATTTTTGACAATCATTATCGCCTTCGTATTTCCAAAATTGAGATGAGATATGTCACTTTCAAGCTCATCGCATTTAAATGACAGTTCAATGGCGATATAACTGTTATATAATAGAGATTTGACGTTTGGCGATCACTCAAATGTCAATCTCGAATTAGGTCCCAGTACACACCATATTTGACATATGCATCAATAACGCATGAATGTGCAGCGCTAGTCACCACACAGTGATCTAGCCACCGCTTACACCCATGCGCCTCGCTAACGAACGTAAACGTATCGGATGACAAACCTAGCTTCTCGGCATCCGCACACACCCAATCCTGTTCTGACGAGAAATTTTTAAGCTCTGTGTAAAATCTAGTATTTGGATGCGCAATGCGCATTGAAATCTCCAAGTATGAACGCCGATTCAACGTCACTTTTCTCAGTTATGGCATGTACCATACTCAGGTAGTCTGTAAACTCTGTCACGTTCTCAGCACAGTCCGTAGGCATATAACTAGACACTGAATACTAACAAAGGTTGGTCGTTTGTGGTAATTTGGACCGCCGCAATACGCGGATTCGCACACTCTATCACTGTAACACACTGGAACACCGATTTAACAAAATAATAAATTAATAATAATATTAATAATATCTTTGACGGAGCGTTTAATATTTTTGCAGTTAAACGTGACAAAATTTGCACCATACATAGTTAAACAGGAATATCGCTTTTCTGTCTATAGTCTATTTGATATAGCTTTGTGCGGGTAACAGCTGTCATCGTATCTTACACTGTTTAACCTAAATTCGATTTGAATATACAAAGATGATAGCTGTCACACCCATAAAGACGCATGAAATAGACTATAATCTATGTTCCATTGATAACCTTCATCAAGTGGGTTAAGATAACTTAGGATTAGGACCCGTTAACATCAACATGCGGCCCACGCTCCAAATATGTAACATGTACACGAATACGTTAACTTCGTTAGTCTGATTCTGTACGCTTGGCCTTGGATCTCGATGAAATAATATAAGAATAGACGTTAACTTGTCTTATTAACGTTCAATACCTACAGCCTACGCGTTAGCGCGCACCATGGTGCGCTCTGCCTTGCAATTTTGTTCAGACAAAATTGATGAACGTTCGTAATAGACGCTTGTAAAGGCACGCGAGCCTGAAGCGTCTTGCGTCTTTTTTTAGTTCACAGTCATATCTGTGTGATCATAACACTCAATCGTGAGGAGCAATTTTAAGTAAGTATTTACGAGTAGTACCCGAGTGGGTCCCACAAAACAGCATCCGGCGTCGTGGTAGACCTCGAAGGAGATGGCGAGACGAACTTGACGCCTTTCACTGAGACTGGTGGGATATTGGTCGGGAAGAATGAGAGGGAGGCCTTTGCCCAGCAGTGGGACAATATAGGCTCTTAAATAATAAATAATATTTAAATGTAGTCCTATCCATAGAGCTTCCTTGCTGTTCATTAGCCATGAAGATTGAGATTGGTTTCTGAAATTTGATAATGTCATGTTTTCGTTACGTAGATTTGTTTTTTTATCTTAACTTCATATTTCACACATTTTCTTTATAGCCTTAACGATTCGTAGGATTCTTGTTACTTTTGAACCAAACGCTAACTTCTGCTCTCTTGGGCGTTTTCAATTGGTGCTCCTTTGCCCACTGCACTGGCCCTTCAGCATAAACAAGAAACATTTCACTATTTACCCATGGACATTATCACGTTGCAATACGGTTTATATCCGTTTATAAATGGACAGTAAACGGTATGTCCGATAATACATACCGTTTACTGTCCACCGAAGACAAAGATGGATATTTAAAATTATGTAATGACTAATGAAATTATCAATCGAATAGGTAGTCACAGAATAAGACTATTACCAGTAAAAGTAATATTGTACAAAAATCTAATTAACTATCACTGACTATAACTGTGTAAACTGACATATAAAATAACCACTAACTACATTATGAATTTGTACCCTTTTGTAAAATTTACATATAATGTATTTGTGCATTATGAATAAATGAGTATGAGTATGAGTACACATGGAATATACTTGAGCAAACAAGTGCTATAAGTATGTATAATCGCAGTTACAGGTAGGTATAATAAAATTTCACATGACTTCGATAGATGTCTCGACCTGTCTCGGTTTTATCCTAAATTTTGTTACTGACATTGATATTAGATGACGCTAATAGTAGGTATAGTTTTATGGTTGACATGTATATTTGATGTTTAGTTTTATACAAATATGGGTGTATCCATTTAAAAAGTAGGTAATTAATGTCGCTGACCCGTGGATCTTTTCAATTAAGTTTTTGCCTAATTTGATAACCCCAGCCTAATGGTACTCTCATTTCGCGTCTTTGATTTCATTCAAGTGTGCCCTCGTGGTGCCCTCATACTACATTTATTTTGTGTTTTAGTTATCGATTTCAATCTACCTAAGTATTACCTTTATATACGTCAAATTGGGAACATTGAATTTTCTAGATATTAGATTATATCATTCAGAATTTACGGTTTATTTATTTTTAAGACGTATTATTTTTAGATGACTGTATTTGGAAGCCAAGGAGCTATTTGGTAATTTGCAAGTTAAAATTCCTAATATGATATACCATCGCAGTAGTTGAGTCATTAAGTCTTATAGGTACCTGAAAACGTGTATTTTCCTAATATTCCACGGTAAAAAAATACGGGCTAAAAGTATTTTGTTTTTCTTAGTACAAAATAGGTACCCTTGGGTCCAAATAGCCTCTCCTTATGGTATCAATGTATCAATATTAAAAGCCTCGATATCAAGAAGTATTAGAAAATATTGTCTTCATACATGTCTATCATATTCCGAAGTACAGAACTTTTAAATGTGGCCGTGTGGCCTAAAATTGCAGAATAATTCGATTTCGAACAAAATATTGTCAATGTGTCAATAACTATAATTGAAATTGAACAGTGCTCAGATATCATTCGTCATTTTCATATCCAATGATAAATATTATGACGAATAAACAACCCGATATTCATATTGAACTATTTTTGGAATTCTAGTAATTCCCTACGTTTAACCAGTAGGCAAATATTGCTCGAAGCCACAGTACATATATAGGCTAACCTATATATATACTGTGTCGAAGCGAACAACTCAGAATCAACATTCATCCCACGCGACGTCGAATATTAAACAAGCTAGTTGATTTTTATAGTGCGCCCACGCTATAGACGGAAAACTACATTATATATTCATGGCGTCCCAGAATATGTAGGGCAAGTAAAGGGAAAGGCTTATTACTAAACCGACTTACTAATTAATACATTCATTCAAGATAAATTTCGATTTTTTGTTCCCTTTGCGGTGAGACGGCGGGTTGCTGGGGGACAGATACAAAAAGTTTCGTGGGTGACGGCCTACGTCACCCACGAAACTCAGGTAAAAGGGGGAAGACCCCCGCTCCGAGTCGTTTCTGGCACAAAAACTGTCCACTACGATCCAGCGCCATCTTTGGACCAGAAACGACAGGGAGCGGTGTTTTATGAACCTTGTTCTTTTTAAAATTAGATTGAATTAAGTTTTATTAATGTATTGTACATTGTACATCGATCTGTTTATATTAGCATAGTAATTAATTAACGATGCCATAAATAGATATGAGTCATATTTCATACGGTCTGCCGATGCATAATAATTGTGACTTTGGTGTGTGGAATTGCGAGCTAGCTTATGTTCTGAGCTCGGATACCGGTAAGCGCAAATATTTGTGTAATGAGTTCGCATATAATGTCTTCCTTGATCATGGGTGGTTGCTGTACAAAATATTAATATATTTACTTACCCTATATCAGTAAAAAACGATTTAAACTCTCGTAAAAATTGTCAGGAACGGTCCGACATGTTTCGAACTCATATGGAGCTCATATGGATATTTACGTTTTTATAATTATTAAAGATGTCTCACGATAGTTTTAATAATATTACCCTATATTAGTGTTTCGTAAAGCGTATTTCATGGCACACTGGTATCCACCAGTCGTAGTGGTAGTCGGTGGTGTGTCGCGGATAATTAAGGTTGTCTCTTTAAGTTAACAAAACAGACGAAATGATACTAGCAGAGCTACTAATCACATTTTTAATTAACGGTGTATCTATCTCCATTTGTTTCTCTTCGATGTAGGTACCTTAAACGCAAAAAAAATGCGGAACACTGCCCTATAACGTCGTCTAATACCTAACCATAAATTACAAGCATTGTAGTTTGGGACTGAATCGAATTATGCAGGATTGTCCTCTAATATTTATTACTAAATATAATTAAAGGAAACGAGAGAAGATTGGGAAGATTTAGAGTGAAATTGAGTGTAAAGTTCAAGATCCATCGCAAAACGAGTCTGAACCCCTCTCTCAACCCCCACTTTTCCATGTGGGGTTTAAGGTCAAGATAGGTCAAGTCTTTTTGTACTTTGACGTATATTATGTAAAAGGGTCAGACACGATCTAAATTATAGTTTTGAAACAAACTCATCTTGAATTGTAGTTAATTAAATTAATATGCTTTGGTATTTACGTAAATGAGCCAGCGAAAGCTTATTTAACATTAAGGTGTAAGGTTAAAATAGATAGAAACTATAGAGAGGTTACGGCTTGGCCATTAGCGGCGTGCGGCGCGGCGTGGGAACAAATAGAGTGGCAACCGCTCGCGGCGGCTTTTGGCGTGCTCCATGCATCGCTACGATTTTGTTTTTACCGCACGCTCACCGCTACCGCTGCCGCTAGTAAAATAAAAAATACTACGTGAAGGAGAAACCCGCACTAGAAATTTATTGTACCAAACCTTACTTACTTTTATGCAAACGAAATAAAGGTGTACCTATTTAGGCTCTAATGAATCATGCAAAATTATCTGTAAAAAAATAAAATTCACCGCACATTTTAATTTAACTCCAAATTTGGTTCCAGTACGACTAGATCTAATTCAAAAAGAATATAAAAATATGTTCTCTATTAGAACAATGTTAATATTGTGGTGAACGACCTCACTTTGAGCATTTTTATATTTAAATGCGTTAAGCCGTTCATCTGTTACATATCCAATAAGATGAGGCCCATTTTACATAAATTACTGTCTGAATAAAAAAAGGTATTTCATTGTGTGAGAAATGAAATTATTCAAGTCTTAAGCGAGTCTGTGCTTATACAGCGTGTATATTTGATATAACCGCAAATTGTAGCCAGACGGAGATTTTAATGCTATAATCTGATAAATACAACAATTAGGTATTAATTTAGCATTAACTGCCATAGCGTAATGAATTTTTGAAAATTTTCTGAGCATCAATGTACGGCGTAGTTATTACTAGTGACAGTTGAGACATCACGAATTTAAGTGTCAACAAACAACAACAAACAAATACTTTGCGTGCTGAAATACTTTATATGGAAAAAAGTACGATTTTTTTAATAATTTACGGATCAATATATTAATAAGTGCCTATACTAAGACCCCGTAAATTTTGCGGTTATATCAAATATACACACTGTATAATATATGCAGAATTGGATTTGACAAATGACTTGCAGATCTTAGTAAATAGTAAGTGTAGACTGTAGACAGTAACTAAATATCTGAATGTACGCATTATGTATGTGTGTAAACACTTCATCCATAACAGATAATAGGTCAATGAACAAAGGATTAGGAATCTCTTCTAGTTAACCTTTGAGCAAAGCACAATTTTTTCCGAAAACAAAGTTAAGTTTTTGGGTAAAGTACGCGTTAAGTAAGTTAAAATACTTAAAAAAAATACTTCTCGCCCAGTGTCAGCCCTAAGTATGAGAGTGGCGCCCAACATGGGACATGATTTTTAACACTTTTCTTAACAATAAAAAAATGAACGAATGTTTTGTATCATTCTTGATTCCGAAATACCTCCATTTAGAAAACTAAGAAGCATTTATTATTATACAAGCTATTGCCCGCGACTACGTACTCGTACGCGTGAAACTTGATAAAAGGGATTATTAAAAGCGCCTAAGCAAATGTAAGAGCAATTGTGCTTTTGGTCTAATAATTACATTTCCTACAGGGTCACCGCTCCCCAACAGAAATGTTCACTCTTTTTTCAATCTTTTTAGGTATAATTTCCAGGATGAAAACTATCCTATGTCCTTCCTCGAGTCTTAGACTATCTCTATGCCAAATTTCATCAAAATCGATTTAGCGGTTTAAGCTTGAAGATGTAACAGACAGACAGACACACTTTCGTATTTATAATATTATGGGTACTATTTAAACAGGCTTCTTTTTATAGCATTATTCGCCTCAGAAAATATAAGTTACCTTCTAAATTACTAAGTCAGCCACAACCAACGCGCGTCTGAATAATAATATCTCAGCCACTAGTTATGTTCTTTGTAAGCCACTGTAATTGTAACTTAGCATGGTGATTATTTTTTAGCATCTAAATTTGAGGCATGCATTCAAATAGCAAACTTCTAAAATATTATTATATGACACCAAAATAGTAACTCTATTAGCTTCTAATTTTATAACTTAGTATGTTTAAAATGTAAGTCATCCTACATTAATCGATCGTCAAATTTACCTAAAATTGTCATCAAATAGTATATTAAAGCCACTATTATTACATATGAACTATTGAGGAGAGAAGAAAACAAAATACTTAAATCTCATTTTAGGTTAGGGTCGCAGTTCAACCTTACACCCCTCCTCGCTTCGCTCGTCGTCGTACCTAACCTAAGCCAAGTCGGACCTGCCTTAGAACTAGATTAATGGGTTACGTACCGTTATGAAATGTAACGTTATGATTTTTTTTAAGGGTCGCAGTTGAACCTAACACTCCTCCTCGCTTCGCTCGTCGTCGTACCTAACCTAAGCCAAGTCGGACCTGCCTTAGAACTAGATTAGAGAGAACGCAGATGAACCTATTGCAATATGAACGAACGAATGACAATAAACAAACACGGGCGGGTCGATCGGTACAAGAATCGAATGGCGCTCTCTCATTGGTGCAAATGGCCGTGGCTGTCATGGCGCGCACTCGCGCCAAATCGTTCCTACAGTAGCTATTTTCATGATAAAAGAATATGAAGTATTATTTTAGATGTTAAGTTATAATATATGATGCTGTCTATTGAAGCTCGAATATATAATTTTTGAGGAGCTTGTATTGAAGCTGTAAAACGAAAAATGATGATGAGTTGCAAATTCCGTGGCTGAGTTAGTAAATTAGATGGCAATGTATAAATCAGAAGGACAAGTAATAATAATTGTTGATTATGACTTGATGCTTTCTTTAACATTTTTAGATGGTGTTGTAAAGAAGATGAATTAGTTTATTAGAGGCTATCTCATATTCCCGATGCTTAGTTATTAAATGAGAAGTTCGACCAAGTGGCCAAAAAATAAAATTGCGGCCGGATTTATTATTTCTCTAATATTATTAGTATATTAGTATGGATTATTAAAAAAAATAGGCGTCTATTAAAAGAAAATTATTCTAAATGTCGGCAAATACCAATCCTTATAAATTTCAGATATTAGGTAATATTCATCCAAAAGAGACCCCAGGATAGAATCCTTAATTTACCTTTAGGTAATAGAGGCTTAGAGGCTTAGCTAGCCCTACCTAATGTCCTATGCCTAATTCCTAGGTGTAATTGGTTAGAAACCAGATAAGGGCTTACCCTACCGAAAACATTCGTTTGTGCTGCGTTGCTTTTCCCTTATCTATCTACTGTCAGTGTGAAATAGTGCAAATAGGTCGTTTAGTATAGACATATTCCAGGTTTTTTCATGAATAATTTATTTATTGATTATATTTGTCAATTTAATAGATGTAAACTATTAAATGTTGAATATAGGTATATTCTATAAAAAAAACGACCGGCCAAGTACGAGTCGGACTCGCGCACCCAGGGTTCCGTACAAACACTTCTACACCTGGTATGTAAGGCACCGCATACAAATGAGGTGCGAAGTTAACGCAGCCGATCACGTTTGTTGTACAGACAGATAGACAAACAGACAGAGATATACGGACAGCGGAGTCTTAGTATTTAGGGTCACGTTTTTTACCCTTTGGGTACCTAACCCTAAAAAACGAACGCAGATAAATAACGTTTCCATCTAGGGAAACGTTTAAAACATGAAAACTAAAATCCGGTACATCTTAGTACAAAATTATGCACAAAACCTACGTACTGGGTTTAGTACAGTCTGACTAAAAAGAGTAGAAATTAAAAAGTGGCAATACTGTAGTGTCGTCCCTTTCTAATCAATCTAAGAAAACGGGGACGACACTACAGTATTGCCACTTTTTAATTTCTACTCTTTTTGGTCGGGCTGTATATCTGAGCTGCGGCATTTAAATAATTGCTTGATGCTGTCACTCGTATAATTATGATTGATGTGGTTTGTAGATTTCGAATGAGAAAGAATTATTTTTAGCTCGCCATATTCGATTTTAATTTTTCGGTTGTACCTTGTTTTGCCTAACAACTTTTTGCCTAATTTCGGTTTGCCTAATTTCATTTAAACTAATATTATTTAGCATAACTATTCACTTTGCCTAATTTTCATTTGAGTGAAAGTCGTTTCGTATAATACTCATTTCACATAATCTTATTTCGTCTAATTTTATTTGGCCTAATTTTTAATTCGTATAAACATATTTTGCCTAACAATTTTTTGGCCTAATTTCGTTTTGCCGAATTTTTGTTTAGACTAATATTCGTTTCGTATAATACTTATTTTACATAATCTTATTTTGTCTAATTTAATTATTGCATCGTCATAAAACAAACCTAACCTAACCTACAGTTTTCGGTGTTTAGTCTAACCTACTAACTGCTAAATTTCAATATACTTCCATGCAAGCAAGCATTCTGACGCTCCGCTCGCTTCGCTCGCTCCGCTATCCATGGTCATAAAACAAACCTAACCTAACCTACAGTTTTTGGACCTGCCTTAAGGTGAAATAGGTAATGTTAGGAATCGTAAGCCTGAGTCGGACCTGCGCGGCTCGCTCGCTTCGCTCGCTCGTTAGGGTCATAGTTCAACCTAACACTCCTCCTCGCTTCGCTCGTCGTCGTACCTAACCTAAGCCAAGTTGGATCTGCCTTAAGGTGAAATAGGTAATGTTAGGAATTGTAAGCCAAGTCGGACCTGCGCGGCTCGCTCGCTTCGCTCGCTCGTTAGGGTCGCAGTTCAACCTAACACTCCTCCTCGCTTCGCTCGTCGTCGTACCTAACCTAAGCCAAGTCGGATCTGCCTTAAGGTGAAATTGGTAATGTTAGGAATCGTAAGCCAAGTCGGACCTGCGCGGCTCGCTCGCTTCGCTCGCTCGTTAGGGTCACAGTTCAACCTAACACTCCTCCTCGCTTTGCTCGTCGTCGTACCTAACCTAAGCCAAGTCGGATCTGCCTTAAGGTGAAATAGGTAATGTTAGGAATTGTAAGCCAAGTCGGACCTGCGCGGCTCGCTCGCTTCGTTCGCTCGTTAGGGTCGCAGTTCAACCTAACACTCCTCCTCGCTTCGCTCGTCGTCGTACCTAACCTAAGCCAAGTCGGATCTGCCTTAAGGTGAAATTGGTAATGTTAGGAATCGTAAGCCAAGTAGGACCTGCGCGGCTCGCTCGCTTCGCTCGCTCGTTAGGGTCACAGTTCAACCTAACACTCCTCCTCGCTTCGCTCGTCGTCGTACCTAACCTAAGCCAAGTCGGACCTGCCTTACTTACCTGCCTTGCCTTCGTTTCTGTGAGGGACACAGTTTCAACCTAACCTAACTTTGTTTTCTGGCAGCGATTCGGTTCTGTGTGTATGCTATGGTACAATTATGCCGCAATAAATTCGGCGGGACTTATATTGTGCTACATAAAATTCTGCGAAATAAAAGTTGGCGATATTAGTATTCTGCTATACAAATTTGTGCCAAATGAATATTATGCGACATAACAATTGTGGTGAGTATATAATTATGCGATAGTATCATTCGGCTAAAAATTATTGTGCGAAAACGATTATGCGAAGTGTATTTCGGACAATAGAGATTGTGCAAGATAAGGGGTACCCGTTTAGCCTAACCTACTAACTGCTAAATTTTAATATACTTTCATGCAAGTAAGCATTCTGACGCTCCGCTCGCTTCGCTCGCTCCGCTATCCATGGTCATAAAACAAACCTAACCTAACCTACAGTTTTCGATCTTTAACCTAACCTACTAACTGCTAAATTTGAATATACTTCCATGGAAGAAAGCATTCTGAGGCTAATAGTTGAATAAACAAGCTAGTAGTAGGCGTTATAGTACATGTTCAGATATTTATGAACGCCTTATATGCTGCGATATATCTGATGGCGACTGTACATTGTTTTGCCTAACAACATTTTGCCTAATTTCGTTTTGCTTAATTTTCAGCTACGTATTGATTAGACAAAATAAAAATCGACAAGGTTAATATTATGATAATTCAGAATTAGACAAAAACTTTTTAGTTAAAACGTTGTTCGGCTATGTAATGATTAGTTAAAATAAGAATCGACAAAGTGAGTTTTAGATAAAATAATATTCGACAAAACAAGAGTTATGAAAATTATCATTTAGGCAAAACGAGTTTCGACAAAATAATAATTATGAGAAATGATATTATACATAATGACTTTAGACAAAATGTTCATTATGGTTAAAGTTGTTAGACAAACTGAAATTAGACAAAAAAAAATTAGACAAATCAAGGGAATACCTAATTTTTCCGATTTGAGGTTTCTCTTAAGCGTAATATATTTTCAAATCGGCGAAAAGATAATAAATGTTAATTACTTGAAACGTTATTTTTTTATGTCGGCTATCATTATTTTTTATATCTATAGTTGCGATGCAAACGAAACATTGTATGTGAGCAATGTATGTGAGCAAACAACAAAAATATGATTGCCATTTTATTACTAACTAAAGTAACTATTAAACAAAGTACCTATAAAATGCTTTACCTACATCTTAGATTGTTTGGTCGCTTTGGTGTCTGTGATGCTCAAAGCGACCAAACAAATCTTTACGAGCGGAAACCGATATTATAATATTGATATTAATATTCCATAGAGAGCACGAAAAGCAGTTAAATATGTGAATAATGTGGACCGAATATACGTACCCATGATAATATCATCTTTTCTCAATGCCGCTGAAAGCAACACGTAGCACGCTACGATTCTCGTAGCAAATGCTACGTCACGCTTTGTAGCATGCTACGTTCGTAGCATACTCCAATGTATTGTATTTATTTACACAGATAAGATGAATAACGCCGAGACACAAGAAAAAAAATCATTGAAAATCGAGCTGGAGTTTCTTTAGTAGATGTGAAACATGTAATCAAAACAGAGATAATAAGAGTCATAAAAACGCAACGGGAGACTTTAAAGCCGCCGAACACATTTAAACATAATAAGGCTAAACAGCTCTTCAGAACATTCATTCCAATATGAGTCTTACACACACCCACACACTCACATGCACACACGCAAACACACACGCACACAAACGTGAACACGCACACAAGCATCGGTCACGTTGAACAACCAGTGTATTCTATACCAACGTGACGTCAACCATCATTATAGTGAGGATAACCGACTCGTAAATTATTAAAACCCTTCAAAATTATCTACATCTTGCTAAACAAATAAATTTTATACGAGGTGAAAAAGTTTTATAACATTCTTGAAATTGGTATTCAAGTTTTATCTCTTTTCGTTTTTAAAAGTTTGAAAGAAAGAACAATCTGATGCATAAAATATTTACGGCCAATTTTACTTCCAATAAAACTGTGGTTACTTTTGTTTCCAATCATGTTTAAAAACTCCTACTTAACAAACTATGAAATAAACAAAAACTTAACAATCCAAACTTACCTGTTCAAACGGGACCGTTTAAGAAACGTTAACTGCCAGTCTTCCAAATTCAAAAAGCTGGAATGTTTCGTTCAGAATTCGAATTATGAATTTCGCGGCGTTTTGTCACTGACAGGCGTGTGACCCGGCGGCGATAGGGGCGGCATCTGAGGCGAGCCTATAGGTTTTATTGCACTGTTTGAAAATAGGCTGCTCTTGTAAAAATGCGTTTACAGGTGACGGTATTGGAGTCATACAGATCGTTGGCTGTGTCGTGACGATACAGGAGACGATAAATGCGCGTCTTTCGGGATTGTTTTTTACTTAATTATGATTATTTTGAGGGAGAAGTTGTTCGTTTAGGTACATTTTTGTGCTGGTATAGTACGTTTGTTTTTTTGTTAATAAGTTGGTGCTTGATTATAATGCGACCACAAATATAGGGGAGCGTGGGGGAATTGGAGCCTACTAAGGCAAAAGTTCATTATAAGGCAAATGTATGGGTATTTTTGGATCTTTTTAATAGAAACTAAATCGTTAGTTATTTGACTTTCATTTAATTACAACATCACCGTTACATTATCAGGCATTTGGCGACAGATAAACTTTTTTCAAAAAAACAGAATCGCTCCCATTACCCGTTTTTGCGGAAAATGAGAGCCTATAGATACCCATATGTGTAATGGGAGCTACTTAATTATTGAGTCAGCCTCAAAACATTAAATGTCAGCCTAAAATCTCATATTCATATAAATATTAACATAAACGTATGCGTCAATTAATTAACTTTAAGGATCCAAACAATAATAACCTAATAATGTATGTGTGTGTGTTTTTTTTTTAATGTTATAAGCTCTGATTACGCGACTACCACCATCTTGAAATTTCATAAAATAATATTCAGAATCTAGCTTGTAATAAAATAATATGAATAGATACTCAAAATTGATAAAATTAGCTATTAAATAAAACAGGTTTCATTATAACAAACATATTACTTCAACTTAAGCTGGCCGTTGAAATATCGTATTTTTTATAAGCGCGGAGCAAAAAACCGATAAGCGTCCGTGGTAACATAATGCGTGGCACTGGCGAGCTGAGCGAGCCAGGGGAACACGGCTGCACTGTGACGAAAACGCCCGAGCGGTAAATGAGTGAATATGAGCTATAGTTTCGTCTCTAGTCGCACCGCTCCTATTACTCGCTGGCCCCATTACCCCTGGTTTCCCTAATTATGTTACATCGGCTAAGTATCTTTTCCCGCGCAGACGAGTGCTGGTAAATGCCGACATAAGCCGAATGTGAGCACCATTTCATAAATGTTGCGTACACCAGCGTCAAACTGGTCAGCAGAACGAACGGTAGTTTTCAGCGCTAAAGACAGTAAAAAAAAATACATATGATCAACCATAGAAGAAAACAGTGCTGTAGGTACCTACATAATCTAACAGTACTCAGTTATGTAGGTAAATAGAGTCAGAGATAGTCAACCGATTATGATGACACCATTCGTTCTTATACTCAAAAGAAAACTCGCCGTATGATTGTATAAAATAAATTAACGTGACATAAACGGAGTAATTCTAATATTCAATAAAGTTACAATAGTAGGTAGATGATAACATTGATAACTATTTGTTATGTTGGTAGCTACTATTGCTGAACCAAAATGGAATGGTCTGGAAGGGGGCCCCAAATGCCAAGTGCCTAGGGCCCTGGCCCTCTAAGTCCGGGCGGGGTTGGTAAGGCTTTCGCTCTGTTCACTGGCTGCTTCGTGCCGCAGGTGGCAACTTAGCAAGGTACATTAAATTAAATACACACACGCAAGTCAGCAGTGCCCGTGTCGTGTCGTAATCGTACCGTTTTGTATAACAAAGGTTGCACTCTATCAATGGCTGTAGGTATAACTCCCGAGCCTGCGCCATCGGGCCCAACGCCGCCGCCATGACACTTTATCAATGGAGCGGCCATCTTGTTGACGTCATGCGCTAACACCAACTTTGCTTTATTTTTAACCGTGGCGCCACTGTTAACCGTTTTCCTGTGAATCGCGTTTGGAAAACTTAGTTCCAAATTTCCCCAACTACATATGTTAAATTTTGTAAAAACTATAGACGATTATGTAATGTTTGTTTTCTTTTGGATTTATGGGAGCGTAGCCCGCGCAATGTCGATGTCAAAACGTAATATGATTAATTAATTATTGAAGGATAATTGAATTAAATGGCTGTCTAGGCATGAAAAGTGGGGATGGAAATTAAATTACTTAAGTTTCAATTAGGGAAATTAGATACTACCTACCTATAGTTTACCTAGGGAATAAATGGAACAAATTTGTAGTAAGAGAAACATGTCATCTGAACTTTCATTTTATTGGGATTTAGGAAGTATTTCAAATGCGAATTGCTCAGAATCATAATATTAAGTAAATTATAGATGTAGGTATAGGCTTATTAGATCCATTACCTTTAGTATTCTTTAACATTATGAGAATCCTAGAGCAGCTGTAAAAGCTGATCGCTTAATTGTTTATGTTGATCTAGACCTTGACTCTGCGAATATTAAAAACATAATAAAGTGCCGTTTCATAGCGTTTAATAAAGATGCAAGTTCGTAGCCGTGCACGGAATAACAAGCAGATATGAGCAGCCCTTTATACGGCAGGGCAGGGTTGATCCCCCCGGGTATTAAGTGTTTGATCGCTCGATGGAGGAACTGATCTATCCGTTACGCACTCCGGGCACATAAGGACATAATAGTATTTTACGCAATCGTTGCACAATGAAGGTTCTTAAAGTCTAGTACCGTGAAACATGCCAACTTTGCCCGCTTTTTTCGTAAAACCCCGAATTTCTCTCATTTTTTCTATGACGGGATAAAGTTTTTTTGGTCTAACGCATCCATCGTATTCATATTCATGCGTTTATTACGAGAAACAATTTTTAAAACTACATTTAACCCTTTTTTTATCAATTTTCACCTCGGGTAAAGTTATCTAAACTTTTGCAAACATTGCCCAAATCGATTATTTTCGTAACTATAGCCCCTACAACGTTAAGATAAGGATCAGTATAAAATCTGGGGTAATATTGGCGTTCTACGTAAATATCTTGGTCTTAACTGTACAAACACGTGTGCAATATGGGTGGGCAATGTTACATAGGTATTTTGTTTTACTCCATACAAGCCGAATCAAGCAGTTTGAAATTGTCAGGGTTGTCACTTTTGGTTGAGTAAACCATCTTTACCAATACCATTATCGAAATGAAAAATGTATGCTTAATATTCGATACTAATAGTTTGGTGGTTATTTTTTTACTTCACGTTAGAATAATCTAAATAAAAATTGTCATAATTGAATATTCTATGTCTTTTTTGTTTTATGGACATGACATGACGTGACATGCAGCTAATGCTAAAAGTACAACGGCTTAATAGAAATATAATTTACCTTATCTTAAATACATAACCCTCCTTTATTTACGCAGTCAGGTAAAATTAAGACAAGGTGACAACCCTAACCCTTTTTTTAGTCTGGGCAATGTTGGCATTCATAGGTTAGCAAGTTACTGGATAACATTGCCCACCATCATAACTCCGGTTTTAATAAGTATTTTTAGTACAAACTACAATTAAAATGATCTACAGTTCTTATTTTATAACAAGCATTAAGATACATTCACCCGAGGCTTCCCCATTCTGTAAAAAATACACCAGAACTTCACCTAGAATTGGCCCGCCGAATCACGCACCTTATTCGACTAGTCCCAACACGTTACGGAATGAAGTTGCGCGCAAATGTGATTCCCAGTGATACCACAGATATAATCTATTTTCCACTAAAAATAGTAGTGTTGCCATAATCATCTTGAAATTGTCTACAGTAACGTTTCTTTTTTTAAGTAGCGTTTTGGGCAAAGTTCCCTGTGGAGGCAAAGTTGGCGTATTTCACGGTACCGCGTTTGGGCTACGAGGCTTGCCGAGTGGCCTAAGAAAGGTACGAAATAAGACCTAATTGTGTAACTATAGTATACCTTTTTAACTTTAATCGTAATTTTTTATTTTTGATGTAAGTAACCTTTTTCGTTCTAATCAAACTGACCCATATGTCATGGCGGGTACCTCGTGATTGGTTAATTTTTTTGACAAGTAATTTCAACCAATCAGGTAACAGTAGCGTGTTATTGTTTTTATCAAATATACTGATGATGTTCTGTTCTTCCATTTGAATGAAAGAATACAATTTTGGTAGATGTTGGTGGTTCGCGTGTTCTAAACAGCTATTATAAAACGGGAAAAGTGATAACTTTTCGCTCGATACACGCGTCTAGGCATTGCTTCGTTATTTGAATAAAACGACGCAACGTAGGTAATTAGGGTTCCGTACCCAAAGGAAAAACGGGACCCTATTACTGAGACTTCGCTGTCCGTCCGTCCGTCCGTCCGTCCGTCCGTCCGTCTGTCTGTCACCAGGCTGTATCTCAACAACGGTGATAGCTAGACAGTTGAAATTTTCACAGATGATGTATTTCTATTGCCGCTATAACAACAAATACTAAAAATAAAATAAAATAAATATTTAAGGGGGGCTCCCATACAACAAACTTGTTATAAATTAAGTATATATATGTATAGGTACGGAACCCTTCATGCGCGAGTCGGGCTCGCACTTGCCCAATTTTATATAAAATAACCGCCGGTTATGTCTTTTATACACGGAAGGTAGAATAATTACGTTATGTTAATCCAACCGCTTAAAAGTCACATCAATCACGCCTACGCATTTCCACTGTAACTAAGTATAAATAAAGATTTTTCACTTCTCATGCTCTTAAAATGTTACTTTAGTCTCTGCATATCGGGACTAAAGCTCCTTATTAATCTCTAGGGACTAAAGTAAAATTGTTTTAATTTACTTTGAAAAACCCCTAAACAGCCAATCACGACGTTTGTGAATGGAGGTTTATAGCCATTTTCAGTGATAAGTATACAAACTTTTTGGTGCGTGAAAAGAACCTCAAAATTACAACTGCTCAAAAAAAAGTAAAATTGTTTTAATTTTCTTTGAAAAACCCCTAAACAGCCAATCACGACGTTTGTGAATGGAGGTTTATAGCCATTTTCAGTGATACAAACTTTTTGGTGCGTGAAAATAACCTCAAAGTTACAACCGCTCAAAAATTCAAGATTTTATTTAATGAAACACGATTAATTATTACGAATACGAATGTAATTTTATCATGCATGGTCCATAAGTCCATATTAGTCTTATATAAAATATACTGTGAATGACTTTTTTAGATGATAGGGATATCTTTAAGCCAGTGGTTTAGTCATGTGAATGTAAAGTAGGTAAGCATTATTTTAGTCGGTAATATTAGTTTGTTTGTAATGTAACATGAGAGCACATTATGTTGTTTCTCACCGGGCAAATGGCATAAGTGATGAATGCCCGGCAGTGTGAGCAAGTCATGCTCGCTTAAAGGTCTTTGCTTACGGTGGCGTCGTTGATCGGGTCGCAACCTTCCCTATAATATGGTTGAGGGAGGCGATGGCTGAGATATGCGTCATGCTCGTGAACGGGTGCCGTTTGTGTGGTCCGGTCTGTTCATACTAGCAAGGGCCAAATTAGTTGTGTAGTAACTGCTTTCCAGTGTTCAACGAACTGACGTGAGAGACTTCATCCTGTACTCGACTGAAGTTATTTTTTACTTAGAGACTTAGAGACTGTATACATCTCTAATAAACTTAGTGTACTGTTCAATGACGCTCAGAGACCTTATACATCTCTGAGGAATGAAATTTAACTATTATCATATATTTATTATTTATATTTTTTTATTTTGTAAATTGTGACGCCTAGAGACCATATACATCTCTAAGAAATTTAGTTTATTTATTTATTTATTTATTTTTTTCTTTTGTATTGTTAGTTTCTTATTCAGTCCTTAACTTTTCTAAGGATTTAAATTAATTTATTTTGTTTTGCATGTTGTGACGCCTAGAGACCATGTACATCTCTAAGAAATCTAAATTAAGTACTTAATTATTTTGTTGCATCAGTTATTGATTTTGACTCCTTGAGACCTTATACATCTCAACGGAATTGAATTATTTCATTAATTAATTATACCGATCTATATTGCGTGTCGTGACGCCTAGAGACCTTCTACATCTCTGAAAAAATCACTTTATTTTATATAATTTTTTGTGTAAACATTGATTTGGAGACTTGTACATCTTGTAAAAAATCACTTTATTTTATATAATTTTTAGTGTAGGTAAACATTGATTTGGAGACTTTTGTACATCTCCTCTAACATATATGTATCAATTACCTAGCTATAATATAATTGTATTAGTTTTTAAGTATAATTCACGAAAAAATGACTTACTGTTGAGTTTCTTTCGGCTTTCTTCTCAACAGCGGTCTCCTCTTGCGAAATGCCGGTAGACTCACAATCTGACTTGTAAAAGTGCCCTTGTGGCCTACTTACTGAATAAATTATTTCATTTCATTTCATTTCAATAGTTTTCAAGTTTGAATCTGTTGGCTAAATATGCAAGCATTTAAAGCGTCACTACAAAAAAAAGAAAAAACCACGGAACATTTCTTTTTTCTATTAGAATTTTGAATGGGATGAGTAGATGTCCATTACTTGTATTAAGCTTGAATTGTAATTACCAATTAGACCAATTAACTGTGTCACTTTATAAAGTAATAAATTACGGACAAAATATGTAATCATCATCTTCCAATGAAGAAGAATAAAGCTGAAGGCTATATAGAGGAGTCAATCCAAAATAAACACAGTAGGTACCTATCTATCGAAGGCTATACTATATTGAAGGAATTAAAATATCCTCAAAGCAAAAATCACAACCAACATTTGACCCACGCCCATCAACATCGCGGGTTGAAAATGAGCCTAATGAAATGACCATCGGCAACCTTTTTGAGAAAAGGTCTACGTCTCTACTATACCTACTGTCCATTCTCTCCAACTTTTAGTTCGACTTCGAGTGAAAATATTGAACATACTTCTCAATTACAAACCACGCCGACCCAGCTTAGTTTACAGGGGAAAACCATACATTTAAATGTAAAGAATTGTACAAATTGCCCTTTAATTTTTTCTGAGGTTAGATTAACGGCTGTACTACGTAATTGCAAGAAACTTTGTTATAACAAATATCGTAATTTTATATTGAAATTCGTTTATTTTCCTCGCACTCAAAGTGAAAAGTAGAGTGTTTAACGCGAGACTAAACAACCATAATGACACTCGAACTATTAGCCACTCTCGCTTAGCTCGGGTGGCTAAAACATCTCGTGTCATTATGGCTTGTTTTAGTCCCTAGTTGAACAATCTACTATTAGGTACAGTCAGCAAAGAAAGTGGTCTACCACTTTTGGACTCTATTACATGTAAAATAGAGTCGAAAAGTGGTAGACCACATTTTTGGTTGACTGTACCTACGCAGGTAGCAGTTTAAGTGGAAATTCCACTTAACACGTCGCCTAAAATAATATAACATTCGAATTTAGAGTTCGTGTTGTGACGCGCATTTTATAACAGCTTTTAATTACGCTCCTTTTCTGGGGAGAAATGTTAAAGCAGGCACTTTTCCGTAGTAAATTCTGATACTCCTATATTTACTTTCAATTTTAGGTACTTCAATCAGGGATCGCTTACTGTCAAATTAAAGATATGCTTTTCTTACATTGAAAAGCTGACATAATATGTTGTCTCCCATCGTACTCTCCTGCACACAGATGCTATAGCATTCGTGGTTGTATAAAGATTTGTTCGCATGTCCGGCGTACGAATTTCAAGCGGGTATGGCGAAACTGCTATAAGGTAAGTCGGGATAAGACAAACATACGTAGTTTATTGTCTAATGGGTTAAGTAAGACTGACAGTTAGTTTAGTTATTGGGTTAAGTAAGACTGACAGTTAGTTTAGTTATTGGTCTGTGGCTGTCTTCGCCAGGTGATAGTTTACCCCGCCTTGCCTTAACAGTTCCAAATTTACAACATTTTTCTGTCATGCAGGTATGAATTGTCAGCGAACATGTTAGCTGCACCATAAAGGTGCTATTCCAGCAGTAAGCACTTGTCATCATGATAGTAATCCCAAGCTAGAGTTTGCCACATTATTTTCAATGCACTGTTCACTTCGTCTTGTTTCGCCACGCCGGTGGAAAAGTACCTTAATATTTTATATAAAAGCAAATTTACGTTTTTTTTAGTCATATATAAAAATAAACAAATCAAATATTCAGTTTTGCAAAAAAAAAGTGAAACAATTGCGTCAATACACTACCCAGTACCTCATAATTTCTATTTATGTTCATGATCATGATCAACTCTAATCACTGATCTGAGATCTAGTAACTGAGATCTTGTAACATTATCGATGAAACAAAATAGGGTAGACTGCGTCAGCTTGGAATTGTATCAAGGATGGGTGATGAGGATCGAGCTGCAAAGAGAGCGTATACTGGTCAAGCCACACGGGAAACGTCCAATCGGACGGCCCCGATACCGGTGGGGTGACCAAGTCATTAAAGACTTGATTCAAATAAAATTCATCGACCAGAATGGCGGGAGCTAGCTCAAGATAGAGGAAAAAGTCGTTCTCTAATCGGAGGCCAAGATCCATTTTGAGTCCTTGAATCAGCACTGTAAGTAAGTATCAAATCAAATTTAATAAATTACTTTACTATGTATCGTGACCCGATAACTAAGTCACGAGAAGTGCTACTACTTAATTAATGAATTATTATATTGTAATTATTTAAATTAGGCTAAAATGCGGCCTTTAGTAATATCATCCATATTTTTTTATTAAAGCAGTAACGTCTGCTAACGTAAACCAATGTGTAACGTGTTTACAATGAAGCGAAAAATTGAAAAATTTAATGGTTCGGACAGGATTCGAACCTGGGTTTCCAACGGCTTTCCGGGCCAACACGGGCGTCCTGCCAACTGGACCACGAACCAGATAAATATCATCCATCATCAAAAACTAATTTCAAATTCAATTAAAATCAATCAACTAAAATTTATAATCAACGTCAATTAATTTTGTTCTCTCGCCTCTTCTTACCAGCGCTAGCCTCAAAAAGTGTGAAAGGGACGACTTTAAAACATCCCTCAAATGATGCGCCCTAATCTATGGCGCGAAATCTCACAGCGCAGCCGCGAATCAATATTCCACCCTCTACCAAATCGCTACTGTCATTCGTCGACATGAGTGCTTTACGGTATACATTGCGTAATTTCTAAGGCAAGCAATGAGGCTGCCACCCCACAAGCTGCGCAATGGATTAGGTGCATTGTAATTATTATGTTCTCGTATTGCGAGTTTGGGGATATCGCGGATGAGTTTCGCGCGTGCGCTCTGCATCCATGGACCAAAATTTCAAGACAAGTGTACTGAGTATAGTAAAGTGCGTCCATTTTGCGTGAATTATCGGATTTTATTATAAAAAGTGAGTACTTAACAGCTCTTTATGATCGTGTAGCTTTGTAACAATACGAGTTATGATTGTGTTCGATTAAGTTTGCGGTGTTTTTTAAGGAAATATTTTCTTTGTCCGATTCAATAGTTATGAAAACAAAATTGAATTTATTGGTGTTAAAAATAAATAGACAACGGGTATATTAGTTAAGTATATATATTCCATGGACGTGCTGTTATTGTTGTCTAAAAATAATTTTAACAGTACAAGTAGGTAATAACATTTTCATATAAGTTATTCATTGCACTATTATTTTATTTATATTTATATATGGTATAAAATAATAACACAAACCTAGAGGTTACTGTGGGACTAGATCGACATGTATGAGGTTGTCTGATATTTACTTAATTTTTGTAAATACTAGGTCGATGCAGAGTAAGCCACCGGCTAAGCTTGCACCATAGATTGGAGCAGTTTTTTTTTTTCGAAATTTTCTCTTCGTAACGACCTAGCGAAATTAAATTTTTGCATTTTAAAACAAAAATTTCTAAAATCGGTTGAGAACTTGCTGAGATCTGCGCATTGTTACGAAGTCCATTCGAGTCGATCCATGGGAGCTTCGCTCGCTTCGCTCGCTCCGCTCCAATAATACGTAATTCAATAAACTTACTCAATTTCATGGCATAAAATTTACAGTAATTTATAGGTTTTTTGAAGTGACTAAAGTTTTTAGTAGGTAGATATTGGCAAGGACGATAGTAAGACACACTAACTAGGGCTTAATGTAAAACTAGGTTTAACTATACGATTTGTGTGAGATTGTATTGTATGTTATTTATTTATTTAATTTAGATATAAAATTATGCCCATAATAAAGTTTTTACTGAGGACATCTATAAAAATTATTAATATTCTCAAAAACTTATCAAAAACACAAGGCAAGACAAGCCAAGCGAAGCGACCCGACCTAAGTATATAATTTTATTCTCGCTCCCACACAAAACCACTTGCTTACTATCGTACAAACACAAACGGCAAACCGTCGATATACGAACACAAAAATCAGTACCTAGGTACTAAGGGCGAGTGCGAATCACAGGAAATATTGGTTGTGTAGGTACATTACCCGGCCATTACCGGCCAACGGCAGAACGACCATTTCTCACCGACGCATTTTTTTAATTTCTTAGGCACATCGGGCAACGCAAAGTTAAACGGTTTAAATGCGTTTTTTTCAAAGTCTTGTCTGTCCAATGGGTCTTAGTTATAACTATGTTTGGTAGAAATACTTAAAAGCAGTTGTGACCGCATTCAGGCTTCATCAGAAAAGTGACAAAATCTCAGCCACTATACTACTAGCTAAGAATTCCAAGATGACGAAGACGGTTCCGTTTAGTTTTAACACCATTTTCATACAACTCTTTTAAGGAAAATGTCTCATGAGGACATGAGTCCTGCACCAGATCAGACGACGCAACGGAGCCACGCTGTTGCGTCGCCTAAATCAAATTAGATTTAAGTTCTTTTTTTTGTAATGTAATTTTGTAGTTCACAGTGCCTTGGTTTATTTACTGTTATGCTGTGTAACTACTTTAAATAAATAAATAAATGAGTCGGCGGTTTTTTCTTTTTAGTTTAGATAATACATCGAATAAATCATTCATTCATTCATTCATTCATTTATTCATTCATTCATTCATTCATTCAAATCATTCAAAACTACATTTCTGTTCCAGCAATGACGTGCGGAGCGGAATGCCTCTCCCTGGGCCCTCCGCCGGATTCCATCCTGCACATGCCTCCGCCCCCTCTGCCAGCATTCCTGGCCAGTGCTGCCAACCTCACGCCCCCCTGTCGCGCCTCCAAGTGCCCCCCGCAGAATAACGAGGAAAACTCGCTGTTCCCCGGAGTCGAGTACCATGAGCTGCCGAGGCATGGTGAGTATTAGGGAGACGTACCTATTTCAGAACCTAAATACTGTCCACATTATCAGAAAGATCTAAACGACAGTAATAGATGTTTGGAATACCATTTTAAACTTATATGGTCTCATTCGAAATAATCTGCACGTCTTGGAACCAACTCTCTGCCAGTTCGGATTCTGAATCACCAGCAACATTAGAATAATTTTTCTTTTTGAAACCGACAAATAGAGAACTGACGCTAGCGCCCCGATATAAGTCTCGATGTAGTGTCCTATAGCCTCGCAATAATAGTCCAAGATACATCAGTCCATACTTGATATCAATGAAAATTTATTGGATACCCCAAAAACTGGTTACGTTCCACATTATCTATGGTCACCGCTGGAGTGCTACGTTGAAACTCGAAATTCTAACTGCGTAGGTACCCTTCCATTACTCAAACAGTGGTATTAAGTGAGAAGTTTAGGACAATACGAATTTCAAACATGAAATTTCGGTATTGTCCCTGTGATAAAATTTTCTAAAATTTAGTCGAGTTCATTTACGACTTTAAACTTTAGAGTAAGTAGCTCCTGGTATACTTTTTTTTTTTTATTCAAGTGTACTACTATTCTGTGTGTACTACTATTCTGTTGGTAGTGGCGGGTGTTGCAGAGCCCGGTGCTGGTGACGACACATGGCTGCTGGTTCTCATCACGTGCTGTGTGGCAGTCCTGTGCATCGCGGCGCTACTTGCTCTCTTCTTGCTCAAGTGTCGCGAGTAAGTAAAGTAAATTTCTACCTACAACAAGTGACTGAACCAGAGATAGATACAGTTTACTAAGTTGAATCGTACTTCACTGTAGAAATCGTCAACGTAGTATCTTAGAGAAGATGACCCAGAAATCACTGTATGACAGACGATTAGTTCGAATCCTAATCTAGCCCTATTATTAGAATGATGACCACAAGAGTGTACCCAAAACAAGAAATATTGGGAGGTGTGTAATTGGGTTCAATTGATGGTAGAGTTAATTTATAATCGTTCGAGGTAAGATGTAATGTTTATCGCGAATTACAACCGCCTATGGTTACCAAATTTACTTGGCACAGTCAGTATGATTATATAATTCAACTGCTTTGTCATTGAGTTTTGATGAACATCTTTCTTACTAATATACACACCGTGAAACATAACAAGTCTGATGAATACATGATGAGAAGTAGCTGATGTTATTTAATTTAATTTATATTATTTTATTTCTTTAATGTTTCCCTTTACTCATTATTTTCCAATGCCCTTAAGGTTATCCTTGTACAGGGCTCGAGGCGGCTGCAAGAGCAGTGCAGGCAAGGCAGGAGGCTCCAACGCGCTCTACGGAGGTGCAGCTCTAGACTCCCGCGTCCTCTGGGCTGCCCTGACTCCCAGAGGCACCCGGCACTTCGTCGCAGATACCTACCCCCATGACGAGACTGAGGATCATCACTACGAATGCGTCGAACCTCCGCTATACAAGCTCGGCCCCCCAGAAGATTTGGCCATAACCCGCCATTTCAACGTAGAATACGAAGACCCAGCACCACTGATCGAAAGCTACAGTGATCGCACGGAGGAATACTTCAGAAACGGCATGGAGACTCTTCGCAGGGGAGCTAGACCACTAGTCTCTTCCCCTACCAGGATCGAGCGTCCCAACTTGCCTCCTCTGAATCTCCAGCCTAGGACTCTCCGTCGGGCGCCGCACTCGCGACGAGTCAGCGATGCGAACAATCCGGAGAAATCGGCCATCTGAACCGAGGGTGGCGCGGTATTTTCCGTCGCCGATTCTACTGATATCGACTATGATTGGCAACCTGACACTGCCAACGTCGATCGCCTCGTGTAAACTGAATCTTTGGGAATATAGACAACGACCATCTGATAGATATTTTTGGGAATATACGTGAAGGATTTTGCTCGTCTTAAGGTTCTAGACATTTTCAGAAGTATACAATTTGTTTGTGAAGAATGACTTTCTCGATCGAGAAATAGAGATGCTTACTGCACATCTACCTTCACTCTCTTTCAGGATCTCGTTGCCTATATTGCCATCTGTCTCACTCATCGTATGTGTGAAAGACCACCGCTGAATGCAGCCCATGGACCATTTCATTGAAATAGTGTTTGTTAAAGTTTAGTTCTCAGTGTTAAATACAAGCAAGTAAGCTTAGAGTACAAGCTTAAAATGGAAAATCTGCTTAGAAATATTTTTCTGACAAATCATCGGTCATTTATTGTTACTTACATCGTCGAATGTTATGACAATGGCAATATCAAATTAGATTTTATTTTTAGATCATTTGATTTATAGACTGTAAATAAAAGACTTATAAATATTTAAGTTTTAAACAGCGATGTGCAATGTAAAATGCAATGCAAATAGATTCTAGTCCTAGTAGGTACACGTCTTGCAGCTATACTGTAGTCATCGATGTTTTTGAACCTTTTAACCGTTTACAAATTCAATTTAAGTATATATTTTTAGGAATCGCTTCTAGGGACATCTATTTCGAAGTATGAAAATCTTCTAACTCATGCTGTTACTGTCTATACACACTTGCTAAGACTGGGTGTGACTTGCTGTCCTTTTCTAGACACGCGGCAGCGTGTCCAGCCAAGTTCACCGCAGGAACTGGCGAGCAGCAGCCGTGTGTTATATTACACGAACCGTTTGGAGCCACTTTTGACCCCCCAATAACTCCAAATCTATTTAACATAAAAAAATGAAATTTGGCTTATGTATTAAGATCCTTTAGAACAAGTAGAACCCCAAATTTCATTAATATAGGTTAAATAGTTATTGAGATATTAAAGTCCAAAAAACGGTATTTTTATCACTGACTGACTGACTGACTGACTAGTAATCAAAAACCTAACCCACTTCCAGGTGACCTAGAAAGGTGAAATTTGGCATCCAGCTTAGTAATTGTGTGTGTATGCATATAAAAATCAAAAACAGTGTTTTTTTTATGTTTTATTATTATTATTATTATTGATGGTTGTTGCCTCAGAACTCTGTCATTTATAAACCGATTTGGAAAATTCTTTTTTTGTTTGAAAGATATACTAGAATAGCATATACACTCACACGCACACACTTACACATACATGCACATAAAAATCCAATACGTACTAACCGTTTTGGAAAATTCTTTGTTTGTTCAAAACTTTCAAAAGATGTACTAGAATAGCACACAGAACTAATTAACAAATAATAATTAAGTAATTTACACATCATAATAATTTCTGTACAAAAAGTAATGATATCCCATCAAAAACATAAATGTAAAATGAGAGCCAAGTTCAATATCGCGTGCACTTCGCCGACAAAAGAATTGAGATCTGCAAGGGCGCCAAGTTCTTTGCCCTAAAATTTTTAGATACAAGGACATGCGACATACTCAATGCATTTATTTTACTTGAGGTGTAATTCAATATCAAGACTTGACTTGGCTAGTTTTAAAATATAAATTTATATTATAAATCAAAATCAATCAAATCATTAACCTATTTTCGTAAAGGTAAGTACGCAAGTTAGTGTACGTCTTGTTACTTATACTGTTAGCTTGATAATGAACTATGACTATGTTACTTTTATAAAATTTAGTTAGTTTGTGAAAACTAGCCAAGTCAAATCTTGATATTGAATTACTCCCCAAGTAAAATAAATGCATTGAGTATGTCGCATGTCCTTGTATCTAAAAATTTTAGGGCAAGGAACTTGGCGCCCTTGCAGATCTCAATTCTTTTGTCGGCGAAGTGCACGCGATATTGAACTTGGCTCTCATTTTACATTTATGTTTTTGATGGGATTTTATGAATATCGTCAGAAGTAGAGAGTATTCCTGTAGCATCCTTTGTTGTCTACATTTTTTATATTGAAATCGGTTAAAGGGTTAACATCTAACTTTCTAGTCAATACGTATAAATGTCACTGTGTATTTTCCGCAATGGTACTCTGTACTCGATGTCTATTTCTACTCTTTATTCATTAATACTGCATTTACTGCACTAGGTAATCATAGTACTTACATCAGAACGTTATGTAATTCAAATAGGAAAAGTTGCATAAAATAATATCTGTGTTTAAATTTTGTAATAACTGCCTTTTATACGTATCAATAAATATTTATTGTTTTACTCGTACTTTTAGCTTTATTTCTAAACTACCTTGCCAGCAACGGTGCTCATACAAAGGAAACAATGATGACCCGCTTTTTTACTTACCATATAGTCTGCCATAAATTTACAAAAGAAATACAATATTATAGTCTGTCTTTTATGGTAGTCGTTCATTTAGTCCTATTATTATTGTGCACCACCTACTAATTTCAAACATTAATTTTCAACTACTCCGCTACCTAAAGGTTGTCTGGAAGAGATCGCTATTTAGCGACAAGACCGCCTGTTGTTTACCTCTGCCTGTTATTTGAATGTATCTCATGTTCTGTTGTGTATTCCTTGATGTTGGAGGTGTGCAATAAAGAGTATTTGTATAGTATAGGTATATATTTTTAAACTACTACGTTAAAACAGGGATCTCTAAAGTATACTGAGTAATTTAAACGTTTGGGTCCCCCAATACAATGGGTTACCTATTATACTAGCGGTACCCTTAGCACCCACTTGTAATCATTTGGAAAACCCTTGACATCTATTGATACAAAAAGATTTTCTAATTATAAGACCCTAATTGAATTCAGGTCATAAATGGTATATTTCTAACTTTGAGTATTTATTTAGACAGGAGATGCCATGCATGGGCGACCCCCTCCGGCAAAATAATTGGTCAAATGGTCAAGCACGTTATATAAAACTACTTAACCCGTCAAGTGTCAGACCTTCCTAGAACAAAACACCGCGAAATGTCCCATACAAACAAGAAACGGCTGAATTTCCGCTAAAGATGGGAATTTTACCTACCCCGAGAATAATTGTATGAGATGTGTTATATATCGTTAGAGAGCTAGATAAATTTGGAATTCGGCACAATATGTTATAATAGCCGCACTTACTTGTAGTGAGGTGTAGATTTATTTATATTCCAAGATGTTCGCTTTCCTTCACATCCGTCACTAATCATTCACAATTTACACTCAATTTAAAACCACATATCACATTTTACATACACTAAAATGATACTGGCTAGTTTATGCGTCAATTTTACGTAAATTCACTACTAAACACCTAATAATTACTTCACAACAAATATTTATTTACGAGAACGTGCGCGCACGCTACAAACTTGCGCCGCCCGAATCGCAACTGTCATGGCATGGCGGATTTGCCGCGAAATTGATCACTGTTTGAACAAAATCATAAATCTATCAAAATTCCCAAGACCTTACACCAATCTAATATATGAAATGAAATCCTGAGAAAGTGTATTATAAAACTATTATTTGTTCGTAAGGTTTTGAACAATTGAAAATTGGAAACAAATGAATTACGACGGCCATCATTGCAAAATTATTGCGTCATTCAAACTTGAGGACTTTTTTCACTAGGAAACAATGTCGTGCGGCTAAATTTAACATTAAAAACGAAAACCTTATTTAATTGCCAGTAATTTGATATATAATACATAATATAAACACTTTCCGTTTAAAAGATTTGGACATATTTATTACACGGCACGACACTTCAAATGCAAGTGTTTTTCGAAATGGCGGACGAATTCCGCCAATGTAGAGAAAAAAAAATATTTACACGTCACTATTGAGGATTCTGATTGGTTAAAAATCAAATTTGTGTGCTCTGATAGCTGTTGTTGGATAGTAAAATATCTATCAAGCTGCCACCATAACGAATCGATGCAGAGAAATTGATCCAATGAGCGGTTTGGGCTGTAGACTAGCGTGTGTCTACTGGACGCTACCGGCACAAAATTGCTGTAGACTAACGTTAGTCTACTGGACGCTTGACGGGTTAAAGTCACTTCACTGTCATTTTGCATCATTCCGTGTCGCGTGACATTTCTCTTCAAAAATGGTGAATTGTGCAGTATTTTCGTGTAAAAGACGATCCAACACCTCAAATTCGCCACAAGATCGCGTTTCCTATCGCAGGTAAGTGTTTTTATTAACTATTAAATGTGTATTGAAGTAAAATCTCCATTGAAAGAAAAAACCGTTGCGATACGTAAACGACAGAAAAATGTGTACGTCAAAACAGTGGTACTGGGGCGAGGGATGTGGCAAAATGAAAACAGCGACTCAACATTTGAATGAATCATTCATTCATTCGATCACTGCAGTTCGTTTAATAGTTAGTGTTTTATTATATACTTGCGGCCGTCCCGGCTTGGGTGCAAAGCTAATATATAATGCATGTATTATACATATTATAAACCTTCCACTTGAAACAACTCTATCTATAAAAAAAAACTGCATCAAAATCCGTTGCGTAGTTCTAAAGATCTAAGCATACATAGGGACAGACAGACAAACAGGCAGACAGCAAGAAGCGACTTTGTTCTATACTATGTAGTGATTGAATTTAATAATAGGTACCTATAGATGTATGTTATTTTTAAATCTTGTAAGATGAATTAGAAATATTACCTTTCTCTAGACATACGATGTTGAAATTTAATATGAAAATGAAAATAATTGTTGGCTAAAAGTACATCTACGTAAAAGGAACATTTAGTGCTGGGCTATGAGTATATGCGTTATACATATACTATTATTTATAGACTTTATTTCATATTCTTTCCATCTTCACTGCTTCCTCCTTATTTCCTTATTCTTCTTTTCTTTTATAGAATGAGAAATGAGGATATGCCGCAGAAGAACCAAGGTAACCGGCATAGCTCACAGGACTGCACGATTGAAGTGGCTATGAGCAAGCCATGTAGCCCGGAGAATCGATGGCCGTTAGGTCAGCAAAGTGCTAGAGTGGCGACCACGTATAAGAAAGCGCAGCGTAGCGAGCGTTGTGACGATTCTTGGGGAGGCCTATATTCAGCAGTTGACGTCTGTGGCTGATAGATAGATGAATATATTTACTTAATTATATCTTTTTTATTTTATTTATATATGTGGTAATTCTAATTAATTAGTAACAATTTGTTTTATTGTTTTCTCTTTACTCATTCTTTACTCGTATCTTTAAATCACTTTATATGTGGTTTCATATAATCACCTTTATAAAATAAATTTGTTAAAAAAAACAAAGTCCGATAAAATCAAATAAAGCATAAGAAATTATTTAAGCAACTGCAAGAAGAGTTACTAGTAAGTTGCTGGGTTTTAGATGGGCGTACGTTCTTTTCTTGAAGGTTATATTCACTGACATCTAAACTACAAGCACGTTGGACTAAATATTCCATAGGGAATGACAGTTGTTTTCAGTGCCCATTCAAAGCATCCTGCGTGAACGTCTACTAAAATTGCCAATTCATGCAAACGGTTCTTTGATCTGTGACGATCTATGAATCTCTAATATTAGATCCATGGACGCTCACACAACTTGCACATAGCTATCAGCGCCAAAATAGCGAAAATGAAGTGGTTTCATTTTAGCAACGACAATATGAAGTCGAGTGTACTTCTTTTAGAAGTCAGTGATTGTTTAAGCCCGAAACAACCGCGGGCGACAGTTTTATTTCACAGTTTAGTTATGCGAGAGTGTTAAGGACACAATAAATATAGACAGATATACATAGAAACAAATATATTTATTGGATAACATCTTCAATATACTTAAACAATTTACACTTTTCAAATTTCATAATAAATAGTACCTATAAGACAAATCAGTTCATTCATTCAAATGATTTGACTCATTCTTCAGATGTGTCCCATCACTATGTTGTTCGTATGTATGCTGCACAGTTACGTGAAAACTGTATTTGTGTGCATGTCATTTTTGATGTGTTGAATTTTGCTGTAGTGTGCGTTTATCGCAACAGCAAAATTTGTGTCTGTTGAGTTATTCGTCTTTTGGTGGTGTGCTGTACGTGTTTACCTCGCCCCCCGCTAAAATTGGCGAAAAAATTTGTTCGAAGAGTTTACGTTATGACACCTCCATTGTCTATAAATACTCAAAGATTTCTAACTAAGATTAAGTATTTCTTGGGGTTCCATCGAAAAATATAGAACCCGAAATGAATTCGAATACATTTCTGAACGAAATATAACTGTCACTCAGTTGTCAAATTGGCATTGGCACTGACAGCAGTAACAGCACAATTGACGCGAACGCGACGCCGAACGTCGAGAGCATCTTCAGAAATATCTTAAAAATATGATCAGATTGTCTAAATAGACACAAATAATAAGTTAATAGAGAAATAAAATAGTTTAAGTGTACATAATTAAGTTGACAAAATGGCTGACGACGTGATAAAGCACTCCGTTCATACTCTAGTGTTCAGATCACTAAAGCGATCTCACGACATGTTCCTGGCTAACCAGGGTATGCTGCCGCCGATTGACGAGAAAGCGTAAGTATAAACCTTACTAGTCTTTGATATTATTAAATAAGGTCTGTTTTAGGACTTAGAAAATTTTTGAATTGTTTTTTTTTTGCTGTTTTTGGGCTTAAATTAGATTGAATCTTGTAGATTACGCTAAAAAAACATATTTTGTTCTTTAAACTTTTTCACTCAGAGTAATATTTACCGAGATAAAGGGGTTAAAAAAAAAACTTTAATTTTTTCGAATTTTCAGGCTTAAATTAGATTTTAAGGTCGTTCGAATATGTATTTGCAAAACTGTTTTACGGGATATAAAAAAAAAAAACTAACCTAACCTAACCCGGCCGAGTCGGATCTTAGTGTGCAGTGCGAGGATAATTAGTGTGCAAGTCAGTATTTGGCAAGGCCCATTTTCAGCAAGCAGTTTTACCTTAAAACCTCAATATCTCGGTAATTATTAAGTTTAGAGAAAAGTTGCCCATACAAAACATGCTTATTTTAGCGTCATCTATACGATAGCATCATAAAAAATAAGTGTTATAATGACATACCATACCACAATCAAAAATTTTCAAAGTCCCGCGCCCCTTTGAACCCCAATATTTCGGTAAATATCGATCTGAGAGAAAAAGTTTAAAGAATAAAATATGCTTATTTTAGCGTAATATACAAGATTCAATCTAATTTAAGCCCAAACAAACAAAAAAAAAATTTTTGGTCGTAAATTTTCTAAGTCCTAAAAATAGGGCCCCTTTTGCTATACCCCAACCAAGGTCTGTAAAGATTGGCGGCGAAGATATGATCCGTGTTAGGTTATGTTTTGGAAATTGTTTATCCTCAGCTGTATACTTACAATTAGTAATAATTGGCAATGTTGTATTAAATAATTAATATCCTTGATGTATATCTGTTTGAATAGGAACTTAAGCAGATTGTCATATTAACTTATTCCAATCACAGTCCCTAAATACATTTAGTTAAACTTATGTTAGGTCCCATACTTGACTACCGTACATAGCGTACATTTGGCGTAACTGTCTTCTGTGCATTTTAATTCTCAGAATTTCTATAACATACTAGTAATATAGACAGAAATTCTATAATAGAATTAAATGCATGTGTAAATTTATTGGGAAGTACCTTCAGCTGATCAGAATTGGCTTTTGCAGACATCCCTCTTTTGTGCTGAGCATTGATAAAAAAAGATATGCACAGTGTAAGCTATGTGTTTTGACAGTTCTTAAAATTGACTACATTCACCATAACTAATAATACCTGTATTATGTATAGAATTTTATAGTTCTATGCTTTCATTTTCTCTAGGAAACATAAATTTCTTACTTATTTGCAATTTATTTCAGTGAAATAGTCCTCCGATCAGTGAAAGCTAGAGACAGCTATGGACAGGTTATGGCAGCAGTGCAGAAGGCCCAAGCTGTGAAGCAGCAAGAGGTGATGAGCAGGCCTGAGACTCCACATGATACAGGTACAAGCTCCAATTAGTCATATTAGTTGTTATTTTATAAAGTCTATTAGCTCTTGAGCTATTTCTATCAATTACCAAATGGATGTTGTCAGTTGTGAGCAGTATGTGTACTGCTATGAAGTATTAAACTTAAGAAGTTGGCCGCATGGGATCATGTAATCTTCTGGGTGGCCATGAGTGTCACCAGTGGGATCAAGAGCCCATTTTCAGAATTTTATATTGGGGATTTTTCCTGTGATAGGGCAATGCTGGAATCACTAATTTCATATGATGCATGGGAGCAATTAGTGTTGCCAGGTGTCTGAATTAAGCTGACATTCATTCGACATTAATTGTGTGTTGACTAAAATAAATGGTGTTGGCTTGTCCTTTGTTAGGCTTTTGTTAGTGAGCGCCGAGCGCACACATTGTCATAGGTACCTATTAACATTGAGACACAAAATCCTCAATAATGTTGGGTGTCCAGCTGGTCTGTCCAGCTATTAGGTTTGGCGACCTGGACACCCTAGGAGCAACATTATAAGCAAGTATGGTGGGCAGCTGCACCAAAGCGAAGCTGCTCTAGCAAAGTAAGATTACAATAGATGCAGTGTAGCAGCACTTATTGTTAAAGATGGGATCTTTGCCAGACAATGCTTTTCAATGAAAACTACTTACCATACCCTTAAACTTGAACTTATTTGCTTCTTGACCTGTGATGCAACGGTGAGTGCTGTCGACGCCGCGCCGCTACCTTTTTGAGCATCAAATATTTGAGGAACCTTGACTCAAAAGAAGAAGAAGACCATAGACTTAGATTATTAGGGCATAAGCAATGTTTGAGTTATCTACTCTTACTTTAATTTCCACAGAAATGGCGGAATCTGCAGCACTTGGTTCAGACGGAGCAATGTTGCCGTACGCGGGCCCGTCCCCGTCGCCCGCGCCCTCCGCCACCGCACTGGCGCCCCGCAAGCCCCCCACAATGCCTAAACCCAAGTGGCATGCGCCTTGGAAGTTGTTCAGGGTTATATCCGGCCATTTGGGTTGGGTGAGATGTGTTGCTGTGGAACCTGGCAATGAGTGGTTCGCTACAGGTAACCTGATATATATTATCTTCCACATCCTGTCGGAATAATTCCATCCTTCTTACTTCAGGTTTTTTTTTTATAAGCCTTTTATTTAGATATTTCAGAGAGTTTACAGTCGTATTTTTACATTTTATATTTCTTGCCAGTCTAGTCCATAGCCATCCGGCATTCCTTATTATCTCGTCTTCCCATCGTATTCTCTTTCCCCTCTTCTCCTTTTTTTTTTCCTCTTGGGTACCACCATACAATCCGTTTGCTTCACTTCTCTGTTTCTAATCAGACGACTTGTCCATTTCCATTTAAGCAAACTTCAAGTATGCGAAAGGTCAATGGAGAGAGAAATTTCAGAAATTATACTAAATTAATTTGTGATTTTCAGGCGCTGCCGATCGTGTCATAAAGATTTGGGATTTGGCAAGCGGTAAACTGAAAGTGTCACTCACTGGTCACGTCAGTACTGTCAGAGGTAAGATTTGAACATAATGTTTAACCTAAGTACGTAGTTCTTATATAAAGCCGGTATGACTTGTATACCAGAATTCCTGTCCTGTCTAATTCTGTTGAAGTACTCTGACGGCATTTTTCTACGGTGCTTCTGGAACTTATCGAAAAAAAATGGCCACTGCTACCAAATCTCACACTGTCGCTGCTGGTCCTTTATAGTTGAACAAGGATAGCAATACAATCAGTAATTTATGAATCCTGATACATTTATTTATTATAATTTCAGGTTTGGAAGTGTCTAACAGACATCCATATTTGTTCAGCTGCGGTGAAGACAGACAAGTTAAATGCTGGGACTTAGAATATAACAAGGTAGTATTTAATCTGTCACAAGTTGATACTATTAACATTTTATTTCTGGGCATCAAAGATGATACAAGTGAAGTGATACTTATTTCCTACAGAACAGGGTTTCTTAGTCCCGTGACATAATTGTCTGAAGCTAGTTCACAGCAGAAAATTCGCTCATACCTATACATGGTTTTATTTTCCTACCTCTTTCTTTTCAAAGTAACTTCCAAAACTAGTTAATGTCTATTAGAAATTGAACCTCAGCCGAGCCGTAGTTTTTTTTCCGTACCCAAAGGGTAAAAAAAACCGGCCAAGTGCAAGTCGGACTCGCGCACCGAGGGTTCCGTACAAACACTTTCCATCCCTAAGTGTTTAAGTTAAGTTTGCACCTGGTATGTATAGCGCCCCATATAAATTAGGTGCAAACTTGCAAAGTTAGGTATTAAAAAAAACTACTTACTAGATCTCGTTCAAAACAATTTTCGTTGGTAGTTTTTATAGTAATGTACATCATATGTTTTTTTTAGATTTTTCATTTTCTTATTTTAGAAGTTAGAGGGGGGGGGACCAACTTTTTTCCACTTTGGAAGCGTCTGTCACGCAAACTATTCGGTTTAGAAAAAAAATGTTTTAGAAACCTCGATATCATTTTTGAAGACCTATCCATAGATACCCCACACGTATGTGTTTGATGAAAAAAAAAATTTTGAGTTTCAGTTCTAAGTATGGGGAGCCCCCAATATTTATTATTATTTTTTTATTTTTGCATCAAAATCTTAATGCGGTTCACAGAATACATCTACCTACCAAGTTTCAACAGTATAGCTCTTATAGTTTCGGAAAAAAATGGCTGTGACATACGGACGGACAGACGGACAGACAGACAGACATGACGAATCTATAAGGGTTCCGTTTTTTGCCATTTGGCTACGGAACCCTAAAAAACGGGACCCTATTACTAAGACTCCGCTGTCTATCGTCTGTCTGTCTGTCCGTCTGTCGCCAAACTCTATCTCATGAACCGTGATAGCTAGATAGTTGAAATTTTGATAGAAGATGTATTCTTCTGTTGTAATATAAATATTTAAGTGGGGCTCCTATACAACAAACGTGATCAATTGCGTTAGCTTTGCACCTCATTTGTATGCGGCGCCACACATACCAGGCGCAAACTTAACTTAACCCGGCCAGTTAAGATGGGAAGTGTTTTGTACGGAACTCTCGCACTTGGCTGGTTTTTTTTTTTGTTTTATGCCACTATTTCTGTCATTCCCCAGGTGATTCGTCACTACCATGGACACCTGTCGGCTGTGTACACTCTGGCACAGCATCCTAGCATCGACGTGCTGGTGACGGCGGGCCGCGACGCCACCGCCAGAGTGTGGGACATGCGTACTAAGGTAAACATTAAAAAAAATATATATATATATATATATGTTTCTTTCAGACCTAGATCCATAATTATTGTGTTAGTTACAAAGAACTTAATTACCTATGTTAGTATATACAAAACAAATCCAAAAACAATTACACTATTTAGCCCTGCCTGATGTCACCTCAATCCAGTATTTAGTGAGATGACAATCAAGACGTTCAGATAATGTCCTTAGGAGGCCGTCGCTGCTGCCTCGCACGCGGGCAAGCAAAGACGCAATTCTTTTACATCCAATGGCGTAAAAGTAAAATACATTGACTTTATTTAAAATTGCATTATCATCATAATATTAGCCGAACTTTGTAACTCCTTGAGAATGGCCTCTTCCAAGGATTTCCACAACGACCGCTATTGCACCATCTCCATCCAACAGTTTCCCAAGTTTCAGACAAAGATTTTTGGGTTCCATACCCAAAGATTAAAAAATAATTACTAAATTTCCGCTGTCCGCCCGTCTGTCTGTCTGTCTGTCCGGCTGTCACCAGGCTGTATCTCACGAACCGTGATGACAGTTGAAATTTTAACAGATGATGTATATCGGTTGCCGCTATAACAACAAATACTAAAAAACAGAATTAAATTAATATTTAAGGGGGCCCCCATACACCAAACGTAATCGGGTGCGTTAACTTTGCACTGGCCGGGTTAAGTTAAGTTTAGGATACACATTTGTATCATAAACTTAACTTAACCCGGCCACTTAAGATTTTATAAGCATTTTACGGAACGTTCTGGAACACGAGTTAGACTCGCACTTGGCTGATTTTTATTGTTGCCTTAATTTTTAAGATCTTTTATTGTATTATATTTAATATAAATATATTTATTATTTTATTTCAGGCTAACGTGCACACACTCACTGGACACACAGATACCATTGCGTCGCTGCAGTGCCAAGCGGGCGAACCACAGGTTAGTTATATTTTACCAGACATTTTCAGTCACGAATATTTCCTAATAATTCAGAAATTATATTATATTATGTTCAATTGCTCAAACCTGTCAAGACTGGCTATGAGTTTCGATTTCTATTGATTATAATCAATTAATCACTTTGTTTGGGTTCCGTACCCAAAGGGTAAAAACGGGACCCTATTACTGAGACTTCGCTGTCCGTCCGTCCGTCCGTCTGTCATCAGGCTGTATCTCAAGAACGGTGATAGCTAGACAGTTGAAATTTTCACAGAAGATGTATTTCTATTGCCGCTATAACAACCAATACTAAAAATAAAATAAAATAAATATTTACGGGGGGCTCCCATACAACAAAGGGATTGGTTGCGTTAACTTTGCACCTCATTTGTATGGAGCGCTGTACATACCAGGTGCAAACTTAACTTAACCACTTAAGGATGGAGTGTTTGTACGGAACCCTCGGTGCGCGAGTCCAACTTCGCCTTTTTTTTTAGATCATTACGGGCTCGCATGACTCGACGATTCGCCTATGGGATTTAGCGGCGGGCAAGTCGCTGTGTACTCTCACTAACCACAAGAAGTCAGTGCGCTCCATCGTGATACACCCTACACTCAACACTTTTGCCTCGGCTTCGCCTGATAATATCAAGCAGTGGAAATGCCCTGAAGGTATTTGTTGTTATTAATTGAATGCCACATTTTTGTCCAGGTGATCTATGGCACTACCAGGGGTATGTTTTTTGACAAATCATCAAAATAAATCGCAAATTAGTCATTAAACTGCAATATATTCTCGAATTCGATGTTGCTATAAAATCAGTAATATTCGCACTACACAATCCAAAAGACATTTGTACTAATGCTTCTTTGCCCGAAAACACGCCTATTTAAACAAGAATAAATTAATCGGCAGGGTATTCGATTAACGATTAATTTATCATAATTTTAATCGATTGAATTTCACGATTAATTCTCGAACAAACGTTGGACCACGCTCTCTTATTTGTCCCTAATATTAATGAAAATTATTAAATTTAATCGCTTGACATTAATCTTCGATTAATTTAATCGGGATAAATTAATCGTTAATCGATTACATTTTGCCAATCTCTGCTTGTAACAAGGCGTAGATGCGAAAGCATGATTGTCGAAATGCCATACCCTCAGATATTTGCAATATCTACGCTGTCCTTCGACTGCTGCTATGATCACACGCCGCAGCTTAGGACAGGAATTCATAAACCTCCCAATTATAATGCAATATCGTTTTAGTACGGCTGTTTCAAAATTACCCTTCAATTTTCCAGGAAAATTCATACAGAATCTCTCCGGACACAATGCTATAGTGAACTGCATGGCAGTGAATCCTGAGGGCGTGTTGGTGAGCGGTGGTGACAACGGTACCATGTACTGCTGGGATTGGCGTACTGGATACAATTTCCAAAGACTGCAGGTAAATAGATTGTTCCTACATAAACCAAGGAAGTTCCGAAAAAACCTATCGTACAATACAGCAAATTCCAATTCACAATTACTAATTTTGCCCGGGCTGTCGCATCGTGCACTGCTATTGAGTTATTTCTCTTTGGAATTACAAATGTTCACTCTAAACTCATCCCACAACGCCTTATTGAGCGGTTTAGTTTGATGACTGTCCAGCAATGATACTAATTTTACTGACGCTGGCATAGCTGATATAAACCTTCCTGTAGAAACACTACAGTCCACCACGTGATCGATTCCATAGTGAAACGTTAAGCGTTTTGAATAATACGGTGAATAGAGACTAAAGTACTATGGGTGACCTTACAAACGGTCCGGTAGTTTTGAATTTTTGATATGTTGTCTAGGATGGTTAGTCAGTGCTTAAAATGCAAAATGCACAATTCCCCCCCCTCCGCGTCCGCCGCCATATTGAAAAAACCGGCACTCTCTTCATATTCTTGCTCATATCTTCCTTTAGGAGCATTTTAGCTAGAAGAAAGCTTCGACAATATTATAGAGAGTTAAATTTACTACATTTTCCATTTTATATTTTGTTTCTAGGACAGATAGTTACGGAGATATGCACATTAAAAAAAACTTAAGAAATTGCAATTTCCAACTCAAAAACAAACTTCTGGATTATATCTTCGTTTAGGAGCATTTTAGCTACAACAAAGCTTGGACAATGTTGTAGAGAATTAAATTTACTATAATTTACACTTCAAATTTCTAACAGGTGGAAATTAATATAGAGATCGACAAGGCTTTGTGTCGTGTACGCGCAAAAAAAATCTTTAAATGTATTCTTCTGTATTTAAAGAAATATAAGAAAATACATAAAATTACCGCAATCTAAGACAATTAGGCCTGTATACGGTTGTTGTCTTAGACCCAACAGCGAAAAAGTTTTTTTTTTAATTTTGACAATGTCATGTGAACCTCAATGTCATTGCGTTTTTTTAATTAGGAATCGGACTAAAGTAACCGTTCTATTCAGTCATAGTTTTGGTGTTGCCACAATTTAAAATGATTAAGTTTTTATAAATTAATCTATACATATAAACGGACAAGTCCTGACTGACTGACTGACTCACTCATCAACGTAGAGCCGAAACTACTGAACCTAGGAACTTCAAATTTCTGGAGTAGATCAAGTATACGATGCAAGCAAGCACTAAGAAGGGATTTTTGAAAATTCATCCCTTTAGGGTGTCAAATCGGGGTTGAAAGTTTGTATGGAACTTACGTAATTTTTGAGTTAGAGTAATAAAACTTTGTGTATAGATTGTCGGTCTATAAACAAGAAAACTAATATTAGGATTTTTGAAAACTCATCCTTTAAAGGGGTTAAATAGGAGGTGAAAGTTGGTATGAGGAACTTGGAATTCTTTGAGTAAGAGTGATAATATTTCGTGTACAGCTCTTTCTATACAAAGTAAGAAAAATAATTTCACCATTTTTCGAAATTCATCCCCGAAAGGGGTTAAATGCACAGTGAAACTTTGTAAGAAAAACGTGGTCTGTTTGAGTAAGGAGTGCATTCTTTTGTGTGTAGACTGATCATTAAAAACTGAAAACATGTATTTCAGCGTTTTTGAAAATTCAACCCCAAATGGGGTAAAGAGAGAGGTGAAATTTTCTATGAAGTGCTTTGGAATTTTTAAGTAGGAGTGGGAATTTTTCGTGCACAGGTTCTAATTTGCAACGTAAGAAAACAAGTTTCAGCATTTTTGGAAATTCATCTCCGAAAGAGGTTAAATGGACATTAAAACTTTCTTGAGAAACGTGGCTTTTTTGAGTACCTAAGGGGTGCATTCTTTTGCGTGTAGACTCTTCACCAAAAACGTTGAATATTGATTTCGGCATTTTTGAAAGTTCAACCCCCAATGGGGTAAAGTGGGAGGTGGAAATTGTATAAAGCTTGGGATTCTTTGAGTAGGAGTGGTAATATTTCGTGTTTAGGTTCTTCTATGCAAAGTAAGAAGACAAGGTTCAGCATTTTTGGAAATTCATCCCCCAACGGGGTTGAATGGACAGTGAAACTTTATTTGATAAAACGAGCCTTTTTGAGGAAGAGGTTATCTTGTGTGTACACTGATCATCAAAAACTAAGTTACATGTATTTCAGCGTTTTTGAAAATTCAACCCCTAATGGGGTAAAGAGGGAGGTGAGTTTCAACAAAGACTTGAGGTTCTTTGAGTAAAAATGGTAACATTACGTATATAGATTCTTCTATACAAAGTAAGAAATCAAGTTTCAGCATTTTTGGAAATTCATCCCTGAAAGGGGTTAAATAAAAATGGAACTTTGTATGAGGAACGGGCCGTTTTTGAGTAAGAGGTGCACTATTTTGCATGTAGACTCTTCATCAAAGACTGAGAATATTGATTTCAGCGTTTTTGAAAATTCAACCCCTAATGGGATACGCTGAGAGGTGACAGTTTGTATAAAGAGCTTGGAATTTTTTGTGTAAGAGTGATAATTGAGAAAATAAATGTAAGTTTTTGGGAAATTGATCTCCAAAATGGGTCTAATGGGAGGCGAAAGTTTGAATGAGAAAAGATGAGATTCTTTTCGTAAGTCTGGTCATATTCCGTGTGTTAAAATACTACTTTCAGAAATTTTCGAAATGTACCTGTATTGTCTGAGAAAAGGGGGAAGATGCAATTTCATGTAAGGAATATTTTCGTGTATAAACTCTGCATTTATTTTTGGAAGAGATAACTCTCCTGGAGTGGTTAGAAACTTTATATGCAAAACGTAGGATTGAGTGACAAAACTTCGTGTAAAAAAATGCATTGTTAGGGTTCCATACCTCAAAAGGAAGAAACGCAACCCTCAAAGGATCACTTGGTTGTTTGTCCGTCTATCGAATAAAATGGAAATGAAAACCATATAAGTACCACAAAACAGATAGGTACAGCAAACGCGCATCAATGTCTATGTGTGCGTTTGCTCGAGCGCGCTTGTATGTAGATTGATTTCTGTGCCTATCTGTTTTATGTAAGTACTCAGGACTATAGTCCATTGAAGTTGTTAAAAAAACAAACTTCTAAGTTATAACGTAAAAAAAGATCCGGTTGTTTACCTTATGCCACAACAAACGTCGATACTATCAAGGGAATCAAAAATTATAAGGTACTTAGATATTTTCAGTTGAACTAAAACTATGAATTTGGGAAGTAATACCGTGTCTTACTAGAATTAGTTATAGGGAATAATCTGAAACTATACATTTCTAATTAAATAAAAAAGTAGTCTGAATTTAAAGTACGTAAAACAGTTTTCCAACGGTAATGTGAAGTTTGCCAATGAGTACATTTTATTTTTTCCTTAATAGTAATGTGCAGTGTTTTCATAGTTCGTAAGGAACCGTCTGTGCGCGAGTCCAACTCGCACTTGACCGGCTATTTGTATTAACTGAGAATACTGATTTAATCGTTAGAGGAAATTTCTATCCTTAAGGAGATTAAACTTTAGAGTATGATTTTGTTCGGTTTATCGGAAAATGAATTGTCACATGTGTATACCACGAAGTGATCTAGAAATATATAAATCTGCTACCCAAAAAATTATATATGCGCGCAGATTTCTATTAGTTGTATTATTTTAAAAAAACAATAAAACGGGTACTAAGTTACACAGATAAAGTTTCTAGACCCTGTGCGAGCGAAGCCGCGGGCAATAGCTAGTAGTAAAATAAAAACATTGATTACTTCATCTTTCTAAGCAGAATTCGGAAAAGTAATAAAATTGTAGTCTTGTATGAAATGTTGTCAATTATTTAAGAGTTTTACTCTTGTCGGTGCAGTTCTCTTCAATCCATTCTACTTAACACCTGTTCTTTCACTTCTCGATACGAAGCAACGTCTACCTTTTTCTGTATCCAGGCCAAATAATTAATTTACGGCCTTCCTCTTTCCACTCCTTAAACTTTTTCCCTCTATTATCTTCTGTATTAGATCGTCATGTCGTATTTAATGGACTATCATTTTCCCTATCGAGTTTCTATGGTAATGTAGTATATGTCTCTACTGCAAATGGTAGAATACTTCCACAGTGGTGACTTTTTCTGTCCAGATTATTCACTAGCTTACTTCGGTTTAAAGAATCTTTATTCTCATAAGAATTACAAAAAATTCGCTTACATGAGAATCATTACAAAATTTCAAATCTATACTTAGCGTGCAGTACCTATTTTCAGTTTACAATTACTTAGATAATTAAATTACAAATAATGTACAAAACAGTTTATTTTAGTATATTATGTATTGTTTTTCTCATAGAAGTGAATTAATGTTATTCTTTCTGAGAAATATATTTTTTAAACCGAAATGTATTCTTTCCTCAGTCTGCAGTTCAGCCCGGTTCCATGGACTCAGAAGCAGGCATCTTCGCGATGACATTCGACCGTTCTGGCGCCCGTCTCATCACGGCTGAAGCAGACAAGAGCATCAAGATATATCGCGAGGACGACACGGCCTCGGAAGAAACTCACCCCATTAACTGGCGCCCGGAGATTCTTAAGAGGAGGAAGTTTTAATAAAATAGTGTTTTTGAATCTTTCGTTTTCTTCCTACTTCCGGGTATACTTTAGCTGTCACCGATTTCGAAGATCATTCTATATTAAGCGTTAACGCATTCAATGCCAGCAACGCATATGTGCGTCCAGTGTCATACAAGTTTCGCACCTTTAGAATTATGAGTGACCTAATTCAAAATCTTGAAGTTTTAGAACTAGGTCTCTTTAATTCTAAATATATAATTATAAATTGAAGTGTCGACGATTTTGAATTAGGTCACTATAATTCTAAAGGTGCGGTTTGTTCCTAGGCCACGCCCCTGGCAGTGAATGCTTTAAAGACGGCAATTACTGTGTCCCATGGAGTCTGTAACTCATCCACGTCCAAAGTGGCCAAGATAAGATTGTCAAAAAAATGGGGGAAATTTTTATTGCAGACTGTACTTTTATTTAAACCTGATCGACTACTAGTAAGGACGATTCAATAGTCCAGAATCGGTAGGTTTTTGTGTTCTCATACCTTTTTATCAGGGGTTTGTCTCGTGATCGATGCTCACCCATTCTCTGTTTAACTGCTTAAGTCATTCATGGGCAAGATCGTCTTAGCACGTGCCTTTGGCACTCAGCAAGTAGGAGCCTCGGGCACTCAATAAATGGGCCCACGGACACCATAGACAATAGTAGTTTTTGATACAAGTGTGGAAAGTATGTCATTTTGAACGAGTCCCAAGGAGTCTTGGCCTGAGCCGCAAGGCGAGGGTCAAGACTAGGGACGAGTTAAAATGACACTTCCACACGTGTACCAAACAACGTTTTTTAATACATTTGCGAAAAATTGCAATAATACAAATTTAAAACAGTAATTGAAAGGGGCAATTATATTTATTTCTGTCTGATAAAAATTAAGAGTAATACCTACAATTTTTGGAGTAATTGTGAAGGGTCGCATTTAAGGCCTTTGCTGGTAAGTTTAAAGTTTTATTCAAGTTGTTAATAATTCTCTTTTTCTCGTTTCCAGCCAATAAAATGTTCATAGACGGCAATGTAATTTCTCTTTCGATTTTGCGGGTAAAATACTCTTACTTGCAATTTTTGCCTTGGCTCGCTATATAGGGCGGTGTTAAATCTATTCTGATAACATCAGAATCCATCATTTTCTATCAAAAACTCTTATTTTATAAATCTTACGTGTCATTTACATATAATTAAAACAATACTGAATGAAAATGAAAGTTTTACTTTTAATTGTAATATTTTTTTTTAAGATGGCGTCGGCTGTCATCATTCAGCCAAATCAAAAGAAGTAGTTTTAATATTTCAGAAGAGATATGATAATGTTACACAGTAATTTAATTGATTCGAAACAATAAAAATCGTGAATCTGTTTTTAGTTCTTTACATTTCATATAATTGTAAATAAATATATTATTTTATACATAAAAATAGCGATTATTCATAATTATTATGAATTTATAAAGCAGCGCGTGGGTCACGCTTAATACTGTATTTTCTAATCTGTGACAATACTTTCTTTTTAATTTTTTTAGGTCACGCATAATACTCATTTGCTCATTAAATAATAGTCACTCAGACAAATTATTAAAACCGCTTTTGTATATAATTTTTTGGTGTGATGATGCAGGGACGATACGTGGACGTCAGGAAAACAAGCGTGTACGTGTAACAATCGGCTTTAATCTTCCGATAGACTTACAACACAACAATTACCATCTGGTCTTATGTACTAACAAGCTATTTTGTGTATCCTAAACAATCTGTCTAATTTGACAAGCAATAAATCCGCGGTGTTGCCACCTCTATTCATAAGGCGGTCGCCACACCACCCCCCCACGGAGAAGGGAAACCCATCAAAAATAAAAGAAATTATCGCGTTTGCTAAATTTAACCTTACGACCGGATCGCGTGGTACTCGCAGGAGGCTCTGGCTGGCTTGCTGGGGCAGTAGCGTCTGCGGGCAATCCCAAGGTCCCTTTCTCAACGCTACGATTGGGAAGGTGCCCCGTAGACGACGAACTGTCCGGTGCAGTAACATCCTTGAATTGTTCGTGGGGTTCAGGATCGGAGGACAGCAGGAAAGCGGGTTTAACGCGGTCGACGCTCACTACAACCCTTTTTCCCTTGATGCTCAGGGCCAAAGTTTTCCCGTCGGCTGACCGAGATAGGATTTCAAAAGGGCCAGAATAAGGAGGTTGTAGTGGGCGCCGCACTGTATCATCGCGCAGAAAAACATGATAAGCTGATGCTAGAGCCTTAGAGACGAAAATGGCTGGTTCTGCATGGCGAGAGGCTGGAACCGGTCGTAGAGCTGCCATTTTCCTTCGAAGTTGTGAAACGTAATCAGCAGGGTTCTCCAACCGATCTGGAACAGGTGTAAGCATCTCTCCGGGTAGGCGCAGGGATTCCCCGTAGAGCATTTCCGCAGCTGTGGCCTTAAGATCGTCTTTAAAAGCCGTACGCATGCCCAGTAATACCAGTGGAAGAGCCTGCAACCAAGACTCGGAATGGCACATGAGGGCAGCTTTTAATTGCCGATGAACTCGCTCTATCATGCCGTTTGCGCATGGATGGTAGGCTGTGGTTCTGATGCGTTTCGAAGATAGAGTTTGGGTTAGACGGCGAAACAGATCAGACTCAAATTGAGTTCCTTGATCTGTAGTTATTATGGAAGGTGTGCCAAAACGAGATATCCACTCACGAATCAAAGTATCGGCTACCTCTTCTGCCGTAATCGAACGCATAGGCCACGCCTCTGGCCACCTTGAGACTCTATCTATCGCAGTTAGGCAATAACGGAATTCTTTGCAAGTGGGCAGAGGTCCTACAATGTCAATGTGGATATGCTGGAAACGGCCGGAGGGTTGGACAATAGAACCGAGAGGTGCCGAAATGTGTCTTGAGACCTTAGCACGTTGGCAGTCTATGCATGATTGAGCCCACCGTCGGGCATCATTTCTTATTGAAGGCCAAACATACCTGCCAACAAGGAGTCGAGTAGTGGCACGTACGCCAGGATGGCTCAGGTTATGCAACTTATTAAATGCTGCACGGCGGAACGGAGGGGTTAAGTAAGGGCGAGGCTTTCCAGTTGACACGTCGCATTGAATGGAGATATTTGTGCCGGGAACGGTAAACTTGGCTAGTTTGAGACTAGAGTTGTTTTGGCACAAATCTGCGAGTTCTTGATCTGATTCCTGTGATTTTGAGAGTGCCTCGTAGTCTTCTTCCAAGGAAATGGCCTCAATTCGGGAAAACGCATCAGCGACAATGTTGTCTTCTCCTTTAATGTACCGAATATCTGTTGTGAATTGCCCTATGAAGGATAGCTGATTTAGCTGTGACGGCGGAAGTTTATCCCGGCGTTGTACGAAAGCGTACAGTAGCGGTTTGTGATCAGTGTAGATCGTTACGTGCTGGACTTCGAGTATGTGCCGGAAATGCTGAACGCTCTCGTACACCGCAAACAATTCCCTATAATACGCTGGCCACTGTGTCTGTTCCGGAGTCAACTTTCTGCTAAAGAAAGCAAGAGGGCGCCATTGATTATTGATGAGTTGCTGAAGGCAAGATCCAATGTGAACGCTCGAGGCGTCCGTGAACAGTCCAAGAGGCGCGCCGTTGACTGGATGTTGTAGTAAAGTTGCATTTGATAGGCTTGTTTTGCAAGCATCAAAATTCAAGAGAAGCTCGGGTGTCCATATAAATGGCTTAGCGCCCTTGCCATTTGTTGCTGCTACTGCCTCGATCAGAGGTGCCTGTGCCTGCGCGGCGTGAGGAATAAAACGGCGGTAATAATTTAACATTCCAAGGAAACGGCGCACCCCTTCGACGGTCTTCGGAGGCGGAAAATCGAGTAAGTTTTGGATACGTTCTTGCGGCGGGCGAGTACCTTGCGAACTTATATGAAAACCTAGGAATACGACTTCTGAGGCGCCAAAAACGCACTTGGAGGGGTTAATAACGATTCCGTAGTCTTGGAGGCGCTTCAAAAGCGTTCTGAGGTGCTCTTTGTGTTGAGCCTCATCTGCCGAGTAGACGAGGATGTCATCTACATAGGGAAAAACAAAATCAAGACCCCGTGTGACCTCGTCGATGAAACGCTGGAATGTTTGACCAGCATTCCTTAATCCGAAGGTCATAAAAGGAAACTCGAAGAGGCCAAACGGGGTAATAATGGCGGTTTTCGAAATGTCATCCTCGGCCACTGGGATTTGATGGTACGCCTTCACTAGATCGATAGTACTAAAGACCTTTGCCCCGTCAAGGTTATGTGAAAAATCATTGATGTGACGCACCGGGTAGCAGTCTGGAATAGTCCTGGCGTTAAGGGCTCGATAGTCGCCACAGGGGCGCCAAGAGTGGTCCTTCTTCGTGGCCATGTGCAATGGAGAGGACCACGCACTTTGCGAAGGTCGCGCAGTACCATTCTGCACCATATCCTCGAATTCCTTTTTAGCACCTGCTAATTTATGAGGCGCCAAACGCCGAGGTCGACATGAAATAGGCGGCCCATCTGTGGTCCGGATGTGATGCACAGTGTCGTGTTTAATCACACGTGGAAAACCAGGAGGCTTAGAAACATCTGGGAACTCTGTAAGCACTTGTGCGAATACAGGGTTCCGGAAATCTACGGCTTTGACGCTGGAGTGATCAGTTAAAACCGCTAAAGCTGTGGTGTTCAGTCCTGTTGTACCATCAACTAATTTATTTATGCGGCAATCAGGTAAAAGGTGGTAATGTGCCAGAAAATCTGAGCCAATAATAGCAACACTGACATCTGCAACCACAAACTGCCACATAAAGTTTCTACGTAACCCCAAGTCTAGGGTAAGTGTAATAGTACCATATGTTTTTATGCTGCTACCATTGGCTGCACTGAGTTCCCAGTCAGTGGGTTTTCTTTGTTCTTTAAGCCAACGGTAAGGGTAGCAGCATAAATCCGATCCTGTATCTATTAAAAATTTGTGTTTTGTACACTTATCCACAACAAATAATCGACGGCCTTTACTTTTTAATGTGGAGCAATCAGTGGCCGCCTTTACTGATTGCGGTTGCAGTTTTCCTCCCAATCACATGGAGAAATACGCTCGCATTAGTGCCATATTTTTTGTGGTACCAGCATCTTCTGGGCACTGGGGTCCCATTGCGGTTTCTAAATCTTGAGGAGGACCGGTTACGGGAGCGACTCCGCCCTTGAGATGCAGTAAGGTTTGCTAATTGTTTAGAGAGTTCAGCTATGCACTCTTTCAGAGAGGAGATTTCGCTTGGTGTAGTAGAACTATCTATTTTATGGACTCTGGACGGGCCTGGTGACACCTCAATAATGTTGTCAGCCAAACCTGCTAACTTTTCTAGACTGAGGTCAGTGTGTGCAGCTAAAATAGCTTGCACATGATGAGGTAGACGTCTCATCCATAACTGTCGCAAAAGAGCCTCATCCTTGGTCGCTCCTGCAAGGGAACGAAGTCGCCTGAGGAAAGCAGATGGCTTATTATCTCCAAGTTCTTCATCACTAACAAGACGTTCTACTCGCTCCTGCTCAGATGTGGATAACCGGCGAATGAGCTCTTGTTTCAAAGTTTCATACTTTTTTTCTTTTGGAGGCTCTAAAACAATATCTTCGATTTCACCGATCAGCCGCTGGTCTATAACACTTATGACATGGCTGAACATTGTCATATCACATTTGATTCCTGCTATGTGAAACTGGGCCTCTGCTTGGGCAAACCAGACAGCAGGTCTGTCAGTCCAGAATGGTGGTAATTTGACAGACACTCCACATACTTGGTCGTTGGAGATGGGTGCAGCGGGCACTTTTTGTGCTGCAGGCTTTTTATGGGCTTGCAACTCTGCCTGCAGTGCTGCATTTCTGTTCTGCAGCTCTCTGAGCTGGGCTTGAAGTGCTTCATCGGCCATGATTCAAGCTATATTACAATAAAAAAATAAAGAAAAAAGAAAGCGAATGCACTGCCCCAGCAAGTACCAATACTGATTAAATTTGTTAATGAAAACCTTCACCGTGGAGAAGTGTAACAAATAACCACACAAAACACTTAATATAGTTTAGTAACACTACAAATATTAACCTTAAATTAGATGGTTAATTCAAAGTAACAATCCACTGCTATTGTTTTACTTCAAATAAATAATGTTTTACTTCACAAATATTATTTCAAAATACAATTGTAATCTTTATTCGCTGTGAAAGCAATGCTATTGTTTACTGATAAAAAAAAAAGGAGATAATTAATATGCAAGGCAGCAACAATAAAAATGATAAATTATATACATGTAGCGCACACCTAAAAATAAAGTGCTGATTGTCCGGGCACACCAGTTTGTTATTGTGTTAAAAGTATGTGTTAAAAGTTCCCCAACACACGAATAAGGCAAATTAAACGCTACTGAACGTTCCTGAAATTGAACGTTCCTGACTGTGTCTTATTATTGCATGGTTACGAAAATTGTAACATTATTGTAGTCGTTTTCTATTAAGGTATTTTATGAATAACTACGTATTTAAATTAGAAATTCCTCAAAAACATTGAACATCAATAATTGAGATTAAGATAATAAAGAAAAGAAATTATTTGTGACGGACATGAACGCTTCGCGTACCATGTCGGAACAGTTTAAAGCGGTAACTAAACGTTATTCAGAACGAACTGTCAGAATTGTTTACAAGTGAAAATAGGATTTATATTAACAAGTTTTACTTGATTTAATTAAAAATTACAATAGTTTGGGGTTTAATGTGGTAGTATGCTAGCATAGAATAATAGTATCAATCCGTAAGAGTGTCGGAATTACCTAAAGTGAGAGAAAGATAGGCAAAAACAAGGAATGACAATGTATGTTTAGCAAGGGTATTTTGCATAAGTATTTGAATGAAAATTGTAAAAGGTATGGGTTATGCCCGATTACACCTTAAGGGTGTTTCCACATATCTTTAAAAAAAATAAGAAGTCTTAGGTAAAAGAAAGCTTTGAGGTAAGATGAGCCAGAACTCCCACCACTACACTACTAACTCAACTTACCACAATACTCTTAAGACATTAGCTAGCTACAGAAATGTTGTTAAAATGAGAAAGGAATTACTCAGGGTCGAAGTACGGCCAGGCCAGAGCAGAAATAAAGCAATAAATTTATAAGTTAATTAAAAAAGTCAATAAATTGGAAACTAAGTGAATTTAAAAACCGTGAGCGCCAATTGCTTTATCACCGTCAAACGTAATGGAGGATACTTGAATTAAACAATGAAGATAAATACAATAATATTTATTGTATAACACTACGCACTTAATTTACGCTTAAGTATTAGGTACAAACTTTAGGTTTATCGTTATAGTCAACCTTGTGTTTCAACAGTAACACGTTTTTAAATTTAAAATACACCGTTTCAAGATGGAGGTTCTATTAATTGTAAATGAAAATATTATGGGTGATCCACCGAGGACGGATGGACACCTTCACGCAGTAAAGTATGAAAATAAAAAGAAAATGTAAGGTACCTTGTAACAGATTGCCTTATGTAGGCATGGACCTTATTGCACCGAGCTAGTAGACGCCAGTGCTCCAAACTATCGACGCTCCAGTGAGTCAGCTAGACGTTGACCACAGGTTTCCCGAGAGCGGGGCGATGTCGGGTAGCGCAGCAATCTAGCCGGCAACCGAGACAGGACAGAGGCCTGCTACGTAGTCTAACAAGGCTTGCAAGAGCTTGCAAGTGTGGCTAATGAGGCTAGCGAA